>JAWUZG010000040.1:19375000-20000000 GCA_036785705.1 Acanthornis magna | reverse complement strand
ATTTGATTTAATTTCTGCTCTTAGATTAGGTAACAGTTGGTGAAAATTAGTAGCTGAAAAGCTTCTACAGAATTTTCAAAACAATCATTCTGGTTTCTTTTACAAGCAAGAGCGATAAATTGTCAGTAGCCCTACTGACAAAAAGTGAGATACAGGAAAGGCAAAAAAAAAAAAAGGTGAGTTTCAGGGCAGTGTTAGCTTTTTCCTTGAGGCTAGGAAGGGAGAATTAGTTCATGCCTCCAGAAGAGCATTAGTGTAGGAAACAGCTTGTGTAGGAATTGCGAGTCACGCTGCTTTTCCTCTTGCCTCTAATGTGTGTTCCCTGGGGTTATGGCCACTTGGGGAATATTTACTGCAGCACAGACTCTTCCAGAACAGTAAGCCAACAAAAGGACTGCAATTTTTAATCACTGAAAACAACTTCCTCTTCCAAAATCAAGTTCCTTTATCTTTTTTGAAAACAAATGAGAGTTAGTACCTTGGTCCTTAGCTGATGTGAGTTAGCAGCCAACTGGTGATTCGTGGACCTGGGGCCTGTCTGTTTGTAATGGTGTAAATAAAGGGTGGGAAATCATGTGAGCACTGAGGAGATTTGTGCCAGTCAGGTGATTAAAATAATTTTAGAAAGGAAAGGATTTGTAGTGAGTCTGTCTATTGCAGTGTTGGCTCCTTCGTGGTCTATGGGGACATGCACACAAAGACCCCAATAACAAAAAGTTTTGGTGCAAAAAAGGTTTTTAGTGCTACTGAAAATATAACCTGAGTTGCTCTTAAATGCTTAAATAATTTTTGTGGCTATCTTGAAGCACAGTCATGCATTTGCCTTCAGTTTAATCTGAGTATGAATTTGCTATCCAACTTAAAACTGTTTAAGTTGCTGAGAGAAGCTAAAATATATGTCAGTGGGAAAAGTCTGTGCTTTAATCTTTTTTTCTAAGGTTTTTAGTGCATTTTCTTCTCTTTAGTTCAGTCTGCAGCAACATCTGATGTCAGTTATTGAGAGAACCTTGGCCCAAATTTGTTAGCCTGAATTAAATTTGTAGTGAAGGTACAGAGCACAAAAGGACTCTAAGACCAAGGCAAATGTTTTTTAAATGCTTAGGATTGGCTGGTGTACAAGGACACACTATGAATAAATTATATGACCAAGGAAGAACACTTCACCTCTCTTTGCCTACCATTTTTTTTTTCAGTTTTATACACATGTACATGGATTCACACCCAAAAACATCAACTCATATTTTGAGTAATTTTGATCAGAATGAAATCCATTTACAACTGAGACCTTAATGTATTAGAGTAATGGTAATGCACAAGAAAATCCCAAATAAATATTTCATAAAAATATAAGCAAACACATGAAATAAGAAAAATATTTACTCTTCCAAGTGCTATTTAAAATTTGTTTGGAGTAACTAATTTTAAATTGCCACCTTCTTCTCTACTGTAGCAAAACTATTCATACAGGTAAATATAAACACAGCAATTTAAGAACTTTTAGTTAATTTGTACTTCCTAAGTATATTTAGTAAATTTATACTTCCTAAGTATATAGCAGTGTCAGGATAAAAGTGAATCCTTTTAAGGTAGAGCCATTTCAAAGACAGTGAAAGTTTTAAAAGTATGTGATGCTGTCAGTTTTGATAGGAGAGAAATCTCTAGGAAGATAGACCAGAAATGAGTGATACCCCTGACGTATGTTTTAACTCCCAAACAGAGGATAGTTAACTTAAAAACTACACAACTTTAAATGATGAAAAGAACCAATGAGTAGTATTTACACTATAAAGTAGAAAGTTAATAAAATGTGTGTTTCTCTTGGGTCTGGTAGAGTTTATGTAGAATTAAACCCTTGATATTTCAGATTTTAAAAAAAATTAGATTGCTTCTAAATTGCCTGTTTTTTGGGGTTTTTTGGGGTTTTTTTTTTGTCTTTTGGTTTGGTTTTTTTTGGGTTTTTTGTGATAACACCTTTTTTGTGTCTCTTCAAGTTTAACATTTACATTTATAATTATTTCACCTCTTTCACACACACAGAGACTAAACTAGATGTGGAAGTTATTTAAAGTCATCCAGAGAGAGAAAAGAAATTAATTGATAGGGAAACTGAAGAAGAGACTGGAGCATCACTGAAGGTAAAGTCCTGAATTTATTTTTTTTATCACTTTCTTCAGAAATAGATAAGTGATATCTGTTGAAAGTTTTCAAAAATTTTTCATCTAAAAGAAAACATCCAACTTGAATGCTAAAATGTGGCAAAGATAATCATCTGAAAGCCAAGTTTTACAATGGAAATTGTCAGGTAATTGTAAGAATTGTCAATGACAAACACTAGAGTAATTAAACTGTGAATCCATAATTTCACTAAGAATAAGCCACCTGGCAAAAGTACTCTGTATAATGTTCTTAATACCAAATTGAATAAACTGTATCAGTAGTTCGATAAATCATAATGAAAAAACTGTAGTATTACTAAGCCCATTGTCTTCACTTAAGAGCATTTTGTATGCAGACATGTGCATGTTGGATGCATTTTTAATTGCAGTCATAAAGAGATTAATGTTCTACAGATAGGAATATTTTTTGAGAGCTGAAAAGAAATCCTGTATTTGTCTACAATACCAGTTTTTGCTAGGGGTGACAGCTAGGAATGAAAAATTAAATTTTGCAGTAACATTCTCTCATAATGGATGAAAATACAGAGGGGAAGTAAGTGATGGTGTATTGAAGACAACAATTAAAAGGCAATAAAACCTTGTCCTATCATTCAAATGCATTGCCTGCACTGCATGCAAAAGTCTGGCGTCTGCTTCATGCTGTGGGACATAAAGTTTTCAAGCTGCTTTAATCTACAGTGAGGGTCTCTTGTCAAAGAGCAAAAACCTGGTGGTGTAGATCTTCCAGTGTGCACCTGCGTTGGTAGCATGAGGAGGGAGAACTACAGAGAAAAGTGTTCTCTCTATTGGTCTAACAGGGTCTGAGAGGATCTGAGAAATGCTGAGATCATGTGGAGGGACAGGATGGGAAGTGGCCTGCAGCAATCTGTATGATATTCCCAGGAGATACGCTGGCAGCAACTTTGCTGTATTTGGGCATCTAATCCAGTAATTATAACCCAAATCCCACTTCAAAGCACTGTAAATCTTAGCAGCAGAAACAGCAGGATGTACAAGACTGAAAAGTTAAATGGATACCCAAACCACAGAGTTGAAATGTGGCTGAATCGGTGGCATTTCTTCCTGAAGGATGAGGCAAATAGGCAATTTTTTCACCAGCCGGTTATGTAGCAGCCCAAAGGAACTCCTCAAGCCAGAAGAACAATGCCTTAAATAGCCTGTAAAGAAATAAATGTTGCTTCAGGAAAAATATTTTTTCAAAAATTAATATTTAATACTCCAAAAGCATTTTTTTTTTGCTTTGGCTCACAGATTTGATCCAGACGCATAAATGTTGCTGACAATAAAGAAAGAACGTGGAATATTTTGCTATCAGGTGTTATCTGGCTTTCTGAAAACAAGAGCTTGATCCTGAAAACAATATGGGGTTTACTGTAGAAATGAAACAAAAGCAAAAATTCCCCTCAAATTAAATAACAAGGCCCAGTGGTACCTTGGATCTGCTGGGTGTTCTGCATTGTGAGGAAAAAGAATGAGCAAGCAGCGGACTGAGCATCTTCTTCACATAGCTGCTCCAAGGTTTAATGACAAGAAGGATCCATATACCCAATATTCAGATTTACAGGGAGAACCTGTTGTTGCTTGATTTTTGGCCCCTCAGTTCTCCTTCCCTAAAAGAGTAAAACTTTGATTATTTTAAAGAAAGACAAAGTTGTAGGTGTCATAAATTACTTTTCAGCAGACAAACTGGGAGTATGGGATGCAAGTGCCATGCTGCCTGTGAGCAATAGAAAAAGGAGGCCAGGAGTTCTCAGTTATTTTTGAGAGAATTACCTTCTTTAAGCATTTCTGTTTTCCTGCAGTTCTGAATCAGACAAAATTTAATTTGTCTGTAGGAAAGGAATGAGAACAAGCTGTAATTTGCAGTTGAGGTATAAATATTTATCCTTGGAGCCCTAAGCCAGTTACAGTGTTTTTACTTTTTTTCATTAGAAATTGCATCTTTCATGTAAAATTTGATTGAAGTCAGCTCCCTTAAAAGATAAGGGTGGGGAAATAAGTTATATGAGAGAAATGAAAGCAACCTTTTTCTTTCATGTCTAAATGAAATATTTCAAGTTGACCCAAAATACAGTTTTCTAGAGTTTTTACCCTGTGTTTCTTCCTCCCTACACAGAATTGGTTTTACTTGAACAATTACCCTCTCATCAACCATTTAAAATTCTAATTTAGCCTCACAACCAAAATACATCATAACAGCCTTAAAATAAAAGTTCAATTTTCCTTTCTTAGTCCACTGCCCAAGTTCATTCCTTCTTCCATTGTGACGCACTTCAAATACTGCAACACCAAACAGAGATGGATCCGGCTGCACAGACAGTTTCATGTATAGATTTGAATGAAGATGACCTCTATTTCAAATAGCATACAAAATGTTCTTTGCATTTTACTGTTGAGTTAAAGGAGGACAGTTAGTCACACTGAAGGGTTTAGTTTAATCTCAACTACATTTTTTGTTCTGACCCTTACAAATCCATTGAAATGACAAGAGCATTCTGAAAGGTTGAAATTCAGCCTGTTATTTTCCTCCTGCTGAAACAAAATGTTTTGATGTTGTCAAAATGTCTTCCCCTCGTTATTTTTCTCCAAAACATTTGTGGAATTTGGCCCTAACTGTAACAAGTGTTAATGTTCTCACATTCATATGTAAAGCCTCATTATTCTAGTCACTGAACTGTTGCTGTAATCTAGTTCATGACATCAGCAATAACATGATAAAAATAGAAAGAAAGAACATATTTAAGGGAAAAAATATTTAAGGGAAAAATATTTAAGGGAAAAATGAATATTTAATGAATTTAAATATATTCATATTTAAGGAAAAAAAAAAAGAGATAATATGTCAGCTGGATGGAGCAAAGGCATGAAGATGGTTTAGAGGCATCACCTTCAGGGCATCTTGGTTCTGCCGGAAAGACCAGGTACAGTGTCCCAGTTACCTGTTCGTAATTTTGCTACACCCCTGTGAGAAGAGTGCCTTGTTTTCATTCAGTTAACCTACATGTAGGTCAAGTTAAGGAAAAAAATGGATGAAGATTTGTTCAGAATATTGAGAACAGATAATGTGTTATAGTACACATTTTCTTTCATGCTTTCATTAAAGTTTTTCTGTGGATATCTATGGCTGTCCTTCAGTAGATAATATGGATAATCAAAAATGTGTAAGATTAGATCCTTCTCTTTCTCAATAACTGTCATGTTGTCTTGCTCCTGAACGGCCATGCTATTCAATTGGGGCAATTATTTTCCTCTGTTTGGAAGCTAGATTGGTGAGGATCTTGTGAACCATAAGAACAGTTTGAAACAATGCTACAAGCATTTTCTCTTTCCATTTTATGGCATGACTAGCCAGTGAATGGCAAACACTTTCTGCTGCTAGACTTGGCCATAAGTTCCTTGTTTGCAAGGGACAGGTCTCCAATGCATTTCAAATGACAGGTAGTGGCCCCTAGCCAAAGGCAGGAGCTCTGTAAAGCTCTCCAGCCTGTTGCTTACCCAGTTATTCCTCCTTTGGTTTTTCACATCTCTTGCAAAACACTTTCATTTTTTGGTGCCAGAAGTCTGTGCAAGGCTTTCCTGTTTTGAACATGGCTGTCATGAGCTTAATAGGGCGGAAAGATCAGAGTGAACGCAGAATAAATTTTCAGAGCCTTCTGAATATGGAATTTTCCTGAGAGTGATGCTGCAGGAAAACATGGAATTCAGTGGTGACAGCATATACTGGCGAAGTTGGATGACAACAAAATGTCAGAAAAAAGTTAGGGAAAAGTAACCTCTCTCTCCAGTAATAAATAAAACAAGAAATTACCAAAACATCTAAATTTAAAAAAAAAAAAAAACCAAACAACCTAATGAATTTTAAAATCAAGTAGTCCATTTAGACTGAAGATTGGCAAAGCTGTAACCCACCTTGGTACCACCTGTGGCCAACCTTTCTTTGGATTTATTAAGGTCATTGTTGTATACCAATTAAATAATCACTGAAAAAAGACTAAACTGACTTTAACGGTATGGGGTAAACCCTTTTGCTGTTCTATGTCCTTAGCTTAAAACTTAAAAAAAAAGGCACTAAATGCAGAAAGAAATTATATTCTTTTTACTTTGCTGCACAGCCAGTGCAGGATGGATAGGGTGCTAGTCATTAAAACTCTAGTAGTAAAGTAGATGGTATCTTCTCAAACTAGAAACTAGCAATCAAAAATCTATCTTAGTGTCTGTCTTGTTCTGTTTCTTTGAGGCGGCAGCTTAAATGTGTTGAAGTCTCATTTATACAAGTAATAAGGGCAAAGATACAGTATGGGAGCTGCTAAACAGCAGATATTGTTAATAGGGAAAGCCTGATAAGGCACTGGACTACTTCTTGACTTTTCTTTTTTGTCTCCTTTCAAGCAATAGCTTCATCTTCTGCTAATGATTTTATAGAAATAACTCTTAAGGTGAAAAAATAAACTAGCTCATTTTGCCTGAGAAGGATGATTAATGGGGAGGAGATTATCTCTCTGGAAATCTTCCAGAGAGATATGGAATCCTCTTTTCCTTAGTGCAAGGGTTTATATCACAATGCCAATTTTTGATCACATCAGTTTTTACTGTCTCTCCTTTTTGGGGCCATCAAGAATCCTGCAGCACCCTGGGACTCTGCTATCTAGTGTGTAGAAAAAAATGCAATTGAGCAGTGCATATTCGTATCAGCCATCTTTTTGCTGGCTAAGTAGTCCAGCTTATCAGCATTGGATAGATGGTCAATAGAAAGGGTAAATCTTTGCTGAAGGTCAGTCTAAGCAGGAGCTGACTTTATGTCCTTGTAATTGTTCTTTGGAGTTCTTATTTTTTTTCCTACTAACTAACCAGAGGTATAAGCAAAAGATTTAACATAGAAAATCAGTGATCAAAAGATGGTGGTGTTAAAATGCACAATCCTACTTTGTGTGCATGTGTGTGGATAAATTTTTGTTTCCACCGAAGACTCAGCATAGAATTCTATTCTTACTGTTTCCACCCAAAAAGTTCATTCAGGCCTGCTTGTTATGTCTGTGTTATGCTGACACGAAGTCCTTTGTGATCTGCTAAGTGCTCTTCCACCTAGGCAGGAGATAACACCTAATAAACAGCTTGCTGGGGATTTTCAGGCTATTCAGAGCCCAGCTGCAGTTGAGGAAAAGACTTTACAAGAAAGAAGGTGGTTAAAGTGCTTATAAAGCTCACAGTGTGTGTCTGTGGTGTCATACATGGTTAACTCTCACATGAACCTATTAAGCTATGGCTTTCACCCTAACTGAGCATTGTAGGAAGGAACTCATCCCCATGCCATCATGCTGTGAGACAACAGATTCAGAAGGAGCAGTTTTGTTAGCAGCGGTGCACTCTGTGGAGACTTGTGGATTTTTTTTCCGTAGAAGAAAGTAGCAGTGCTCAATGGAGCTTTTGCAAAGAGCACTTCAAGGTATGATAATTGAAAACTGAAATTAAAGAAGAGTGCACATTGAGTTCACGTGAAAGAGATTCTGAGGCCAAGGCTGAGTAATGAAAAAAAGGCTTCTCCTGGGTCAGTAAGGTGACAGATCAGCACTCTGGAGAGCTGTGCTTTTTTACATGTAGTAGCTGAAACAGATGTTTAATAGAACATTAGAGGGAAGAAGTGAAGATCTTTCACCTGGAAAGTTCTTTATGGCTGTGTAATGATTTTGTAAATGTACCTATTAAGCTACTGTGCTCCATATCAACAAGCTTCTGTCAATCTGTAGCTTGATAATGCATACTATTACACAATTTATTTACTGCATTGTGAGGTAAGTAGGCTCAGTTGTAGACTAATAATGTCTTCTGATTTAGAGGGGTTAATGTTAACATGCATAGCCACACTTGGTAGTGTAAAACATGTCATTTTTCCTTTGCCCATTTAGAAATGCTGATGCTTATTGCACTTTAAAGAATTTTGTAGTACCATGTGTGTGGATATGAAAATTTTGGAGAAAAGTTAAAATCTCGCAGGTATTTTGGCCTTATATAAAATTGTGTTTGTCAGAGAATAAAGCAGCTTGTATGGAATTAATGAACCAGAAATAGTAATGGAAGGGATGTTTACTGCATACTTTGCGAAACTGAAGAAAAAAACCCTTTGCTAGGAAAATGGTCTCTTCAAAAATTTATTTAATATTATTTACTCTTAATAACTTGGTACTGTTGTAGTCCTCCTTCATGTCTTTGTGGGACATTGAATTTTGCTCCAAAAATTACTTCAGAATTTAGAAATATTTTCTAGGATATCCATTTAAATGTCACCCACTTTGTACTTGAGTTTTAATAATCTATCTAGCAATAGACACAAAGCTCATTTCCTGGAGCTGATTAAAGTTTCAACTTCTTTTCAAGCCAATCACAACATCTGTTTATTACATGGCTTACCTTAAACCCATCATGATTAGCACTTAATTCCGAAGTGATATGGCTGTGATGTGGCTCACTCGTTTTGAAACACATAAATATTGAAACCAGAACAAGGTTAATGTATTTAAATTTTTTTGCTAACCTTTCTTTTTTTCCCCCCCCTTAAATATGATTTAATTTATATTTAATTATAATGACAGCATCTGATCATGGTAAATGAAGCACTACATATAAAATGGGAAAGAATTATGCCTTAATTCCATGGGCTTGAGGTTCTTTAATAATTTCTTAGCCTCCTTGGAGAAACATGGACTATTTCTCTTCACGCTGAATCTTTTAGCTTACTGGTGGCTTTGTTGAAGAGATTCTACAACATATGCTTCTGAATAAACAGTTAAAGGGTGCCACTAGATTTTTAAAGGGTAACATACTGACTATGTGGAAACAAAGCTGGAGTGAAGAAAACTCCAAAGATACACGAGTTAGCAGAAAGCAATGAAGGTAGTTTTGGTGGGGCTGTCTTGTAAAAGGTAACCAACTCATAGAATGCTTTTCTCATCTATAAAAATGTGAGGGAGAGACCAGCTCATTTTTCGTAAGCATTTGGGTGTTTGAATGACAGCAATCCCTGGTGCTACAAGAGCTCTGAGATTGACATTTCCTTAGGTAGTCTTATTTCTATAAAATAAACCTTTAAGGGAGATGGTCTCTGTCTTCTCTTTCAGCTTTCTACATCTAAATGCAAAGGATGAATTCCCTGCAAGCTGGTGCTGATGAGTTATTGCTTGCTTTTGTGACAAGCACAATGTCATCGCTCTCCAGGGACTCGACTGTGGCCAGGTAAGGGCTGCTCTCCTGAAACCTCTGGTCTGGTGCTGCCTAACTACTGCAGATCTTTGAACTGCTTTCTTACACTTTAGCTTTTCCTCTTATAGAACACTCTGCAAACCTCCAAGGTAAGAGGTAATCCATTCAGCTTCCAGAGAAATCCATGGGTTCATCTATTGCCAGCTCAGTCAGACTCTTGTTCCTGAAGTAAAGAGAAATTTTTTTAGCATATAGCCCCGAAATTCTGTAAAGGCATTTCCCACGTCTCCTTTTGCAAGCAGTGTGGACAAGCAGCAGTAGATTAGAAAAGTGACACCTTTGGTACTTATCTTGAAATGTCCACAATATCTGTGTTTCAAGGATACTACTTTGGAGTGACACTGTGAATAAAGTACCCATTAACAGCTACTTTGCATTAAGTGCATCTTCCAGTTTAGTTTAATCCAAAAGGGATCCAGGTCATGAGAAGGGTTAGTGGGAGTAACCAAGACACTCACTTCAGAAATGCACTCCTGTGTCCCAGGTCAGTACTGGTCACTTATGATGAGCATCTGAGACTGGCAGATATAAAATCAGTGGCAGTGAATTTTCCAGAATGGAGGAAAACAAGATGTGTTTTGTTGTGGAGGATGTCACTGCCACAGTGTTTTCCCATATATTTTAATTTGTCTTCTGATGACCATGAACATACAGGGATGCTCCCAAAAGGAAGAATGCTGAAAAAATGGCCTGGAAGAGGATAATCTGAGGTTTACAGAGGGCAAAATGTGGGGAGGTAATAGATAATACAAGCTTTGCATGTTAGGGAAACCAAGGGCTGAGGTGGCAGTGGGGGAGGGATTTGAAACTGAAGGGAGGGATGGTGGTTTGCACATACCTTACTCATGTTACCTAGAGAAGGTCTGAATTAAAAAATGGAAGAGTTTAATTAGCACCTGTTGGATGAAGGTATAAACTAAAACGATATAAAAGTGGCCCTGCAAAGATACCAGGTTGAATTCAGGAAAGAAATAACACTGTGGGATCTGGACCATGAGCAGAAATGTTTGTCCCTCTCTACTGCTGTGGTGTTTCTCTAGAAGTAGATGTGATTAGTTAGTCATCGTCCTCCTGCTGCCACTGAGCAAGCCAGCCACTTCTGTTTTCCTGAGCCTGCCCAGTTTCTCCATTTTCTCTCTCAGCTATTACGCTGTAACTGTGTCAGAATTTGGGTTTTATCAAAATCCAGATAGGAGAAGTTCCACTCCCTTTTCCCCTTGGGATATTCGATGTTGTATTTTCAATTTGGTGACTCAGTAATATATCAACAAAGAAATTACAGCTTATGCATGGCAGAACGAAGTTCTGTTTGAGGTTGTGCTTTCTACCTTATGCCTCTCTGCCGTGTGGTCAGCAGAATTTAGACTCACTGCAGAGAAAACGCAGAGGAAAATACCAACTGAGTGCAGTTCATCGAACCTCTATGATACAGAACAGCAACTGCTTAATTTCCACTATTTATGTCAGAAAAAACCAAAAATGAGCAAAAGAATCCTCCTGGTGGGAGATGAAGAACACATAATTTTTAATAAATATTTCATTATATTCTTGAAAAAAGAGATGTTTAATGAGGCAAAAAGGAGAGGGCATTCCCTAAATAACTGGTTATTGTGGGAAAAAGGAGTGAAAAAGGAAGATAATCATTATCTAGTACTGGTAATTTTTCAGGCTGGCAGTACTGCAATATTGAAAAGTAGGTGGTTTTAACATCTTCTTTATTCTTTTATAGAATGAAGCAAAGCCAGTAAATCACCAAAAATGCTTTTAACTAGCTAAAAATGCTTTTTTTAAACTAGCTGCTTAATTGTTTTTCCTTACAATTATAATTTAGCCCATGTGAAACATGTCAGACAAATAAAAAAAAATATATTCCTAGATTGGCTGTAATTACATCTCTTATCTTTAAACATGAGAACAAATTTTACTTATTTAGAAGAGATATTTCTCAATTCCCACAACATAAAGAGTTCGAGAATTTGTTTGAACTGGAATAAAAGAAGATTAAAATTACTTTTTTCATATGGAGAAATTACTCCATATTTTTTCAGGATGGCAGCTCCCTCATTTTCTCCTCAAACAGCTGTTTTTGTCTCTCATGGGCAGATCACTGGGAATGCTTATGCTCAGCCAATAAATTATTCCTGCAGTCCTAAATACACAGAAGACCAACAGTAAGCAAGGTGTTATGGTTCTCCTTGTGGCTTTCTGATTTGTTTTTGTTAACATTAAACCACCTAGGTGATGTTGCCTTTTCACTATCCTCTCTTAAAGGCATCTCTCTTAAGCCATTTTCAGGCATATGCATCTAGTGGCTTCCAGGATTCTGAGCTGAGATTTTAAACACCACAAAATGAAAATCATTTGTCAGATCAATGGCTTCAAAATTAAATCAAGAAATGGTTTGTAGTAATCTATTCCTAACATAATGTGAGATGAATTATGAGGTTCCTTTTTTAATCTATATTTTTCAGTTTTAAGAATAAATATTATTTGCAGATAATTGCACCAAAGAAAAATAATCTGTGAAATATTATAACATGTTTTTTTCTTTACCTGGCTTTTTTTTTTTTTTTTTTTTTTTTTTTTTTTTTTTTTTTTTTTTTTTATGTGAAAAAATGCTTTTCACTGTTTCTGGTAATTTATAAGCTGTCATTTATCTCAGTTTATATGTAGACTATTTAATGAGTTTTCCTGTATAAAAAATTCAAATTAATATAAGGAGATAAAGGCAGACAGTTGGAGAAAGATCTCTGTCAAATCAACCTGCTGCTTTGCTTATCATTCATATGAATGCCAGAAACTGACAAGGGGAAGTAGTTGCTCTTTCTAATCTTGATTCTTACACAGAGAGAGGTGTGAAAATACCCAAATTTGGCCAATTAGTTTTGTTCATGAATCTGAGTAACTGAAAATTTATCATCTAATCTGAAAATCATGTTTTTTTTCACTCTCTACACTCATGCCTGCCAGCCTCTAGTCCAAAACGCTGTTCAGATATTACTAATCTGCAAATATGTTGCTCCTCACAGCAAAGACAGCTGGCTATATTCTGCCAAATAATCTAAGAAACAACATCAGAATACAGAAAATATAGCCCAGCTGACTGACTTTTATGAGACGGACTCAATGCCTTCTCAGGTCAATAGAAACTCACAGTTTCATTTTCAAAGGATTTTAAGAATCCTTTCCTGTTTACTGGTAAGCGCAGAGGAGGTGTTTTTAAACACTTTGAAGCACCTCTTCCCACTGAAGTCCACTAAGATAAGAGGCACAGTGGGATTCAGTTGCTTAAACTGTGTGTTTGATGCCACTGCAATGGCTTTAGAGCATCCTGCTTGTTCCCCAACTTCCACTCTGGCAGGCCATGAGCCTCTCCCAAATCCTCTAGCAGCCTGTGTTTTAGCCAAATGGTTCCAGTAATTTCTGAACAGATCTTATGTTTTAGGGATTCAGTTATGCTCTCACAGTCTGAACTCTTACTATTTTCTCTATATTAAGAAAGAAACAAACAAGAAAATAAGAACCGCTCTAGCTTTGTGTATGTAACTAGTTTAAACTCAGTTTATCCTCCCATGCAAATACTTTTTTGTAACCTGAAGACATTTGAAATAATTTGCAATTATAGCAGAACACATGGTCCTGCAAATATGTGCTACATAGCAGTTTACTGGACTTAGATAGTCTTACTCCGATTTTGCTCAGACTTCATTTAAATTAAAATGCATGAATAACAATTATTTTCAAACAGAATGTCAAATGTTGTTTTCTAATAACTTTTCACCCTGCTTGGCTGTAAATAAGATTACCATGGAGCAGTAAAATTTAAATATTCCTTCTGATATAACTAGGTGGAAGTATCACAGTTTTAATGTAAAAAAATATGTGATGATTTACAGCTGATTCTTTGACATTCTGAGGGCTGCCAACCCTTACAGTCAATGCAAGTGGAAGGCTTTAGACCCTGGCAGAAAATGGTCTGTGCCTTTCAGCGCTGAGCCCTGGGTTGCATGAGTATCCTGAGTGCCTGTGACCTGTTTGTAGGGAGGCACAGTTGTACCTGTTGTGTCAAGAGAAACCAAATTTCCAAATCAACTGTGAACTCTCAGGTATGTAATATAAAAAGCATATATAATATAATAAAAAACAACTTAAAATTGGCTACGTATATTTTGATACGTCTTTATCCTGGCTCTGCTGTCAGCTGGGTAGACTTCCCTCAATTCACCGCAGCAATGAAGGTTGAAAGTTGGTGTCTGTAATGAAGAACTCCAGTGGAAGTCCAAGTCCAACAGAAATGAGGGAAAGGACTGAAGCTAAACAAGAGTTTATTTTTGTTTTGACGGATTTTGAACTAGTCTGCCTGCTTTCTAGTCTGTGTGGTCTAGTCCTGAGTTATGAGCTTATTGAAGTGCCTTTGAAAATCGAGGTCTGAGAGTACAATTTATGAAATATGGTGCATCTGGCATAATGATGGGGACAAGCAGGACTTGCTGAGCTGTAGTGCTTTCTCTTCTTCCCCAATGGTATCCCCTCCTTTTATCTCTGTGCTTCATAAACAGAGGTGCAGTAAAAAAAGAGAAGATTTTTGTTTTGTGCCTTTGGTCTTAATCCCTTTTGCCTTACAGGCAAGGAGAGAGCTGTCTTTATTTTCTGAAAGAAAATAAATCTTCCTCATGAACCCAAGAGACAAGATTCAGCTGGGTTACAGAATAAAAACTGTACTGGATAAAATAGCTGTCAGAACAGTGAGGAATAGTCTTGTTTTTATTTTCCAGCCATATTTGAGCAGAAATGTGGAGTTTGATAGCGTTTTTTTTTTTTTTTTTTTTTTCCTATTTTTTTTTTTATTTTGTTAGCCTTTTTTTGAAGCCCAGAGTTAATGGAACAAAAAAAATCACATGTCCTCTTTCAAAGATCTTTCTTGGTTGTTATCTGGACAAATTTCAACAGAAATGTGGAAGAAAGTGCATAAGACTTCTTGAAATGAGGTACTATGAAATCTGTCTTTAATAGTACGTAACTCTTGCTATTGGCTGTGACCAGTGAGAGAAACTCATTTGGTTTTGGTATGAATTTAGACTGAATTTAACAACTATGATTGCCTGATCTCATTCAGGGGAACAGTATAAATGAGTAATTTACTTTTAATTTAGTTTACTTCTACTTTTATTATTATTATTATTATTATTATTTTATAACGATTCTGCTTGCATGGTAATGAGGCTCTAACTTCTGAGTTGCCAGTTCTCTGACTCTTATTGTCCCTTGTTATATCCTACTCTGTTAGTGAAGCAGCAAAACCATTAGGAGCAATAGGGCACAAGGAGCTGGGAAATGGTCTTATTCTGATCCCTTAGCTGCCACCTATATGTTCTTGATGGCACAGAGACGCCAGAGAATGGCTAACTGATATGCCACAGGAGTTTCTCTCTCACTTAAGGGGGGTGCCCAAGGCCTATAAATCTCCGAGATTCTACACCTCCCTGGAAATGAAACAGGAAAGTGTAGCTTTGGGCATCATTGGCTGCTGGAAAGCCTCGGGGCAGGGGAGACAGGCAGAGGGCAGAAGGCAGAAGGCTGCTCCATCCACAGGAGCACAGAACTTTGCCTTAAGGCAGATGTTCAGGCCAGTAAAGGTTTTAAAGGCCTTATCGGGATTGTGGCCCGAAATCCACGGTGGGGGAGTAGAAATATTCCATAAAACTGTTCTCTTTCCACTTCTGACCAAAGAAACAGTGGTGTACAATAAAGATGTGTTGCACTTCAACAAACATACCCTGAAGCCTGGGAGAATGACTGGTGGCTTTACTATACTTCTGTAACTGTTTTGCTCATCCTTAATTGGCATCCAGATAAATTTATGGAAATAACAAAATATATAATTTCTTTAATATAAATATTTATGTGACTGAATTGCAGTGGTAGGCATTTTGGTAAAATGTATAATTTGAAATTCTAAGCACTCCTGCCTCAGTGTTGGCTGATATTTGAATTCCATTAATGAAAACCTATCCAATCTCTATATTTTAAATTTTCTATATTATCCAAAAGGCAGCAGAGAGTGATTGTTATTATTTAAATTTCAGTATTGACAATATTTTCAAGCTATCTCTTGGGTCATATTCATGTAGACTTCAAAGAAATCAAAGAGAACTGCAAGAAGATATGAAGCAATCACTCAATAATTTCTTATTCTATGTTTGTAACCTCAAAGCTGTCCTGCCTTAAGGAGAAATCACTCCACAGACAAAAAATATGATTAAGTACACGCCAGAGCAATTCAACAGCTGCAGAACTGGATGTATCGTAAGAGATTTTAAATTCATTCCAATGTGTAATGAACTAACACAAGGGCCTTTTTTGGGGAGGGCAGGAATGAAGTCGTAGAGGATTTGGCTATACAAACAAAATGCATACGTCTTTCTTAACACTAGGCCTAAATTCATGTGCAGTTAACAACTGTAAAATATAGCTGACAACTGATGGACTTCAACCACTTTCAGGGGAAAGGGCAAGGCAGCAGGACACAAACCATCCAGGAGGTTTCTGCAGTGCATCGAGGAAAATTTACTAACATACATGGAGAATCTGACGAAGGAAGATGCTCTGATGGACCTCACACTTTCAGAAGAACTGATTAGGAATGTGAAGCTTGGCATTCGGTATCCTGGCACAAAGATAGCTTACTTTCAGGGAAAGAGGACCTGGAAAAAAAACATTTTTAAAAAATGGACATGCACAAGTGTGTACAACATTAAAAAAGACTGATGAAGCATGGACTAGGGAAAAGGATGGTGAGGTGGATTGAAAACTGGATGAATGGTGAAGCTCAGAGTTCCGTGATCCAGCAGCACAGAGATGAGTTGGAGGCGAGTCCCTAGCAGTGCTCCCCAGGTATCAATGCTGAAGCAGCACTGTTCAACATCTTAGTTAATGATGTGGGCAATGGGACAAAATGTACTCTCAGCAAGTTCACAGGAGATGCAAAAGAAGGATGGGCGGCTTATACACCAGACGGTTGTACTGTCATTTGGAGAGATCTCAAGAGCCTGGAGAACTGGACTAAGAGCAAGTGGACTCAGTACAACCTCATGCAGCTCAACAGAGTTTTGCATCTGGGGAGGCATAATCCCCATGCAACATACACTGGTTTAATGGGAAGGAGCTCTGCAGGAAAAAATACTGGGGTCTGACTTGGGGGACAACAAAGTGAACACGAGTAGCAAAAGGTGGCCAACTACATCAGAGCCTGCATTAATGCATGGTGTTGCTGACAGGTTGAGGGTCCTTCACCTCTACTCAGCACTGATGAGACACAACCTGGGGTGCTGAGTCCATCCTGGGCTGCTCAGTACAAGACAAATAGACACTTTAGGGGATTGAGTCCAGCGAAAGATCATTTCAGCATCTGACATAGGAAGAAACCCTCGGAGCATTTGACATAAGAAATTCTAAGAGAGCTGGGTCTAAAATTTGTGTGTCTTTGCTCTTCCACCCCTCAAGAAGCTGCAGCCTTCTGCATGCTGCACCCCAGTGCTTGTTACCCCCTCCATTTGTGTCAGAGAGTCCTGAATAGCACACATAAGTGAAAGCTGAGTCCTTGACCTTGTTTGTCCTTTCACTGTCATTTGATCTGTTCTCTTCCTTATTGCTCACCTTGATCTAAGGCTCCTTGCAGACTTTACAGAAGTCTGGCTTTGACACTCAGGAGAGTTGAAACTTTGTTTATGCCTCTTTGCACCTGTGGCTGAAAAAGGAGCTAGAAGTAAACAACTAAACCATCTGAGAACCTGTATGGCCCAGGGGAGGTCAGGTCATGTCTTGGAGACTGAGTAAAACTCTGCTGTGTCAATATTTCTCCAAAAACTGTGTTGAAAAATATTACAGTTTAAGAGGCAGAAATTGCCTTGTCATCTTTGTAATTGCTTTTTTTAGGCTTTGTGTTTCTCTCTGTGTTTTTCCTAAAGGAAACAGGATTTGATGTCAGTAACTGTATTAAGTGGAGCACCACAGCAGATATCACCCTTTTTATTTCCTCCCCCAAGTATCATCCATAGCACCAGTTGAAGAAGAGAAGGAAAGTCCTGTTCTCCCGTTCTCCTGTTAGCTCTCAGCTTCTACATTCATAGAGAATTACAATGTACAGTTAAAATCCAAAGCAGATTTAATACTTTAATGAAATGTTTAGTTTTTCCTTCGTTGAAGCTTAGTATAAGAATAACACCATTGTCTGTTTTCCCACTGACAAAGGAGATTAAGAGTTTGTATTCATAAACACAGGATTTAAATGTATATTTACATATAAATGTAAATATACATACACATATACATATACACATACATATACACATAAATACAGGATTTAAATGCCTGGACCTGTTGCCTGAGAACATTGAGTTTATAAGAATAGCCTCAATTTGATATTTAACAGAGGTTTAAGAGTAAGGTAG
Source organism: Acanthornis magna (assembly GCA_036785705.1). NCBI lineage: Eukaryota > Metazoa > Chordata > Aves > Passeriformes > Acanthizidae > Acanthornis > Acanthornis magna. Next base: position 19,982,119 of record JAWUZG010000040.1, on the reverse strand, counting down.
GTTTATGTATCTCATGATACCTTGCCTAAAGTTCTTGAGATGGATGATGTTTCTAGGTATTTCTGTATATCACACTCTTCCACTGATTTGTGTAGTGCCCCTGTCAGGCTGTAGAATCCTTTCTTATCCTCGACAGATTGGACAAAGAGTTGAACATTTGTGCCTATTTTTTTCCATCAGAATTAGTATAGGAGCACTAGGCAAAGGGATGCAAGAGTTAAGGCAGAGAGAGCAACATAAGGGACAGATCACAGTGCCTGTGGCAATGTAAAGCTGCTTAATGAAAAACAGCTTTTTTCTCTTTCCATAGATCACAAAAATTTTCACTGTAGTTTATTAATAATTTATTTAGTATTACATTTTTCTGTTTTGGGAGACTGTACTTTTTTTTTTTTAAATGTTTTGTTTTTGGTTTTTTTTTTTTTTTTTTAAATTAAATTACTGTCTTAATTGAGACTTCTCCAGGCTGCAGATGACTGAGGTAGGTGTGGGTTTCCAGGCAGGTGAGCACCAACTTCTCTGTTGTTATGTCCGAGTTGGACTGATTACTGGCCAGGGAGTATCTAATTTGAAATGCATTGAATCAAACCTCCCTCAATGCCTCTGTTGTGGGTAGGGGGGAAGGAGGGAAATCTACTGAGCAGAATATGTAGGGATTGCTCTCCTTTTAGCATGTTAGTTCAGAGCAAGAATAGCCTTTCCATGTTGATTTTGCATGAGGGTGTTGCTTGAGAGATCACTCCTTTTATTTTAAGAGTTTAAGGTAGTTGAAAAAGTTATTCACTGGAGTGTTATAGCTTAGGGACTTGAGGAACTTGAAGCTGTCATTCTTAATTTCTAGTAAGTAAGAGTTCTTAAACATGTTTATCAAAAACCTTCAAAGTGAGGATCATATCACTAAAAGGCTGAGGCAGAGGCAAGAAAAGGTTAATAACTGTGTGAGAATTAAAATATGCATAGGGAGCACTACAGTGGGTACCCAGGTCATGGTCTACATGTCACATGATGGATTTGATCTCACTGCTAAGATGTTAAACAAATTCTTTATTTGGCACTTACTGTGAGACAGCTAGTGTCTCAACATTTATATAAATCCAAGGGTAATGTTTGATTTGTTATTATGCCTTTGATTTTCTATTGATTTGAGAGTAGGCTTTGCATTTATCTGAATTTTATGTCTGTATAAAAAGTTGAGAGTAGCTTAACTTTTAAATAAGAGCAAAATAAAAAAAATTGGTCAGGGAACTGCTCTGTGTTTGAATAATAACAGTAAACAATAACAGCAAAAAATTATATTTAAGCTGGATCAGTTCCCTCATGGCTCTCAATGTAGTACCACAAATAGTGATTGTTCGCATTGCAAAAAAGTGATGAAATAAAGGAAGAAAGATGAGGCAGATGGGGAAAGCTTTAAAATCTGCTTCGCATCACGGCCGAATGGAAAGATGTTTTCTCGCCCTACATAGCAGATTACAGTGAATAGTGTATTTTTAACCAGAGGTGGATATAATTTCTAAAAGATGTTGTGACCCAAAGGGAACACTGCACACTCATTGCTGCATTTGATTCCTGCCCCACAAAAGGTGGCTAAAAACAACACCTATCTCAGGAAAATTCCTTGTGATTCTCAGTGAGGTGAATGATGATAGCCTGCGTGCATGTTAGAATTACAATGAAGATACCATCTTAGGGCTTTCCAAACCATACAGCAAAGCTGAAAGGACTTACTCCATCATTACCCTAGCTAGAGATATTCCCTGCTAAAAGCATATAATGCACTTTGGGCAATTTTTCTTTCAGTACTATCTGTAACAGGGGTGAGGATTTGGACCCCAAATTGAAATTTCTCTAATGTTGTAATTTGCCATACATTACATGGTCATCTGTTGGCCAAATGTATTCATGACACTTGAGAGATTTATTTAAATGATTTCTCCTAAGCCTGTCCTTTCCTATTCCATTGTATTAGAGCAAGCAGCAGCAGCTTGACAGCTAGTTGGCTGCCAGTCCTTGCTGGAGAGTGAATCACTCATGGTGACCTTAGGGAGATTCCTAGCTATCATTTCTGAGATTTACTGATGTCATTAAGAGAGGAGATACATGGTCACTTGGGAGAAGCAGTTTGAAAAGATGTATGCAAGGTAGGTAGACGGAGGGATTAGAGGAGGATTAGAATTAATTTCAAAGCTGATCTACATTTATTCTGTATGATTTTGTGCTTGATGAATTGATCCTTTGTGGGGGGCTGATTGGAGCTCTGTGCTGCTTGAAATTCTTTTTCTTTTGATTTCCGTGTCTTGTATCTTTAAACATCTTAAAATGTACCAGCTTGCAGTAAAGAGAACCATATCTTTTCCTCATCAACCTGTCAGAGGCTTACTGACTTTGGGGCTTGGGTGTAGAGTCCACTTAAAGATAAGGCCATTCATTTAAATACCACTCTGTTTGGTGAAAAGTATGCTGCAGACAGAGTTCCAACAAATTCATGTATCTGCTGCAACTTTTTCTGAAAGCAGTCTATATCCTGAAAATACAGTGAAAATATGGCTCTCATAGCCATGCAACTGTCTTTGCATGATAATATGGATCACATTCATGAGCTTAGTTTGCTTGAACAAACCAGAAAAAAATCTTATTTCTTTCTTTCAGTCAAGTCTTATCCTCAGAGTTTCTGAATAATTCAGTCCCTTTATAATATGCCCGTCATTATAGTAGCTTTAATGAATATTAATATAAATAAAATAGCAGCAATGGTTATCTGCGTACTATAAATATCTACTTTTTACAGTCAAAGGTAAGTGCATTTAAATAGCCTTCCAAAAGCTAGATGTCCCTCTTATTTAGTTCCTGATTTGTTACAAAGTGCATTGAAAAAATCTGTCATCAGCCATAACAGTGACTTCTCTGAAATGAAAAAAGAAAGAAAAGTCTCAAATCACAGGATTTTTAATAAACAGATTTTTCCTTTTTTGAAATAGGTTTTTCAGCTTCTGCATGTTCTCGTATTTCAAACAGACTCCATGCTGGAAATCCTCATCTCTTATTCCCCAAGTACTTGCAACAATTCCAATGTTTATTGATCACAGCAGGGTTCCATAATTGGACTCGCTTATTTGGGCTGCAGGAAAAGACCAATAACAGCATATGCAAATTGAGAAAAAACCTCCCACAGAAACAGATTGTGTCAAACTCCTGACCTCCCTATGTTACGATCTGCAGCTCACACAGAGAAAACACATGATTACATGGAGAGAAAAGAAATAACACTGCTTGGTACTACAAAACAAAAACTGTCATCATAAAATAATTCTACTTACTTCGCATTTTTTGTCTCCAGAGCAGAGAAATGGTTTTCTGAATAAGGTAATCATCAGCTACTGGAGTAGTAACCTTGTGCTGAGTTTAGATTAAATTTTCTCCTAAGTCTCTTTGCAGGTGACCATGTATATTTGCATAAAGGCTACTTTCTTTATGCTAGGAAAATGAAGAGTGAGGTGCCCCTGGATAATTATGATCTGATATTAGGTTTCTAGCATATGAAAAATAACTTCACATCAGTATATTTATCTTCATTAGCATACAAATTCAATAATCCTTTTTGTATGTTAGTGAAGGGGCTGCATATTTCCCATAATAATCTATGGCATTTTAATAGATTTTCTTAGATCCGCATGCAATTTTATTTACCATGGGAAATTGTATGCTGCTCCTTTCCTTTCTCTTTACAGGTTTCCTAAATTGAACACTCACTAAGGTTTCTAAATTACAGATCTTAACAGTAAACTTGATGAGTTCTTGCATTTGTATTGATATAATTGTTATAACAAGTTTGACATGTCCCGTTTGGACTTGATTGTACACTAATAAGAGAACTGTAGATCCTTTCTGTCTCCTCCCATCGCTTGATAGGAGTGTGCTGCCACAGGACAGTCTTCAGATGTATCCTGGAGATGTTTTTCTACTGTCCAAAGCTGACAGACTTCAGGAATGCAGGATATTGACAGAAGTCACGACCAGCACAAGGGTAAGTTGTCTTACTTTGCTTTCAGGGTTACGAAATAAAAAAGAGTAAATTTGATAGTCAACTCTTCCTTTCTTTTCCTTCCTCTCCCTCTCTGTTTTACCCAGGGAAACTGAGGAGTGATGTTCCTGCCAATACAAAAATCAGACTCCAAGTAAACCATATTCATCTTGCCTCAGGCTCAAAGACACTGGAGTGGTAGTACACGAATGCCCTGCCCAGTCCTCTCTTTGCCATTCATGTCACAAAATGAGGTCAAGTGAATGTGATAAGGAGCAATTCTTTTCCTTTGGAGACTCACTGTTAAGGCAGTGAAGTTAGAACACACTCTCTGCCAAACTATTTAAATCTTTATAAGAAAACCACAGCCCACATTGACCTTTTTTTGTCCTCAGCCAGCACATTTTCCTTACCTCAGCAAAGCTCACTGAGAAATACCAACCTGAAAAAAACCCAAAGTGCATCACGATAATTTATTGATTCTATCCAAACCTTCAAATGAAACCATTTGGGAAGGTGGGCCAACCGGCCCTGTGCCCTGCCTCATAATTTTCCAGTCTTCCCTGGCTTCCTGGAGGTTCTGCCCTCCTTCATCTGTCCAGGGAAGTTTTGGTGCTCTCTGTCCCCACTTCTCCCAGCCAAGTGAGCTGACATGAAGCTTAACAGGCACCACCCTGGCCCCTGCCTGAGCCCCTGTGCCCTGCTGATCCCCAAATTGGGTGTCCAGGGAGCAGCTGCACATATGATCTGGCTCAGCTGTCCCCAGGACTGCTTGGCTTTCTGGTCTTTTTGCCCAGTGAGATGGTTATAAAAAAGGGAAAACTGTTGGCTCGCTATGCTGGATGCCTTCTTGCTGGCTCTGAAACAACAAAATGCAGTGAAAATCTGTAACCTCTTTGGGTGTTTTTTCCTTTCAAATTCTGATGCAAGATGACATTGCTCTTTAAGATTGTGTGTTCCTTGAATATTTTAGTTTTAATTCCAAATCAAGTGGGAATAGATCAAGAAAATTGCATTTAAATTCTCTCTAGACAAAGAAGGATGCATATTAAGCTATCTCCCCACTGCTTCAAGATCAAAAGAAGTAATGGGTTGTCTTAGCAGGAATAATTAGCTGTGGGAAAGTTAGTTGTGAAAATTTGAGACCATCTTTGTCTTTGATGTGCATCTTCACCTCCTTGAAATTGAGAAAGGATTTAGCAAATAACCTTTTTGTTTTTGCTTCACAAGGTTCAGAAAAGACCTTCAGATTGTGTTGAATTGAAAGAATTGCCATTTTAATTTCATTCCTCAATTTACTTTTATTAATTGACAGTTTCTCAACTTACTCCTTCTTTCCCGGTGAAGGTTGTAGAGGGTAAGTCCTGTAAGGAGCAGCTGAGGGAGCTGAGATTGTTTAGCCTGGAGGAGAGACCTTATTGCTCCCTACAACTCCCTGAAAAGAGTGTATGGCTGGGCGAGGGTCGGCCTCTTCTTCCAGGTAACCAGTGATGTTAAAAAGGATGTAACCTCAGGCTCTGGCATGGGAGGTTCATATTGGACATTAAGAGGAATTTTTTGATGGAAAGGGTTGTAAGGCATTAGAAAGGGCTGCCCAAGAAGGTCGTGGAGTCATTAAGTAGGAGAATAGTTTAACCCAGAACGTTAGGCAACACTTTTCCAGCATTTTGATATTTAACTTCCACCATGAACATTTTTCTTCAATTCAAGGCCCCATCCAAAGAGACTGGCCAAACTCAGCAGGAATCAGGGGAAATCAGGAGGTAAACTATGAATTCCTACAAGCTGGGCAGGTGATCCTTGTCCTTCCACAGAGCTGTAGGACCTGAGGAGTGCCACCACCTTCGGCTTCTCTGCAGTCAAGGGACGGGTCAAGGCAATCAGCTGTTTCCAAAGGGCAGGCCTGTGGGGTGTACTGCTGTGGGATTTTCTATACATCTCAGTCTCCATGCTCATTTCTCTTAACTCCTACTGAAAGGGCTCAGTGGGCATTTTCTTAATGTTCAACTTTTATGTTCTTCCTTATGTTAACTTCCTACAAACACCCACTGTGATTAGAGAATATGACCCAACAGTGTAACAATCTGCACAATCACTTCTCTTGTGCCGAATCCTGAAAAAAGGCAATTCCCAGAAGAAAAAGGAAAGAAATGTTATATTGCCTTCTCCTCTGTGTTCAATTTGCCTCATTAACATTGCCACAGCTCTCGGGATAATTAAGATTTTGTCACTTTTGCACCTCATTAATTTGGTAATTCACAGTAGGAGATGTGTTCTATAATGGCTTAAAGTATAATTCATTAATTGAGGTCAATCCCTCCTTATAAGCATGGAAGTGGCTCCATCACTATCTTATCTTGCTGCCTAAATAGCGATATGTTGCTTATTTCTAATCTTGTCATAAAATATGAGTTCTAGCAGATAAGAAGTGCCTTCTATTTGTCTTACAGTCCATTGTAGAGTATTTCTCGACAGAGAAGAGAAAGACCCCTAATCCTTATGCACTCATGTAAAATTCAAAGCCCAGACTGTGCCATGCTTGGTGCAATGCATCTGAAAAAACAGGCCCTTCAGAGAGGTGACCTACAGTTATATGCTGAATAAGGAGCTTGTTTATTGCTGTGAACTACCGGGGTCATCATGCAAACTGATGTGACAAATCTGATCCCTCCTCTGAAAGTGTTTTTCTCCACTTAAGATGTGCATGGGGAGACCTAGATGTCCAGTGATGATATGAAAACTGTACAAGGAATTCAGCAAGTTTCTTGATTTTTTCAGTTGGAAAGAAGTTATCCATGGTAATGGCTGGACAGCCCTTAGCACAGGGGTAGAAGTGGTTCAAGTACTCCAGCCCTGAGAAGCTCAAACTTCTTCTGTGTTAGAAGTACCCCAACCTTTAGACAACAAAGTGAGAGATGAGGCAGCAGCGTACTTTCATGTTGTCTAGTAGAAACTAGGACATAGTCCATCAAAAAATGCTAAATAATGAAATTATTTGGAGAATGAACAAAATGGAGTCTGATTCTGTTGCCAAGTGAATAGCTTAGTTTCTGGAAACCTTGTGTTTTGGCCTCTGCACTGAAAGGAAAAAACGGCAAGCTGCCTGACATCCCAGAGTTAAAAAGAAAAATTAAATATGAATGAAAGACAAATAAACCTCCAGCATGACACACTGATTCTTATCATCCTTATACTTACCTTCCTACATGCAGAGAAATATTTAAAGAGTTCATTCTTGCTATTGTAAAGCTCTTTGCTTTCCAAAGGTGAAATGATTATGTTTCAGCAAAAAAAGAGTACAGATAATGACTCAACCCTTTTCTCAGAATTTCACGTCTGTGATCTGTCTTCTCAGATACCATTGTCAGTAATGTTGTATAATTTGATGGTACTCTTGATGGGGAGTAGTGTTTTGTCTGTAATGAAGTGTATTATTCATTAGTGTTTTATCCCTGATAGCTTGTTTGGTTCTGAGAACCAAGTTCCCACTGTGTATCATTTTCCTTTATTGCTGTTATTATCACTAGACAATCCAGTGTGATTCATGGATTAAATCTGACTTTATTGTTGTAGGTATTAGAGTGATGATTAACGGCAAAAGACATGGAGATCACACTAATTTAAACTTTAATTAGTTGAACTAATGTTACCAGTTCTACTTGGCTGTTTTCACAGCTCTAGTGACTGCAACTGCAAAGAAAAACTAGCAATTAAAAACATTATAGAAGTATTGCAGTGATCAATAAATATTCCCCTTAAGTTTTATCTGTAATAGGCTTCATGCCTTAATGAAGCGTGTGTTAGATGAATGATTAAAACTGACTCTCCTGAGCATGAGACTCCACATCATTAATCACTTCAATTATTTACAGCAAGAACTTTTTATGGGGATGAGCATGGGCAGAGGCTGACTCCTGCAAGTGCTGCTGTGAGTGCACTTGCAGGGCTCATCTGCAGCCCAGGGCCTCATCAGACCCATCTGCAGCACAAAGGGACAAAGGGGCAGAGGAAGGAGAGGACTTCAGGCTGATTTACAAAAATGTGGAACTGAGTCACTGCCACCCACTTTGCACGTGCTTTGGGAGGTGTGGGGGGTGGGTGGGGAAATCTGTTGATGCACAACTTCGTGACTATGAACTTTAGTCATCCAGACCAAACTGCCTGAATCCAAGCTAAGAACCTTGCTTCTGTAAATTGGTCAATATCATATTTTTAAAAAAGCTTGTTTTATTTTGGTTTTGCTTTCACAAATTCCAGACTGAATCCAAGCTAAGAACCTTGCTTCTGTAAATTGGTCAATATCATATAAAAAATGCTCGTTTTAGTTTGCTTTTGCTTTCACAAATTCTGTTGAAAAGCTATTCCAAAACATAAGTGATTTGGAAATATGTCAGTTTTTTCAGTGTGATTTTAAAGCCACTATCCATCTATTCATTTTATAACACTACTTGTTTTCTGCTTGGGGTTCCTCTTTTTTGTACATGTTTGAAATGGGTTCTGGATGATCTCTCCAAGCATCTATCACACCAAAGATTTATGGTTTTTGTTGTGCCTGTCAACTACACACAGAGATACTTTTCCTCCTTCATCACTTCCAATTGCTGAGGCTGAAGCTTACACCAGAAGCTCTCAGTCTGTGTTTCTAATACTTAGACATTTGGTTCTTACACAGTTTTTGTCAGCCCTCAGGATTTGTTAGCTCTTTCTGTACACAGCGATGCTCGTCTGAACTTTTAATACTGGTGCACTGCAATTTTGCTGCACCATTTTAAGCATTCTGGCTCTTACGAGAAGAATTGGATGTCTGCCCTTCTTTTCACCTGTCTGGGAAAGAGCAGAGGAGGTGAAGGGGATTTAGTTCACTTTGAGTTTACTACATCTCAAATTTACCTACCTCATTATGTTTAACTCTGTAATTGCTGAGCCTTTTAGACTTCTTTTGACAATGTTGCATTTGTTATAAAACAGAATTTTACACTTTGCTGGCAGGAGTGATTTGTTGATCCAGGACGTTTCACTGGTATGGTTTCACTTGCATTCACAGTTTCAGCTTTGAGCTGAGAATGGTAAACATTCACACTAACAGGAGGATGGTCTGTGTGAGAGCTCACAGGCTCGCTGCTTGCAAAGCGGGAAGCAGACATTGTGCCGCAAGAAAGAGCAGTTGGCCTCTGCCACAGGCCAAATGCAGCCTGTACAAATAGTTCATTGGTCTGATGGCTGGTTCCATTCCTCCCTCTTTCCTCAGTGGCCCATGGTAATGTGACCTGGGGCAGCAGCCCCTCCCCCCGGATCACACTGCAGATGAACAATTGAGAGATGAACATCCAACTATTTAGATAACTGCACGTCATGGATGGCTGTCAGGAGTGCCTGTTGGTTCTGGGACAAGCACACATCTGGTCACAAGTCGAAAAATTTACTGTGTTCTCTTGAATGTTCCTATGAGAGGGTGTGAGGCATAACATGGACAAAAGTTTGAGCACCTCTGTGCTTCTACCTGAGAACTTTGCAGGAAAGATGTCTGGAACGAGAAAAAAGATCTCATCCTTAAAGGGGGAAACATCCATCCCATGGGGGACTATAACAACCTGGGTTTTCTGTTCTCTATTAGGACAAGTAAGATTTACAACAAATCTTTTCAAATAATGTTTCTTTAATGGCTGGATTTTTAATGGAAGAACTGGAATGGCAGCAGGCTAACAAACAATATTGATTGCAAATGTTAAAAGGCACAAGAATAGAGTGGGGATAGGTGTGAAGTTCTGCTGGAGATGCTATGACTAGTATTAAGCCCTTGTGTTCAGACCAATGCTATCCAAATGAAAATACAATGATAGGCAGTACCCCTTGTCCTATCACAACAGGCCCTGCTGAAAAGCCTGTCCCCATCTTCCATAGCCCCTTGTAAATACTGAAAGACCTCAACAAGGCCTCCTTTTCTCCAGGAGCTGAGCAACCCTGACGCTTTCAGACTTCAGTCATAGAAGAGGTGTTCTATCCAGCTGTTAATTTTTATGCCCCTCCTCTGGGCCTGCTCCACCAGGTCCATGCTTTCCTTCTGCTGTGGACCCCACAGCTGAGCACTGTTCTCCAGCTAAGGAATATCTGTGCAAACTGCAAAGACTTTCATTTGCAGTGTGACCATGGTATGCTTTCAAACACCGTGACAAAGCAGCTCGCTCTTGCAGAGACTGAGACTTTTTAAGTTTGGTGCCCTCTGGGCACTTGGGAAGCCATTATTTGGGACTTACTGGAATGCCAGACTTACAGCTGTTGTACAACATAGACAGACAATGCAGGCAGCACAGGTTGCATTTGTGGTTTATTGTCCCTGCAATCCCAGAGCTCCAGGGTCAGATTCTCTGAGAGTAAAATATTGTCCAACAAAGGAAAAAAATCTTCTTAACAAAAAAATCATGTGAAATCATCATTAGGACCTTTATGAGTCCTAATCAGCAGAGAGATATTCTTATCTCTGCTGACACCAACTGAGAAATTTTAACTGGTGCAAATGAAATCAGAATCCAGTAGAGCATCTCTACATGAGACCTTGAGAGTTCCTTACTTTGGGATATTAATTATTTTTGCCTTTTATGGACCAAATTGCCTAGCGTTCTTCATGCAAGTAATTTAGCTGCCTCTACTGAGTGCACAGGAATTGCCTGTTCCCCACGTGTGGTCTGTTAATGTTTGTATAGCTGCCTACATTGCTGGCAATTTTCTTCCAAACCGTACTGCCAGGGAGACAGCCCAGTCATTTATTAGCAATATAGGTTAATTACCAAACATAACAGGTCAAAGGATGCTTCATCCTCTTTGATTACTTCATGTCTTTGTTCTGTAACTTGCATTCTATCTTGTTATTTCACCTTCTGAGTAGGGAAGTAATTGCACTCACGTACAGAAGCACAGATGACACCTATCAAGATTGGTGCAATCTGCAAAATCTCCTCTTAAGAGACAGTTCTTGTTATTCATGTAAGATTTTGCAGCCACTAATAGAGGTGCCTGCTGGTACACCACTTAGATTTCTCTTGGGAAAGTACATCAGTATTCCTTTCCATAGGATTTAATCATGAAGACCTGAGGCTCTGGGAACTTCACATGCCTTATAGATGGGTACTGCTAGCATAAGCACTCAGTCTGTGGTGGTATCGCTGCCATCAATGTAGCTCTTTACTATAAAATCGCAAAGGTGCTGCCACAAATGCAATCTGCTGGAAGACTCAACAGTAATCATGTAGTCTTCTCTGTGTCTTTCTGTGAGCCTAGTCCTGGGGCACTGAATACATGAACATTTTATTGTGTGTAGTATAGATTAGTTGCCAACAACTCTCAAACAAAACAACAGTAAAGAGAGACTGGTATTGTGCTGGCATTTTTCAGAGCACATCATATTTTGATAGCAGCTATTAGTGTTCTGCAAGAGGGATGCAATAAATTGATTCTCCCTAGATCTGTGAAATAATTCCCCACTGGCTTGACACTTATTTGTAACAGGAATTATATAAATGCTCAGTGTTATTCAATACCACTCTGTAGAATAGGTGTACTCCTTGGACAACCTCCTCAGGCGTTGTTGGACAAGCTTCTTATCTGGCCTTGTTTTGGTGACGCAATGTCAGTTTAGAGTTGCTATATCTCCTACCTGCTTAAGGCCTTTAAAAATTGGAAGTTTTGTAGGAAAGTGATTAAGTATTACTAAGAAATAGCCACTAGGTTAAAAAGGGGCTAATCAGGTACTACCGTCCTGCTGAAACAATTACAGTTTGGAAAGATTTTTACCAGTGAAGTACGAAAGGGTAGAAGTTTGGCAATTATTTTCTTTCATAAGGCAAGCTAACAGCAGTGATGTAAGAAAAAAATGAAGCTGATTTGATGTTACGGAATTCACAATCATTTTTCACAATCATTTAGCAACAGAACTCAGAAAATTTTCAGTGGTTCTCCATAAGCATTTTAGTTTGAAACAAAAATGCATTTTAGACGAAATTCTACATTTCCCCACACGTGTGGTACTTTGTCTCACATCAAAGAATTGCTTCACAGTCTGCAAATTAGTTTTCTTTTTATTAAACTAAACTAGAAGTGTCTCAAAAAATGAGCTTTCAGCCAATAGAGACAGATTAAAACCAATCAGAATTAATTCCCTTTCCCCAGAAATGCGTGAAGAATGGACATCAGGGTCTTGGAGGTTTGGCACTGACTTCTTTCTGCCTTTAGATCTTCTCTTAGTGGGCTATGAGGCTTACTAGTGTTAACATGCTTTGTCATCTTAATGCTTACTAAGCTACATTTGGTTTCTCCTTTCTTTCAAATCTGCCAATATTTAAAAACTTCGAGACGAGTTACACATGATTTTTTCCAGTTTTCTGCTTTTCAGACAGATGCCAGCTCTATCCATTTATCTCACTGGAAGCAAGAACCTATGAAAATACCAGACATAAAAACACACAGGGGGGTGATTTTAAAGTTAAATCGACTCATTTCACCTGTCTGTCTCCCTGTTACTAAAAATGTCTAATTGCACACAGGCACTTATTTGAGCAGCAATGACCTGCAAACCTCTTCACCACTAGCTGTGCATGGTGAGGTGTGCAAAATCCAAGTGCCTACCACCCATCCTATTAGTGACATTCGTCACAGGTGCTACATGACAGTGCTTACTCCTCTGTGGAGCACTTGCTCCAGAATTAGCATTTTCTAGTTTTCACAGCTGGCCACCTCATTGGAACATTAAAATCTGATGGGAATCTTATGCCCTTTCTATGACTTACAGGAATCCCTTAGAACTGGGAAGGAAATATCAGGGGTGGATTTTGGTATGTAAATGCTGAGCTTGCATGACATCCAGCTGTCATTTGAGTGCTTAACAAAGGTGTTAGAATAGCTGCAAAAAATGCAGCCTGTTAGTTAACAATGGAATAATAAGCACAAAAGCTTTCCTCCAACAGACTAAATGCTCTTTTGATTAACTACTGACAAAAAGGAACTTTGCTAATTTTGTTGGGTTTTATTTGTCCTCTCAGTTTAGTTGTCTCCATTTTGTGAATGAGTGATATAGGGTCACTCAAGGGATTGCCATCAATGGTATTAGCAAAAATAATTTTCCTATGAACTTATAAAAATGAGACTTGCCAGAGTACCATGGCAAGGTTCACTCTGTTGTTTACTGCATGGGTGAAACACACAAAGGAAAATTCAGTTGTAATTGATTTGGAATGAATTACACAGAGGCTAAAGATGCAAAAGGGTGAGGGCCACCCTTCTGTTGAGTCACGAGGCTCAGAGTAGACCCCCTTACTTTCTAAACTCCTGATTGAACTTAGGTTAAGATAGGTCTAATCTTAGTTTCAGACTTGGAAAATGGAAGAAACATGTTTCTTAGAATTAGTCTTAATTTCATTAGTGTTGATTTAGCATTTTATCATCAACTTAATGAAGATCTGTTGTGGATAAGGGGTCTCTTGCCTTATCTTATTCTCAGATAAGGAGTTTCAAGTCTTGAGAGGTGTCCCGGCAGTAAGGGAGACCACTGCCATGCATCCACACTACTGAGCAGGGAGAACTCAAAGATGGCTCATTAAAGCTGTCATATTTTTGGGATAAAGTGTTTGGCTAATAATTAAATTGCATAGGAAGGGTATGCATCAGACTCTTTGTATGCACAATTTTCATTGTGAGTCTTAGAAAAAACATCTGCTGTTCATGTGTTGATCACACAGTGTTTCAAGCTCGCATGCACTGATGCTCACTGGATCAATTTGTGGGTTTTCTGGAGGAGTTCTTGGTCTGACTATGCCTCAGGTCTTTACCTCCTTTGGAGTCTGTTCCAAACTATTGCTATTTTGATTAAGGGGATTGAGCACATCCATCACACTCACTTAGTTGTTTGAATCATATTAATTCTGTTGTTCACACAATTCTCTTAGAATCTGTCCCACTGTTTTTGCTGATAAATGTAAAGCAGAGTCAACTATTTTCCCTGTCTTTTAAGCTCCTCCAGGCACGAAGGATTTGAATATTCAAATCAGCCCAGAAGTTCTCAATATTGCATCCTTTTTTCTTGACAGGCTGAATGAGGAAAAACCCATGTACAGAAACTTGGCTGGCAGGTAATGCTAAGGTTGAATCCAAAAGTTCTACTAATAAGGCTCAAGAGAGGGAGAGGCATGGAAGCAGGAGGTTTGGATTAAAGCAGGCATATGATACACAGACACCTCTGGGTACGTGGGAGAAGATTCTCAGCTGCTCAGCCCACACCGTGGAGCTCAGCATTCAACAACTCCTTATATAGCATTTAAAACTAGATTCAAGGAAATTGGCAATGGCACTGAGTGAAGGTGGTACTTTCCTAATAAAGAAACACAAACTTGGATTTGGTGAGCTGGGGTTGACTTCGTCAAGTTTTTAGGGTAGGCAGAGGGGAAGAAAACTAGCTGTAATGTTTCAATTTTGAAGTTAATAAGGTTTCAAATATCTGACTTGAAATGAAAATTTTACCTTTGGGAATTTATTTAATTATTTTTAAAGGTTAAATCAAACCCAAAAGCTTTGGGGTTTTTTTACAGGGACCTAACAAATGTTAACATTCTCGGTGATTAAATACATAATCATGCTCACATTACTCTATGATATCTAGCGCTGTGCTCTTTGGAAAGCCTGATAAGAGCAACAAAACTTGTCCTTGACTGCCTATTTCAGAATATTCTTCTGTATTTCATAGAGTGCAGAGAAACCTTTTCATAAGCTTAAAATAAACAGGGTAGGAAAAATAGAATTGCATTGCAAAGAAAGCCTGGAATGTAAGGAGTGACCTTATGCTGAATGCTGCTGTTCAGTAGGGCTTGTGCAGGTTGAGAGATTGAGATATGGCAGTGATGGGAACTGAATGTGGGTCTATATGCCAAAAGGAGTAAACCCTGTTCTAAACTTTTGTTTTCCTTCTCTTTGCATTGTTGGGCTAGGAAAGTTTGGCTGGGTCTCCACTGATTCCTGTCAGAGGCACAGGTCCCTTTAAACGCGTGAGTCTAGGAACAGCCTTGTGCCAGGTTCTGTGGTCTCTGAAATAGATACCAATATATTTCTATGTTGGTGTGCATTACGTTCTCATTTTATAATACCCAAGGTTTACTTGTGTTAAGGAAATGAGAAATACATTAATTAAGATGCCTGATTTGTTTAAATAACACAAAATACTGAGTGAATGCCAGAATTGCAAGGCACTGATCATAACTGGCATTTGGGGATGTGGCATTTGTATTTACATATTTTTGAAACTTTGTACTTTGGGGAAACTCTCTTTTATTTAAACTTGTGATCTTATTTATAGATAATCTGTCATTAGCAAGTGTCTGCTGAGAAAATTATTCTAGCTAGGCCAGAGACTGCAATCTGGAAATCTTAACAGTGTTTGGGTTAATTAACACATCATTTGATTTGCTCACATGTTAATAAGCTCTTGAGGATCAATAAATTCTCATTCAGTATAAATAAATTGGATTGGGGAAGCAGTTAATGCTGTAAAAACCATGGTGCCCATATGGGCTGGTTTGTGTACATATTTCACTTGTTAATCACCAGTCAATTTGAAATGAAATGTGCTGCAGGGTCTGAATTAGTTTATTTTATTTCCATTGGCTGAGAAACAGAAAGGTCTGGTGTGGAAGACTTGGGACACTGCCTAGCAAAAAAACTCAGTCTGGCTTACCACAGAACCTTTTAGTTTTACCTTAAAATGGAGACTACAGATGAGATAATTTTCATCTTTCAATCCTCACGTCATTTAAATGTCTGTCATTTAAACTTCTGAAATTAATTCCAATGGCTTGGGCTGAGAATATTTAATCCTCATTGCCCTTTGCACATTTTCTTTCTCATCAAGACTATTAAGACATGCACATTGGTAATGAGGACTGGTGGAACACAGAAGACATTTTCATAAGGTGTTACAAATCCTTGAGGACAAATGCCTCCTGGGAGCTCTATTTTTATTTTTAAGAATATTCATTTATTATTTGAGTGCAGTTGAAAGCTGCTGTAATGATAATTTTATAGAGCAAGGGATTATCAAACAACATCCTGTGTTTGTGATGTCTCTCACAGAAACAGATTCCCCATCTACAAGAAATGTCTAAAAATCTTTTCACAGGATAAATATAACATAAGATTGTTTGTCTTGTAATGATCCTAGACATAAGAAGGAAAATGAATCCTTGAGTTATAAAAAGAATGACAAAACTTGTATACAATAAACCCTCTTGCCCAGAATTTTCTAAATACTTTAAGATGTGGATTATGGAATTAATATTATGGAGATCATTAAAAGGTACTGGAAATCACCTGCAGTCATGTGTCTGAGTCAGCTGTGAAGATGCTTAACTGTCTTTGTAAATCTTAATAGTGTCCAGCGAGCACTTATCTTCTTATTTATAACTTTATTTGCATTCCTTTATTTCTATGTACTTCACACAGCTCCCTCATTCTACAGTCCTTGTGCTCTAAAAATGCTCCTTCTTCTATGGCATTTCTCTTCAAAAGCCTATGTACAATGACATTGACACCAAATCACCATTTGACTGCTAACATCTCTGGTGTTAGGATTGGCAGATTTTAGATGGATGCATTGCACAGTGATCTTTGATTCATTAAGTGCTGAAGACAGCTCTAAGGTCAGATGCCACAATGAGCACCTTGGCTTCTGCAGTTCTCCGTACTTGCAAATTGCATGAAAATCAATCAACCTTCACAAAATTAAGAGGTGTTAATGATATTGACATCCCACGAAGGCGTTGTAAATGGCTGTAGCTGAACAAAAGTGATTATAGAGATCAATGCAACTGTACTCTTTTGCTAGTGAAGGATCTGAGGCACTGAGGCTTTTTCCCTATGTTTTATTAACGCGTGTTTCCTCTCTTACAGGGGGGTCTTTGCTCTTCACAATGCAGTTACTTCTTCAAGATTTGCACTCTTGGAAACTCAAGCAGCTAAACCTCAGGCTCATAACAAGTAAACAGGCTCCACAGACTGAACATTTTGCCCTCATGTTCAAACAAAAGTGCCTTCAATGAAGTTTATATCATTATACTTAATTATTAATTTTGTGTCAGTCTAATGGTTATTTTAACAACATTAAAAGAGTTGTAAATCATGACATTACTATAAAACCCCCAATATGCTGCTAAATAATTATTCTATCCCATTGTAGCATGACAAGCACAGAGGAATTGTCCTCTACTGATTTCACTGCCAGGCAGACAGGATCATTTTTTCACCTTCTATTTGCCTTTGCTGCTTGCCATCCCCAGAGTTTCCACCTCTAAGCTTGATTTCCTGTTTTTGGAACTGGAGGGTGATCAGGGTTGGCTGTGGGAGCCTTTATGGCAAAGGATACAACACAGCTGCAGCAGAGGGTGAGAAGGGTCCCTCACTGTCCCTCATTGTGCCTGTGAGGGAGCAGAGGTGCAGGTGTGGGTGGCAGGATGCCTGCAAGGTCTCAGCGGGTGCTTGGGACATGCAGCCCTTAGCCAAGCCTGCTGAGCTTGGAAAATCATCAGGTGTGATGTGCTACACAGCTGGCAGGTGCCGTAATCCATGTTTGTGGTTACACATTTTGGAAACTGGAGGGTGTAACAGAGCAGAATGTCAAGGGTATCCAGGAGGGAATTTCTGAGGTTTGATTTTGAGTCAGACTGGTATTTTTAATGCCACACTGTCTGGTTTAAGCTCAAGC
Source organism: Acanthornis magna (assembly GCA_036785705.1). Classification (NCBI taxonomy): domain Eukaryota; kingdom Metazoa; phylum Chordata; class Aves; order Passeriformes; family Acanthizidae; genus Acanthornis; species Acanthornis magna. Next base: position 19,964,363 of record JAWUZG010000040.1, on the reverse strand, counting down.
CAATAGGACAAATCCTGGCTGGCTTTGTTTGAATGGTGGGTGAGTGTGACCTTTGATGGAAGAGGAGACCTTGAGGCTTTTCTTTGCCATAAGTGGATTTGTATTTTAAGGCTCCCCTGATGAAAGGTTTGTTTTCGTAAAGATTATCGTTAAGGAAGAGTGCAACTGCATCCTGCCTGCTATTTTACTAACCAATTTCTATGGGAATCTTTCCTTGGTAATCTCTCTTGCAAATTACAATGAGAGGAAGAAGAAAGATTGTATTGATCTCAAATACCGTGTGTTGGTCAATGAGTTTGTGTAAGGAGTCATGTCATGTAACAGATAAACTAACACTAATCTTTGTAATTGATTGCTCCTTGATTGCTCCCAGGAGATACATGTTTTGATATGAAAAATGGACTTGTCTTCAATTCAATTATGGTATGCAAACAATGTTCAGGATTTATCTGAAGGAGATTGAAAAGGTGATGGGGAAAGTTCATAGTTTATGTTCACTTCAGAGAAAACTGATTTTATTTGAAATTACTTACTGCCTATCAATGCAAACGCTTTCCAATATGCTGTAATGTTAAAAGCATTGTGCTTTTTCATGCCAGCACACTGTCTATCTGCAAAGATTAAAATTTTAACAATTAGCTAAGTGATTCACTCTAGCCATACTAGCTCTGCTTGGTGTGGATAACCAGAAGCTCATAAATGATGACTTTAAATACCTGGAGTGAAGGTTTAAGCTGTGAAGTTTGGGGCTGGCTGAGTCACACTCTACAACTGCATTTCTTTGAACCATTTAATTTGTTTCCTTACTTTAGTTTGAGATTTCTGTAACACCATATTGGAGTTGTCTGGAAATAAGTTTCTAGTTCCAGCTGATCACTGTGTTGAAAATGGTTGTTTAATGCAATCCTATTTTACAGATCCCAACAGGTTACCCAAACCAATAGAGGTAATGAAGTGCATTTTAGTTAATGCCTATTTGACTTGGAAAGCCTCTTTCACCTGCTTTTACACTCAAAGTCTTGCTCCAGTCAAAGAAAGAAAACATACACATGGGCTTTAACTTACATATAAAGCTAGGAATTTGCATAACTGGAGCCTAAACATTCTAATGAAATAACTATTGTTAATGCAGATATAAGAGAAAAAAGAAAAAGAAACAAATGTTACTGCCCTGAAAAGGTCTCAACGATAAAGCGTAAGTTAAAATAGTTATGCATATTTTCTGTTATCTAACCCTTTTCCATATGTTATGTTCCTCATACCACCGCCCTTGGTAGTCTAAGGTTGATAGTGGGATCTGTTTGGAGGAGTACAGTGGGAAATCAGCATCCTGAGCCCTTTGCCAAGAGAGAGATGATGTTAAAGTAAATAATTTCCTCGTCTTCACTCTAGGATCTTCTGGGGGTAATTTTTTATGTTTTTCTAACAGGTTTTTACATCCTGTTCTTTCTTCATTGCTCTGAAAGTCCAAGTCACTCTGATTGTACTGTATGTGGTGAGTTTGGCTGGTGCTATTTTCATACAAAGAATGGCTTTTACAGCTGAGCCAAGCAGCAGTGAAGCCAAAGGCAGAACTCAGCAGGCTCAGAGTGGGACAAGCAGCAAACCCCAGGCAGGGTCTGAGGCACCAGCCTGGAGCTGTCGCAGTGTATGGTTTGGTGACATAGTGACATTTAGTGGCAATAGGACATGGCTTAGGATTTGACTTGACAGTGCTGAGTTAATGGTTGATGATCTTGGAGGTTTTTTGACCTTAACAATTTTATGATTCTTTGATTCCTGGGCTGAAGGGTTGCTGTGTCTCCTGTGGGGGGTAGACCAGCTAGAAAAAGCAATAGCATCTATGTTTATGAAGGTAGTCAATGACTGATCCAGGATGAATATACCAGATTAGACTTTTTCTGTTTTTAGCTGTGAAATAGATGTTTTTTCTTCAATAATTTTAGCTTTTATGCTGTCAACATTTCATGTAAATAATAAGATATTTTGTCCTCAAAGAGTGGGACATAGTGGCATCAACAGAAGGGTAAGTCTTCCCTTTGTAATTTGCTGTAAATATAGGGAATTCCGTAAGGATATCTTGTACAATATTTCTGCTACAGTACCCAAATCTAACTATTAATCATACATTTTTCAATTGGTAAATCTGCTTATTATCAAGAAATAATTCACCAGAGGTTAAAAATGAAGTCAAAGGTACTGTACAGATGAACAAATTTAAGAATTTAGAGATCTGTGAGAATAATACAGGTAATTTTAACATTTGGAGTGGTAGAACATTCTAAACTCAGCTAATTTTCACAGAATTTGATGGCATCAGAAAGAAATACACTTATGCTGGTATAGCCAAGATGATGGTGACAGGGAAGTAACCCCTGGATTATTGCTTGTGGTGTTTTACCATATTTCCCACTGAAGCATTTAGGAGCAGCCCTTGGACTAGAGCAGCCACCACTGGCACAGCTCATCCGATCTGGAAACTATAGAAAACTGGTGAAGGATAGGCTGATATATTGCTTAGATGGTACTGATACTTCAACTTTTCCAAGTTCTAACAATATTCTGTTTAGCTCCTTTGTTTTTCTCTTGCCCTGTACTTTTGTCTATTCCCCTTGAAGAAGCTGGTGTATGTCCTGTTCCCTCTATTGATAAATGTATGCACATATCACAAAATTCTTTACCATTCTTGTTTAATGAACTTTGGTAATTTTATAGATGCTTTACATATTGCATCATAGATGGCTGGTTTTCAGGGGATATCAGAAAGAGCCATCTTTGACATTGGCCAGGTGTGCCAAGTAACAGTGACATTGCAAATATAAAACATATGCAGAAAATTTTCTGTTATTTGTGCAGCGTGGCAGCTGTTAAATTATGGACAATCCTTGGGGCGAATGGCAGGTGTCCCTCATTTCCTAAAAGACCTCAAATAGAAAAGTGCAAACATTGTTTTTGGCATTGTTACAAAGGTTAGTGTTCCAATAATATTATGGGTTTGGTTTCTATTGCCCAAATAGCGTTCTTTATTAAAAAAAAAATTAAAAAAAAAATATTAGAATTTCCTGCATGAACATCTGGAAATACAATATCTATTACTCTATTGTTCTCTAAACAAAGTAATTTTTGGTAAAGGGCGCTGGCAATTGTGCTTCTTTTAAAGTTGCTGATAGATAGAATACTTTTTTTCCTGCTGGAAGCTCTCATTTGCAAATTCTTTGAATTTTAACCCTTTTCTTTTTCCTTAGGTTTTTGATGATATGTAATTTTTTTTCATATCCCACGTTTCCTGAAGGAAAAGGAGAGGGTGTTATGGACATAGAATAATTTGGCATGCTTATAAAAAATAAGAGTAGGCATTGAGGTCAAATGCCACAGACTTGGCAAATGCAGCAGAGTTTGCCTGAGGAATGAGACTTTTTTACTATATAATAAGGATTTCTTCAGTTGGGAAAGAACTCCCCATGCAAGACTCCCTCTGTTGCTTACAGCATCACTTACAGATCTGTACACTATATACTTATTGCATAAATGTTGTTAACTACATTGATTAATTGTGGCTATAGAGGTTGGGATTTCCAATGAACAAAGACCAGGTGGTGATGCTTTTCAAAACTTTCATCAGTGTGAAAGAGGACTGAATGAGAAGAAAGAATAGGCTATCTGGGAAACACATATTTAATCAGATACATCTTACAACATTTTTTTCTTTTTTTTTGACTGAAAGCCAGAAAGAATTCCTTTTGTATGCAAGCCTAAATTCCTTCTTTACCCACTAGTGTTTGCTGTGTTTGATGTGAAATGGTCAAGCAAATTGTATGAAAGCTACTAGTACTTGTTAGCAAAAAAATTTTTCTTTATGTACTTCATAGTCCAGATTTGTTAATTTTCTATCTTTGCTTATAATAATACTCCCTGTATTGCATTAAGTTCTCTCATATAAAGATATTTTAATTAGGTTTTCCTACTTAAATCTCAGTGCATTAGATACAGGCCAGCTCTATCATGTTTAAGCTTTTTAGCTATTTCAGGTAAACATGAATCTATTAACCTAAACGCAATATGTGAATATTTTATTTTTTCTACTTTCAATTAAATTAACTAACTTAGTTTAGAATTGACTGTACTAAGCAAAATAATAGTTATTTGAAAGGCAAGATTAACTTCAGCAAAAATGCTACCACTGAATGTATTTACAATCTGTGAATTAAGTCTTTGTCAAAAAATCTGGTTCAATTCAATTTAGAGGTTTACTACATGTGGGAATAGAAATATTACATAAAAACCAGAGATCTCTGGACTTCAGAAAATCTTCAGAGGACACGAAAAAAAGAGCGCATGATATATGCGACAAAAAGAATGGGGCTGTGAAAAGTAAGATCAAAGTTAAAATTCTTTCTCCCTCTCTTTTTGAGCCTTGTTCCTAAGCCAGGAAAAATAAAATGTTATTTCCAAAAGAGCAAAAACAAACCCAAAAATTTAACATAAGAAAGGAGATTACTTGTAACTAATGTGAGGTTTGAGTGCAGTGGTCAAGAATATAAAGAAAACAAAATATTTATATTCTTTTCAGAGTTTTCTACCTAGATTTGTTTGCATTATTACCTAAAATGCATTTTTATTCTGCTGTCAGGTTTTTACTGTACTGAAATAAGTAAAGCTACACTGATCTCACTGCTGGGAGATTCTGAGCACTCCTTTCTTTGACTTGAAAAGTGAAAGGCACAGCCATATATTTCAAAAAATGTATGTTCCCTTCTGGGCATTTTTTACAATGCAAGATGAAATAACTTTTTGAGTTTCTCACCAAAACTTGTGTACTGTTTATTTGAAAATATTGCAGATAATTTAAACCCTTATACAACAAGATATAAATAGATTTTTTAGATGTCATTCATTTCAATGCTGGCAATGACACTGTCTCTCTTTCCTTTTTGCACATCTTTCCTTTCTCTCTTCTTTCTGCTTTCTTTTCAAAGGCAGTGTGTCTTCTGTCATTTTTTGTCTTCAGTGTGCACCACTCAAAACAGGAAAAAATCTAATTAACCAAGTACTGAAATACATTCCTCGAGAGAAAAAAAAAAGCCATTACCACTAAGAAGAAATCATCGAGTCCCAAAAGTTTTGTAAAGAAAAAGCAAATATTGCAAAGAAGGCATCCAAAACAATGCAATGCTGTTTGCTCCTCAGTGCTCCTCCTTCACCAAATGCGCATCACCGGCCTTGCCTGTAAATGTGTTTGAACTCAGAACTCATTCACTGCCTGGCAGCTCCTGCCCTGCCAGGCCTCTGCCCTTTCTCATCCCCTGCTTCCAGTCCTTGCAGCCCCCTGTTGCTGCCTGGACATGTGCTCTGGGCTTGCTGTGCTCTGATTCACCAAGATATGCTGAACATGCAGTCAGGCTGATATATTTAGTACGAATCCATCTACATATGTTCCTCCACGTACGATGATCTTCAGCGTACAAAACACCTACTTCCCTCCACATTTCTCTTTATAGCAGTATTTCTCTTTATTTCTCATAAATAGTAATTTTTGTTTGATAAATACTTTAGATCATCTTATATCTTCTATAAAAGTTACATATATCTATATATATATATGGGTTTATAATCTCATTTTTACAAACTTGAAGAACAAAAAATGTAAGTCTGATGTCATGCCTAGCAGGTTAGATCACTTGGGACCAAAACTATGTCTTACTTTCTTAGTTCTTGTGATATACAGCTGTCAGCTTGGGTGGTGAAGGCTTAGTGTAACATTTTGCCATAACAATTCAAGAAATGTAGTTGTTTTTGACTTTCAGATCTAGAGCACCAGCAAATATGGCAGAACTGTCACAATTCATTCCAATTTCTTCTAAACAAAGTTCCATAAGTTGGATCTGCGAAAGATTTTTTTATTTTTCTTTTTAAAATTCAGGTCTTAAGTAATATTTTTCTTAAAAAACCCATCATCCACACTGAGAGCAACTGAATTGTCAATGCACACACAGCTTAACCACACTGGTGCTGTCAGAGTAAGTCCAGTGCTCTCTGGAAATCTGGGATTTACTACCAGTACTTTTCCACAGTGTACATACACATGTTTCTGCTCAGGAGATCGCACTAAAATGGGAGCCTGCATAGAGTTTATCACTTAGTCCAAATAAAAGAGTCATATCTGCAAGTACTGATAAAGCTCTCTGCTTTATCTTGATTTGCATGGGTCCCTGAAGCATCCCCAATTTCAGCCCTCAGGAAAGTCTGGTGAAAACAGATCCCCTTGGCTTTGCCTCAAGACAGAAAAAGTGTGCTGCAGTCATAGCTGGTGAAAACAACCTTTTTTTTTCCCACCCAGGGCTTTATTATGAGAAAGGACCTTTTGTTTGTTGTCTCTTCTCCTTCCTCTGAGTCTGCTAAGGGTCTCTTTATTTTTTTTTCTTTTTTTCCCCCCACTTTTCTGAACCGGGCAATTTTCTGTTCAAGAAATCATTACCCAGTCGAGTTGAAAGAAAAAGCAATTTATAGGCTTGAAAGTGTGACTCTCTCTCCAGCCCTCAGGTGCTGTCAAAACAGCCAGGAGGTATATTGGCACGTGTGGTGGAAGAGAAAATGCTCTAATAAATTTAGTTGTGATTACTAAAAAGAAATCCTGTGCTTATGCCTGCAGAGGCATTTTGTTTTCAGAGATAGTTTATTTGAAAAAAAAAAAGGAGACATTTTCTTTGTCTGAAAGAATAGGATTTGTCCAAGTAAGAGGATTTGGTAAAGATTATGTAAATATATTTGTTTTCACTCAGTAGTGTCATTGTATTGCCTGGCATATTTGCATATTTTTGTGGCATATATTTCAGGGGATTTTGCACAAGCTAAAGGGGAGCTATGTGTGTGTTATTGTTTTGGAAGTTCTGGGAATGAGAACACTGTATAAATGGGAATTCATTAGGATAGGAGTGGATAGTTATTATGCTCTGCAGTATGAACTCAGCAAACTGGTGTCACCCATCTGTAATCCTTCTCAGTTTAGGCTGGGACTGCAGAATGAACAAGAAATTGATTTATCACGTCATTAAAAATGAGTTTTGGTAGGTGTTTGTGGCCCTGCTTCATTCCACTCATTTAAAACCAAACTACTTCCTCCTCAAAATCTTCATGAAGAAAACCATGAATCATAGGACTAAAAACAAGTTTCTAACTCCTAAGGTTTTGTGTAGCATTTGCTGTAAGTGTATCTCTAACTCTGTAGGATTGCCCCTGGAGTAATTTTTGAGTTCAGGGAGCTGCAGGAGTTTCCCAGCAGTAAGGGGAGGCACTCCAGCCATATGGGGCTGGGCTATAGTCAGAGATCTGCAGGCTTGAGTGTTTTACATCTGATTTTTTTTTCAGGGGAAAATGTGCTCTCTCTGGTATTATTGTCCTCTCCAAGTATCCAGGATATTGAGGAGAAAATCAAAGTAGGAGATCTGAATATTTTTGGTGTACCCCTGGAGTTACCTGAGTCTCTCCAGCAACTGTAGGAAAACCCAGGAAACACCAGCAAGGTAGCGAGAAGTTCATGGCTTTTCTTTGTTCTCCCATCTTGTGCTGCATCCCCAGAGCCTCACCTTCATGTGTGAATATCATCTTTACACTTCTATTTACCTCTTGTAATAATTTATAGCTTCCAACCTGTTCCCACTCAAGAAAGATGTGTGGCTTCTGATGATTACCTCTGATTCCTGCAGAACAAGGTGCCATATAAACTACAGCAAAAAAGAAAGGAGTAAGTGAGTTCCCCAGCTCTGAGAAATACCAGTGAAATACCTGGATTTTTTTCAGGATTCATTGTTTTAGTTTAGGGGTTTTTTTTTGTTTTGTGGGTTTTGTCATTTTTTGTTTTGGGTGGGTTTTTTTGTTTGTTTGTTTGGGGTTTTCATTGTGGTTTTGTTTGGGTTTTTTTGTTTGTTTGGGGTTTTTCCTGTTTGTAGTTTTGGTGGGGTTTTTTTGGTTGTTGGTTTTGTTTTTTTTTAAACCTTTCCTCTTTAGCTTGGTGTAATTGTGGTAGTGACTGTAGTTCATACATATTTCATGCAAAATCCAGCCCAAAGAGCAGTGCAGAAATGCTTGTTCCAATTTAAGACCGTGATTGGTAGTTACTTTCTAGCAGTGGTAGAAGTAACTTTCTGTGCACAGGGACACATAAAATTTCTTTTATCAGGTTCCTTTACCTTTTCTTCCTTCCTAGCAGGATGCTAGGGAGGAGGTGATGCCTCATCTCACTTCACAGTCTCAAGGGTGGTCCTCTTGTGAATCTTGCACAGCCAGCATCATCCCCAATTCCAGCCTCTGAATCTCTCCTTCCACAGTGCACTGCAGTCACTGAGGACTTGACTTGCACTTGTGGATGACGAATACCATCATCCTTGTGTGTATGGGAGGGGAATGGCTAGACTTCCGGAATTATGTGGACTTGAAAACTATGGCAAAATAACATTTGATTATGGAAAACAAAGCATGGTGACTCACCTGGTCCTTTGCAGGCCTGTTTTTTAAGTTAATTCTCATGATTTTCTGATTTCTGTTCATAAATGCAAATAAATAACCTGAAAACAAGATAGTGGTGAGTCAGAGAGGAGATTAAATAGTTTCTGAATTTAGAGGGTTTTATTCTCTCAGGGCTATTAGTGGTTTTTTGGTGTCTTGGTATGAAGTAATTGGTGTGTTGTGACATTGCTATTTTGATTTGATTCCCATTTTGAGCGGAAGATTCATTTAACGTATAGAAAGCTCTGTCTGTTATGGATGATAGGAGAGCTGCCCTTGAGCTGTGAGTGGCTGTACAATTGGTAGACAGAAGCACCCTTATTTGAGGTTATATTTTGAGTGCAATTAGTAAGAAAAAAATCTGCCATGCGGTGAGCAGATATTTACCCTAACTTTCCTATCTCAATGGACAGTTAGAGAATGGATTTGTGCCAGCATATTTTAATTCTGTACATTCCAATCAGTCTGCAGACTGGTCATAAGAGGTATAGCACAGGAGAGAAAGTTGGACCATCCTCCCATTCCTGACAAAGAAATACCATTGAAGCAGGGAATTATGTCTATAGAAACACAGGTGAGAATTTAACTACTTGTTAAACCATGAAATATGACATCAATTTATTCTTTTAAATACAAAGAGGTTTAGCTAGCCTTCCCTGTGTAAAGCAGGGACAGTATTTTGTTATGTAACTTCTTGGGATGGAGGAGGTTGAAACCCACCCAAACTTGAAATCAGACTAAAGTACTTTCTCAGGACTGTTGTTTTATTTCATGTGTGGGTGCTTACTGTATCCAGGTCAAAACACTGCAGCTTATTTGCTGATTTGCCTCCTTCCTCTCCCTAATACACTCCTACATTTCTGTGTCACCAAAACACTGCAGCGGGGAAACTCTTCCACAGACAAGGTCCTGTGCATAGGCAATGAGGGACCTAGGGATGGGAAGGAATGGGGTCAGGGAGTGTAAGGATGCTGAGATAGTGTCTGCATTTGGAGGACCTTCATCCCAAATGTACATTAAAGGGCAGAAAATGTTTATAGTTATGTTGATCCTTGAGAAAATTCAGACATGGTAAGGGTATAAAAGCTTTTTAAAGGGGCAATAAATAATAGTTATTATAAATAAGTCTTGGAGCAATGAAATCCCTCCTTGGCCACCTGAAAGCTTCTTTATTACCATCATTTCAGTATAAATAATAGTGCTTTTCTTAGATCAAAATATAAAATACACATAAGTTTTTTTGAACCAAGTCACCATATTTTCCTAAAGGGTAATGAGTGATACACTATTTAATGTAAGAGTTGGGTTAATCCAATCCTAATTCTTCCCAGTTTCTGTGGAGAAATTTAGGTCACTATCCAATTTTTTAGCTGCAGCTATTTATAAGCACAAAGAAACACTAGTACAATCAATAACATTAGAATGTGTATCAGGTTTTTTGAATCAGATTTTTTTTTCCAGAAGGTAAGCAGAGACAGTGAAACATTTCAAAGCAGCACAGAGTTGTCCATGAAAGGACAGGGTGTCTGTTGTTCCTCTCTAGCAGAATGATTGATACTGAATAGTGTGGAAAACAGCTACCAGAGTGCAAAGCCCTTCAAGGCTTAAAGCTGTGATAAATGGGAGCAAAATTGAAACACTTATATGTACATATATGTACATATGCAGCACACTCCAGCCTCAGAAATATCACTATCAAGATTTTTATCAATATTTATCAAAATACTTCTAAATATATTCATTTAGATGTGGCAGCATCAGGCCACAGCTACCCCTAACATTACTGGTGGCTGTAGTCAGTAAACAGCTGTAGGAAAGGGTGCACGTATTAAGAGCAACCATCACGGACACCTGGTAGTCACTTCTAGCTTAGTAGAGCATGAGGGCTTGTTGTGATCTGATTGGTGGGGGCTGCCTCTGCATTCTCCTTCCCCATCTTTTTTAACCTTTTCCTAGGCCTGAGATAACATCTGAACAATTGTATCACCTTTATCTTATTTCAAGTTCCTGATGTGGTGGATTAATTTACAGTCCAAGTTTTAGGTCACACTTGGGGACTGGGATTCAGTGGTGGTCACAGATGCCATCTGTCCCATAACTTGGGGTGATATTTGTGTGACTGGTGATATGCACATGAGGAGTTGCTTCTTTGCACAGTTTGCCATGGGGGAATTTCTGTAAGGATGCATTACACAGGATGTACTAACCAGAGCTCACCTCTACCAGGCCTAGGGTTAGCACTGTCCTGTCACTCCATTCTGTGCTTGTCTTATTGCAAACTTCTCCTGGCCTAAACAGTGCTTGAGATAGGCAACTGTGCTCTTTAAGTCCTTACAGGGCTGAGTCTTCATGTTGAGAGAAAATATAACAGCAAACTTTGAGTCATATGCTGGCTGCCAGCATAAACACTTTCAGGATTTAGCTTTCAAATCTCCTGTCTTCTTTTGGCACCTCAGTCGGTGAAGAACTTCCAGGAGTTTCTCAGTCCTTGAGATAATTTTCTCTAGGAGCATCCTTGATAAATGAAATCCCCAGCATGCTGCCTGTCCATGTGATTATCAGTCAGTATGGGGAAACAGAGTAAAACAAGCGCTAAATTGCACCATATTTTGCCAGGAAAAGCTAAATGTTATAATGTATTTCCCCCCAAAATATTATGTACGTATTGCAGTATTCACAGAACCACAAAGTGTCAGCTGTCGGCCAACTAAATGTATCATATTACCACCCACATCACACTTCAAAGTGATAACTTTAGCCACCAATATGAAGTTTGTCTACTTTAGATTTCTGTTAAGGAACAGCAAAATTGCTAGTAGCAAAACTGTTATTCATCCCAGAATGGATACATCTGGAACAGAGCACTGAACAGTAATAGAATCCATTCTTTGCTCTTGAAACCAACCAGAATGTTTTGACTGTGCCTACATCTTTGAAACATTCTTAACAGAGGGGCTGTATCCAGATGGCCTAGGGGAAATGGTCCCTGACTCACTAAAAACCTCAAATTGTCTTCCAGCAGTTAGGCAGTGATTACGTACCAAGATGCTGGCATTAATGATACCCTTTTAGATGCAGGCAGTAAGAGGAGTATGCCTCTGAAAATTTGGTTTTCTAGACTAATTACATCATGTGAGTCATGTCTAAGTGTAAAAGCACTCGTGTGCTGTTGTGTGAAACAGTGACCATGTTTATGCTGAAGTCTGTAAGTTTTTCCTGGTTTGACTGCTCCTATAAACAACAGAGTAGTTTCCCAGCTTCTTTCTGGTTGCCATATCCTGCTGGCTAGACTGCTATAACAGATATTGTGGTCTTCCTCCACAGCCCTTTAGATGATGGTTGGGTGGAGGGACTTTGAACCCATTTCTCAGAGACTCTTTGGGGTTCCTGTTAGCCTCTGCTCCTCTTTCCAGGGCAAGTTTACCATTCCAGAGTGGATATGATTATACTGTGCCACCTGGTCTCAGGACCAGGGAAAGGGCTCAGGACATCTGTGTAGCACTTCAGGCGTTGAAGATCTGAAATAGTGATAGATTTTTACTGCAGAAAGCTAAAGTGTAAAGAAGTAATTAAGCTGTTTAATAAAAATTGTCATTGTATCATGTTTTCTCTTGGGACTCCCACTCCCACTGTGTTACTTAATTACTGGTGTTTAACATCCCCGCTCTAAAGTTCTTGGTTCCCCTGAGATTATTTCAGTTACCTTTCCAAAGTTTAATGATCCAGGCAGTGGTTATACTTCTGTTATCTAGTAATTACTTCGTAAAGAAATTTAGTCTCCAGACTTTAAAAATGTGCAGACATCTGCCTAAAAGTTACCTTTTCAGGAAGAAAGGAAGAATAATTTTCCAAAAGTTTCATCAGTGCTATATTTGAAATCATATTGCTGTTATAATCTCTTCTCAGAAAGCCTCAGATTTGCCTTTTCCATGTGCAATTTAATTTGTATATTTCACACAGATACTTCATTTGTCAAATCTGTTTTTGCACTTAAAGTATTATTGAATTTAAATGTTGCTGTGAAAGAATGTCTAGATAACTAAACCTCATGAGAACAAGCCTACAGAGGGAAAACTTCAAAACCATATTAATATGCAGCCAATTAATTACAGAGGCCAGCCATTTCTCTCTCAGGCATCACTAGTTTGCATTAAAAATGACTCTACAAACACCTGAAATGTCAGACTCTGCAGAGACCACAGATCTGCAAATACCTAGTGTTTTCCAGAGGGCGTTTGGTTTCTGAGACATGTGAATGATGGGGTAAAGTTGTCCTTTGGTGGTGAAGATATCCAATCATTTACTGCTAAGGATAGAACACTGGGCTGGAATTCAGGAAACTTAGATTTATTTCCAAATCTGTGTCAGCCTGATGGATCACTCTGGGCAGTCACTCTACCTTTTGTGCCTTATTTTCTCTTCTGGAAAAGCAAATCTGACCCTGAAACCTATTGATGAAAGGTGAAATATGATAAATGGCCATTTTTATTACTACTCAGAATCTGTTACATAATCCTTTTTCTTTTTAATTTTTTTTGATAGATAAGGAATTTTGTGTCTCTTTCACAAAGTAAATGTGATGCCAGGATGAGAATAGCCAATTTTCTTCTATTCCTTCCTCTACCTTAAACAAAGCATGTGCCTTTGAAGACAAGTGTATGGAATCAATCCTTCATGACTATGGATTAGTTTATGTATGAAACTTTGTAACAATTACTATTTTATGACAGATTTCAGTTACTTGTGAGAACTTTTCCACTCTCTTTAGGCCTCTACCTTAGAAGTAGTAAAGACTGCTCATTACATTAAAAAAGAAGTGCTTATACACTTTATAGTACTAATTAAGTTACAGAAGTAAAGTTAGAAGGTTTTTGATCACTAAAAATGATTTGCACTTCTATAGGGAGGAAGGGTCAGATGAATCTGGGAAGTCTGTTGCAGTCCAGGCTCTCTGTGTCGTCCATCTTCCTCTTCTGAGGCTGCAGAAGTAGAAGATAAACTTTGAACTCTGGATTGTGACTGCTGAAGTGAGCTGTGCAAAGACTGTGGCAGATATTGTCACCTTCTTATCTCCTCACAGCATCATAGGGCTGTTTCACTTGGAAAAGACCCTTAAAATCATCAGTTACAACCACTGACCCAGCAGTGACAAGTCCAGCACTAAACCATGGCCCCAAGGGCCACACCTATATGTCTTTGAAATATCTCCAGAGATGGTGATTCAACCACTTCCCTTGGCAGCCTGTTTCAACGCTTGACAACTCCTTCAGTGAAGAAAATTTTCTTAATATCCAATCTAAACGTCCTCTGGTGCAAATTGAGGGCAAGGGAGTCTTGCCCTAGTTTCTAGAAACTCTAGTTTCCTACACAGGCCAAAGTCTGCCCTACAGAAGTCCAAGTGAACAGCTCTGCTGACTCTTCTCCTTTTCCAAGAATCTCTTACCATTTCATTGTAGCTGTGCCCAAGACAGCCTCCAGCTGTGCCATCACCCACCAGTCCTCTCTTCACAAGCAACAGATCCAGTGGGACACATTCCCTGGTTGTCTCACTCATGGGCTGTGTCAGGATGTTATCATTCACACACTCCAGGAACCTCCCAGACTGTTTTCTCTGTTGTATGCTATTTCCAGCACACATCTGGCAAGTTCCCCACGAGTACAAGGAGATCTCATGGAAATTATGAGACTTCTCCCAACTTCTTCTAGAATATTTCATCCACCTGTTCATCTAGTTGGATGGTCTATAAAAGGCTTTCACCATGATATCTGCCTTATTGGCCTTCCTCCTGTTTTATCCATAAACACTCAACTGCATCCTCCTCATAAAGCCCCAGGTAACTGGAACACTTTCTGACACACAGGGCTAGCCCACCACTTCTCCTTCCTTGCATAGCCCTTCTGAAGGGTTTACAGTCATTCACTGCAGAACCCTTTGGGTCTGGATACTCCAGGGCATCTGCCTCAAAAGCTGAACTGCATCTTTGTAAGTGGAATTGATGTGCACATCTCTTGTGATGACTCACAGATGGGAACTGGAAGAGAGGAGACAGATTATATTTTTCATTCCCTGGCTCTAACCCAAAAAAACTTGGGGCTCAGGAGAGGAGTGTCTCTCATCCAAAAGGCACAAGTTGTTTTTAGTTCCTAAATGCATTTTTTCTCTCCAACTTAAGATCTTTTTCCTTTATCGTCATCACATTACCGTAAATTTTTTCTTTCTTAGCCAGCAGCAAATCCTTAAGGCTTAGGCAGTGGAATGATTGATGGAATTTTTCAGAGAAATGTGAGAAGTGCAGGCACTTCTGTGTTTCCTACGTTTTGCTGTTTTCCAGATTAGTGTAGGTTCTGCACTGCTCTGACAGATACAGCTGATTTTGCCAGGGGAAAATGCACAGCCACATTTTGGCTTTGTGTGCTGAGATCCAAGTTGCTGCAGTGCAGATTTTGGTGTGTGTTTCAGTGGTACCTAGGAGTCTGTGTTACTGACCCAAGTGCTGTTGTTGTAGGTGTTGCAAAGACACAGCTAATCATGACCTGGCCCTTCTCTGATGGCTGTGTAACCTCATGAAAAACATTTCCTTCTCTGTGCCAGGCTGGGTGTGTAGGTGGGTGAAGCTTGTTTGGCATCAGGCAGGGCTACAGAGAGATCAGCATAGCCTTGGAACTTCGTGGCTGTTTTCTGTGCATGTGATATCTGGTTTTGAGTCAGAATCCCTTCTGAGAGAGAAGGAGCTCAAACATGCATCCTTGGATCTCCTGTTTCCTCCTGGCTGGGTCTAAGCAGCTGTGGATTCATCCTTGCCAGCTGAGAAGGCAATGTCTATGTACTTCCAGGCATGAAGTCACAAGTCCTAAATCCGCAGGGCATTCACATAGATATTTATATCTTCCAGTAGTTCCTTTAGTTGTGCATGTGCTTAAATGATCTGCTATCTATTTAAAGTATGTAAGACTAGTAAATTGCAATTACTCAAAAAAAAAAAAACCAAAACCAAAGGATTTATGAACTCCTCAATAATTTGTGAAAGTTAGGTCATTGTGGTGCTTGAAAGAACAAATACCATGGTAGATAAGGGGAAAAGTCTCTTCCCATGGAGGACATCTGAGAAATCTTGGAAACTGCTGATCCAGGACTGGCTGCCTAGGTCTTGTGTCCTTGTGAAGGCACAGATACAAGTTGTGTCAGCAGTGACAGAAGAGAGAGCATGCATCTCAGGTGCTGGCTTCAGTACATTGGCAATTTCCCATAACAGGTTGATTCTGATTTTTCTCAAGTTCTGCACATCAGGTATTCATATTCTCTCATGTGAGAGACCACAATTTCAGTTAGAATAAACACCACAGGAAATCTTGTAGCACTCTAACAAGGTACTGCAAGTGACAAGTTGAGAAAAAAACAAACCAAATCAAACCCCAACATTTTATGGAATGATGTTTTTGGAACTTTAACTCCTTTTTTGTGATATTTAGCTACCTGCTTTCTTCTTGCTGACCTTGCTAATCTATCTGTCAAAAGACAATGAAGACCCTATTGACTGATCCTTCTAACACAGTTGTCCATGAAAACAAGGCAATCAAGTAGCTTTTAAGTAATGCTGCTCAAGTTCAGATGAGATGTCCATTGCAGTATGCGAGGAAAAAAAAAGGGAAGGCTGAAGTGATATCTCCTTTGACTAATATTTTTCTCTAATAGCTCTGCAAAATTCTACAGGGAGCTATTTGTTTCCACAGCATAGAAAAGTCATCAGACCATACGTACTAGAGCCGATGGAGCAGGTCACAGTGATTCCAAAGCCAGCTGACATGAAATAAATTCAGTCTGAGCCTAAAGGAAAGGTTTGGTTCTGTTATTGGAAAGTGAAGGTTATTACTATTATCATTTCGTCTAAGACCTTTTAAGAACTCAATATATTGTGAGTCACTTTTCCTATTTTGTGTTATTTTCCTTTTTCATAGTACCTCCCTTCCTGATTTTAGCAAAGCAAGTTCCTAAGTACTGTGAGAAAGGCTGTGCTCCTAATGATAACACTGATGATGTTTGCAGAGTTCAGAAGCTTAATGAGAAAACTTGTTATGCAGATTCAGAAGGATCAGATAAGCTTCTACTTCAATGGGATCAAAAGTGGAGTCACATTTTAAGAAAGCATTCAATATGTGTTTTCAGACTTTTGAGTCTATTTTAAGCTCACATGAAGAGAGGTTCAGCTGACATGAATCATGCTGGGGAGCTCTGCCAGTCTACATCTGCTTAATACCTGCTGCTGCAAAGTTCTCCCAGTGCTCTTTAGATAATAATTCAGCACACTAAAAAACTTTGGACTAACTCAGTGGAACAGCTTAAATAATAATATATCTAAAGGGGACTTGTAGAGTCTGCAGAAAAAGATATTTGTTTCTTACTTGGTGTAAAGTAGTTAGAGGGCAGAAAGGAAAACAAGTGAGGTAAAAAGGACGCATTGCTAGAAGCATACATGAGAAATAAAATTAATGGAATTTTGTAGAAGTCACCATTCAGGACTTGTTTAATCAAGATTAGTAAGTAGTGATGGGTACACTTCATCAGAGAGCCTTCAAAATTATGTAGCAATTTTGGTATAGCTTTCACTTTATAATAGACAACACAACACTTGAACAATGCACCACAGTCTGCTTCCTTCTTTTGGTTTTTCATTTTTTTTCATTACATGTAAGTGACTGTTTCAGCTGTTTTTAAATCAGAGCAGGTAACATTTGCCTGCAACAAAGATCATAGATTTTCCCCTTTAGTGCTGTAGACTGAATACTTTCAATTCTTCTAGCCATTCATTTCCTCTATTAATGTGCTTTGAAACAAATGGACAAGTCTATTATTTAGTGAATATGTTTGATTAGCAGCTAAATAATTTCTATAATTTTCTTTACACTCATGATATCTGCTTTCAGTACAATACATATACCCTTAAGTCATCTTTTAGTAAATACGCCAGGCTTCCTGCTTTTTGTGGCAGCCTATTTGCTTGAATAGTTTATGATGGATACTCAGGAATCCCAAGCAGGGCTGATAACAAGATGAGTGCCCTGATTTACTTGTGTGTTCTGAGCATCTGCATCTGTGTTGTCTTCCCATGGGCAGCAGATCCAAAACTCCACACGGTCCACAAAGGTTGGCTGCATACACCTGAGCCAAAAAGGGTATTTTTTTAATTCTTGCAGTCTATGCTACTGTGTAATCCTTACTTGTTATGTATTAATAATAATTGCTTATATAATAAGCTCTGCTTTATGAATTGCTATTTATGGCTATGTAGAGAGTTGCGATAATTATGTGGGGCTTTCACTGTAATTTTTATCAATAGCAGTCTCCTGAGGCTAACAGATCTTTTGATGCCAGATCTTACCTGTGAACACACCTTAAGTTTATCTTAGTTCCTGCTTTCATTCTGGGCTTCACATTCTAGTGCTTTTACTGAAACAAATTTTGTGTATAATACTGCAGTTGTATACAGTAATTTTTTACCTTGCTGACACACCAGAACAGGACACAAAGGAAGGAAATTGAAACTGTTCTCCTTTTAACAGTGACTATAGCATTCTTTCTTTCAGGAAGTACTTCGTGGCCATCTCAAGAAAGGTGCTATCTGTGTGGCAGCAATAGGCAGTAAGGTACATCAGAAGCACTTGACACGTGTTTCGAAATTCTTGAGCCATTGTTACAAGCAGATGCACATCCAGTTTTTGAAAAGTGCTAAAGACAGAGGGAAGTATAGTAAGCCTTTGTAATTTTTTCATAACAAATTCAGTGTTCTATACATTATCAAATATAAGCTGAAGACTAAGTACAGGATAAACCTAAAGGAAGGGATCAGAGAGGGGACAGGGGCCAGTGGCTGTTGGAGCTCTTTGTTTGGAGCTTTTTGACAGGAAAGGGTTCTGAGGCTGGGCTGGGGTTAGGGTTGGAGATGCTTGGAGAAAGTGGGTGCCCTTGGCTCTGTCTCTCCCTGCTCTGTCAGAAGGAGGAAATTGTGCTCATTATTGGCAATAAGGTCCTCCTTATTTAGAGTCTGCATGGTCTCCTTCACATGTTACTTTCTGTTACACCTATGCCCTTTCCCAGCCATAAAAAAATCCATCCTATGACCATCCCAGATCCTCCCATTATATGTTGTCCCAATATATTTTATAGTATTGAAATTTTTCTATCTACCAACAGACTCTGCTCTGCTGGTTTTATATTAGACAGAACTTAAAGTGAGATGCAGGGTGATTTAAATGAAAGGAAGCTTCCCTGATGCTTAGGAAGGTATATATGGAACCTGATGGTAATGGAACTGGTTTTATTCATCCTGAAATAATTGAGAAGCTAATCACACAGTAAAGCACATCTACTGCTGTCTTTCTTCCAAAGACATTCAGTAGGTTTAGAAGATATTCAAAACAGGAATGTATCTTCGCCTGTGGAACTTACATAGTTCTTTTCATAAATGTATTAATTTACCATACTGGTAACACAACACCGTGGGGAAATGACAGCACACATACATTTGTCCTGCTATCTTGACCAGGCATGTCTAATGGGAGCAGCTGAGGAATACCACCCAGACAGTAGAAGATCAGAGGTATTGGTATGAATCAACAATTTTTATAATGTAGAGCCATCAGATTGCATTTTACTGTTAATGAAACATCTGCAGATATGTTCAATAGAGTAATAAAAACCTAAATGTTAATTCAGAGCAAGTTTAAAAATTGCCACTTAGTACTTGTGTTGTCCTCATTTTATTGCTGTGCCCTATTTTTGTCTTCTTATCACTTTGATTCACTATTATTCTACACCCACTATAATCTAAATAGAGACAAAAATACTGAATCTGTGTAAAAAATATCTTTCTTTTTTTCTGCCAGAAAAGCTGGCAATAGCTGCAAGAATGTTCACAAATTTTGTAACTTCTTTTGTAATTTGAAATGTCATCCAAAATTGTTTATTTTCAGAAATGTGAGGAATTTGGAGAAAACTTCTATTATTTTCTTCTCTAAAATGTAAGAAATTGAAAAGTGAAAGAGAAAAAAAAATATTTTTGTTCAGTATAAAAGTTAACTATTGTAACCGTCTTAACCACCTGGAAATGCATGTAGATATAAGCTAGAAATAAGTAAAATATAGAAGTACTTTTAACAATTTTATAAAACATAACATTTGTTAAGCAAACAAGTTCTTTAAAGTAACATATTTGTATGACTAAGGCAGGAAATGAGTAAGAATTTGTGGCAAAGGAAGTTAAAAGACCTGAGCCATAAAGGTGGTTCTGCTGTTAATAGGTGAAGACAAAGTTTTATTACAATGCCTACAGCTGAAAAAATGGGGCTATCAAATTTACACATAATTTGATGAGCTTCAAGATCACAAATAACAGTGTCTAAATAATTAAAGGATGTTGGTATTACTATGCATCTTGCTATGCTTGTTCTAGGGTGAGAACAAACTGTGAAATTCTCCTTCCAAACTTCATCTGTTAAAACTAGATCTAGCAGAGGGCCAGTATTGTGAAAAGACAGGTCTGATGTAGAAACCGAAGTTTTTAGTTAATGTGTTACTAAGTTACATAAGGTGTTTTGAGATAATATCTACTTTCCCTCTGACTCAGTCTGAAAACTGGCACATAGTCCTAATTTCTCATTCTCACAGAAAGCTAAATTTGTAAGGTGAATCACCTGATTCAGGATCAAGCAATTGTTTACTAGAGACTGTGAATGTTTCTTGAGATAGAGCTGGATGCTTCATATTAATTTAAATGCATTTACTAATGAATGCATCTGTAGCAATCCTGCCTGTCAGAATGGTGTGGAAAATACCTTTTCCTCTTCAAGCTCAATAATGTTCCATGGGGAAGGTCGGGAACTTCTTGTAATTTCAGTTTTCCCCAGTGGGCAGGATTTGCTGAACATGGTGAGAAGGGAGACTCAGAAACCACAGCAGCAACATCATAACAATGAACTGACATGACACTAAGTTGTCAAATCAGAGGTGAGATAGTACAGATATGTGTACCAAAGTTGGTAATGGACAATGTAAGAGAAATAAAAGTGGAACAAAAAAAAAAATCCAATTGCTTTTTAACTAATCAAAACCTACCTAGACCAGTCAAAGCTTTCAAGTGCAACTTGGAGTTTGGGGATGGACTGGTTGTTCTGTAGATCTCTGCTGACTGGAGTAGGTTCTGTCAGATTGAAGCCTTTCCTTTGTTTTTGCTCACAACACAGGAAATGACTGATATATTCAGAGACAAAATTACAGTAGTCACTAAAATGGTGAAAAAAATAGAATTGTACTCTAAAACTATGGTTAATGGAAGTGAATGAGATCTTTATTACAGAGGCCAATTTTTTCTAGTACGTTGTTTGTAAAGACACATCTGTATGAAGTTGAATGCCTGACTAGCATTGCTTTTTCATTGCACTTTTTAAGAGGTCAAATGGGAAAAATAAAGGGCAGTTTTGAAATATGTAATTCTTTAAATGTATAACAGGGTTCTACTCCCCATAATGAAATTTAATGTCCAAATATAGGTAGGAAGAAAGTAAACATTGTTACTCTATCTCTTAAAAATAAAGACAGAAAATACAACTGCTGTTTTGCCAAAGTCTAGGCTTTTACACTGAGAAAATAAAAAGGATGTTTTGTTTCAGCCCTATTCCTAAAACTTTGAATTGGTTAGTTAATTGGAAATGCTTAAATTAAATGGTATTTCCTAGCAATTCCCAGGATGTTGTTTGGGAGTGCACTCTTCCCTTTGAGCTGTACTGCTCAGGGGACTATACAGCCCAGAACATAATGAAGAATTCCCTGCTGAACAATGTTGTGCTATATGCTCTAACATGAGCATACTAATGCAGAGAGAGAGTTTGATGAGGTGGCTTGCACTTCATCTTCTGAAAAGCATTGCAATTTAACATACTTAAAATGAAATCTCACGCATTAGCCCTAGACTGAACCGGAAGATTTCTTTTTCTCAGCATGTTTGAAAATTTTCAGCATATTTGAAACAAAATTATTGGAAATTTTTATTCTGTGCAAACATATGATCTAAATTTCACCTATGCAAAGAGCGAGTGTTGAAATACACATCTCCTGGACTAGAGATTTGACATTTGTTTGATGCTAGGTTAAAGAAAATCATTATTGGCATCTAATCTGAGCTATAGTGATCTTACCAGGGGAGTAAAATGCCTGCTGCAATATGTCTGTATTTGTACTCCTCACTGTTGTACAGCGTAAAGGAGGCCGTGCTCCTCTGGAAAAACAATTGCTAGTTCTAGGCTGAAACACTGATGGGGCTAAATGAAGCATTTCTTTATGCCGATGAATAGAAGGGCAAAAATTCAAATTTTTAGTATCAACTATTAGAGTGGTGATGAATATTCCCTGCAATATGCGGGACTTCCCTCAGACCTCTCCTTTGGAGCAACCCTGAGAGGATGAAGTCATTTCAGCAATGTAAAAGATGAGCCAGCGTCTGAGTTAAGAACTCAGCCCCTGGGTATCAGATTCCTGTTGGCTATAATCACTGCTAAACCGTGCACTTGCCTTGGTGGAAGACTCTAGGAAGTGCATTCAGTGTGTTCTGTGTAACCATGAGGTGCAATCGGGATGATCTCAGCTAAACATTCACTAAACGCTGAAACAAGCAGAGCCATCCCAATGAGTGCTGAGTATTAACAGAGTCACAGGCACTACGGCAACTGAGATTATGGTTAATATTTTCATGCTTCTATAAAATGGAACAATTATATTTAAACTGTCAGGAAAATTAACCTTGTTTAAATTGCTCTCAGTAACACCACTGTATGTTTCAATAACTTGATTTGTGTTCCGTATAACTAAGAAGGAATGTTCTGATTTATGTGTTGAAAACATATTAACAAAATTATGCTATTTCTGCAAACTTAGCTCCTTCCAATGCATTGCTAGCTACTTCAGTCTCAAATTATGCAATGAACATGACCATTAATTTAAATGAAGTTATGATAATTTTTATCAGTTTAGTACTTTGATCCCCTATATTCCATAATCAGAGAAAAAGAACACAGATTTGTGAAATTATTTTCTTTCACAGTTCCTCAATTGCTCATTGCTGGATTTGTGAATAACTGACTCATAAACCAGTCTGAATTAAATTAAATATAATTACTGAGTCCTACCTCTACATCTGCAGCTCAGAGATTGCTTTAAGGAAACATTCTGCTGTTTTATTCAGTATAAGTCTACCAGATGCATCATTATCTGTAAATTTCCATTTCTTCACACTCATGAACAAAAGGATTTGGGAGTACTTTGCTGTAATATGTGGCCCTTAAAGCCCCAAATTCTCCACTGTAAGACGTGCAACCAGCTACAAAATCACCAGGAAAACAACTGGAACTTTCTATCATTGACTTAGAAAGAACTGCCCAAAATGAGAAGAAGGAAAAATCCTGCTTTGGCAAATATAAACAGCAAATGCAGTAACTATTATTTATTTGGGATAATTACTTTCTTTTTTCCTTCTGTGAATATAAAAAACACTGCAGCCAGAAACTGAATCTTGGGTACAGGATGAAGCAATTTTTTTATGACATGCTTACTGTAAAAAAAAAAAAAAAGATTATAACTAAAAAAGATTAAACACCATAAATCTCTGCAAAACACTTTTTCATGAGCTATATGTTCAGTCATTCAGTATTTGGAAAGTTTCAGAATAGACTTGATGCTATCTTATTTAGCTTAAAATATGCCATCAGGCAGACTTGGATTCATTTCACATTGGAAAAAATATTCCATAGATTCAAAGAATATTCCACAGATTCAGAGAGCTTACCATCCAGTAGATTTAGCCAAATATTCAGTCTATGTAGATGTTCTCCAAGATTAATCCTAATTATTTAGTTTATAATTATCAAGATTGAAAGTATAAATATTTGATTCCAACTCAAATTTTAAAACTAAAATGGAAATAAGATAAATAACTGAATTTAAAAATATGAGATACTGAAAATGCACTTACCTTTTTCATGATTGGATCTTAGATATTCAACGACTCAAATCAGTTTTTTACAGGTTTTTGCCCTATGTTTGTTACCATGGTAGCTTGTCATAATGTATGCTGTAGAGTTTTACCTTCCCCTCTTTGTGAGCTGGGCTGCACTTGCAAGCCTTTACAAAATTGGTAACCTAGTATAAAAACTAGACTACATTTAAATTATAGTAT
The DNA here is from genome assembly GCA_036785705.1 of Acanthornis magna. Taxonomy (NCBI): domain Eukaryota; kingdom Metazoa; phylum Chordata; class Aves; order Passeriformes; family Acanthizidae; genus Acanthornis; species Acanthornis magna. The sequence goes on along the minus strand of JAWUZG010000040.1, from coordinate 19,940,640 downwards.
CATTTGGACTGGCTAAGAGTAGCTTATCAAATCATTGTCTGTAAGGCAACAAAGTTTGTAAAATTATATTGTTAAAATCTACAATGAACAACAGGCTTCATGGCATTTCTTTAATGTATGAGCTGCTCAGCAGAACCATTTATTTGAGTAAAGAGTCTGGCCTGTATGGGCTTCAGAGCTTCAGAACTTCATTGCATTATTTACTATAGTAGAACATTGGACGAGGCAAGTGAAAAACAAAATCACATCAAAATATATGCCTTTAAACTGGAAGGCAACCTTTGTATTAGGAGTTACTTTCATTTCCTTTGGCTGAATAATTCTTTTGTGATAGTTATGTGTAGAAACAGCCTAATGCAGTAAACTCTGTGAGCTGTGGAAGCTGCACAAATGTTGTCACTAGACAATAACTAATTCCCAGAGAATATACCATAACAAGATAATTCACTTTTCTGCAGTTTTGAACAGTTTTACTAAAAGGGTGTTTCATAGTAAAAATTCACTTTACTCTTGCCCATTTTAAAAAGCATTTTTAGAAAGCTAGACACATAAAGATTTTATCAGCACTGGAAGAGAAAATAGTGACAGAATAGGAAAAAATAAATATTTGGCTACTTTATAACACAATAATGACAGATTATGTTCAGATTTTTGTTGATTCTTCTACTATTTTTTTTGCTAATCCCAGAAGTTTTCTATCTGATGAAAAGGCTATCACAAAATGTTACAACAAGCATGCCAGAAACAAGCAGCAAAAAGTGAAGTTTTTTCCCAACCTGCCAAAGACATTGAAAGATACTGCAAAAAAAAAAAAAAAAAAAGGAAGAATGCTTATTTTTTTTCTCTTTTTATAACTTTGTGGTTGCATTTTTTGTCAGAAAGTCAAGCCAGATTTTGGAAAAGCTTAGAAGGTATGTGAGAGAATATAGTTTGGAATAAATACGGCATGTTCAGGGACTGTGATCACACTGACAGATATGATAAGAAAATGCTTCCTCATTTTTCAGACAGGTTAAACAACTACATTTTACTGAATGTCAGTGGCTAATAATATAAATGAGGAAGAACAGCCCAGATTTATTTTACTTTTAGGGTAATATGGCAACATTTCTTTTGTACACAAGTCTATGGAAACACATAATGAACAAAATAACTTCTGATTAAATAGATGCCAGTGCATTTTTTGAAAATTGTATTGTGTCTGGATTTTATTTTTATTTTCTGACAGATGCATGTTGAAAACTTCCACGTGTCAGGAGCGGAGGGAAGCAGCTATCCTGTGGAGGCAGTCAGCTATATATCAGCTCATACTTGGGCTGTCTCTATTAAAAGCTGTTATTTTGCTGTATTTAATGACAAAAGAAACGTCACACAAAACATAAATAATAACATCAATAGGCTTTGTAGGTATTGTATTTTATATTGAATAACACACAAAGTCTGCCCCAACTAATTTAGTACCTTTGGTGAAAGGTTGTGAAGAACTGTTTTCCTCTTTCTGGCTTGTATTTTCTTAGACATTTGAAATTCTGGATCTATCTATTATGCTCTCGGAGAAGTAAAGTTCTCTAAACAGCTTGTTTTCTGGGGATACTACACAACAGATCAAAATACCACTATAATAATCTCCTCTTCATAATGCAAGACTGCACAGGAGCTGTGTTGAATGGCTCAATAAGAAGTTTATAATTTCGTCTTTATCAAAATAATGTCTGAGATATAATCCGTCACTAAATATCAATATTGAATGCTGGATGTAAAAGGGTTTTAACTGGAGAACAGTCTAAAGCACCCACAAGTAAGGACTTTCTGGGCTTAATCTAGTGAAGTGTGTCCATTAATTTATCTGGTTTGGGATTCAATCCCTGTGAGCAGAAACACTATTGCAACACTCTGTGATTAATTGCAAGTATGCTTGGGATAATCATAATCTTTATGTAAGGTTTTTGCTTGTTCTCTGAATGCTGAACTTCTTGCAGAGGCCTCATTTTATCCTCTTCATGGGAATCCCACACCACCTGGCACTTCTAGCCTGTCTGTCTCAGGAAAGCAAACACAGATTTTTGAAGATGCCCTGTGCGCTGGATTGCCTTTCCTGTGCATCTACAAACAATGTTTTACACAATGATGGAGAGGAAAGGCGAACAAAGGCATCTTTACAAACACCAAATTTGGACACATTTGAGCAGAATGAGATTCCCAGCTATGCCCTTTCCAATATCAGAGACACCATCTTCCTAAGATGCATTAAGACTGGGATGTGAAACTTGAGTCAGTTATTGAAACTTGAATAGATAAGTGGGATAAAGTGTTGGATACATATTGTTAAAGGGCAGAAAACTTAAAAGAATTTTGTGTTATTAAGTGATACAGAATGTGTTCAATACAGCGAAATATAGTTCATCAAATGTATGTGACTCTAAGCCCAGATCATTGGATTAAGGTTGACAGCAATAAGAAAAATTCATTGTTTTGTTGAAAAATGTATTTGATATTGGGGAAGCTGTGTATCAGACACAGCTTCAAAGTAAAGAAATGGGATTTTTCAGAGAAAACAGAATTATTTTCTTACTCTTTTACTGACAATTGCTGTAATTCATGTTTTAATTTGCTTCTTTTACTTCTGCTTGCTCTTCACAGTAATATTAATTGTGAAAATAATTGTTTCCTCTACAGATTTGCAGTAGGTATAACAGAGGTGGGATCTAGAAAGACTCTTGGAATGCAGGAAGTGCCACTCACCTCCTCTATGAATATGTAGATGGTCTCCAGAGAAGATAAAGGAGAAAAAAGGAGCTAATTCCATTTGCTGCTCATAGCGGCCAGATGGCCAGATGTCTCAGCCACTGCTTGCTGTGGACAGTTAATTTGAGTCAGTGACGTGCTGTGCTAGATCTGGGTAGGATTCAAGAGACTTATTTCCTCAGGGAAAAAGGATCTGTGGCCCCATCTCTTCTGTGTGTGCCAGGGTCCTGTAGAGCAAAAGCTGAGACTCAGCATTGATGTGCTCTTGTATCCTAAGCAAAAAAATTGAAAAGAAATAATGATTTTGAGCAGTAACTTAACAGAAGCTCTGTGGAGGCATGCCCATAATATCAAGAGACCCCTGAGCTAAGAAAGACTTCTTGCCTGCTGGAAAGCATGTCTGTGCTGCTTCCCATCTGGTTATGTTCAAAGGAGTGAGTGTCCCCACACTTGGCTCCTGGGTTTAAAAGCACAGTTTAATATGGAAACAGTGCAAGCAAATCTCACTGTTTTCAGTTATGCTTGGGCTCCTTCACAATTTACATCTTTTCTGTGCAAAGCCAGGGCTGGATCCAGCTGCTCCATGGACAAACCATTATATGGCTGGCAGCAAAACCACCCTAGACAATGCCGGTTCTTGCAGCAAGCTGTGTGTTTCTCTGTTTCTATGAGTTTAAGCTCTTTAAATATTTACTTGGCTTTTTGCTTTCCTAAAAGAAAATGGTGAGGCAGTTTGTTTCAAGTATTTCACAGGATTTTTTCAACTTGTGAGTTTACCTTTCCTTAAATTACCAAGCACAATCCATAACAGTGAGGACTGAGCAAGGGGTCCTGCCACTGCGAGGCTGGAACAGAACTCAGGTCAAACAGCCCTATGTTGTTTTTTAAGGCATAGGGCTATCCCACAGCAAGATTTTCAAAGTGGTTCTGAGGAGTTACGTTCTTAAATCCATTGCATATTAGCAGCCGTTTCAAACAGTTCTCTTTCCACAGTATTTTGGAAACCATAGTGTCGCCCAACAGGAAAGGGAGCTGTTTTCTTCCTATGAGAAAAGTAGGGGCAGTCGGGAGCTACTGGAAACAAACTGGAGGAAGATGTCCAGCACCACCACAGCTGAAATCTTGCCCCCTAGAAGAAGGCTGCTGCTTTGGGAAAAGGGATATGGTGTCCTGAAGCCCCAGGGAAGAGGATCAGCCCAGAAACAGCTGGACAGAAAGGGCAGACATGATTGCAAGGTGAGATGGTAACTGAAACGGCAAGAAAGGGGGAGGAGGGAAGGGCAGAGGTGTCCAAAATGAAAGGCCACCAAGTGAAGCACACGTAATTAATTTGGATGGTTTCTGGGCAGAAGAAAACATTTGTTGAATAGTCTGTTAGAGCAATGTCAGAGTAGCTGTCAGTCATTACTGAAAAAGGTCTGAAGACTACAGGTTAAAAAAAATTAATGCAAATTTTATTTTGCGCACTAGAATTTTATATATATATATATAAAAATGCAAAGAGGCAAAAAATGCATGTAGATGTTTGTCAGATATTTATGCTTCAGAAATACATTCAGGCTATAGAAACATTGATATCCTTGACCTCACTAATTGAAAAGAACTTCAGCTATGATTTTTTAGTCTATGCTCATTATATTACTGTCGAACACGTCTTCAGCAATCACACAACTATGTAGCAGATGGGCAAATTCAGACATATGGAGTTCAACAATTACTGTAAAGAAAAGAGAATAGTTTTCCTGGTGCAGATATGATCAAAGATTAAGAAGTACCACAGCATATGCGGGATGATTATGTTTTGTATTTATGGCTGGGTTAGTCTTGGCAAATAGAAAACAATACCTTCCTGGGAGCAGACCAAGTGCTGGGATCAGATTCATTGGTATGCTCTGGCTGCTCAGTGTTCCATCAGACAGTGCAGCTGGTTTGTGCTGTCAGAGCAACAGAACGCAGTCAGGAGTTACAAGAGAAACTGGGCCAGCGTGGGTGGTTTTATGAATATTATCTTTTAAAGTAAAATTTAAAAAAGCAAACATTGTCAAGCCTCACAAAGCCGATACTTGCTCTATTAGTTAATTTGACATGACAGACTGACGTTACAGAGGCTGCTACAGTTTCTTAAAACCAAACTACTCTTCAGCGTAATTGCAATGGCAGGTGTCCAGCCACTGGCCATGTGCAGGGATGTCATTCACAATTTCTCTGCAAGCAACCAGGTGCAAGAGATGCCTGATGTACAGCCAGGAGAGGAGCAGTTTCATCCTGGATTTGGTAAGGTATTTTCAGGCCACAATTCCTGCTCTTTCTGTGCTGTGTGAGGGAGTTCCCTTAGCATGGGGAAATTCAGATATCAAAGTGCTGTGCCAGTCCCTGAAATTCTGATTTAATGGGTACTGAAAACAGGGCTGGGAAAGGGTTAGCTGCTTTGGAAATACCGATCTCTCTGACATGTTGAGACAAAGGTCTCCTCAGTCACAGCTTTGGTCTCCTGCACCCAACATGCACACTTCAAAGGCAATTTGTGATTATTTGTGGTTATTTACAACTGATAATATAAACGAAAACCTGTGGCATTATTATCATTTATGCTACTGCCTTAGGTTTTCTCTCAGAAATCTCCATTACCTCACCTGCCAGTAGAGATGCTCGTGTGCTTGCCTCAGTTTGCTCCAATTCAAATGACCTCACTTGCAGACATACTGTGTTTTGACTGCTTAAAGCAACTTAAGTAATTTTGACGAAAACAAATTATGAACCAATTGCCTCAGGGAGGCTGGTCAGCAGATGTGACTGAAAAGTGTCTTCCAACTGAGGTGAGTCAAGAGCTTTATCATCTTTAGCTGGCACACGGGCCTGAAGACAGTGTGTGTGCACTGGCTCATCAAGCCCTCTGGTCATCTGCCTTGTGCCAGCTGCTGGCCTCTGCTTGGGATTCGGAGCCCTGCTCCAACAGATAATAAAGGCAAACAACGTGGTTTCAATCATCACGCAAAAATCTGCCTGTAATTGTTTCTTAAATTATCATCCCTTTGATATTAACTTTCCTACACACAGGGAAGAGCCAACAAAGACAACACTGCCAAATTGTGCAGGAAAAATGCAATGGATGGTAGCTCTATTAGGTCCAGGGGAGCAGGATCGCCTAGAACTGCTGCCAAGCCAATCCCCAGAACAGGAAATTTAGACGACACTACTACTCAGAGCAGTGTTGTCATCTTCTGTATCAGATACCTGAATAATAGAAGAGATTTTTTTTTCCAGTCGGTTAGATCTTTTTGTCTAGTTCTTAGATTTACAAGAAATACATGTTTAAGGGCCCCACCTTCTCTACACCTGAAAAGTTCATAGCTGCAATTTTATAGTGCACTCTGTACCATCCTGGTTCAATGAGCCCTACTGTGGACATGTAGGAAGTGATCACTCTTTTAAACAGGCCCTGTAAAGCTGGCAAATAGAGAAAATCTGATTCTCTCATAGTTGACACTAGGATAACAAAGATGCTGATATGAGTTGCTAATTTATAGGCATGCAGACAAGAGTATTAAATCCCTTGTTTTATTTTTTGTTTTGTTCTCGCTGATTAGTGAAAAGAGAGGATGAGACGACCGAGTGAGGCTTCAGATTGGATCAGTAATTGAGACAAATTCCAGACTGAAAGGGCTGCCTGATGCTTAAAAATCATTAAAGGCTGAAAATTGCTCTCTGTGAGAGAAGGCTGGAATAAAACAGTTCTTTGGAAAATAAACAAAAACCTTAAAAATTGCTGTCAGAAGTTCTGCTGTAAGGTTGATTGTGCAAGTGCCAGTTTTGTAAACATTTAAGTTGCATGAATTGATGTCTTGACCGCAGCAAACAAGCAGCAAAGGGCAATGGATCTTGCTTCTAGCTGTGTGATGATCAGTGACTCATTAATTGGCTTTGTACAATTAAAATCTAGTGCTTATTTTTATTAAGCTTTATAATGGAATTACTGCTGGGATTACTACATAATGTATGGAAATGAAGAAACATTACGCTTTGCTGTATACAATCTGTGAATGACTTTGTTGACATTTTATGATTCATTCTCCTAATACCAGTGTATGCAAAAAGTCATCCCTAAGAGGGGTCCTTTTGTTTTGGGTTTTGCTTTCTGTTTCCTTTTGGTTTTCCATAGTTTAGCTGAGTGAGGGCTTCACACCGAGCCCTGACAAAAATGAGTTGCAGTGTGTTTGTTCTTTGAGGTATTTCAGAGAAATATCAACAGGAACATTTTACTTGGGGAGAACAGCTTATGAGATCTCCTGCATAGCAAAAGTGCTGCAGGTCTCAAGAGAACAGCTTAAATGGGGGACATCGATCTCTTTCAGAAATAGATAGCCCTTGATATGCTGCAGCAGCTAAAGTTGCTGGGACATTAGTTCCTCTTTCTTGCTGCAGGTTTTTCCTTAGTTGCCTTAGTAGTTCATGTAGTGAAAATGCCTGCCAGCTTATGGTAGGTTTTACTGAACTGGGAGACCCAGTATTTGTTTGTGTTGGCTGAACAGAGAGCTGGTACCCTCTGATGGCCAAGATGACCGTCTGGTTGGTGGCCGCCTGGCTACCACACTGTCAGTGGAGCACGGGATGCTGCAGCAGGCTGAACTCTTGTGCTTGTCTGTCTCATGATGGATGTTACCTGGGCAAGGGCTGGGACAGCAAATGTCAATGCATGCACTGGCTGCCTCTCTGTTTCTTCGTAACAGTGAGACTGAGCCTCACTGCTCATCTTATAGTGTGCTCATCTTTATTTCTCTGGAAATTACTTTTTTCTGGGATCAGGAAAGAAAGCACTAATTTTTTCTTTTTTCCTTCCCCCTTCTCATTCCCTTGTCCTAACTTCTTCTTTGAAATGTTACTGTTTTTCCAGGGCCTCTTTATAAATTAAAAGGATAAGCTAATCTCTAAATAATGTTGTCCCTATTTCCCTAACAATAAGAAATCTTCAAGCCTTCCTGACACTAGAACCCAAATATCCATCATAATTACAGTGTCTTCCAAAAGTATTGGTTCTCCTGCTGTATTAAGTCAGAATATAGTGATATAAGGAATATAAAAGTCTTTTTGCACAGATGTTTTATGACCTGTAGAAGGTATAGGAACCCTCATTATCCACCTCCTAGTGATATTTTCTTTCTGGCAGAGCTCTGACAGACACTGTCAAGGGGGGATTCTTTGGGAGTTATGCCATCATAAATTTTTCCACAGTGCAAATTCAGTTCATTTCTCAGTACATTACTGCACTGGACTGGGGCAAAGACCCACACCTTGTATTCCAGAACAGAGGAAGGGCACAGACAAACCCTGAGGAGTCAGCCAGATCAGTTTCTTTGGTTCACACTTGTCATCAGCTTATCATTCTATTTCAATGAATCACACTAATACCTCCTTAAAATATTCAATAATTAACCTAAAAACTTCATCCAAAAGCAGAAAATTGTGCAAATAGGTATTTGAGATTGTTGCTTGCTGTGAAACCGCAGTGTTATAGAAACAAACAAAGCACAGCCTACTACTGGTAACCATAAGCTTACAGCAGGTGCTATTGGCACCTGGAAGTTGCCTAAGCCAACAGCGGCCTAGGAGGGCAAAATTGTCATAAATGTGGATTCATATACCCCTAATTCATCCTACCAAATTATATACTTCAGAGGTTATGAAGCTTATGGATATGGATTGAATATCATGCAATAAATGGAAATATTGTATAACATTGGTTTCTGAAGCTAGTGCAGACTGTTGAATATGTTTTTCTTTGGAGGTTATATCATTGGCTTGTTCCTATCCAAATGACTTGATGATTGACAGATAGAGAGAATGTAGCCAAAATACTTGCACAGTTACTAGATTACAATGAATTCTGTTCATCTACTGTCACATTAATTTTGGGTTTGTTTCTCACAAACGTTCAGCATTTGCAGTTTTTAGATAAAATGTTTCCAGACAATGGATTTCAAAACACTTCTCCTGAAATTGCCCAGCACTTTTCTCCCTGGGTGTCCAGACAGCACCAGCACACCTTGCTCAGGGCCAGTGTCAGGGAGGAAGAGGAGGACACATATATAAAAAAGAGATCCAGGAGCTAGACTGGATAGTCAGCCTCGCATTGTAATTTAATGCCAATTTACTGCGGGAAAGAAATGCAATAGGTCTCTCTAGCGTGTAAAGCAAAGACAGGAGGGTGTAATTGTACACCAGTGACTTTACTGTCTCCAAACCTGTACAGTTGGGTGAAGTTCAGGATGTTGTGATCGATCCATATTGTAAAGATCTAAAAAGTAATAATAAGAAAATATTTTTGATGCTGTCACTAAGGAGTACCTCCTCAGTTAGTGCCTCCTCAGTTAGTGTCTCCTCAGTTAGTGCCTCCTCATGCATTAGTGGTGAGTTAATACTCACCTCTCGTTTTGCCTGCAGGAATTCAGTCTGTTATCTCTGTGTTATCTCTGTTTGTAAGCATATTTCCACATTTTTGAAGTGAAACCTAAAAAAGTTCAAAATTACTAAATAAATAAAGTGTGCTAGAGATACTTATTCATATTTTTATTTATTCTCTGTTTTTCATCTGTACTTTGACAAGCAGAGCTGACACTTAAAAGCAACAATGGCCAATCCCACTGCCTTGAAAATCAATACCCTAAGTCCTGTTGCAGTAGCATGAATTCAGGTCAGGTTTTAATTTCTGTAAACCCAAGAAGGACTTCTGTGTTTAATTTAAATGGATAAATGGTGGGGTTTAAAGTTTTTATTTCTTCTAGTACACCAAGTTCTGATTAGACATTACAAATTGTCTGTAAAACTCTGGTTGGATGTTTGCACATAAATTTAAATATGCTTCTATCTTCTCCTCGCAGGTCTTTGCCACTTTCCTCTGAAACTCCCTGCTGAAGTAAATTTTTACTTCATACAGAGAGAATGATTAAAAGCATATGTTATACTATTTACTTATTAAATATATAAAATATTTTAAGAGGAAGGAAGCCTAGCCATTCTTTCACTAGCTCAAATGGTGTCAACTTTTTCTTTCAAAAGTGGCTGGCATCCATCCAGTCAGTAAATGGCTGAGTCCTTTGGTGACAGTCTAGGGATATCTTGGTCCATGAGTGCCTTAGGGAGAATCTGACTAAAGAAATTCTTTTGCCGAAAGTGAAACAGGTCATTCCTGTTTGTCAGACCTGTAGCAGATTTCATACACAGCCCAGGTGGTAGTTGATTGAAAAAAAAGGATGTTTTGACTGAACCAGGTAATGGTTCCAGTGAGGGTAGGAAAAGAAAGTTCTTTGACTTCAAGTAATCCTTAAACCTCACATGAACTCCATGGGACATCTTTATGAATCAAGCATACCTTCTGATATATGCTAGATGTACTCCAGTAAGCAATTAATAATTTTAGATATGATGGAAATAATTTAGGATGCCTAACAGCAAAGATTTGCATAATTTAAAAAAAATAGTTTCAAAATTCATATTTGCTCTCTTCCTATATGACATCTATTTAATCTGGTTTGCATAAATCCTGCTACTTGTCCAGAGGCCAGAAAACATTAAGATTCCAGCTCACTGCATTTAGGACAATGTATATTCACATAGTCAAAGTTGTGTAAGAGGATGTAATCCCATTCTGATACTGTCTAATATCAGTAATATTTAGATTATTAAACTTTTTTTTTTTGCATATTTTCCATTTGTGACACGTTTAAATAAATTCATGTGAGAAACCAAGTATACTGAATTATTTAGCTCAATGCATTAAATCTGTTTAAGTTTAATGTGTTTATTAATCACTGTTAATCCCTATGAAATGCTTGACAGCCTCAGCAAATAATGATATATTGTGTTGAAGTTGAAATAAAAGTATTGTTTTCTTTTGTAACACTTATACCAAGGGAAAATTCATTGTTGACCTCATAACTAAGGGAAGATTGTCAATTTTTTTGTCAAAATGATGCTGAAATAGTTTTGCTATAGCTGTGCTCTTCATTGTCATAGTCATCTATCTTTTCTCTCTTACCAACTAGTTACTAAGTAGTAGTTTTAATGACCAGAGAAATAGAATATCTTCCTGTCACACTATTCTTCAGCTCCTACTGACGACACAAGGAAATGGAGCATAGAAGTATTTTGTTCTCCAAGTAGTTCAGTGGAACTGTTCTTACGTTTTGGCTTCTGTTCTATCACAAGGTCAAGAAAATTCTGTTGTGTTCTCATTTCTGGATGAAAGTCTCTCCTTTACCTCTTCTCTCTCTGGGGTCCATGGAATTTTACAAATGCTCATGAAGAGCAATATTTAGAGAGTTATTTATTTAATAAATTCCTCCTCTCTTTTTCAACCCTGCCGTCACTCTTGATACAGCTAATTTGTGCTGGGGCTGTCACCAGGGTACCAGGTTCAGCTACAGAACTGAAACACAAGTTAAAGGACAGGGACTGGGCATGTGAAGTAATTTTTCCTATCTTGGTACAATTGCTGCCATGATTTTGTATCATTTTCCAGAGGCAGAGAGATCTGTGGAAGCTGTTGTTTTTGTGAGGCAATTTACAATTTTTTTTTTTTTTTCTGAGGAAAATTATTTAAGTTTATAATTTCTATCCCTGGATTGCAGCAACATATGGTGAGGAAAAGAAATACTGCAGTTCTTATTATGCTGAGCTAAGGTTGATCTTGGGTCTGCTCAGCTTGCTTTATCTCAAAAACAACTGAGAAGTGGCAGTGAGGAAAAGAAATAATAAATATGTACATATTAAAACACTTTTATATCACAACCTGGGACATGTAGTCAGAATTATTGCTGGTATACAAAATATTCACTCATACAGACACTGATACTAAAACACATATGAAAGCATGAGCTGCAACATGAAACTTTTCACTTGAGCCTTTCTTTGGGGCCAAGGCTCCTAAACAGTGCCTTTGTCTTTTTACAATAGCAAGGCAATCCTGTTAAAGCAAAGCTTCTTTCAGCCGTGGAGTCTGTAAAACCTTTCGATTTTCTGTCTCACACCCACCTCACTTCTTCAGGCTGAATGGCTTTATCGGCAGGAGCAGGGTGAGAAGGAAGGGGCACACAGTCCATGAGGCAGAGTGGAGAGATGGTCTCTGGGGAGATCTTAAGAGTGGTCACTCCTCTCTTGCAGCAAAGGAAGACCATGAAAGGGAATCAGCATAAATGAAAAAGCAAGGGAAGAAAACTGAAGAGGACTTAATGTTTCTCTTGCAAATTCTCTTACAGGATGCAAAACTACTAGAAGGCCAAGTTCTTGTGGCAAGCATTACAGAAACCTGTTGTATTTTGAAGGTATGATATATATATTTGGGGAGCAGAAGAAAAATCTTTTTCCATTGCTATTCAATGTGTGTTTTTCTGGTGAGGTTCCATGCTATATCTCACAAGTAAAGTCTTCAAATTAATTCACTGAGATTTCCGTAAAATCAAGAGAACAGCACAGTATTTATCTCATGCTAATAATTTCTCTGACTTTCAAAAGGAGATAATTTATTCACAGAGAGTGACATGTCCTTAAAGCAATTTTGATTACAGGCATTGTGGATGAAAGATTAGGTTTGTGGCAAGAAAGAATTCTGTAAATATTTTGGTGAAAGGGTGTGGCAAGGAAGGTATTTCTGATGTTGTTTAAAATAATTTTAAACTGTTAGTCCTCATTATAAATCTCTTGAATGAGACCGTTTATATTCATGGACTTGTAAAAACACACTGTACAGTATCAGTAAATTTGAAGACACAGGATGAAATTTGCTCTAGGGTGTACTGTCATCTGCTAAAAATTGTTGTCAGGATGGAATGGTCTTTTATTATTGGTACAACTCTACTATAATCAAAGCTGCCTTTTCTGCCTCTTAACACGGGGTTGATATCTATTGAAATCAAAGTGTGATGTTCTCCTTTATGCCTGAGGGCTTCGTGTCGTGTTTAGCAGTAGTTTCCTGGAGTAAAATGAGCTTTTCTCAGCTGGCCAAAAGCATTGCTGCCAGGAGTGACTGTAACACTGAATTTTGCACAAAGATGTAACTCATCAAGATTAGACAAAGTATTCCAGTGTCTGTTCCTTTAGCCCCATGTCAAGGTTGACTCTTAGGGTCTCAGTCACAGCTGTAGTTTGCTTTTCCATGTAGTCCACACTTCCCTGTGTTCCTTGGGAAGTGGGAAAGCAGTACAGCTGTGGAGTGGGGTTTTTTTGTTCTTGATGTAGCAATTTTTCAACTTGTGGAGTATTTTTAACTGTATCTTTGGCATGAGAACATGGCCACGGATGCTGTTGAGTATGTCTCTGCACATCAAGGCATTGGAGGCCAGGCTGTGAGCCTCTGCCTCGAGCAATACCCTCTGCCTTGTGCCTCCAAAGGGTTCCTCATGTAGCAGTCCAAAATGTGCTAGCATAACTAGCAGTTTTAGATGAAAATGTTTGCATCTGCATTAAAAATAGCATATCTTCTGCTCAAATCAGAAGGGTTTTTCCTGTCTCGTGTAGGCTTGTGGTAAGGTTAAGGCCATGTGACAGTCAGCAATAGAGCAGAGGGACAACCAGAGTTGCTGGATATGCACTTGCAGAAACGGGGAGTGAAAAATGTTTTTTTATTCTCCTAGAAAGAGGGAAGATATCAAAACATTTCTATTGCTTGTTGATATACTAATTTTCACAACCTGCTGGCCCTTTTCCTTTTAGGTTTTTGGTCCCACTATCACGTCTACCATCATCTTGAAGGTGCTGTGTTTGGGGGTGGGGTTGCACCTTGAATACAGCTATCTGTACTGGAGTGCTCTTAACTCCTAGTGCAGTGCAGAATAAACAATTGACAGAACTAACTTTATGTTATACACCAAGAAACATAGATGCTCTGTGTTCATTTCTTAGGAAGGATTAAAAGATCCTAGTGGGCTTTGCAAATTCTTCCTTCAGCCTCAGATTGCAAGCTGAACTCGGTTTTTGAAGCAGTTTTTGTTTGTACTCCTTCCAGCTCAGATCACCTGCCCCAACTTCCATGGCTGATGGCAGATGTTGCACCTTTCTAACATGTGCTCCAGTCTTTCAGAAGAAATAGAATTTGTGAAATTTTGCCATGTGAGGTGAGGCATTAGGAAATGAAAGAGTGAATCCTATGGGGGTGGAAATGAAAGGAATCATATAACTTTAATTATGGAGCCTGCTGTCTATGGTGTCTGGCGTGCTGTGAGGCAGCATCATGGCAACATATTCCTTTGAGAGAAAAAATTCTTCTGTTTAAGCTGGTATCAGAAATCAGCTGAAGATGGATGCTGTTTCCATCTGCTTCAGATTTTTCAGATTGGATAGGCATAATTTCAAATGGCAGTGTATGTTCTAGGTGACAAATAATATTTAAATTATGAATTATGCCACATAGGATTATGTAAACTAAAATGAAATACAGATCTTTAAATCAGCCATCAGAGATGTGCTTCTTCATTAGATGACTTGTTCCATGAAACAAAGAGAAATGCTCCATTTAATGAATTACAACATCACTGGTATATAACCTCTCTTTTTAACGCCTTTTGTGAGAACTCCTATTCAACTTTCTCATCATTATATTCTGATTTTTCTTCCCCAGCTAAGCCAGATTTGGCTTTCTGGGATATGAATTAAGTTATTGTTCACATGCTGGCTTTATGCCTTAAACTTTAATTTTCTGAGCTTTCACAGATTTATTTTGTGGTGTTACTATACTGGTGTCAAAAATACATAGGTATTAAATTGAGGCTTCGCAAAATCTCCAGGAGTGCATGCTAGATAGATTTCAAATCATTCCCTTTTTTCCTTTATCCTCTTTATTAGTTATTTTATATCCTTCAATTTGGCTTCAATTCAGCGAAGCACTCAAGCAAGTACTTAACTTTGGGAATGTGTTTAAATGCTTAAATTCAGCTTGTTGAGTTTCTGCTTTTTGGTGTTTTTGGGTTTTTTGGGCTTTTTTTTTTTTTTTTTTTTTTTTTTTAGTGGAAATGTAGGCTTGCACTAAGAGGTTTGCAAAGCAAGAAATATTGCCTTTTTCCCACAGGGTGTCCCCCACATTTTAGTCATGTGCTTGCCTCTTTAGATTAAGATTTCTGTACTTCTGCATGAAATGCAGGAAATAAGCCTATAAGGAGATTGGATGAATTCAAACCTGTTTTCCTAGCTTTACTCATAACTTTTAACTGTCTCTTATTCCTGTAAATGGAATACATTTATTTAAAATAGAACGCAACTGAGCTTGAGTATTTTTCACCTACCTTTAAAAATGGTATTACTATGCAGTTCTAACAGTAACACTTTCTTAAGGGATACTGTCTTCCTGGGAGTAATCATCACTGAATCTCACAGGGTTGGACAATTTTTGCATTATTCAAATTTATTCACACAAAGTTTACAAGAGAAAGCTGAATGTAGGTTGCATATTTTCTTCATCACAGCTAACAGGTAAGCTGGGGAAAAAAAAAAGACTAGAAGTGGAATATTACATAATCTGAATTCTTGCTTTATCTGAAATCTTGTCTTACACTTGGTTTTAAGCCTTCAGTTAGGAGAATTATCTATCCAAAGCATGTTCAAGAGGTTCAAAGTCAAGAATTTTGTAGTAAAAAATTGTAAAATTCCTTTTTTTTCCATTATTAACAGCCTATCTACTGAAAAGAGGGGAAGACAGCAGTCATTTAATTGTTTTCACTCAACAAGCTATGGTGGTAAACAGAGCATTTTTATTTTCTGTATTTAAAAGAATCCAAAGTTCTGAATAACATTTTTTATTTCTTTAATCAGTTATGATAGGACTTACTTGGAAGCTCTGAAAAGCTAGACTTCTTAGAAATTATTTTGTTGCTACTTATGATATTTTCAGTCTTGGCCTGTCTGTTCTTAAAATATAAAAGCTATGTAGAGGACTAACAAAATTGTTGTTTCGTGAAATGGTATTTGGAGGTAGCACTAGATGTAAGATAGAAACATTGAAAAGAAACCTCACTGACCAAATAAAATGACCACATTTAAATATGTGCCACTTATTATACTATAATCAATAATATTGTAAGCACCAACATTAGCATCTCAAAAATGAGTTGTTAGAACTAAGCAAGCAGCATGATTTTATTAGTATTTAGTGGATGAAGGGCTGCACATTACATGGATAGTTTTTATGTAATGACTGATTAGGTCATTACATGACCTTTAGAGAGTTTCTTTAGTGAGCCATCAGAATTGGGAATTTGGGGTGTGGTATCCTTCATATTTCTTGAAGTTGATGGAAAAGCATATGCAAAGGCTGATAAAAGGACTGGACAGCACATTTTTGTGGGTGATAAACAAGCAGAAAAAAAGCAAATCTTTTCCCAGATCTTGTAGAATAAGTCATGATTGTAAAATTAAAAAAAAAATACAGAAGGTTACAGACTTAAAAGAAAAAGTAGAATTGCAATTTACAGATGTAAAGTACAATTCCTAACTAAAGTTTCAAAAATAAACTTTCTTTTTTTTTGACTACACAAACTGCAATTTTAAATATATATATATATATCTCTATATATATATCTATATATCTATATGTAGTCCCCCATTTGATTATGTGATTATTGGAAGATTTTTAATAGCAATCAGGAACATTCAGTGAATCTGCACAGATGCTTTTTTATGTGGCTGAGACAGCTAAATTGGTTGTATTCTTACAGATGATTATTGAAACCAATTCTGCACTTTAATTGCATGTGCCTGTGGGCAGGGACATGCTCACTGCTCTCTTTCTGTACAGTCAAAGCATTTCTGGATACACAGGAATGGACAAAGACATTGTTGTCCAGCCTCATTCTGCCTAATTTAGACTTCAATTAACCTGCATGTAGCCATGGGAGAGGGACAATTATTTCTACATGGCAATTCCTGTGGCCTGCTCTGGGGTCTTTCTTGAGAGGGGTTGCTATGCCTTGTTTCTCTCCTGGTTGAAGATGCTCCTGATTATTTCAGTAGATGTTGGGCTAGATGACATTTAAAGGCCCCTTCCAACTCAAAGTATTCTATGCTTCTACAATTAGTAAAGGTGGTCATCCTATTTTCAAGCATTTATATTTATCAGATAAAAATTCTCTTGTTTAGATACATCTACTCACAGAAAAGTGAGCAAGTGTGAATAATTGATTATTCCCTGTTTTGTGGAATAACTTACATTCTGAGAAATTTCTGTAATTAATGAGAAACACAATCTCCAGTGAATGATTTACCTCATCACACCACTGAGTCTTAAAAATTTCTGCTGTCTCTTCTTCTGGCCCCAGATTAGAAGACGCAGTGGTGCTGTAAACAGGGTTTGCTTGTTTTATTTTTAAGCCTTGGGTAGCTTGTTTGAAGATCACTCTTGTGTAAACATTTCCAAGTAATCAATTGTTTGTAGATCTCTTATCCTCCACGCAGAACTTGTGAAGATAATAGTATGTATATATACATATTGCAAATGTATTTCCATCGCAAACATAGATGATAACTGCAAAAGGAACATCCTTGCTCCAAATACTCTTGGGTATGAAGCTGAAGTGCTGTGCAGAGGAAAGCAATGTCAGACTCAAATATAGATGGTGAGGTGAAAATCTTGTAGCTGAATAGGAGAACTGGCAGAATAGGAAATAATAAGACAATGTCTGAAGACAGTTTTATCCGTTTTTCCAGTAGATGAAGAATAGTATTACCCCTTATTAATATTGTCTCAGGCACTCTCCAGCCATCATGGAGGCAAAGGAATCAGTACTAATGCACCTGAGAAACTGCTGTGAGAAATATTGCTTCAAGACTTAAAGGATGCATGGTACCGGCTGAAATTTTTCGTGTTTACTTCAGCCCTGTTGCATCATGGACAAATGCAGCAGGAAGGGCATCTGACAGCAAATATGGTGTTTGACTACTATTATAGAAAGTTATTTGGAGACACATTGGAATTCATACGTCCCTAAAGGCAACTCCTGAAAGATGTTTTTTTCTATTTTCCAGAATGCAGAATGATTGATGGTCTGGTCCAAGGAGCCAGAAGGAAGAAGTTAGATCTCAAAGACAGAAAGCAATGTGAAAACAAATTGCATTACACATCTCTCTTCCAAATAAACTTTATGTTCCACTGGCATTGAAAGGTATGGTTGCTCAGTGCTACAGAAAATGATAATGTGCTTTCTGAAATGTGTTCTCTGTTATATCACATTCCAGAGAACCCAATGGTGACTTTAACTGTCAGAAACTGGAGGAAAAAATATTTGGTCTCCTGGCAGTTACAGCTATGATTTTTTTTCTTCTTCCGAATTAAGAGTTTTCTCTTTTCTCTAGGTTTTTTTAATTATTACTATAATAGGGAAAAACTTTATAGATTTCAGAATTAATACTTTAGGTTCTGCAAAATACTGTAAACTAAGATAAGTGTAGCTGAATGGGTCCTGTGGGGATGGGTTAGAAGAAAAAGTGACTTGTGCAAAAGGTTTTATAGTTGGGACCACAGCCAGCAGTGACACCACTGCCATCAAGAGTGACTCTCGCTCCACTTGAGGTGACAAAGAAAAATGAGAGGAACTGGAGAAGCATCTCTGTCAGCCTAATCAGTTCATCTACAAATCTGCTGTCCCCTGTGGGACACGAGGAGAAAGCAAATTGTCGCCTGCCAAAGCTCTGCCAAAGAAAAGATAAAAAAGCAAGTGAAGTGGAGTCTATGATTTCAGGTGGGTTTTTTCTTTTTGTTTTGTGAGGCTCTTCATCATTCCATTGTCAATGTGCAGTGTTTTTACTTTGAAAGTCAGCTTTATCTAAAGTTTCAGAAAAGCAAAGGAGATTCACTTATTTGAATATACGGTGGCTTAATAATTCTTTAGAGCTTTATGTCGGAGGCTATGTCTTGCATACTTGTCTCTTAGAATTACATTAAAATTGTAAGGGATGTCTAGGCCACAACAATGATAGTGGTGTTATTATGCATGAAGTCATTATTAATCAGAAAGATTTTAGAAGACTGTTAAAAGAGGATAATGGCTGCATGGAATTTTAGGTGACTGTCTACTTTGTCCTGACAGCAGGACAGGAATCTGTCTTCCAAAGAAGCAGTGCTTGAAGCTGGAGGACTGGGGCAGGATGCCATGGTCAAACACACAGCCTGACTTTGGGAAGAAATGAATTACAAAAAAGTTGACCAAACACCTAAACCAGTATATTTTTATTTATTTGTCTGGAAAGAAAACTGTTTTTTGTCAAATTGCCTATAGAGTACAAAGGCTAAGAAATTGCAATAATAGTTTTGGAAAGATGGAATTGCTAAGCATCCACTGCCACAAAATACTTTAAATATGATTACACTTCCAGAAACCTGTATAAAATTGTTGATTTTTATTGCACAGAAATCAGTTCCCTACAGGAACTTGCCTAGGGAACTACAGAAATGATTACTGGTTCAAAACAACTAATTGTTGATTTAAAATTTGCCAAGAACTTTACTCTCTAAAGTTTGCAAATAAAAGTTTGCAATTAGACCACCTGAGAAGTTTGTTGTCTTTTCCTGTGCTCCACCCAGTGGTGTCAAAGTATTTAAGCCCATTTAAAACACTCTCTGAGTGAGCTTGGGGCATAACGAGGGAGGAGAAAAATGTTTTGAGAACACTTTGAGTCTGGTACCCCAGATTCTTTCTGTTGACCAATGAACCTCCTGTAGGCCATGTCAGAATGGAAACTGTATCTGGAAGAGGCTCTGTCATGGCCAAGGAAATGATACAAAAGTTTGATCAAGTGAAAGTCCTTTCTATTAATTCAAGGACAACGTCTGATTGTCAAAATGAGCTTTCTCTCATCTGTTCTGCACTTCTGTGGTGTACCTTCATTTGCAGAAAATGTTTTTGAGCATGTTTAATTTACTAGTCACGGCTACCAAGACCATAGCGAAACTACGTTAGGTGGGGATGTGAAGCCCATCTCCTGACTGTACAGTAACCCACATCCTTAGGGATCTGTACTTTTCCTTATTTTGAAAAGTGTACTGGAACAGGAGGAAAAATGGCACACATACCTGCAGTGTCAAACAGCCCCCCTGACGAGTTTGAATATGCTGCTTTAAATTGTCAATGCAGTGAATATCAGAACAGTTATGTGTTTCCATTTTTAAGATAACACAAAACACAGCATTTGCCATGGTGTTCTTTTCTGTGTGGGGTTTTTGTCATGCTGAAAGTTTTCAGACAAATTCAGACTGCCATCACATGAAAGTCAAATCTATGACTAAATTATGAAGACATTACGAGAAAATTAAAACCAGACTCCCCAATATAAACTGTTATACATATTTAACAAGACACAGTTTTCCAATGCAAGTCTATCTTAGTCATCAATGTCTTTCATGTCCAATTCTAGAAACTGCTCTGGTTTCAGGACTATGTATTTTCTATTCCAGTGCTCACCTATTCAAATAGCTAATTTATAATAAAATCATTTGAGTTCTAACACTATTGCATAGAGCTTTTTGTGGAGTAATAATGCTTATTGTGAAATATGAATATTAAGATTAGGAGTTATTTTTCTGCTAACATCAAGACTCTCTGGTATATTGCAATTTTATTCATAGTAACCTAAATTATTATTATTATTTTGTGGTCTGAAATGAATGTATCTGAGACTACTTGAGTGAATAAATGTAGAAGTCAAAGTATGGCCAATATACTCTGTGCAAGCTTGTTTCTGGGTTTTTTTTGCCTTGAAAACCAGACTTAGGAATTAATACATTACATGTTTTAGGGAAGTGTGACAATTTGCAACATTTAAGATGAATCATGAAACTGTACCAATGGCATGATTTTTCCATTTCCTGTAGCCCGTTTTAGGAAGAAGTCAGTGAATGCTGCAAGCAAATCTCAGTGCAGTAGCAGACCTACTGAAAATTCAAAAAGCTTAAGGAGTTTAAGGATTACTGCAAAGTTCCTATGAATATTTAACCAATGAACCTGTCTGACTGATAGATGTTACTGACACTTTTAGAAATTCATTTATTCAAAGAAACGCCATTTTGTTATGTGAGAAGTTTGTCCAATAGACATGTTCTTCTTTCAAGCTGGAACTTTTATCCATAATTTTAAACTGAGCAGAAACACTTTTCTGGTTGGAAGACACCATGTTGATTACTGGATTTCTCAGCATGAAATTGCAACCAAAAGGTGTGTCATGTTCTCGCAAATTATTACAATAGATATTGAATGGTTTTCTTTGACTAGACAATGACTTCACTGAATTTGCGGACAGTTATGATTGCTTTAGAACTTGGTCTATGAAACGTTTGGAATTTGTTATCCAGCAGTAAGCTGTGTCTTTACAAACGTTCCTCTGAACAGGTTCACTCCTGAGCTGTTATGAGGCAATGAATCTGAATATTTTCCAGTCAGAGATGTTTGATGTATATCCTATATATGAGAAATTCCTGGAAGAAAAAAAAAATAGGAGGTGTCTAAAAGCCAATATGGAAAAAACAAGAAAAGTTCTGTAGGGCTGATCTAGTTTCCGTCTCTGACTCTGCAGAACCTGCTGTTTTTTGAATCACAGAAGCAGGCATACCTCTTAATCTTTGTAAAAGTTTTGATATTTTGTCTTCTCCAATGCTCTCAAGAGTGAACTGGGGAGGCATGGCCAAAGTGGAAAGGTTATTGGGTAGGTGAAGATTTTATAAGTACACCAGGGACATAGGAAAATGGGAAAAACCAGTTATTATATACTTAATTTTACACGCCTTTTTTCTTTCCCCCTACATTTTTTATCATATCTGCTAGAGAAAAGTTAGACTTGGAATGCGGAATGTCTTTAAAAAGAAGAAAAAAACAAACTATCTCACTGTCTTGTATTTAAAGTATGGTTTATTTGAAACACATTCAGTTAAAAAGCCTGCTATTTTTAAAGATGACTGTTCTCATTGTGACTTGCAATAAAAGGTTTAAATCTAATTCAGACCTGACCTGGAACATACTCTTGTCTGCTGAAGGCCTAAATTTGATTCTATGTTTCAACCTCAGCTGTAGCAGTTCTATGTCTGCGTTACCCCTGAAAACTGCAGATATTGAGACATTTATTAATAAATAACGCAAGAAGACAAAGAAGAAATTATAGGCAAAAATCAAATCTTTATGAAATTATGACTCTTCGGTTTGCAATCATTGTATAGCATAGTAGTCAAGTGGACAAACTCCCAAAATTTAAAATATAATAAAGCTGTATTAATACCACCCATGTGTGCTATTTCAAAATAATTGCATAATGTATTTCTGCTTGTGACAAGAATCTGGGACCATGCTAGATTCTTTGTTGATAAAATCAATCCACAAAATAAAAGAATGCTAAAAGCAAATTTAGAACTTAGTGAAACAATTTAGATATTAAATCTTTTAAGGGTATGTAACTTTTTTTATACTTTCCGAAAAAGTCAAAATACATAAATTGTTCTACCAGTACCAATCTGTTTAAAGCATGTGCATGTCTGATAGAGAGAGTTTATGCAGAACGGGCAAGGGAAAAACCAGTCTTTTAGACATTAAATGAACTGCTACTCTTATAAATGTGTACTTGTGCAGTAAAACACTTTTTTCATGTAGCTAGAAGATACTTTAGATTCATGTTCTAGTCAGCTGGAAGGAAACAAGAATTAGTTTCACAGTACTAAAATGCTCTGTCAAGAACCTGAAGGACAATATGAAACTTAAAGTAATTAAAGTTTTATACAAAAGAAATTTTCAGTCAACACAGTATTTGGTATCAATTTAAGGGACTAATAGAAATATTTCACGGAACAAATGACATTTCTGATGGTGCATACCTGATGCTTAAAAGTAATGCTAGACTTAACATGACAGGCAGCCTGAAGGTCAGAAATTCTTAACTCTCACTCTGTCAGCAAAATTTTCAAGTCTATTTTTGTCTGTAGCCTTATAAGATGCTCATTCTTTGCAGATGCTGAATTTTTTTTTCTGTGAGATGAACACGTGAGGGTTCAGAAAACTTGGCAGTACACCAGCTGAGGAGGGAAAAGCTCACCTGTGTTCCTCAACTCAACAGTACAAAGAAAATAAGGTAATTATTGAGTTGCTTAAATTAAACAGACTTTGATTTAAACCAGTGGAAAAAGCGGACACAAAACCAGGAAGGAATATTCAAAGAACTTTTGGCATTTCTGACTGTCTCCTAGATTTTTGCTGTGAATTTTCTCTTTGTTAGAAATTTGTTTATCTTGTGCTAAATAAGGCAATTTTTCTTCATTTGACAGCAAGTTCCTGTAAAGTTTTATGGCTTCAATCCATGTGGATACTTTTTTATGTCCTTGCCCTATTAAAATGAGTATGAAAGCAATCCATCTTTTTTATTTTTTTGTTTGAAATTCAAATATAATTTCTCTATTTCACAAGGATTATAGGGGAAAAAAAAAGAAAACTCACTAGCTTGCTTTATTTTCCTGTTGCTCATGCAAAACTGTTTTGTCAGCAGTCAGAGGTACCTTAAAGTTCTGCAGAAATATAGATGCTATTTAATTTTCCTGTCTTGGACCCCTTTCAGTTTTTGATCTGTAAAGCAATGACATGGGACAGTTGAGAAATAAGTGGTAGCTAAAAGGTTATAAAGGAGAGGTGAGATGACTCAATTACTGGCTGCACTGTTTTTTGTGTTTCCTATAGAATTTTAGAAATAGACTAGCAAGGCTTAGAATCTGCAGGGGGAAAATATTCTCTTCCCCCTTTTAAGTTGTTTCTCCTCTTACACATTCCTCAAGTATGAGACCTCCTTCACTCCTGTAGTCACTTTTCACTACTCCTCATTTTCTGCAAGTAGAGGACTCCTCTAACTCTTCATAAATCAGTTACTCAGACTTGTGTGCCCTCAATAACTCTCAGAGGTGGGACCAGTTCCGGAACCTTGCTGGACTAGATCAGCTCCAAGGATGCACTAACCTCTGCTGCTTTTGAGAACCATCTAGCATATCCTTTCTGAATGCATACTACAGTCAGAACTCTGATATTTTAAGGATGAAGTAAACTCTTGTTCAAGATCCATGTACAAAGATGGAAGTTTAAATCCTGCAGCTTAAATCCGGTGGCACTACTGTACTGAGATCTGAAGCTGCAGACAAGAACCCTACTGAGAATTTCTGCCAAATATGGAAATAAGTTATTACAAATAAAGACAGCATTTAGATATATTGCTGGGACAGCATCAGGGCATGGCATCTTAATATGAATTATTGATGCAAATAAAAAAGGAGAGAAGAAAGTTTCATAAGTCTTTCATATGCCCTTCAACACTGGTAATGATGCATTTCCTAAGGGTGTTTGTTTCATTGTTGTCCAACCTAATACATGACTGTATAACGCTTACCAAAGTTTTAAGGGCAGTTTTTCACTCTGTGTCAGACTGTCTGCATGGGGGATCATAAAGCTGCTGTAGGGGCTTTTGCTTTAATTTATTGGATTTTAATTTATTGGATTTTATAAATGCTGTCATCCAGAAAGTTTGACTGTTAATGTCAGGGGAAATAAAAAGAATGACATGATGCACACAATTCCTCAGAATTTAGCTACTGAATATATATTTTATTATATTTGAATTAAATTCCTGTCCTTATCTTCATTAGTCTTCATTTCATTTAAAAAGAGCTCAGAAGGGCTGAGCTTCTTCTTTCAAAAGGAAGAATTAAAAGCTAATTTAGAAGTTAACCCTCTGGAAAACTCATCTTGCCATAAAATATGTAACTTTTTGCACAGACTGATCAAGTAGTGGCAGTATTCTTGTCTGAAGCAGTATTCTTGTCAGCCAACAATATTAATGTTCTTTCTTTAGCTAACACATTATGCTTAATATGTAGAAAAACTACTGATTTGTTTGTTGCTTCCTGAACTTAGAAAAAGGCATAAAAATGTCATTCTGTGTGTGAGTAAATTACTCTTCTTGCCATTTTCCAGCAGTACTAGTCAGAGGTGCCCGATGCATTAACGTGAATCATGCACCTGTGAGGTTTCTGCCATTGTAGCCATCACTACAATTGCTGGAAGGCTTCCTTTCTTAAGGTGTGTCTTCTTTCTGCACAACTGATCAAGAGCTATGTGTGGGTGGGAAGCAGAGAGAGACAAAGGCTCTGACTCTTTTCTAGTTGATTTGCAAAGCATTTCTCTTATTTTCTTTCATCTATGTGTTAGTTTGCACACAAGCTTGCATAAGAAAGCCTAAACAACACAGAAAACAAAGAATTGTGTATACTTACAACCATTTCACTGTTAATTTTGCTGTATAACCTTGACTTTTTTTATTTACAGGACTTCTATTTCCCACTAAATACATAAAGTATACCTGTTCCCCCTTATAAAATTCTACCTTTTCTCCTTGTATATAGCTACTGGCTAACCAAATACAGAAGACAAAATATGTTGGGGAGTGAATCTCACGGTATTTATGTCTGAATAAAGATTGAAGGCCATCTGATTTCTACTGCACAGAGCCCAGTGTCTGAAGGATGTTATCCTTTTCAAAGATCAGAAAGAATTTGATTATGGTGTGTTGTTCTGTAGTGAATAGACTAAATCTCCATCTTTCCTTCCTCTCTTGTGAGCAGGGGCTCCACCTGCCCAGGCATCCCAGGCCACTCTTCAGTGGAACTATTCCTCTGCTTGGCCCTGTTTCCATCTTCCTCCAGCTCAGCTCTCCAGTGTCACTCCTGCTGTAACACAGATATTTGTCTTCACAAATGTCCACCATACCTGCAGTCTATTCTGCATAGCTGAATAGCATGCAGATAATAAATTTATAAGCTCCACAGATAATTGGATTAGCCATAATACCTTGCATTTCACACCTGATATTTTCTGGAGACATTTGCCTGTTGGAACATTCAGTTATCTGTTCTCACAGTTTGTAGGTTTGTAGTTTGCACATTCCTATGATGGAAATAAGATGTAATGGATGAACAATAGTGGATTTAAATTCATAGGTTGTAATGATGATATTCTGTTTCAGAAACACCACAAAGTGCTAATCATTTCCAACAACTCAAGAGCAAACCCAAAAAGTTTGACATTGTATATTAGTGCAATGTTAAAATGTTTGCTAACTAGGAACAAGCTGTTTGATATCAGGTATACACATTGTGATTATGGATTTTACTAGTGCTTAAATTGCTGGTAATATTTTACCACTGTGTATCAGGATACTGGGATTTTAGTATAATATTTAAAAATTCATCTACCTCTCACTCTGAGATGAACGTACTGTGATGGTGGGGTATTTTTCTTGTTTTGGTTTGTTTGTACTTTTTTTCCTAGGTAGCTGAATCAGAGGGTTTGGAAAAAATAATGCTGGAAATAGCTATAGATAACTTCTGTCTGACTCCAAACATTTTTTTTTTTTTAATTTTCTTTAGGATTATTATTTTTCTTTAATAATTCTCATTTTGGTTAAATTCTACAGACTCCCATCCACAATTCCAAATCTTTCTCATGTACTAATAAAATCCCTGATAGCTCTTGTGCCACAGAAATAACGTGATATTATTCAACAGTTTCTAGGCAAAGATAACAGGAGCATTCAGGATGCTTTGTGGGAAAAAATGGGTTGTAATACGTTGAAACTTTTATACTTTGGTAATACAGAAGCGTAAGAAATCCCTTTCAACATTTTGAAGGCATCACACATTAGATTATATGGAAGTAAAATGGCTGCCTAGCATTTGTTATGCAAACACAGTTGGTCAGGTTTTTGGTGATGTCTTTTGAGCCTGTTAGATTTCTCTCACTGAGAATGAAAAATAGTGAGTTTTATGCATTCCTAGTGACAGTTATCTCTTTAGTACAAGCAGCATTGGACTGCAGGGGAAATGTAATAATGGCTTTAAGTACTCTCTTCCATCATTTATCAGAAAGCCCTTGAACTACAAAATAGTTTCCTTTGCATTGGCACTTTAATGCTTCATTTTCCTTGCTAGAAAAAAAGTTAAACAAACGAAAACAAATCTGAAAAGTTAAGCTCCAGCAAATTCAGCGAACAGATTCAATGGCAACTTTCTGCTTTGAAATTAATAATTTGAATTGTGTGATCTGTTTGAGAAGCTCTGCAATATGAAATTAATACCATGTGGTGCAATGAAAATGAGCCAAAGGGGAACGCTGAGAATAAACAGCACACTTCAATTTCTCAAAATGACACATTTGGAGAAAGCAAATGCAAATATTGTTCAAAACCTGCATCAGTTTTAAGCTCCCATTTTCAGCCACATTGCTGGCCTTGTTCTCTGCAGGAGTGGCTCCCTTCTTCCAACACGTCATTTATCAGTTGCCTTCGTTTACTATTCTTGACACTTCACTTCGCACATTCTGAGTGAGTGGTTTATTCCACTGGCTTAAATGAAGGGCTAGCCAGGTTAGCAAATACCTAAACATGGCCATGCTTCACTCAGAGATTTTTTTTTCTCTGCACTTGTGATCTGTCTTCACACTCTCTTGGGAGCCCCAGCGCAAAGGCTTCTAAGGGATCAACCCCTGTCTCTTCTAGGAGGTGCAGGATCTGAAGCAGGGCCCTCCTATTTTCCTTCTGCTGGCTCACTGGTCTGTCTCAGACTCTTGCATCCTTTTCTGGGAAATCTGCATCTCTCATCAGCACTCAAGAAGCACAAGGGATTTCTACCAAGCCGAAATATTATGTCAGGAGGGGAGGGAGGAGCTTGTTAAACAAAACATTTAACAAAAGAGTCCAGGGGCTTTTTGACAGTTGTGCCTCTGGGCTTCTTTATGGGCTTGCAGATGAGCTTTTATCACATAACCTAGCAAGAACAACCCAAACCATGAATTTCATTCCATGAAATGATGAATACCTATCAGTCGAAAGAGTAAAGAATATTGTTATGCAGCTGAATTTCCTATTCTTTTGCTGCCTCACTGAAATTAATTTCCTTGCTTACATTGCCCTCACTGAACTTTAAACATGCAAAAATCATCTGGTGCTCCTCTATGCAAAGAGCAGGCGGACTGTTTTAGTAGATAAATAATGGATTCCTTAGCAATGAGCACTAATGACTGCAAACACATGAAGAAAAAAGGTTTAATTAGCACTACTCATTGCCATTTTTAAGATGTGTAAAAGATACACCCTTAATAATTAATTTATTTACTAATAGTCTAGTGGTGACTGTGTGGTGTCTCTGTGGGTGCTGGGAGGGCTGATAGCAGAGCATCCTGCTCCTGGTATATTGGCCAGGGCGTGGATTTGCCTGGGTTGTCTCAGGTCAGAGAACATGGAATAGACTCCAAGTGCTGTGTATCACTGAGGTATTTGAGCACAGATTCTTTCCTCCCCTTGGTGGACACCAGGCAGTGAAGAATTCTGTAAAACCACATGTGTGGGCTCCTCTTTTGATATGCTTGGCCCAGCACTGACCTAGGCACTCTGATGCCTTGAGGGTAGCAGAGAAGAGTGTGAAAGGAAGTCATGGTGATATTAAGACTCAAGTTCAGGAAGGGAAAAAGCCATTGTGACTTGAAACAATCCTCTTCCCCTAGCAGATGACTTTCCTCCTCACCACAAGTTAAGGATGTTTTGGATAGTGAGGCAGAAGCAGATGTGTTTGTGTGCCTTGCTCACTGCAGTTCATCCTGTTGTACTGTGGTGATCCCAGCCTTTCTTGTGGTTAAAAATCACAGGTCAACTGAGTACATATTTTCAATTTTTCTGCCACTGTTATGGCAGGGGTTCTTGGCAGGAAGGTGGGGGGGACAGATGGGAGAGCAGCCTCCTGGATTGCGCTATCTAAATTCACAGCACCCCATGACTGTGATTGCTAATGGAATACATGGCTTGAGATCACTCAGAAGTTCAAAATACTCTGCACAGGATGTCCAGCTGATTATTTTTCCATCTCTCCCTTCTACTGGCCGCCATCAATACGTGTTGCAACAAGATATAAATTACTTGCTTTTCTAAACTGTTTGATTTAAACTATGCTGCAAAAAGGAAGCTTAGCTGGCCTATTTCTCATAGACACATGTCCTAATATTTCTGTAATTTTATTTTGGTGATTCTCAAATGCAAGGACTTCCTTCACTACACAGTTTGATAGGGCCAACATAGAGGTCAGTTTTTGCAATGATGAGTTTGAGCTGAGAGATAAAAATCCAAGATCATATGTCAGAGATAGAATTAGAGTGGGATTTTGGGGTCTTGTTTTTTGTTGTTTGTGGTTTGTTTTTTGGTCTTGTTTTTTGAATTTTTTTTGTGGTTGGACATTACCAAGAACTAAATTATAGGAGTAGAAGAGATGAAAAAACAGAAACTGTCAATGAAAATGACAGGAAGACAGAGGAGGATTTTTAAAAGCTGTGCCAAAGAAACAGTTGGAGAGAGAAGAAGGGAATGAAAATCAGAAGAGGGTGTCATGGGCACCAAAAGAGAATATTATTTTAAGAAAGAGTGTTTCTGGTAGTACTAAGACAGCTGACAGGTCCAGATGGATGAAGCTGAACAGGTTCTGTGGTTTGGTGAAGAGGAATCCTCGCAGATTTGAAAAAAAAAAAGCTTTTGATGATTATGGACTGTGTTGGAAAGTGCCTAAAATGAAACTGGAAAATAAATTTTCCAGGGGAAGCAACTAGAGAAAATTTACAGGTATGAGAAAAAAGGTGGAATTACAGCAGTAGATAAACTGGACCTGCTAATATGGGTTATTAAAATGCGTGAAAAATAGCCTGTGAGGAGATAAAGACCAGAAGGTATTCATTGCAGGGATGCAGGAATGGTTAACCTGTGGTAAGGCAAGCTGTTCTCATTATAAAATTTATGACCACTGTGAAAGAGTCCTTGGAGCAAGACCTTCAGAGTGAAAAACTAGCACATCAATGAATGACTGAAATGTGTATCAGATTTCTAAATATGTATCAGTTAGCTTTCTTGTTTCTCATATGGAGCCTGTTTGTCTGTGAGAGATTATCACAATGTAGTTATCTCCTGTTCTACATTTGGAGTCTGGATGTCTCTTAATGCATCCAAACATAGAGAAGTTAGTGAGCAGAGAAAGAGAAAAGAGGGTGCAAGGGAGATCAGGAGAGCAGCTGGGTCTCTGAGGCAAACTGGAAGGTGGAAAAAGAACAGTTAGGGCATGTTGACATCAGTGAAAAGAGAAAAAAGGAAGGAAAGAAATGTGGAATAAAATAAAGAAAGCCAAGCTGAGGAGACATAAAAATCCCCAGATAATGTTGGGGATGTGCTTTACAAAAGCAGAGTGAGGTCAGGGAAGGCAGGTCAGTCCAAGGCAGCAGAGATGCCGGAACTGCTGTGTCTCACTCACCCTGCCAAGCTGGGAGAGCTGCTCAGCCCAGGGATCAGCAGGACTGAGAGTGATGGAGTCTGTACTGGAGGCAGTCTAGTGCAGGATTTCAAACTCTGATACTTTAAAGGGTTAAGATTTTGTATAAATATTTATATGCATGCATTATTATTGTTGTTGTTGGTGTAAAGTATTAGACTTTATTGACCATTGAGAGATTATAAATTTCAGTGAATCTCAGTTCTAGCTTTAGAAAATGAAGGGAAAACACAGTCATGTTGAAAATGTAATAAAAAATTGGTGTCAACCCTTCCTTGACCTTCTGCCCACATGTCACAAGTGATCATCAAAATACAAAACCATGTGCAGAGGGTAGACTCAGGCCACTTCTTCTGTCTGCAGGGTCGAGACAGAGCCAGCACAGGCATGTATTTAGGGGGAATACTTTTCACTGTATTTAATTGGAATAGCTATTGAGGCTGCATCTCAAATCCTCTGTCCAGTTTTGGGTCCCTCGCTACAAGGACACTGAGGTGTTGGAACATGTCCAGAGTAGGGCAGCGGAGCTGGTAAAGGATCCAATGAAGAGCAACTGAGGAAGCTGGGATTTTTTAGCCTGGAGAAAAAGAGGCTCAGGGGTGTTCTTACTGCTCCCTACAACTCCCTGAAAGGAGGCTGTAGCCAGGTGGGTGTTAATCTCTCTTCCCAGGTAACAAGTGACAGGACAAGGGAAAATGGCCTCAAGCTGCACCAGGAGAGGTCCAGACTGGATTTTTTTTTTTTTTCACTGAAAAGGTTATAAGGCATTGGAACAGGCTGCTCAGAGAAGTGATGGAGTCATCATCCCTGGAAGTATTCAAAACACATGGTTATGGCACTTGAGGACTTGATTTAATGGTGAACATGGGAGTTATGTTTTTGGTTTGACTTGATGGTCTTAAAAGCCCTTTCAAACCTTAAAGATTCTGTGATTTCAAAGTGCAGGAGTCCGTAGTTCACAAACATCTGCTGAAAGCCCTGGTGTCCTAGAATCACAGTTTTAAGAACTAGATGATACAAGTGTGGTCACTGTGATGTAATTAATCTTTTGCAGGTGCATCCTTCCTGTGCTCCTGAATGTTTCCAAATGTATGGTTAATGCAAGGTTTGTTTGCTTAATGTATTGAATTGAAGAGAGAACAACTTCTGAGGCAAAGCATTCCCTATTCTTCAGTGTTTTCCTTTGATTCAGTTACTTTCAGTAACTTCTCTCATTTTTTCTTTTATTTATTGTCATCCCTAAAATTAATCCAGTTCACACTCTGTAATTATTCCAGAGTGCTCAATCATTTGGTTTTGTAACTGTTTATATGGCTCAGAAAACATGAGTGTGCTAGGAAAGAGTGTTTTTCAGTGCTCTTCAACTTGTCTAAAATTTTTGTTCGAAATTTACCAGAAATTAAAGTTCTTTGTCCAGAACCTTTTGCATTTAGAAATCTTCTGTAAAATTTGACTTGGTGAAAGTGATAGCAGTTCTATGAAGTCAGACCAACAAACACAGAAACATGCAAAACCAGGCCTAATAACTTCAAATTTCCCTTTTGCATTGCTTATTCATGTGCTTAACTTTCTTCTTAGAACAAGCCCAATGTCAGTGCAAAAAAACTAAAAGCATTGATTTTCATTGAGGGAAAAACTAACATATCCCATGTCCAACAGGTATCAAAGAGAGAGTCCAAGAGTTTTGGCTCATATTTGTGTACTTGATTGCATTTAGAAAACATTTTTGTTTAAATTAATTACTTGATTTATACCTTGTCAAATACTTGCTTTACAGACCCAGCATGTCAGGACCTCAACACAGCAGAAATATCCTTTAATAATGTTTTCATATCTATAAATAGCAAACACAAACCCAGCCTTCAGAATTCTGCTTCAGTTCAACCAACAAGTGGAAAAACAGTGAATTTGAAATTTGTGATTTTTGGGCTCACTTATGGATAATATCATCCTGATTACTTCACATCTTAAAAAAGCATAAGGGCTGAACCTATTTGTTGAAGCCTTTACTGCATGTCCAGATGGTAAATCTTGCATTTACAGAGATCAGAGCATGACAGGCCATTTTGATAACTAACACCAGTGAAATAGAAAACTCTCCCTTCTTTCTCTCTTTGGTCTTCTAATTCTACCTCCTACATGTATGAAAAAAGAAAAACGATGCAGGAGCTGGTGGTTTCCAGACAAAATGCTCTATTTTACTGTCTTTGTCTCTGCACTTTCAATGATTTGATAAGCTTGACAAATGCTAAATTTTGGGAGTAAAATTAATATTTTGCAATGATTTAAAAATAGTAAAAGCCCTTTGTATATTAAAATAAGAATATTTCAGTGAGGATTTGGATTGCTAAGTTTAGCTTCTAGTTAATTTAACTCACAAATTTATCCTGAAATTCATTAACTATATAAATTAATGATTTTGTACTTGTCCTCTTGGACAAGTGGTAGTGGCAGTGTAAAGCAAAACTTGGACATTGTCTGATGTTGTAATTATTCATTGTAATTAACTTTTGCTGCAAGAAAAAAAGAACTCATTCAATAGTAAGTATACATCCTTAATCCTGATTTTGCTCAACTTTTGACTGCTTGTTTTTTGCATGTTAGTAATATTCTCCTGTTAGATAATGCAATGCTCACACATGGAAGAGAGATTTGCATTCCATTGGTTTCCTTGCAGAATATAATCTTTTAATGCAGTCTGTGGAAGGAAACACTGGAGATACAATCGTGAAAGACTAAAAACAAGAAAGCAGTTTTGTTATTTTGAATGAAATCCACAATGAGCTTGTTGTTGAAAACACCGTGAATAGTCCCATACTTTTGACACAGAAACATTCAGCAAGAATCATTACAAAAATTATTTTTCCAGAATTTATATATGCAAAGTATCATAACTCCAGCACAAGTTCCTGCCAGTGAATCAAGAGAAGGAAAAATACATTAAAACATGACATATGTAAATAAAACAGATTGTCAGTGGCTCTTAACAATGGGTTGAGAATAACAGGAACATTTGTTCCTGTTTTGCTCACTGTATCCAATGTCATTTAAATGTGACTGAAATTTCTTACCAGGTGTTATACATCTCTTCAAGTTGTATTCTTCAAAGTGAGCATTGGACTACACATTTTGCAAAAGTTAGGACAGTTTTTCATTAGTCAAAACCAGTAAATTCTGAAAAGCTGATAATCACTTAAACTGAGAAACCTTATAATTACAGATGGTGTTATTAAGAATAGGCTCAAACTATTATTGAAAGGAGATTTGAGTGGTTGATTGGATAGACAAGGTCAGGGTCCATTTGGTTTTCCAAAATTCTGGCTATAATTAGTGTGTCCCTCACCCTGGACTGCTGTCCCTGGTAAGGATGCACATATGTTAGCTTATCATCTATAGCAGCTGCACAATACATTGGCTTGAGCAGTTTAAAATTTGCCCTAACATACACTAGATTTTCATTAAAATATTAATATAATGAAAATTCCTTTTTAAACCCAATCTTATACCAAGCCAAAAGCTGTAGCTTCAAGTGAATCATACACATATATATGTATCAAATATCGGAATCAGTATCAAGGCTTATGAAATTGCATGAAATATACATCAATAAACTGAGATCTGTAAACTTAGGTGGTTACAGATGGTATATAGGTTATAGCTATATATAATTTGAGGAATTTGAATATTACTTTATATTCCTAACTTTAGTAATTGTGATGTAGCCCCGTAGATGTTTGGCATTAGAGATGATAGGGAGCTCGTTGCTCTGCCTATGTCAATTCTAAACTACTGACTATGCTGATTCTAGCTATTTATTCATCCTTCTGGTTGGCAAATAGGTTCATTCCCTTTTTGTCCTCCTTCCTGGAAGGACAGAAAATTTTTCACACTTTTTTGAATAGTATCAGCTTTAACAGAAGCTGAGTAGGAGGACAGAATATCTAGATCATTTTGATTTAAATTTTTTATAATTTTCTTGATTTGTAGCCTGATTTTGCAACCTGTAACCATATGAGAAGTATGGATTGCAAGATAACATTAAGATTAAAACAACTTCAGATGGTTTCTATTGAGTACTTTATACTACATTCTTCCTTTAATCTTTCATTTAAAATTAAATTTAAAAATATCACTCATTTGACAGCAATTCATTCCTGTAAGTTTCTTTCCCATTCTCCTCCATTAAAATGTGTTTTGCTAAGGCTGCTACCTTGTTAACTGGGTCGTATTCAGCAATATTGTTAGTAGCTATTACATATCTTGTGCCAACAACCAGTCCGGAAAAATGAAATATTAATTTAAAATGCACGTAACTTAGCAGTGGTAGCTTAAAAGCAACAGCAGCAAGAACAGACACAGTCATTGAATTAATTAGAATTATAGCCTTTGGGTTTTGTATGTGCTCTTGGAATTATAGGAACGTCTTTGCTGTTTCATCCTAAATATCAAATGTGAATGTCAGAAATCTCACTGCCTTTTCTATTAAAAGGGATGCATTTTTATGACCTTTGTTACATATTTTGCTGTCCATTGACTGATGCCAGGGTAACACTCAGTTGATAATCCACACACTTTTACCTGTATGACAAACTTAGATCAAAATTTGATATTTCCCTCTTACCATAGGTGGCCTTTAGTCAGCATAATGAACATTGACCTTTAAGAAATGAACCCTTAAATTTTAGATAATATCAGTGTAACCACCTTCCTTTCTGATTTTAAAAGGTACTGTGCTCAGTAATGACCAGTGTTCACTCACTCTTCCCAGGTCCACAGGTATCTCCAAGAAACTGCACTGACCCCCTCTCTCTGTGGCTTAAGCAATGATATTGTACTATATATATGGACAAGTCTGACACAATATTTTAGGGAAGAGGCAACCAGGCTGGGTAGTGATTGGATGAGGTATTTTCAGAGTTGCTAAGTGTAAAGCGGTTGACTTACTCAAGAAATCACCTTACCTGAGAGCTCTTGATCAACTATTACAATGCTTTCTATTTTTCCCTTGCTGGCCACCGAAAACCACTATGGGAGACAGGATAACACATTAACCAGTCTGAAAAATTGTGGCTGTTCTCATGCTGTGTTTCTCTCATTTTTGCCACAGAAACATTATTTCAAGCTTGTACAAGTGCAGATTGGTTCTGATGGATCATCAGAGTGAAGATCTTGTCATGCAAGAAAGGTGTAAATACAGATATAACCAAGATGTAAGTATATGTATAGAAATGTAGAGGCATAATGGTCTACAATAGGAAAATTAAACCTAACAGGGACAATACTACTGTTTATAAATATATGTGTTTATCTGATGGAAAAAAAAAGATTTTGCTGGATTCGTGGAGGACCAGGCTACACTAAAGAACCACACAAATTAAGGATAACCCTGGAACAAATTAGTATGATCTCAAAAAGTGGAATTTCAAATCAAAATAAATTCTGGAAAACTTTTCTAACAGGGGATAAACAAAAACCTTAATGGATTTTTGAGTAAGAGTTTTGCAAAGGGTCACATGACAAGGTGTCTGTGACAACATAGGTCCGAATGGGGTCGCTCACACCAAACCCTTAAGTTTGAATGCTTCTGCAAAGATGTCATAAAATAAGAATGTTCCAGGAACAGTCATGCTAATAATGGCAGCACTTCCATATAATATCCTGAAGGAATGACCAAGAGGTTTACTTCAAAATGTAGCCCTGAACCCAAATACCAATGAAGACACACCTTCAGCGTATTGAACTTCAAGACACTAAAAATAAGCACCTAAAAAACTGGCAGAGCTGAATGAAAGGTTATGTGATGTTTGAAGTTCACAGGGGTCTCTGCTGTGCCCATATTACTTCCTCCTTCCTTTAGTCTGTGTTCCAAGTCTTGATACTTTTTTGGCAAATCTAAATGTCTTTCTACTCCAATGAAAATGAGGTTAGAAAACTTTATGTACAGTTGCAGGATGTCTTCTTGTGGTAGTTCTGCCATAGCTGCAGCTCTTTCCATGAATAACAAATCCTCTCTGGATTTCTTATTCTGAAGAAGGAAAATATGTCTCTACATTTGCTGTTTTTCTGTTTAAATGTCTTCTTTAATGTCAAAGAGTTGTAGTAAAAAAAAGATTTCTGGTCAGAAATGATAGAACTTTTTACAGAGAGGTTTTCCAGAATATGCAGGCAGATGATCATTACGTAACTCAGGCAGAACTCAAGAAATCTCAGAGAAAAGGTCCAGTTTCACCTGTAGTAGCTTAATGTCTTAACACCGTATACAGAGTTGATTTCCTACAGCCCTGGACACCAGAGGTTTTCTTTTCCCAAATGAATTTCAGTTTATTTTACTCCCACAAGCTATGCCCCATCTGCAGTCCTGCTGCAGTCAGAATTACTGTCTTCTGCTTTCTGTTACTTTAGTCAATCCTTTCACTCACCTCCCAGATAAATGTCAGGCAGTATTTTTTCTACTTGTACTGTATTGATTGCTCTCTCTCTTTTACTTAAGGAGTCTTCTTCTTAGTTCAATTTAATAGATTATGTCCTTTTTGTTGTGTTTTCCCATTTTTCTTATTGAGTGGAGTGGTCTTAGCTTGTCATTATTGGCACTGGCACGTTTTTTGTCATTAACAGTAGGGCTGTGAAAATATGGATTTTAGATTTCTACTTTGATACCAAAACAATTGTTATAAAAACCCCAGAAAAACAATTCAGTCAAAAGATATTTTGCTAATATTTTTGAAGGAAGATCATGAAATACGGCACTTCATTCAACATGAACTGTGCTATTTAATTTGAAAGGGAATATTTTCTTTAAAGTGCCAAAAAATAAAAGGAAAGAGAATGGGTCTTGAATTGCCAGCCTTCTAGAGAAAGTGACGGTCATGATTTTCTTTAATCTAATCATTTAAACGGTCACATTATTTCTAGGGAACTCAGGTAACAAAATGTTGTGTCATGACATAAATATCTCTGCTATCCTCCTTGCGGTCCTTTCTCTTGGAACTACGCCACTTTGAATAGACCACAGAGTGTATAATATAATAACAGGAAATATCAGTTTAATGAGTAGGAGCATAGTGAATTCAATTTTTGTCTGTGCTTCAGCAAGTATTTTCAGACGATGTGTATGTATGCATAGGTGTATACATGTCTACATATGCATGTACCTAAATATGCAGACAATATACCCACATATGCCTATTGGAATACGTAAAATACCCCAACTTAATGTAGAAGCACATAAAAATGCACCTACGCATACATGTGCATTCATGGTGTTATATATTGCGTGATACATAATGTTTCATAATTGCTCATCTGAAGGCAGATCAGGGAGGTTATAGAACTCCTCTTCCCAGGGCAGCATTCCTGCAGTCTCAGGGTTGCCACTCAAACCTCTTCCCAAGGTGGGAAAGGAGCTGACATGCACATTCATGCTTGCTGCTCTGAAAGCACCATTTAAAAATGTGCAAAGAGACACTCTTCTCTTTTGTGAAGTCAGTAAAAATATTTTCAAATAGAGCCATGGAGTAATTTAAACTGAGTTTGCCAATATGCAGCCCAATACTGCTGGACAAGAGCATCTTCATTTATTTAAGGAAGGATCAAGATGGGCTGCCAGGCTATTTGTATTCTTTTTAATTTCAAGTTATTCATATTATTTTGCAGCTCATTGTTGCTCCATGTATGCCTGACCACTAAACTTGAGCCCTGACTTTTCCACCCAATTGCAGACAATGTTCAAAGATCTTTTGTAATGGTTTAACCATAGGGCCAATATTTTCTCTTTTGCACTGTTAAGCATTGACCTGGAGGATCTTCCTGAATTGTTTTCAGAGATTTCGTTCTGTGTTCTGGCTTTTAAAGATTAAGATTTCTTTGGTAACTTCTCATTTTATCCTCTTATAGGAATAAAATTATTTACAGAAACATAGGGGAAAATGCTTATTTTTTATTTGCTTGAATCAGAACAATTTCTTTAAATATGAGGTATTACAAAAACACAATGACACTAGAAATGAACTACTAGGTAGGTCCTCATCTTACTATTCCTTCAAATATTTTTTTCTCCTTTGATCGATTATCTCTAGGCTAAAGTGTATAAGTATGATTGATGTCTTTCATGCAGTGAGAATTAATGGAATTGGATTAACAGTTTTTAGTCACCGAATTTACATGGAATATTAAATTCATTAAGCAAACTTAGAAATATAAAAAGCAGAGTTTGTAGTAACATCAAAAATGTCACCCAGTTTATAATTCACATGTAACTGTGCATTCATATAATCTCAGTGACAAACAGCTCTGAAAATGAGCTGTACTCCTCCACAGCACCAAGTGATGGTTTGTTGACTAACAACAAATCAGTTCAAAGAGAAGTCTGACTGCAATGTTAGCTTTTTAGAGAAGGAATTGCAATTCATCATATTAGTAATGCAAACATCATGAAAACAGAATTTTCTCTGAGTGCCTACCGAGATGTGGAATTCAGCCATGACTTTGAGGTGCTGAGCTACAGCATGAGGGCTGGGAGCTTACAAGAGGTGCAGTGTCTCATAAATTTCCCAGCATATCAGACTGGAACTGTAGGCTCTGCGAACGGTGCTCTGAAATTTGTAAGGTCTGGGTTTAGTTTCTGGCTTGGCTACAGATTTCCTCCAGGCAAATCACTCCCATCTTGCTGTGGCTCTGTTCTCCATGTGTAAAAGGGAGATAATGATTCCCTGCCTTGCAAAGGGTTTGTGAAGATGAGTTCATTAATGTTTGATAGGTGCAGTGCTGGAGACCATATCACTGTCAGGCAAGTTTGGAATACAGCCTCAGCAGCACCTCCTGAAGCTTGTGAAGCACTCTCTTTTGGGGAAATATGCTTTGTTTTTCCCCAGGCTGGTGAATGGCTGCAGCTTTCCCACTTCACAAAATGAAGCACAGGCTGGGAAGAACTAGTGAAGAGAACTGCCCAAAAATCCATTTGAAGACTCAAGATCTGGTTTTCTTACTCTCATCTTTATCCAGGTTACGCTCTGATTTTGTTATTGACACTGTTTGATACATTCAATTGTCTGACATGGTGAGAGATTTATCTGCTTTTGTTGACTTCTCTCTATCCACTGCAGAATGCAGCATCTGTTGCTTGCTCAATAAACAAAAAAAGGATGGAATTTATTCCCTTCCCCCTTGCATTGTTGCTATTCAAACACTGTTTAAATGATAGCATTTTTAAAATCTGCGAAACCGGAGATTTAACATAAGTACTACACCATCCAGGTCTGACAGCTCTCTCACTGTATATTCTAAAAGGCACAGCCCAGGAGGATGTTACATGTGTTATCTATTAGAGCTGAATTTCCAAACCCTCCCTCTGTAAGTTTCAGTCTTCTGACCTCTAAAGCAGCTAAGAGGAGCTGGTGGATTCTCTTAAGAAAATTCATCCAGAGGCAGGGGGAGGACATTAGATCTTGGACACTTGCAATGCTTTCACCCAGAGATATTATAGTAAGTAGTAATCATAAATCCTTTATGAATAATGTTTGTCAGAAAAGGATAGGAAAAGGTGGAATGAACAGCCTGCAGTAACTATGCTATTTTAGACAAAGATAAAATTCAGCTTCACAGTCTCTCTGATGAAAGAACAGCCGCTGCAACATTTTAGGGACGAACAGTTTCATCTGAAAACATTGTGAGAAGGCAGCACCAAAGCAGAGAAACTGAAAACAAATCAAATTCATATGGCTGTCATTGTTTGCTCAGTAAGTTGAACTGTGGAAAAAATTCAGACTTTTCTTGGAGAGAACTGTCCCTTTCCACATGGTGATCATCCTGCATATACAGTCTTGCCTTGCAGAATTTCTTCAAACTTCTGACTTAAATCATATAAAAAATGTCAGGTAAGTCAAGAGACAAAAGTGAACACATCTTGACTAAGGTGTTAATTAGCTTGAAGAAAAAATTGCTAACAGCATGTTGACAGCATGTGGGTGGCTTCAGTGATAGCTGGCAGCTTCTCTGGGAATATTACCCATTTTCCCCTCTAAAAGATGCCCCCAAACATCCATTTTTGGAAGGGTATTGGTTCGTGAATATTGCATCTGTGGTTGATAGAAAAAATATTTTAAGGAAATGTAAGAAGAAAATTCATAGTTTTAGTACCTAAATTCTTTACTTTCTGTATAAAAAAACCCTTTATAGTTGGTACTATTACATAACCAGGCCTGTAAGATTATTTGAGGACATTTTCTGTTTATGTCATTAATCACCTACCAGAGGAATGAAATCTTGCAAATCATCATTCTCCTGATCTTGAAAAAGCTGTTCTCTTGCATATGATTCTTCCATCTCACTGATTATTAATAAAATACCAGAGTGCCTTCTACTCAAGTAACAAGATTAACATCTACAGTTCTTTGTCTTTTTTCCCACCTTAACTTTAATGTTACTCTAAACTTGTTTAATTGAGATTAGTGGGAATAGTTGCAGAATGAATCAAGGTATGTCACAGAACAGGTCATGTTGGAAGGGACTGCATTGGGTCATCTGGTCCAACCTCCCTGCTC
This sequence comes from Acanthornis magna, assembly GCA_036785705.1. Lineage (NCBI taxonomy): Eukaryota > Metazoa > Chordata > Aves > Passeriformes > Acanthizidae > Acanthornis > Acanthornis magna. Next base: position 19,900,014 of record JAWUZG010000040.1, on the reverse strand, counting down.
AAGCAGGGTCATCCTAGAGTACATGGCACAGGATTGTGTCCAGATGGTTCTTGAACATCTCCAGGAGGGAGGATCTACAACCTCCCTTGAAAATTATTTCAGTGTGCAGTTACTCATACAGTAAAAAAGTTCTTCCTCAAATTCAGGTGGAACTTCCTGTGCATCAGTTTCTGCCCACTGCCTCTTGTCTTATCACTTGGCACCAATGAAAAGAGCCTGGCTTCATCTTCTTGGCACTCCCCCTTAAGACACTTATATTGATGAGGTCCCCTCAGTCATCTCTTCTCTAGATTGATTAGGCCTCAGCCTTTCCTCACAAGAGAGAAGATCCAGACCCTTAATGAACTCTGCAGCCCTTGGCTGGATCTGCTCCAAGAACTCTACGCCTCTCCTGTACTGAGGAGCCCAAAATTGGACAAAACACTCCAAATATGGCCTTGCTAGGGCTGAGTAGAGGGGCAGGATCACCTTCCATGTCCTGCTGGCAAGGCTGTTCCTGATGCACACCAGGATACCATTGACCGTCTTGGCCACAAGGGCACTGCTGGCTTGTGGGTGAGGTGCAGTTCACTGAGATGTGAGAATTTGGGTTGATATAATAAGGGATGAGAGAGATGAGATGAGATGAAATGAGAAGAGCAAGTGACTTTGCCCATCTCTGCACTGGAGTGCAAAAAAAGCTGTATCCATCTGACTTCTCTCTCCTCTGCAGCCACTAATCAAACAGTGTGAAAGCAAAAACAACGAAAGCAAGTTGGATCTGATGACAATAATGCAGTATGGCATCCTTACCGTGAAGCCTGGCTTCTGTTTAGCACACTGTTCGGCCATAGCCTGTGGAGTGGGAGACAGGCAAGAACTCTGTGTTTTTCACATACTTAAGAAAAAAGAACAAAGACCCTGCTGTTATAATGTTTAGGCTTTCTAGAATCCCTGGAATGGTGGTCTGTGTTCCATAAAAGCATTGGCTGGGACAGTATTCAACTGCATGCTTAGTCTTTTGCGCTATGGATATACTTTTCCATGTTTAGAATTATTTCTGGTAATCTTTTTTTAAGCAAAGAAAAATGGATCAGCTGTTACTAAGGTTTTATACAGAATGTGTTAGGAAATATGAAGAAAAGCTGCTTTTAGATATAAAAGAAAAAGAGTGTATTTGGCACATATATATATGTATATTTGCCAACTGTATGACTCCACAGACGATATCAGCTACTTTTTCACAGATGAAAATAGTGGATCTGAACAGGCACAGAATGTCCTGCAGTAGTGCAAGGAGTCTGAATTAAGGCACTGATAAAGGCAAGCAGGATGGAATTTCAGCCTTGGTACTGGCCCATTGAATTGCGTCTTTAAAACTGCACCTGTCAGGGTGTTTGATGTTAGCTTGTCAAGGCAAAATATTTATTTTTTCTTCCAGTGGCCATTGAAGTTCACTATAAAGCCCTATCCTGCCATAAGAAAGGTAAGTGAAAGCTGCCTGCATTTAGGTCTCAGGCAGAGGAATCAGCAGAGAGCAGGACCACCACCTGGAGAGGGGCAGGAGGAGCAGCTAAAGTTTTCTAAAATATAATACAATAGAAACTGTCATTCCTTTCCACTGGAATATTTCCCAGAGGCTAAAATTTATCTCACCCACCTTAAGAAGTGTAACGGGACTTTTCTGAGTAAGTTCTGCCAGTTTGGGAATTTATCCAGATTGCATTGTAAATGTAATTTTGCTTGGTGAATAACATCCTGGCATGGTTACCTTTAGTTATAACTTCCACCTGGCAGGAAGAAATAGCATAAATCACAGATGAGAGGAACTATTCCAGAGAGGCAATGCTGAAGGCAGGGCAGGGGGATCAAACATAAACAGACAGTCCAGAGGCACAAACAGAAGGTCCAGAGGGATTCTCTGCTGATGTGACACTGAGCTTAATGGACTGTTTTCACAGAAATCCCCAATAGCTGATGGGAAGGGGAAACCCCTGCTGCAAGTGAATGGAAAAATGGTTGGTCTTTCAATGATAACCTGCCCCCCAAGATGGGAGAGAAGTAGCTACTATGTTAGCAAAAGGGCACCAGATGATTGTTCCCAGCTGATGTTCCGTTCTGCAGGGGCTCTTGTCCTGTGGAATGGGTGCTGCTGGACAGGGAGGCTGTGGGGAGCAGTGCCTTGGAAAAGGGATTGTTCAGGCAGTGTTGGGAAGGGTGGCATCAAGGTTTAATGCACCCTCTTCATTTCCATCACATTTTCTGGTCTCATGGCTACGGTTTGCTGGAGCTGGCCAATGGAGGTCCAAAGACTCTTTTCTGAGGTTTCTCTAAGCCCTTGAGAAGAAAGGAACAGGACTTACTGCTGATTTTGAGGTTCAGGAAACACTGTAATAAAGCGACATCTGGTCACAGGCATCTCAAATGCATAAGTAACCTCATATTAATGGGGAAGAAATAGAAATCTCTTGTAGTAAGAGAGAAGCAATATGCATTGACTAAATGGGCCAAAACCAGGTAACAGCAATCAGACATAAGGAGACTGCTCTGATAAGCAGAGGAATGTCTATGTTTATGTTCAGGCCTTTATGTTCAGGCCTTTCTTGGAGAGAATGGTCCAGTTCCACATGGTGATCCCATTTTTCCACAGAAAATTTGTTTTCTTCATATGCTTCCTTCATGAAGTGCTTTCTGTGCAAAAAATCCTTCTACATCGTTAAGATATAAATAGTTGCAACTAATGCTCAATTATTACATGTTCAGTAGAACATATTAAATAATAGAAATCTCTATTTATATAAATTAACTATCTAGTATAGTAAGGGCTTGTATAAATTTTAACTGTGAGGGCTTGTATAAATTTTCTTTGGAATTTTTATTAGGTGGATATTACAAAAAAGTAGAACCAGCGGCCGTTTTTCAGACAACAGGAATTTCTACATATTTAATACTGTACCTTACTGCTATAGAAAATAAGAGAATTTTTTTATAGCCTACAAAGTGATGTGCTCTTTTGGTATCAGTCATCTGTAAAGCCTGTAACTGCACCTAGACTTCATATTCCCGAGACTCATGCAACCTCTCAAATAGGAAGAGCCATGGACTTAGACACATTTTGACCCAATGTAAAAAACAATACAAATTTAGAGGAAAGTTCAGGCAATTGGTAAAAGTTAGCAGCATAGGAAAGCTGAAATTCTCACCTGTATGAGGTAGCAGGACAAGAGGTCATTACTTAACGTCATTCAGGGAACAGAAGGTCAACCCTTGCCCTCAGCGTGAGCTGCCATGCAAATAGATAGGCCTTTGCTTCCAGCTGCAGAAATAGGCTTATCTTTCCACAAACTCTCTTGGTCTGTGACTCATTCTTTATAGCTGCCTAAAAAGCTTTAATCATCTACTGAGGAAGACTAGCTAATGCTACATAATTTAAGTGACCTGTCACACGCAGGGAAAAAGCCAAAGCAGTTCACTGAAGATTGTTTTTCAAAGCCATTTATAGACTTTAGTTTTCAAGCCATCAGCCAAGTACTTCAGGAAGGAAAAAAAAAGAAAACAACAACAGCAGCAACAACAACAAAAAGACAGAGGCCAGAATTCAGATCAATCTATGCACGAAAAATTTAGGAATGGCAAAATATGTTGAAAATTCTGGAAATTTATCTAGAATGAAAAGAGGAGTAATGGCTGCCTCACAAGTTAAGATGAAAATTTGTAAATGTGAGAGTACTCTCCCAACCCCGTACTTGGCACCAGCAAATAAAAGTAGTTTGACTGCAGCAGTCATGGAGGAAATTAGCTATGCAGTTATGAATTAATTAAAGCTTTCACTGTTACTTTTGCTGACTAAAGGAGCAGAAAACATAATGGTCCTTTCCAATGTCCTTGGATTGGAATTAGGAAATCTGCATCCTTGCATTACATCAATTTTGTTTCAAATGCATTCTTATCCCTGCAAAAGACGGATTATAGGCACTCTGAAGGGACTGAGTTCAGTTCAGGACAAACTATATAACTGGATGCTCTACATTACAAGAGTAGTTTGTACTGTTGTCTAATGGACCACTGAGTAGGCTTTTAATCCCTTTATCCGTAATTGCTTTCTCAAGAAATGAGGATTAAGTCAAAATATTGTGTGTCTGTTTTACCCTGCCAACACTTTCACTCAGTGTAAAATAACGTATCAGTAGTGTTATTTTATGCTACTATTGTACTAACTAGTTATTAACCTGAGTTACTGATTAGGAGTTTCTGACACTAGCTCAGTTGCTGTGTGATGCCCACAAGAGATATTTTTGCAGAACTACAACAACTGAGCAGATTGCCTCTGTCACAGTCAATAAATTATATTGCTGCTACAAACTGAACCCTATTTAACCTTCACACAATGGGTGTTTGAGAGTGAGGTGCTCCAACTCCTAATTGTGATTGTGATTGTTCTGACTGAAGAGATATTTAACTGTGCTAGTATATGTCAGTCTTTCAGCCTGAGCAAAGAGCACAAGTTTTCATATAAACAACAACGGATTAGTTAAACTCATCTATCTGAAGCCTAAAACAGATAGTTTGTGATTTATGCATGTGCAGTAAGTTCCCCTCTCTTCTCCTGGTGCTGTTACACTCTGAGTGGGTTTAGACACCTCATAGTGGAAAGATTCCTGCCAGGTAGTAGGAAATATGTTGTGAAGCAGAGCAAGGTTTTGCTTGGGAAAAAAAATGCCAAAAGGTTTTTGATTAGTTTTGCTATTGACAGTTTATTTGCTTTCAAAACTGCAGTTTTTCTCATGGGAAAGTTTCTTAGACCTTTAATAGCTATGTGGCAAATGAGAACCTTGAAAACAAAGCAGATAAATGCTATCAAGGAGAGGAAATAGGAGCCAATTATTAGCTGCATAGTAATAGTGGACCAAAAAGAAAATAAAATAAAAATTCAGTGAAAGGAGTTTTTCTGTAACTGTTATGAAACAGATTATAAGATATTAACTTGAATTTTTCAGGGAAATACTGTACCTTCCTTTCAGTAAATACATCTGAAAAGATGCCTTTTGTTTGAAGCAGTGTTCAGATCTTCCCTTGACAGATGTACAGAATAGAAAAGCTATAGAGTTAAAAAGGCAAAGGTTACTAGTCATTCTGAATTTCCTCAGTCTCTGTTTGATCAGTAAGAATATTAATACCATGTGCCTTATGCTCTGTAGCAAAGTGAGCCAGAGTTATCAGGGATAAAGGGACAAGGTCCACAAGTTCATAAGGGCAGACAGTAATTTACCTTAGCCGAAGATCTAAAAGACCTAAGTAAGGTCAATATTATTTTGGGGATGCCATTTAGAACTTCTACAAGAATACCCAATAAAATCTATTTTCTCCTATTAAGAATTATGCATATCCGTCTCTCACATATAAAGCAGCCTTTAGTAGATAGCTCTCAAGTACCTATTCCCATACTGCAGTTCAGACTATCTGTAGTCTGACAAGACCACGACCTTCAGAGCTATAAGGTATCTGAAGTTACAGAGACAGATGTTTGTGGTAAGGTGAAAAAGGACAAAATTTTTTTTTTACTGACAATATTACGAATGTAGTTGAAGAAGACAACTCGAGAGAAAAATCTTTAAAAACACTTGAACAATGGAGAGCCAGCAGCAAATGATACAAGCTGCTAACTAAGGAAAAGACTGATCAGGAAAAATAGGAGACGAAAAATCTTAGGCAAGCTTGTGAAGTTTATTTGGCAATTTTTTTACAGATTCATTGTTAAGCTTTGTGTAAAATATTTTTGTACTGATAGACAAATATATGCTGTGTACATAGAGGTAGATCTAGTGGTCCTGGAATTGAAAAGGAAGACAACATTTTCTCATTCAATCTGTCAAAGCATTCTTCAACAGCACAATTTTATCTGACTCAGTAAACTCAAGGTTAGGTCAGGGAATTCTTTTTGTTTTGGTTTGGAGTTTTTTTTTTGCTTTTCATTTATTTGCTTTTATATGGACATGTTACAAAGCTTTACTGTGGAGGATTATCCTCTGAGAAGTTATTTTGTGAAAACATCCAAAGTCTCAGCCCTCCTACATAAAACCTCCAAAAGTAATTTGATTTTCTGCCTGCCTAAGAGCCTCCTATTTTCTGATCTGATTAATGGAGAAAAATACTGAAAGTCAAGGTTTCTCACTGACTTACATATATAATTAGACAGGAAACTCTTGATCGTATGAGATCTCTTGATATGTCTGAGAAGATATGTATACCAGAAATGGAGGGGGGGAACACACAAGAAGAGTATCATGTCACATGAAATGATACATGATACAACTCTTCAGAGAGACCCCAGTGTTTCAGGTGATCCAATTGAATTTCATTTTATGTATGTAAATTTAAATTTTAATAAATATAGATGAATATCTTTACAAATGAATAATAGGAACCGAGAGTTGACCTTGGTCATCCTTATGGGTCCACTCCAACATGAGATATTCTATGATTCTATGACTCAGGAATATAGCTCCTAATGGATCTTGATGGGAATTGACAGGAATGTGATCCCCAATATTGCCCTTGTGAGTGATGGAAGAGTTGCAACAGCAGTGGATTGCTGGTAGCATCTGGGGAGTTATTTTACATTCTCATAATGGACTAGCAGACAAAGTGTATGATTCAGATACCAAAAATTACTACGTTGAAGATCTTACTCTATGATTCTTTGTGAGACTTTAAAAGGTGATGTGCTCAATTACAGGGGTAATGAGGGCATGTTTTGTTTTTTTTTTTTAAATTTCTTTTAAAAATGTTGCTTTCCACAGTGTATTTTGGACAAAAAAAGTCTTAAGACTGTTGGGTATACTTCAAGCAGCTGACTGTACTTCTGATGGAAGAGTAAAAGCTGGGTGCCTCTTGTTATTTGCTCTTCAGCATGTCAAATCTTGGTGAAAACTACTGTCCTTGTCCTTACTGAGAGGAGCTGTGAGATCAGGAACAAGGATGAACAGAGGAACCACAATGAAATTTCCAGGTAGGCTCATCTGTACATTTTACACTCTGAGACCAGTCCTAGTTCAGGAAAAGAGAGAGTCCATCCAACCTGTGAAGGGTTGAGGAGGAGGCATAAGAGCTCTGACCTCATATGAGCCAGCACTCCCAATTCAATGGTGTGCTCAGCCAAAAGAGGGTCTTAAGCAGAACACTTCATGCATTAGGAATTGAATTATGAATATTGGATGATGGGTTATCTAGAACTGCTATGTCTGTACATTAAAGAGATTTAGCAAGCTCTATTAAAGCATACTTTTGTCCTTTTTCTACCCTTCCAATATTCTCAAACCTGCTCCCAGTACTTCTTATAAAGATATTTTGAAGCCGATTTCATATGGCAAACAGTGGGATTTCCTCTAAGCAATGTTAAACCCAGACCAGGCTGATTTTGCCCCTGCTCAAAGGTGGATTCCAAAGCAGGAGTGTGAATGGGCTTCACGGAGGTAATGCAACGATTGGCAGTTACTGCTATGGTTTCACAGAAGTGCTTGTCTCAATAGACACTGAAATTTCTCTTTCACCTGAGTTTACAAAGAGGATGTCAAGGACGTGATCTTTTTAGCTGTAAATTCATATTCATATTACTGTTAAGATACTCCTCTGAGTTCAGGGATGCCAGACTATAAGTGAGAGATGCCACTGACCTCTGGAGTGCTGTCCCCGCCCTTGCAGTGCTCCATTGTTTTCTTTCTCTTTTGTTCTTAAGAAGTCTGTGGAAGACCTGAATTTGGAGAGGTAAGGAGGTCAATCACAGCAGCACTGGGCAGGTCATGGCTGAACAAGGGATACAGGTTCAAAATGCAACAGTGCAAATCATTAAAGACACTGAATAAAACCAGAGATCAAATGTTAGAAAGGCTGTTCCTTTTCTAGGACACAGACAAAAGATTTTTTTCTTTTAGTGCAAAGTCTCCCTGCAGAAATTGAAGACCAAGTTTTATTTAATACAGATGCTGAAACCTGTACCCATCTCCATCATTGTGAGGTACACACACATTAGATCAAGAGAAGTCATCCAGTAGCGATGGAATAATTTGCTTTTTGAAGGTTTTGAACTGTGCCTAAATATTCTCCAGAGATTTTTTTCTTTCAGCTATGTTATTAATGACTTTTTTCTTTTTCTGTTGAAAACAGCTCTTTTTAAAAGTAGTTTTTTGTCTTTCTTTTAAGACATAGCCTTACATTTCTTACAATGTGTATTTTTGCTACAGAGAGAGATTTCATGATTACAGATGAAGATTAAGCAGCAGGAATACAGAAATCGAGAAACAAAGAGAGCACTGCTATAAAACTGACTTTAGAGAAATAGCAGAAGAACAAAACCAGGCAGAGTTACCTGAAATGACATTTATTTCACATATTCTATTTATTGTCAACAGATCTTCCAAGCAATGGCAAAATTATTAACATGAGTCCACTTCTTACTGAAAAGTATATTAAATATTTTTAATTTTTTGGTAGGGAGATTTCAAAGCTACATCAAATAGTTCAATCTTCTTATGGTTATTACAATTAAAATTGGCAAGGAAATTTGCATGGAAAGAATTTAATTCACAATTATTTTATAGGATATCAAGAACAAAGTTTCTATTGCAGTCTTTTCTAAAGTTTAATAAAATGAAACAACAGCACAAGTCTTACACAAGCAGTTTTGGCATGTTCATATAAAACTCTCCTAAATAGATGGCTCTAGATATAAACCTTACTGTCTCCCAGTCTAATGCTTGTTTATTCCACAGAATGCAATGTGATAATTTATAGTATGCTGTACTGAGGGTAAGAAGAATGCTAAGTCCTGTGTGGAAGGCTGTTCACTTTCCTGCATAACACAGGTTTTAAGTGACAAAAGGTAACCAAGAACCCAGTCCCACACAATTCATCCAAGCCTGTCTGTGAGAGAAAACCTGAATACAAACAGCCCAAACCCACCAACTCCTTTTTGCCATTTTTAAATCAGAAAGTGTCACAGCCCACGGCCCAGCCTCTTGTGCCTCAAGGAGAGCAGCCCAAGTATCTCTTTTGCAGCGACCCTGACAATCTCTGTGTTTCTTGCTTCTGTTTTCAATGCCTCTTTACCTGTCCATCGTCACTGAGCAGAGAAAATGATGTTGCCCAAAGCTAATTACCCAGAAATTTCCACACCATCAGCTTAATATAACACTGACAACTGGCAAAGAAGCAGAAAAAACAAATAAATGACAGATACATAAATATATAATAGGAAAGATTTTAAGCAAATCATGTTGAGTAAGTAGAAAAATGGTAAGAAGAACATTTTGTATTTACTTGAGGAATACCTGACAATAAAACAAAGTACAGGGGTAACATGATTTTTTTTTTTCATTCTGTGAGTTTTTCATCTTAGAGGTCTTAGGAATGTTTTTGAGAGGAAGACACAAAGTATTTCTAAAAAGAAATTTGGGGTTGGTAGCCCTTGTCTTCCCAGATAAGATATTCTGCTCTCATTTGATGACTATTGACACCTTCTCTGCACATGATTTTGAGTAAATCCATAGCCAACATGTGCTGTGGGGCAAGAACTATTTTTTAATTCATTCAGAGCTGTAATATTTGGCTTACATTGAAAGAGGGATTTTGGGGGGATGGGGTGGGTGGGGGGCCATAATGGGGGTGGCTTCTGTAAGAAGACACCAGGAGCTGCCCTCATAGTGGCCACAATGGCACCTTCAAATGGCACCAAAATGGACCTGCCACTGGACACAGCTGAGGCAGGGACTGCTGCCAGTGGCAGTGCCTCTGTGATAATGTGATTAGGAGAGGGTAAGAATGTGCTGCATAGCATCTGTAAAGAAAGAAGTGAGAAAACCCTGTAGATACCAAGGTTAAAGTAGGAAGAGGCAGAGGAGAGGCTCCTGACACTGGAGTAGGAATTCCCTTACAGTCCAGTGGAGACCATGGTGATTCAGGTTATCTCCCTGCAACCTATGGAAGTTCCAAACCGATCAGGGCTGAGAGGTGTAGGATGGGGGGGAAAGGATCTATTTATTTATTTTATTTTATTTTTATTTCAGTTTTGTCTGTTTGTTTGTATTACAGTTCTTTAAATAACTTTGTTTTTTTTCTTCAAGGGAAAAAAATTCCCAGAGCTAGACCCTCATGCAATCATGTGGATAGGCAGGTAAGAGAGGTCAGCAATTCCTGAATGTACCCTTGTCTAGGGGTAAAACTTCCCTATTCTTGGTATGTCACTTTCCTAACCAAAAAGGCAGATGACACTGAGCAGCAGCAGATACCACAAGGGCCTGTCAAGAGAAAGGGGCAGGAGGTAGTTTGAAACAAAAATATTATGATTTTTGGAGAAAAACATGTGAGCTTTCAGTGGCTTTCCATCAGTAACTTTATTTTTTCTAGGGAAAGAAAAAATATTTTCTGCATCCTTCTAAAGTGAATGTTTACTGTTACAGAGTTATTGCAGTATTTTAAAATGAATAGCCAGGAACTTTCCCCAGTGATTAGCTAAGAATACAAAGGATGAAAGGAAATTGTCTTGGGACTACTTCAATTATAAGCTGTCACCACCACAATGATGAGAGCTATGCTCCCATTTCTGAAGGTTGTATAAGTGTTGTAAATATGCTTTAATTTTCCCTTATTATAGGAAAAGGGCATCCTAACTTATCCTTTTGGGACCGAAGCATTCAATCCTCTCTTTTTGGTTAACTTATTACAGACACCTGAAAGAAAGAGTAAAGAAATGGCTTTTGACAGGAGAGAATATCTTTAGGGATTCTTTCCAATTCATATTTGTGGGCTGCTAATACAGTGCTAATTGCTTAAATTCATACCTGAAGGCTTTATATATTTCACCATTTGCCTTGACTGTTATCAGGCAGTAATGATCTGGTCCATGGCACTCCGCAGTTAGGAAAGAAAAAGCAGCTTATTACCTCTGGGAGATTAAGTTGTGGATTGTAACTGAAATGAGAGGAGTGAGTTGCAAGAATCTGAGTGGGGTTATTTAACCTTCATTGGGCACATAAGTCACATTTTTTTGTTTCCATTCTCTTAATGGAAGTGTAGTGTAAATAAGCATGATAATAAATACAAATTTCAGATTATGGCTAGTCTAATATGTCAATAAAACACTGTTTTTCTAGCATTCTTGCCATTTCTCATTTCCTAAAATATTCTCCAGGAGGAAACTGAAAAAAGGCAGGAATGCCTGTCTTGTGGATTTGTTTACAAGCTGTAATTTTAATGTCTGTGGAATCCTACCGCAGTGCTCTATTGTTTGCTAACAGTGTTTTCTTATCAAGCCGTAGTGGTTGAATTATTAGCAATGGGCATGGCAAGGCCCTAAGGATAAGGAAATTGATGGCAGTCGGTACTAGCAAAGCTACCTGTGAGGAAAATGTACTGAAAAATTTAACATGGAAGAAAAAGAGTGCAAGCTCAAGAACATAATCTAAAACTAAGGACTGTTTTTAAAGTCTATGGTGCAACTAAGCGCAATCAGCAAATATCTGTGGAAAGGTGTGCTTAAAATTGAATCAGTTATGGAAAACTTTTATATGCATGTCAGCTCATCTTGGGAATAGTTATTTTAAATAGGCATAAAACACATGCTGTATGACAAAGCCTTCTCTTTCACAGACTGTAATGTGTGTTGTAATCATTTGAGTGAATTAGCTTAGGTGAGGAAACTGACATCATTTAGTAAAATTTTGAAGAATTAATGTATTCTGAAACTGTTGGGCATCAGTGCCATAAATTTATGGGCCCTGAGATGTACCACATGTCTGGAAAATCTCACTTCAGCAAGGATTCCACACAGGGTAAGGAGATAAAAGAAATCACACTATTTCGGGTTTTTTTGTCTTTTTCTTAGATGCTTTCTTTGCTGCTATGTTGAGATGCTGTAGTCAGGCTGCTTGGAGAAGTCCAATACATGCAATGGCATCCTGTGTACTTTAGCTGAGAGAATGAGGCACAGCTGTGTTAGCAGGTGTCTTTTCTGTGGAAGAGGAAAATTTTTGGACAGGTCTGTTTAATGGGACTTCCTGCTTCCAAAGCTGCTGACAGTAATAGCTAAGCTTACGTATGTTTTACAGTACATCTGAAAAATGTGTTGGCTCTTCTCTTGTTTTCAGAGAATTTAATTATGTCCTCAGGAGAGTTCATGCTCAGAGACAAACACTGTCCTTAATTTTCATTGTGTCACCTTGCATTCCTTAAAATTTAAGATCGTGTTCATTTTCTACCATGAATAAACATGGTCTAAGAATGTTTAAATGCTGGCCCAAAAAAATCAGGCAATAATACAATAATACAGAGTATCATTGGTTCTAAGAAGTCCTGTGACATTTTTTATGTGAATATACTTGACATTTCATAAATATTTCTTCAAATGCTGTGCAAAACCCCAGGAATATCTGTGAGTTTTACATTAGCACATAAAAAATGTACTTTGTGCTCTTACCTCAAATCCAAAGCTCTAAATATCCTTTGTGTTATAACAGAATGGAGAATGTCCATAAGGCTGCATTTTCTTTAGGTTTTTAGTTCTCTTGGCTTTTGTTAGCTTACTTGATTTAACTGCATTAATTCTCACACTGCAGGCATTGTCAAAATGTTAATGAATGGTTAGATTTTATACTATTATTACATACTTGACATACACTTTTAAACTAAGAAATGTCAGGACTTGAATCCAAATCTAAATCTGAACAAAAGCAGTTTACGCATTTTGTTATGGCAGATTTCCAGCCAAGTGGCACTGAGGTCAGTTGGATTCATCTTGAGGCTAAAGAGGTGATGCACGGCAGTACCTGAACTTAAACGGAAAATCGCAAAATATTGTTCCAAATTAAGGGGCACAAAAAATACTGTCTTTCTCACTGAAATGAGGTCTGGTAGGCTCAGACTTTGAAGTGGTATTTCATTCAACATTTGTACAGAAACGCTGAGAGGCAGCATGGGCTTATGTGCCAGCTCAGTGGGCTTTTTGTGCGCCAACAGAAAGGCAACTTACCTGCTCCCTTTGTAAAGCTGCTTATAAGAAATTTGAGAAATTGGATGGACATGACCAAATACTACTCATATGCAAAAGGTATGTTTCAACAGTAGCATCTTCCCATGCGGTGTCCAAAGGAATGAGATTGCCACTGAGAGAAGTGGTGCCAGTGTTGGCATCTCTTCCATTTCAGGATTTTCAGAGTATGCGAAGCCAAAGAAGTAAAGTATTATCATTTGCTTATTTCAGTATGGCAGCATCTTTGCACAAACTACTCTACAGTAGTAGCTTTTCTGGGACAAAATAATCTTTAGAAGTTCCTAAAAAGAAAGGTTGCTTGAAAAAAATAGAAAAATAAGTGAGTGAAAATAGAAAAGTAAGCTTGTGCAGTCGGCTGTGAGTACTCATCAGAGTTCAATTAAGGAAACACCTACTGTTCCTGAACTTCTCGTTACTGAACTTAGTATTCAGGTCAGCTTTTAAGGGAAAAGGATCTCAAGTGAGCAAGAGAAATAAATTTAGTCTGACTTTATCCTAAAAATACCAGGTGCTATTCTTATCTATAATATTTCTTTGCACTTCTTCCCCTGAACTAGTACAAGAACTAGTATTCCTCTATAATAGGAATAAATGCATACATAAGTGTTAGAAAGAATGTTCCACATACATCACGGTGCATGGTAACGCAGTCTTAATGATTTTAATGATGCAATCATTCTGTTCGTGACAGAATTTCTTTCCCAGTGTAGAAGAAAGTGGATAAGACTTTGCATGTCTTTCAACAGACTAACAAAATATAAACATGTGGCAATATTGTCCTGAAGTGGAGCTTTGAACTCCTTTACCTTTTTCCCACTACAAACATTTATTAGTTTTGATCCTATAAAAGGTTTTCCTTTCTTGGCTCCTTTGTCAAGTAATGCCTTTTGTGGTCCCCTTTAGATTGTGATTGTGTTTCTTTGCCACAAAAATTTTCATACTCTGAAATGGGTGCCGACTTACACAGGGTAAAATTCAGTGTGCCCAGAAGAGATTATATCCCAGTTATCTCAGCTGACACATTTTTGAGAGCTGCACAACAGTGCATAACAGGAAAGATTTCTGTTCATGCTTTAGAGGTGGAGTTTCAAGGCTCAGGACAGAGGACATTAAAAATTCTGGGTCAGGCACAATATTTTCTCTTTCTTGATGTCACATTAAGGGAAATTCTGATTTTTTTTCTTCTGAACCAGCAGTAAGGGGCAATTACCTAACTGTCTAGTTAGGGAAACTGTGTGCAGAGATCACAGTATTCAATGCCTTAAAAACATACTTCCTCCCAGTGTCAATAAAACTGAACAACTGTACATTCACTTCACATCCTGAGTGCCATTTATAGCTGTGGCATTGACCTCCTCCTAGCCTACCTCTTTCTGTAGAGTTGGTGGCAGGCACAACATAGCTGTTTCACTTTGACATGAGTTCAGAAGTTCAAGAAGAAGTTAAAAAAAAGAAGTTCAAACAAAAGAAAGATAAAACACTTGTAAATCCTAATTCTGCTCTTGAAGTCAGGGTATTAAGGGAGACTGGGCAGCTCATCTCTGAAGAGACTTGGGGGAGCTTTATTTTTGGCAGGTAAGACTGACTGTGCTTACAGAATGTGCCTTTTAAATCCCAGAACATATGAGTCACTCCTGTCTGGCTCACGGCATGGGGTTAGGGAGAAATGATTTCTGAAACACAAAAACAAAGTAAGAGAAAATAGCTTATGGTTAGTGTATTGAGTAGAGTGGAAACATGGAGAGTATTACTCTAGCTGCACGCAGAATTCTTAAACTGGCCTAAGGTATTTCTGCTCTGTTATTTTTCCTTTCTTCTTCAGCAGGAGACAGGGAGAGGGGAGAAAAAAAGCTTCTCAGAAGCTTCTTGTATTATTCACTGATGATTTACTTTTGCTGAAGTACCATTTCACCTTGGCAGTGTGTGGCAGTAGTGTTGCAGTCTCTTGAAAGCAAAGCAGAAGTGTTAAAGCCTATTTCTTTCCCCCTACGTTTACAGCAGGTTGGTTCATCCTTTTGGAAATATTTTTTGATGATTTTGTTGTTTGATTCTTTTCCTATCAACTATTTCAAGCAGAGATGCAAACTCTAAGATTATGTTTTTAATGATTTGTGTCTTATACCCTCAGTTTTTCTGAAGACCTGTGATTCCTATGTGGAAAATCAGCAGGTGAAATCCTGTTGGGCATCCTAAGGTGGTTAATGCTAAAGTGCATGTTTTGTGTTAGATATCATGCAGTAGAAACTGCAAAAGTGGATAAGACACACTTCACTTATGAGCAGGACAATCATGTTTTATTGCTTCCTTCTGCACAGTGAAAATAACCTTTGGTTTGTTTTTAAGATTTGACACAGTCATGTATGGATTTTGATCTTTGAATCATTTGTTGTGGTATAGTTAGTGCTTGTGTGTGATTCTTAAGATTATCAAGGTTCTTCTGATACCTAGCCTTCTTTTTCTTAGACACAAAATGCATGTTAAACACTGATGGAATTGCACCTGTGTTATGGAAGTTTCAGTTTTAACTTGATTTTTTTTCCTTTTTTTCCCCCACTTTCTTTTTCCTAGCTTTGATACAGTACATCCATACTATCTACTTTTTGAAAATTTTGCTTTCATTGAGCCTGAGATTTATTTCATTTGTGTTTTTGTCATTGGTTAGCCGATGTTTTGGTTTTGACAGGCTGCAGAAGTGGCTGCCAGGGGGACCATAGAGTCAAAGAGCCACAGCAGCTTGTGTCTCATCAGTAAGCCCCATGGAAATTGAATTCATGGTTCACGAATCCATGGAGGGGTAAAAACATATTATGAAGACCATTTGAGAAAAGCTGCTGAAGAGCACTTGCTGATCTGTTAGGATGAAAAAAGAGAGGAAGAAAGGGTGGGCTGGAATCCATGCCTCTCCCTAAAGTTTAATGGAGTGAAGATGTCCACGAGAAAGGTTTCTGCGGCCCTTCCCTGGCATTTGTGTGTTAACAGTGGAATTTACAGCACTGACTGTGTGGGGTAAAAGGCATCTGAATTTCAGAGTATCCCTCTCTGCACTGCACTCCAGGGCTCCCACCATCTGACAGCAATGTGGAGACAGCAGGGATGGCTGCAGAGGATATCGAAAGAGAATCTCTGCTAAATTGCTGGGCAGTTTGTCATTTCCTTCTGAACAGCAAGAGTTTCTTTCTCTGTGTGGGCCAGGGTAATATATATAGTCCATCCTCCTATAGTGCCTATTTCCTTCCTTACAGATATTTGCTGAGCCTGTTCCTTTATCCCACTTTTTCTCTAAAATGTCAGGACATTTTCTGAAAAAGTACCTAAAGACTGTATTTCCTGTAAGTCATTTCAGTGCAGAAGATATGACAGATATTTTACAGAAAAGTGAATAGTTTTTTCTGTTTATTTCCCTTAGACTTTCTAAGCCAAAGTAAGTCTTAATTACTAGAATCATAATGGACAATTTTGTATTTAAACAAAAAACCCATCCAAACAAAAAACCCAACCAACCGACTAAAAAAAACCCCACAGTAAAAATCCCCATGACAAAACCTCAAACAAACCCCAAATGCAATCAAACAAAACAAAAACAACAACAACAAAAGTAAAACAAACCAAACCAAACAAAAAAAACCCCAAAAGAAACCCAGCAAAAAAACCACCACCGACAACAAAAACCAAACCAACAAACAAAATACGCACCCCCCCCCCCCCCCCCCAAAGAAGGAAATATATCATCTGGTATCTAGTATTTATTTAAAGAAAGCTTTCAGAGAGCTGCAAAGGCATTCAGGACACTACATGCCCTGTCTCTCATCTGGATTCCAGACTGTGTGCTGCTCTCTGATTCTGACCATGTTGAACATCATTAGTGTAAGGCACACAAAAATGTTACAATTTGCTGTTTTTCTAAGATCTAACCAAAAGGGTCAGTCCAGTTTACAGTTTACACTAAATAAAATAAAGCATTGGATTATCTGGGGATTATTGCATGTGAAAAACATTCTCCTGGCTTTGAAAATCTGCTCTTACTTGAAACTAACACAGTTATGCTGAGTTTGTTAATTCACCTTGTGAACCATAAGGAATCACCTGTGGCTTCCACTAGAAATTTGATATACTCTAGAAATGCCTGTGCTCTGATGAAATGATGGTCTTTCATTAAGTTTAATGCCTACTGATGTTGCCCTGATTTTTTCCTCAGGCCTAACAGTCCCATCAATCATAACAAAACTGCCTGGGGTGACTGAGTAGGGACTTGCAAGACAGCTTGCCTGAGATCTAAGTCTGCTGTGTTAGCTTTTGTATTTTTTTCTACCTCTATGATTTTTTTCTATGGCATATTAAATTTGTTTTAGTACTACTCAAAAAAACAAATAGCTCTGTTATGTAAAACTTGTTGCTTCTCTGGTAATATGGCAAAAAACCCCACGACCAAAAAACCTAAAAGCTGTTGATAATGTGGTTCTGGGGGAAATCTTGTGACACTTGGTGATCAGTAAAATTAAATTTCACACAAAGATAAACAAATTAATATACATATACATATACATATACATGTACATGTACATGTACATGTACATAGATATATATGATTTAAATGTTATATTTAGTTACACACATATGTATCTGTGTAAGTTTAGGCAAGGCACAAAACTCTATGATGTCCCAAGAGGAAAGTATGTGGTAACAACTGTTATGATGTGAAAAGGGGAAATTTCCTTGACCCTTCACTACAAAATATGTCCCGAGTTTTACAGTAGCTGAACATCAGATGTTCTAATTGACTTGAATAACAATGTATACGCATTCAGAAAATGTTGAAATGGGTTGATTATTTCTCAAACCTAGGCGTTAGTAACCTGATTTTGGGAAGAAAATTTTGGAAATGTTGGTCTAGAAGTGTCTGTACATGAAGTAGCTTTTTTGTAACTTTGGGACAATTCTACGTTAGAAAAATGTTATGGAGATTATTCAACTAAAATTAAGTGAGTAAAGACAAATAATAGGCTAAAAAGTATAGAAGTGGAAATAATCTAGTTACCCAATAATTTAAAGATTTCTTCCAAATAAAATTTCATTCCTGATTATACTTATTTTGCAAAGAGGATGCAACTGTATTAATAAAGGTCTGAAAATTTCTTGCATTTTGTGCAGTTCAATATATTTTATATAGTGTAATACTTCAGTTATTTTATTGCAGATGAACATCTGTTAGTATTTATTGGGCAAAGAACATACATTGTAGGCATTTCTGGCCCAGTGATTCTGGTACTTGCCAATTCAAATCCCAAGACAAATAATTTCAGTGTCAGTTATGCAGGACATATTCTGACACTACAGTTGGTAAACAGAACATAAAATGAACAAAAAAACCCCCAAACAACCACCAAAACAAAACAGAGCCATAGCTGACTGCAGACTGTGAACATAAGATGGCAAAGAAATTAATTGCTGTCATTGTCCCCTGAGCCCTTCCCAGTGGCACTGGATGGAAGGTCTGCAAGATTTCCAGGTGCCATTCAGCCGTGTGCCAATCACTGCTGTGACAGATCTCTACACTGTTGGGATGGTATTAGTCTTAGGGGATATTTTCTAGTTCCTTTGCCGCCTTCACTGGAATTGGCAATTAGATGTTGAGATAAATAGATTCAACTCAATTACTTTTGCCAGCTCCTTGGAACAGATGATACTCCACGGGCATGTTTTAATCTAGGTAAACTGCCCAGGTTTTTCTCTTTTAAAGAGGGATTTCATTACCCAGTGACCCCTTCTTTGTATTTTATTGCAGCTCACTCTTCTGACATCTTTGTTTTATATCTAAGTTTTTATTTGGAAAAGTACTTGAATCAGGAGCTAAAATCTTACTCTTCTTCCCCTGCCACTTCCTCACAAAATGTTGTCAGAATGATGATTGCAGGGACAGGATCTCATTGTTTGGCTCCTGAGGCATTTCTGAGCTTCACAGGAAGAAACGGGAATCAAGCACTCGCCATCCCTCAGGGGATCACTCCAGCCACAAGGCTATCGCAGGAAAAGAAATGTTACACACCCCCCCCCCCCCTTCAGATAACCTTCTGAAAGGGATAACTGGAACAGCAGTCCGTGATACATTGAATTTAACTGGACACCTTCTTGCTGGATTGTGAACCCAAAAATGAGTTTGGCACTGGTATGTCTTGTTTCTGGATCCTGTCGTGGTATTGGGATTTGGGATGCTCTGTCTAGTTAAGACCATTTAAGTGCAATTTAAGCCGATGGATCTGAAGAGCAGCAAAACACTGATGGATTCTGCTTACTAGCAGTTGAAAGCAGAGTGTTTTTCAAAGGAACTGATTTGTATTTGAATGTCTAAATTCCATCCCACTCCAAGTGATTCATTAGTGAGTGAGCAGCAGGAAATTTTGCAGGTATTTCACCCAGCTGCAGCACCCTGAATAAGCCTGTATCATCTTATGGTACCTTTCTGTGTCCCACAGCTGTGTGATTTAGCTTCTCTAACAGAGCTACACACTACTGACTATCTCCCATTGTATTTCTACAGCAACCCACATCAGAGCTTTGTCTATAAGAAAAAAAATCTACAAGCATCATCTTCACAATTATTTTAATTATTAGCTTTGCTCACAAAGGCAATCCCTACTACAGGTATTTGAAAACAGTCTCAGGGAGCATATCACAGATTCTTTATATTCTCTGCCATGCATTTTCATTGGGTTCTGATGGAATGATGGGTATTGTCTGATACCCTAGAAACAAATACTTTTTTAAACCTTTTTCATAGTTTCCATTTGGAAAAAAAAAAAAATTACTTTTCAAAGCTGTAAATAAGACAGAAGAAGATGAAGATGAAGAAGATGAAGAGGATGAAGAAGAAAAAGAAGATGAAGAAAGAGACAGAGGAAGAGGAGGAGGTGGAGGAGGAGCAACAGCAGCCTTTTTAGGTTCTTCAGGTTCTTATAAGTCTGAGGAACACCAGAATAAGAATGCACCTGCAGGGGAATAGGCTGAAAATATTAATTTTTGGCTCAATAAATCTGACTATTTTCTGACTGTTATATAATAAATAATAATAATTAATACTATAAACATGACTATTTTCTCAGAAATTAACATTTTACCCCAGTTGGTGCTTGAACATATTGCTCTGGACCATATAGGTCACAGAAAACCATGAAGAAGAAATCCCACTCAGCCCAGTTTGCCTCATCACTCTAAGAATAAACTATTTCTGTGAAAAATTCTAAAATTAAATTCAGACAGATTAATGACTTTAAATTAATCTTTAAAAAATTGCATAATCAAACTTTTAAGTGGTTCATGATTGCAAGCAAGAAAAAGAAATAAATAGTATTTATGCAAAAGGTCAAGGGGTTTCTGCCTGCACAGAAGCTCAACAGAGATTGCAGAACATTGTTAAAGCAGTAAGAAAAGTTGATGAATTTTAGAAAAATAAAATGATTTTACAGGGTCATATCCAGGATACAATGAATCAAGAGCAAGCAGAATACACTAACCAGGATATGGCATGGACAGATTCATACAAGAACAATGAAGTCATAATGTACCTCATTTATCTTTCCTGAAATGACAATTGACAAGCTTCACCCTCGAGACTGCATCAGAGTGAGAAAACCTACTCCGGAGACATTAAGTTATTCTTATTTTGGTAAAAAATTTAAACTTTCTTCTCTTTTTCCAAGCCAATTCTTCCTCTCATGCTGCATAATCACCGAAATGATCAAAAGCACAAAAATCTGTCTAAAGCAGACTTGTGGTTTTGTGCTCCCCTTAGAAGGTTTGCCCTCAATCCTGGTGTTGCAGTGGAGGTGGCAGGATGGGCTTCATGTAAGCTTGGTTAGAGTGGTGTAACACTGTGACTCCATTGTGAAACGAGAAAATCACTATTATCTCTTCATGGCTTTTGGCATTCTTCTTGGTACTTTCTAGACATCATTTTGGTCACCAGACAGCACTATGGTTCCTAAATATTCTTGACTTCCCAATTCCAGTAAAATTGCTTGATAACCAATTATATATTACTTCAACCATTTCAGTATATTCAGATTTGGAAAAAAACCAATTTGGTATGTGAAAAGCATTAATATGTGCAATATCTAATCCTCACATGCAATGATTGGCAAAGGAAAATTATATGAATCAGACTGGAATAGTTTGGGTGCACAAAACCATTAGAATATCACGAGCTTATGTGCAGGCTGAATACCAATGGACCAGCGTTTTAAAGTGCAAAAGTCAGATGATTTTTTGTTGCATAGTTCAATTGATTAGCCAGGGAAGGACTTTCTGCAGCACTGTCATTTATCTGTGTGCTATACAAAATCAATGTGGGCAGCAATAAATAACTCCTGATTCCAATTACTGTAATGAAGCTACTGGAACTCAGTGGAAGCTCTCAAAGAGCTTTCAGCAGCACTTGCATGAAAAACGTGTGGAGCAGCAGCAAGTGGAATCAGCAATATTCCGATTTAAAAAGCTTTGACTCCAGACTACCATTGCCAGTCTGTTTTCAAAGGAAAAAAGTGCAGACAGTGTCAAGATCTGCTTATTACAATTATTAGAGAGATGCCTCTGCCCGAATTAAGGTGCAAATGAGACCATATACTGAAGTCAACAGTATGGATTTTATTTAACAGTAAAGGTGTGTGGGGGGAAGAGAGAGAAAGAGAGGGAGAAAGAGCGAGAAAGAAAGAAATAGAAAATGATTTAGGTACATTTAAAAATCTTGTCTCAGAAGACCTATGGTCCTTCAGAGCTCAGCTGTAAAAGAAATATTGAACAGAAAACACTGGGTTTTTTCATTGGCTTTTTTTTCTAATGATGTGGATGTTTCAAAGGCTCTTCTGCTAAAGAACAATTTTATTCTAGAGATTAATAGCCTTCCTGTTCTCTTCTTCTGTCCTGTGGGAGTTGCACAAATAACCCAAACTGCAAAACTGTGGGGTTTTTTTTTGTTTGTTTGTTTTTTCTTTGTTTGTTTGGTTTCATTTGGTTTTGTTTGGTTTGGTTTTTTTTTTTGTTTTTTTTTTGGGGGGGTTTTTTTAGGTTTTTTTTTAGGGTTTTTTTTTTTTTTAAGTGGTTAGGGAAGGGAATTGTACATAAGGAGACCCACTTTCAAATGTAATGTCAGGAAAAACTGCTGCTGTTTCATCCTGGCATTACCACATATTGGCATCTCTTCTACTGACTAAGTTAAATAATCTACTGAGAAAAGTATGCAAACTAGCTCTTTTTTGTTATGTTACTTGAAAGTTAGCCTGTGCCAGAGCCCTGCATTGACACTTACAGCAGTTCTGTACAATTATTTCCTCTGGTATTACCAGTGATACATATATTTTATGTTGCCATACATTGGTCTATATTGTACTGTTTTGCATTGACACAGACTCTTAATAATGATATGGATATTAAATTGCCTTCTAAAAATACTTCTTTAATGAAGTTCATCCTTTCAAATAGCAGCTGGATGCTATTACAATCAATATAGAAAAAAAAGTGTTCCATTTTAAAAATGCAATTAACCATTGTGTCTATATATCTAGAAAAGGGCACAGTAAAGTGAACACTATAATTATTCTACTCACAACTTTTTTGGTGTGGCAAGATCAATTAGAAGGACACAAATCAGATATCTCAGCATGTGGAAGCATCTTCTCCTCTAATGGATGTGTAAATGTATGTAAATATGTCCTTTTATCCCCAAGAACATCTGCTGTACATGTAGATTTCTGTTCACCAGTTAGACATGCTACAGTAATTCAGTATAAGGTTGCTCATATTGCTTTGATGAAAATATCATGTGTCCTCCCCTGCATTCACGATAAACTGTTATACCCTTCTATCTGAGGTGCTGTGCCCATGCTTCATATAACACATGTTATTCTGTGCCTGCCAATGATGTGTACAAAAGCGCTCTTAAAAATGTCTCTGAGGATATCCACAACCATTTTTTTCAAGATACAAGACAAACAGGGACATTGATGGTTTTATTAAGCTGATTTTAAAAGGATGGTTGGTTTTTAAGGAATCAAAGGGTTTGGTCAGGAAAAGCTGAGAAACAACAAATCTCCTTCCCCCAATGAAACTGATGTTTAACAAAATCAGTCAACACACTCCTTTTCTCAAAGATCCAGTGTTTTTCCTTTCCTTTTTAATTTCTGTTACTTTCTTCACCTTGGAAACATGACATAGAAAAACAATAAAAGTGAAAGAGAACTGAGAGAAGAAAAAGAAAATGAGAAAAGCAAAAACTATTCTGAAAGTCTCATAATTTAAAAATATAGGTCTTAACTAATTTTAATGGAAATACCATTTTCTGTCTTATCTGATTTGCCATCATAGACAATAATTATGAAATAAATATTACCTCAAGATTGTACGGTAGAAAACCTGATCTCAATTTGCAAGTAGATTGAAGCCACTCATATTTAAACTGATTGAGATTTGAAGCCATTTGGACCAGTTGACCTTTGAGTTATATAGTAGAAGGAAAAAAATTAGTATTTTAAATTCTACTTCAGGTAATGAATAATACATGATGAGGTTTGAGTGCCTTGAATAAATAAATAAAAATATTAATTTCAAGACGCTGAGATTGAATAATAAAGTAAATACTGTTTGAGATAATTTCATCAGATATATTTTAATGAACACTGGTGGCAGAATTATCTTCCTTTTTTGGAAGGAAAGAGGAAAACCTGTATGTCAATTAAGTGTGACTCAGGCCATTGGAATAATAATGAATTTTATCATATAAAATTGAGACACAGAGCAGATTTTGAGACTCATAAATATAGTTATTCAATATAGATATATATATATACACAAAACCATATCAAGATATATATGAATTTTGTATTAAAAATTTATAGAATTGTATATACACATTTTATGTGCATTTTACGTATACCAGCTGGTCAATGGTACTCTGCTATGCTTTGAAATGCAAAAAAGAAAGAGGTAAGCAAAGGTTAGTAGGGAAGATGAAGCAGGTAAAAATCAAAAATACGTTTGCTCTGAGAGGAGTAACCTACTACAATATCCTCCATATAAAACAATCAAAAGGCTTTGTGAAAAATAGGCTTTGCTTTTTTTTTTATGGAATAATGTAATTACTGACATTAAAAACAGCAACGATAATCCTGAGGAAAGGGGGGAAGACTTAGGAGTTGATTTTAATGGAGCTTGAAATCTTTTCAGTGTTCCTTGTCAAAGCAAAGAGCAGAGTTAAGTGATTCCCCTTATTGAATGTTTAAGGAGGAAGGCAATTGGTGGAATATTTTGGGTATTTTTTTCTGGTACTCTTTAAGAAACTGTGAAGCTACAGTAAAAAAACCATTCTGCCTCCTCTGCTTCCTGCGTTAGAGCAAAAGCCACAAGACGTTGACGCAAGATCTACTGTCCCCAGATTTTCAGTTCAGCTGATCAGAATAAATGACAGTAGTTTATAGCAGCTGAGGTTCTCTCATCCCCCTTATCCACATGATCTTGTGCTTTTGTCTTGCTCATCTATGGTGTCCTTCACTTTTAAAATAACAAGGTTTATTTTTTTTTTACAATAGTTTGATTTCTTTGATTATAACATGATGTCTTACTAATTTCTTTGCATCTTCTCTTTTGGAGGTGGAATGTCATGTGCCCTGAGTTCACCAGTTATGAAGTAAGAAAAAATAATATTTAATTGTCCAAAAACTATATTGATATCTTACCTATATCAAGGCACTTTGAACATTTAGAGTGGGAAAATGAATATAGAATCGTTCATTCTGCCTTCATTTGCTAAATAGCATTGAGATATTTGCTATATTGCTCTGCAACATGTACCCCCTGGACAAGCAAAGTATGGACATGGACGTTAGTAGCAGTATAGATATCTCAGTAGTAATCTTACAAATAATGTAATGTAAGTAATCTTAATAATAATATAGATGTATTTTAGCACTGTGGGAATCAACTTTAATGGAAAATTAATATTATGAATATATATTTGATATTTCTCTACAGAGAGCTTGTTTGGGGCAAGGTTCATACCTTCTCTGTACTGCCTAATTTGCTGTGCTGATGTGCAGAAAAAAACAATGAGCAAAGACATGTCATTTAGAGCCAGATGGAAACATAAAGGACCTCTGTGTCATGGTGTTCTCATCACTCTTCAGACAACCACAAAGTGCTCCTCATCCCCACCATTTTCAAAGCTTTTATGTTAACTAGTATTTTTAGTGCAAATCTTCCACTGGAAAAACCTACTGTTTAATGTATTCCATTTCTTCAAACAAAATATTGCTTCATAATAAATTTGAACAATGTTTTGGTAGAAAACAAGAAAATCAATATTGTAACTGCGTGCTCAAGGAAATGGATATAATAATTTCACCACCTTTATATGCTATAAAAGAAAAAGTATCAGTGCTTATTTTTTGACAGGAAATACTCATTCACACAAAATTGCACAGGCCCAATGACTTCAAATGACTATGTTTTTTCTTCACAGTTAATCCACTCCAGTGAAGTGAAAGTCCTCTAAAATGCATGCACTTTGAAGGGCTCCATCCCTTACTGTGACAGAGCATCTTAGTGAATCCTTAGTTTCAGTGAGGATCAGTCCCTTAGGCCTAGGAAAGGGCCATTCCTGCTTGTCACAGCCTTAATCTCAAGTTTTCAAGGGCAGAGATGTTCACATTTGCAGCATAAGGGAGCACAGACAGATCTGTAATAATTACACCAATGTTGCAATAGGAAAAATTGGATGGAGGGCACATACTAAATGTAGTCTCATTACTTAGTAACATTTTGATTACTGTTCATTGGGAAAAATAAATTGCAGTGGCAAGACTTAGAGGTATATTCCATTAACATACTGGTTCAGTTGTGAGGCATATCATTAGTTAACAATTATAATTCTTGTTAATACATAGTAATCAAAACCTAAATTTTATACTTAATAATTGAAGCACAAAGGTTAAAAATAGGTAAAGCATCTTTCTTCTGGCATAATTGTGGTAACCAAATAATACATATGATTATCCTTGGTAAGTTTATCAAAAGTGAACTTCATTAAATGTAATCTGATTAAAATGTGAAATTAATTATACCCAGCTCCCAAACTGGGAGTTTCCATGCATGTTAATGAGTGATAGATTCTGTACTCTTGGTCATTGTAGTTAAGCTGCAAATTCTGTGCCTTAGTATTGTAGTACAGCCTTGGTTTGCTGAACATTTAAAGATTCAGTTGGAACCATTTGACTGTAACTATTTTTATTCTGTAAGATAAAATACGAGCTACAAAGCTTTAATGAAAATATCTTCAAAACTGAAATAATCAGTCCAATATATGTACATCAGAAGATTATATGTTTTCTTTCATTATAGGGGATTAACCTTAATTTTTCATTCACCTAAAGAACTAACATTCTTAAAATAATTAATTTCTAGTGCTGAAAGAAGCTCAGTGAAATCAGAATGAGCTGGCACAGACAATGAATCTGCTCTGGATCTTCTTGTGGCCAGGAGGTCTGTCCTATATAATTACTTGAGTAGTCAGGAGGTCTGTCCTACATAATTACTTTTGTAGTAGAACATGAAACAGCAAAGTAGTAAGCCTTCAATGGTCTCCTGGATCAATAGATGTAATGAAAAGCTGTCTTTCCTTATTTAATGCAAAGAATGGAGTATAGAATTTGTTGAGGACCTTTCCTTTTTAATAAAAAAATTGAGTAGTAACTGTCCTCTGATGATTTCATATTATTAAAGAAGTCCTTTCTTTTTGGAAGATTTCTGAATCAGTTAGAACATTACTGTAGAACAAAAAAAGGACAAATTGAGCCAAGAGAATCTAACTGCATGTTGCTTTCTCAGGGATATCCTTCGATTCTGAGACACCTGGAAACTAAGACTTAAGTCGGAGCCCAGGAAAGATACTATAGCGCCTACCTGCTGTGAGAAACTTTTCTGTCAATATGAATAGAAAGAACACTTGAATTCTCTAAGAGAATTCTTAAGAGAATTAAGTTGGAAATTGTGTTCTGTCTCCATTTCTCTAAACAATGGGGCCTCATTGACCTCTGGCCTTGCATGTCCTTAGAAAGAAATTCTTTAGTTCTCACATTTGCTGACATCTCTCCTAGCACACTTGACACATCTGTACATTTTATGGTATTTCTGGATCATACAGATGCATCATGTTACCTTTTAATCCTGTTTGACAATTCTCTCTACAGCATAACAAGACCTTTCTTTATTTTTCTTTTAGCATTTAGATTTTAAATTTTATTCTTGGATTAAGAGGCTGCCATAATCAAAATTGGGAGGTCCTTATCCCACCCACAGATGGAGTCAGAGTTCATTGGCATTGAATTTAGTTTGGCTGTAAGAAAATGTATATGGATACATAGTGAAGTGCGGGTTCTCTAGAACAGTTTAGAGAAATGCCTGACAGGAATGATCCAGTAGCACTTCCTCCAGAGGTGTGATGGAGAGCAGCGCAAGGAGTGGTCTGTATGATCCCAGATTTCCTCTCATCCTACACTTCTGTGGGCTAAGTGCTCTCTTGGAGCCAATTATTTTATTGACTTAATATTTGTCCAGTGCAACAAATCTCATGTCTTTTTGGGCTATGCTTACACAATCAGGCAAATTCTGTTGCAGATTAAAATCTCACGTTTGAACTACTCGCATTACATTCTAAGGATTTACTCAGCATTCCATATCTGCAATGCTAGTTGTTGGGATACTGTGCACACATGTGCACAGAACTGTGTTCTAATGTAAATAGAAAGCTCCTTATAAGAAAGCTGCTGAGAAAACAACCACTTATTTCTGATCTATTTTAAATTACAATGCCCATTTCCAACACTCTCACTCTTAGAGACAGCTAAACCTGGCAGAATAGGAAAAATCTCCCCTTCTACTTTTCAATTCAAATGAAGCCAAACAGAAGATAAGTAATTTTTTACTATGCATATAGCCATCCCAAAACATTGGAAAAGGGGAAAACGGTTTTCTTGACAATGTGATTTTTAAACAGGGTGCTTGGTTTATAGGTGTACTTTTCTTTCTTCTTCGAAGATCTGCCAATTCCAGAAAAAGGCTGAGAAGTGATAAGAGGAGAAAGAATACATTTCAAATCTGGAACCTGTCTTAAGTGCAGTACATTTTGTAAAGAGGATGTTGTGAAGTAGGAGATGTATATTTGTACAAGTTCATATAACCACCTAGCAAAATAAGCTTTCCACTTTCAGTGAGAACTCTGAACAATTATGTTGTCATTATTTTAAAATCTTTTAGTTGTTTGTCCATCTCTGTGTACCTTTTCTTTAAATCTCTGGGGAGCTCTGCTGTTTATCACACCCAACAGCCACTTGATGTTGATGTCAGAGTGGGCTGCAGGGCAGGAGACTTCTTCTGCCTCCTCTCATGGATAATTTACTGTTGTGTTTTTTCATTCAGCTCTTCTCTTACTAGGAAAGGGGGCACAAGGGGAATTTCTTCATCTGTAAAGAATGAATTTATTTTATCTGCATGAAAGCACAGTCTCCAGAAGGCTAAGAAGCCCTGTTTAAAGTAGCAGGAGTGTTCACACCATCAAATCAGGTGTCTGGATGTCGAGCAGAGGCTCCTGCTACAATGAGCATAGTTCAGTACAGTTTTAACAAATATGAGTACTTTGGATTTATGTCGTACTGAGGATTTAAGCCATAAAAACTACATATGCATGCTGCCTCTCTCTCTCTCATTGTCCTTTTTCTTCCTACCACTTTCCTCTTGCTGATGGCTTTGGATGGCTCTTGATCATGCTTGTAACAGCTACACAAAAGGTGTGCAGTGAGTCTGCTGCACCAGGGAGACTTTGGGCTTTTGGCACACCAGGACAGCTGTGGTAGAGTTCACAGCTTCACAGAGAGGCTGAGGTGGGAAGGCAGCTCTGGAGACTGTTTAGTCCAGCCCCCTTGCTCACCCAGAGAAGGATATCCCATCAGGTTTTGAGTATCTCCAACGACAGAGACTCTACAACCTCTCTGGGCAACCTGTGCTAGTGCTCATTTGCAAGTGAAGTTATTGAATCTATACTCATGCAACTATTAAATCTATGCAAATTAGACAGAACATGTGGCATGTGACTATATTACACTTTCTGCAACCTGTATTTGGAAAAAGAAAAAGGAAAGGAAGGAAAAGAAGAAAAAGCATGTTAGCTCATGCAGAAAAGCAGAAATATTAGAGTACTGTTGTATACAATGCAACAAAGCAGCACTCAGATCAGTCAAGTGAAATGCTTGGTTTGAAGAAAACAAAAGAGGAAATCCAAGTCCTTTGCTGTGGATTTATCCAAAAAGTGTACTTCAAAGGATAAGCAGATGCATCAGTACTGGCATAAAAATAATTTTATATAAAAAACTCTTACAAGCAGCTTTTGTCACAAAATTAACTGCCTTCAAAATAATGTTTGCTATATTTCCCACAGGTGAAGCAATGATTGAAGCTATTATTGGTCATAATTTCAGTGGTCAAATAAGTCTTTTGTTATTCAAAAAAATATTTGAATTCTCATTTCTGCTCTTTATTACCCCTTGGTAGTTTTTTGTAGTCTTTGAAAGGCAATATCCTATGTTTAAAATAAATTTTAAATCACTACATATTATTAAGGATCACAGTGAAGACTTTTTCAGAATGAGAATGGAAGTTAAAATATGTGTGGCAAAGCTTTTTCTCTGGCAAAAATTTTTAGCGGTACACAGGAAGTAGAGGAATAAAATTGAGACAGCACATCCATGGCACTGGAGACTTCGACTTGGCAAAGGATCCAGGGTTGTACTTTATTAATCTGTTGGTCATATGACTAACAGCACAACCTTTACATCTGGAAGTACGATGGAGAAAAACATAAAATGTAGAAAATGAAACCAGGATTCACTTTAAAGTCTAGAACTCTGAGGGAGAATAAAACAGAGATTGTATATTGTCATTGAATGTTTTTTACTTCTATATATCATTTATTGTATGTGTGTCTGATGCAAAGGTTGTACATGCAGTGCACACTGCAAATTCCCTACAGGCTTCATTAAATGGTTCAGCTGCTGTGAGCTATGACACTGTTAAACTGAGATGTTTAAATCAAGCCCAGTTATGATGTTCTGAATTTTCTCTTTTCTTGCAGTTCATTTGCTATGGGATCTGCTTTATAACTAAAAATTATGAGCTCAACACTGCTTGGATATGTTCTATCAAAGCAAGGAAGATGAGACAGCTGGGAAACGATGATCATGTCCAGTTGCCTATTTATTTTTATTATGCATAGTATGTGTTTAAGAGTTCCAAGATCTATCCATACATTGTGTACTTGTGCATAGATCTATACACATGTATACATAATGTTATGCTAAAATGTTAAAAGATTGCTGTCAGTTTTTTGTAGTCCAGGGGCAGATTGCTCAAAGTCACACAGCAATGCACTTTCAGTGTTAGCCACTGTTATTTGCCATGAGCCATTTAAAAACAGAAATATGTGTCTGCAAAGCCCTCCAACTGAATATCTATAGGTATTATACATATTATACATATGCATATAGCTACCAAATGTATCTCTATATACACATATTCTATCTCTAAGTGTTCACACACATGTGTATATAAGTAGTGTGATGACAACATTGTTCCCTCAGACTACTGTATTCTCTATTAAAAATTAACTTTTACAACCTCTCTTTTAGTTAATTATAGAATTTGAAGATTTAATAGATGATAAAATTGGTAGACTATATCTAAATTAGAGAATTTCTAGACATTTTGTATTTTAATTTACATGTGCTTCTTGTTCTATGTTGAATTGGCATTGAATGTTAGGACGGAACTAGTCCAAATGAAATAAAACCACATTAAATTTAATAAAAATAAAAATATGTACACTCTTTGTACCACAAATAATTAGTCAGCGAAACTGCTTGTCAGAAAATACTGTGGATAATTGCCTAATAAGATGAAAACAATTGAATATATGACTAATATCATATCTAATTGCATTACCCAAGCTGGAAATGTAGAATGGATACCAATAGTCATGACATGGGATAAATATAAGCTTATCCATTTAAAAGAGTAGACAGAGATATTCCCTACAGACATGTGATTGCATGATTATCAGTTATGTGTTTGGACAGGCATAAATTTTAAGGCCAGGAGGACTCATTCTAATTATGTCATCTGATGAGATGATGATTAGATGCCACAAATGAAATACTGATCAGTGGACCAATCTTGGGATCTATTTGTTTGCATTTGTACATTCTTTAATTGTTTCCCAAAGTATTTCACAGGTACACATTTCAATTCCTGTTTGATATGAGGCATCAATATTGGAAAATAAAGCACCTGTATTTTATAGGTAGCTCATCTGCAGCCCAAATGATTTTTTTTTAAAGATGAATGCATATATTTTGATTTACATCAAAACAAATCCGTGGTTACAAAATGTAATGATTAGGAAAGAAAGAATTCATACAGTAAGCCTATATTTGTGCCCCACTAGTCTAGATTTTGCTATTCTGAAGACAAAGTACAAAGATATTTCAATTTGATGCAAATTAAAATAACTTGCATGCAAAATTATTCATAATGGACTATAGATGCTACAGAGAAATAGTTACCATAAAATAATAAAATCTGAATTTATGCAAGTAATATATATTTTTTTTATTTATCATCTTCAAGAGAGTATATAGTTTGATAGGTTCGTGTTGCATAAAACTTAATTAAAGATATTCTTTAGCATGTGGGATTTATCTGTGTCTGTTGGTTGACTTGAGTCCTATTTTTCTTTTAATGTCCATTATTTACCAGCTTGGCTTTTAATTCTCATTTTGCCTGTTTATACTTTTGTGTCTGCTCTATATCATGTTCTATTATTTTCTTTCTACAAAATTGTTTTTATCTATTAATCTATTCCTTATTCTATGACTCAAGAATTATTTCATTGCCAAAATATTTCTTTCCTATAATTTTTAAAGAGCACTATTTGATTCTCTTGTCCCTGAGCTATACCCTGTGCCTCTTTGCTGAGCCTTTTCCCTAATTTACCTTTCTTCAGCTATGGGATCATTAACTTTCTCTCTGGTTCCATATAATAAGCTCAGCACTTTTTTTTCTCAGTTCTGCATGTATTGTCAATGAATCAATAACTACTGGATTCTCACATGCAGAAAACTGAGTAATTTTCTAAAATTCAGATCAAGCAAAGCTTTCCTGCTCCCTTCTCTATTCTCCTCTCCGAAGACTGCAGGGCTTCTAAAGCTGCTCTCCATCTAATATTTGAGATTCTCTTCTCCCTGATCACTCTCCCCTCTCTAATCATGCCAGTAGAGTATTCTGATTTTTCCTAGTAGACCATTACCCCTGGTCATTCTGTCACAAGAAAGATTTTAGTATTATTTTTATCTAGGACAGGGACATTCCTGGTATTAGAGAGAAGTGAGAAGTTGGATGCTTAGGCATGACATCCTTTGGTGCAAAGACAAGAGGCAGCATGAGATGAGATGGAGATGAAAGGCTCTGTCATGCTCTTGGAGCTAACAAACCATTTGATCACAGACCAGTTGTAGCAGGGAGAGTCAGAATCAGATGCCATTGATGATAGATTTTAAGACTCTGTGGGTGGATAACAAACATCTGCTTTCATGCTTTGATCTGACCACAGGCCAATTTGATATTTGTTTTATATCACAGCCACCTAAGAGAGGATATTCATCCCTCTCTTTCAATATTTTCTTTCATATGTATCTACTGAGACTTCTTTTTCCTTACAATCCATCTTTCCTTTAGCTTTATCAATTTCTTAATTTCTTTCCTGCTACCTGATTTGGGATATATTTTCATGTCTTCTGTGATACTCTATTTTAACCACTCTAATTTTCCTCTCTCTTTCTTACAGTACTGAGATGTAGTAATTGCTGAATTTGTTCCAGTATCATGCAGTGCAAAAAAGGTTTCTCTTTTAATAACAGAGGCATGATTCTGATCTCACGTTGCTTAAAACCAATTCAGCTGATAATCTGAGAGGCATTCCTCTTGATTTATTGTAAGTGCAATGAAGTCAAGCCCTTTGAACAGATATACCTGCAGCATTTCATTTTCTGTTTCATATGCTCTTAAAACATATTAAATGATGCTTTACAGACTCTGCTAAATCTTATGACATTTTACAAGTGAAGACAAAACTTGACAACTTATTCTTTTGGGGATGTTTTATTGGGAGGATCAAGATTAATTTTAATTCCTATATATCAGCGATCAAAATACCAATATTTATTTATCGCTTTGGACTTTGTCCCATACACAGATTTTGCAGTCATAGGAATATCAGTAGTTCCTGTTCTGTTCTGCTGTTTTTACATCAAGAGCAGCAATTATGACACTGTTTGCACACGTTGTATTTCAGTTCCCTGATCTACTTGAAACTCAACAGTTTTGATCTCTTTGACGCTTGATCTGATGCATACATTTCACTCACAAATTTTAATCTTCTCCTGTAGCAAAGATTCATCATTCACAAGGTGTTAGCCGTGGGATTCAGGCTTTGAACATATCCTCTTTTATTTCTTAGGAAAGCTTGTTGAGCTTTATTTCCAGATTTGTCTTGAAAGTCTTCCAGTGCCTAGATCTATTTAATATCGTGTCCTCAAAACTCAGTCGATTCTCTCCTTATGTGGAATCAGTGTTCTCCCCCTTCCAGTGATAAATAGATGTTTCTTTGTGGTATTAACAGTCTCCTCAATTTAACTGCCTAATCCAAAGTTCCTTGATACATCAAATGCTCTTCTTTGTCTTTGGCAGCTACCTGGATTTCTTCAGCAAGACTTAGATTTTTTATCAAACTGTAGATTTAAACCAAACTTTCTATAAATATTTTTGGAGTTAATACCTTTAACTGAGATATTTCCCCAAAATATTCAGTTATTTGGGGCTGAAAACAGGTTTGAGGCAGCTGATCTCCAGATTCCTAGGCATATTAAAGGAAAATTGTGCAAGAAGTTCTGCAAGAAAAGTTAATAGTAACATAGCAGTTTCTTACAGATTTATCTTTTCTAAGACTATTGAGTTAAACAGAAGTATGAGAATAAAAGGAAAACAATGCAAAGCAGTCAGGAGTTACAGTTTTGTTTCCTTGTTTTATTTTTCACAATACAGATTTGCTGGGGAGTTTTTGACTGATAAGATCCTTATCTAGTCTCCTGAAGGGCACAGTCAGTGGACGACTAGGTTACACTGAGATGCAAAAGTTAAAAGCAGAACTTTTAAAAAATATCAACTCTCCTGCCTAAAGGTTTAGATCCAACTCTATTGGGGTTTGAAGGAAATGTAATATGGGGGCATATGTTCATCCATTACTGGTTATATCTTCCTATAAAGCTTTTAGTACTAACCTCTAGAAATAGGATATTAGATTGGCTAAGCTATGAGCTGGAAACTCTGCGGCAGTTTTCTCAATATATGACCATAGTAGTTGCTGGCTGACTTTGAATTTGCTGTACTACATGATACAGCAACAAAATTGTCAGGGACTGTGTATGTGTACGTGGGAGAGAAATTAGCTGCCTCTACTGAACAGAAACAATTATCAGTTTCATTTACAAGTGACTTGTTTTATGGGATGTATTTTAGCTGGATAGTGAGAGACGCTTGCCATTCTGCTCCCAGCATTATCTCCACTGGAAGGAGAAAAATTTGTTTCTGCTAACTAAGATAATCACAGTTTCTAGAAGACCTGTTTCCACAATAGTCACTGATTAT
Organism: Acanthornis magna; assembly: GCA_036785705.1. Taxonomy (NCBI): domain Eukaryota; kingdom Metazoa; phylum Chordata; class Aves; order Passeriformes; family Acanthizidae; genus Acanthornis; species Acanthornis magna. The sequence continues at coordinate 19,865,204 of JAWUZG010000040.1, read as the reverse complement.
TCATGTTTCAGTAACAATGGATGAATGGAATGCAAGTTCACAATATCAGGATGGGAATTCAGAGTGAGAACAGATCCAAGCACTCTTTGGCTACCTGTTAGGCAAAATATGTGACAATTCTGTGACCTCTGTCTCAAAATGTGATTCTTCTGAAGATGATGTCTTGGAAAGCAGGTGCTTCTCCACCCAGTGAATGGGCTCAAGGAGAAGTCTGAGTGATGGGCAGGAGTATCATGTACTCAGACATAAGATTTATTTTCATGTGTATTTTCAAAGAGGTACGTTTGAGATTTTTAACTTTTTATTTAGAGAACTTTGAAAAAGCATTGAAAGTAGAATATACTAAGAAATAGACTAATAGCTTTTCCTCCAAAATAGCCCATGTGGATTGAATGTATATAATGGGTATATAATTAAACTGAGATTACAATATATTTATTACATTGTAATGGAAGCCCCATGCTGTTTCAATTTATAAAATAAAAGTAAGAGAAAATAAGCTTCAAGAGTACTCGACTTTCTTCAGCAGTCTCAGAGCAGCAGGATTCTCTTCCTACAAAGATTGTCAGTGCAGCTAATAACTGTGCCAGCACTGAGGTGTCACAGTCCTGGCACAGCGATTTGATTTAGAACAAGGCAATATGCCTTTTAGAGAACTGGAAACCACAAAATTTACTTACCAATCTATCAGTCTTGCCATTGGTGGGGCATATGGTGACTGAATGATGTTTGAAGGCTTTCTTCCAGATGTGAAGACCAGAAACCTTAGAAATATCAATCCTTAGCACAAAAGAAATCCTCAGGGGAGAGTAGAACTGGCTGCCTGGACCACTGGACAGTGTCATCCTTTTTAAATAAAGACAATGAAATAAATGAAGTTCCCTCATACCAGATGTCCTGATGTGAGAACTGTGTAACTTCCTGCTTACCAAGAAGCTGTACTGCAGAAAAAAGCCTACATTTATTCTAAAAATGATGCTGAGAAAAAAAGGCAATCAGAAAATACATATCTTTTAAATACCAGAAAAAAAGGGAAAAAAGAGACCCACCAGCATCTAATAAAACTTGATTTGTTAGACATACAGAAAAAACAGTAAAAATTACTTTTCTCATGGTAGTATAAATGTTTAGAGAAGAGAAGGTTTTATGGAGAGAAGAATAAAATTGACAGAGCATGACAATGCTTCTCAGAATAATCTGCTTTAAAATGAATTCTCACTACTGATAATAACATACTACGTTTTCTTTCTGATCCTGTAACATTTTTTCAAGATTGTACTGAAACAAAAATTAGTGTATAAACACTTCAAAATATTTTACTGATAAATAGACAGCCTTGACTGACAATGTACTTATATTATTCATGAAAGCTGGGGAACTTTTTCTACATTTAGCCTACAATTCAGATTTCTTACATCATAAAGAGTTGTTAAACTACTCATACAGATCTTTTGTGATATTAAAGCATCACTATTTGTAGCACAATATTTACTTTAATGTCCAACAAATGAAAAATTAAATATGATGTTTCAGAGAGCACAGCAGGAGATTTCACCTATTAGGAAATAATGCAATTTTGAATTTCCTAATCAAAACTGCTTCTGTTGCCATCATGTACAAACCAGGGATTAAGGCATGAAAATAAAAATTAATACTTTATGAGTCCTCAAGAATGGGCACATAAAAAATGATAAATTCTAAAGACAACTACAAGTGTGTTGGTGAAACAGGAGACCCAGGATAAGACTCAGGGAATATGAGTTAAAGGAGTCCTTCTAAATATCTTAAAAATAGGTCAAGTCTTAAAAGAAGGATGTATGTAAACCATAAAATTTTGTTTCTCTAAATTCTTAGCTTCCCTACATTGCATTAGGAAGCATGTGTTAGTTGTAGAAGTAATGCTGTGTTGACAGTAAGGATCAAAGCATGTGAGAAGGGCAACATATCTGAAGAAAATTATACCTCTGGTAGCAGAGAGGAAAAAGGAGGGAAGAAAACAAGAAACCAAGCAAAAAATCACTGTGGCACTATCTTCATTAAATTCTCCCACGTCTTTCAAACGTCTGAATTCTTCCAGTTGTTTCAGCCCACCTAGTAAAGATATATGTCGTTTCCTTACAAATATTTCTCTTCCATTTTTACTTAATTCATACAGATTTTTTTTCTTTTCTCTTTACCCATATTGTGTTGAATGGAAGAATTCTGAAAAGCAATTGTAAAGTCAATTTTAGTGCTAATTATATGCTTCATTGTGCAAAACAGTTGAACAGTCACAAGAATTTGAAGAGTGACAGATGAACAAGAGTTTTTCAAAAAAACCCAAAACATAGCAAAGCAAATCTCCCTGAAATTCTTGGTTAATTTTTCAGTTAAAATACAGAGAATAATTTAATGGGTGATATTTAACTGTTTCATTTTATTCAGGTGTTTTGACTGTAATACAATTGCACTATATTTTATTAGATCCCTGAAAACTCATCAAACCCTTGATTATGTGCCATGTCTGTGCCATAAATATGTGGGAAAAGGTAGAAAGAGATGTCCCTGTGTCACTGAAGAATCATCTTTTCTCCATAATTCTTTCCTCATATTTTGCAGTCAGAGAAGAACAGATGATCACCCCATTCTAATGTCTGAGCCTAGCATTTAGGCTGGGAAAATTTTATGTGAAAAACTGACATTATGGGTATTTAATATTCTGTGAAACCTTCTATAAAGGCCACAAAAAGCACGAAGTCCTTGGTGGCTTCCAGAAAAGATGAAGATAAATAAATGCAACTGTATGTGTATTTAACATTTGCCTGATAGCCTAGTCTAGAAACATCAGTGTTCAATATCCTAATGTCTCAGTGCCTTAATATATTCTTCATATCCTTATTAAATAAATTAAATTAAATTAAATGATGGATTTGCATTACGCATTTTCCTCTCCCTAACTTATGTCAGCATTCAAAACAATTTTTCTGAACTATATGTTTCATTAATTTTACCCTTGACAAATAGGTGAGTATGAAGCAATAGAGCAGTAAATATAATGATCAGTATATAATTATTATGCTTTAAAAATAAAAATCTTGGACATGCAAAAGTAGCAAATCATAGAAATAAGTAAATTAGTGGGAAAAATTGTAAAAGCAGTTTTTACTTAATCAGAATAAGTCTTCATTTTGTCGTTCATTGTAAGTGAAATCATTCCTCATTACTTGTCATAATTTCTCCTTTATCTTCTTTTCTCTCTCATTTTCAGTTTTAGAATATCCTGACTGAGAATCAAGGAGCAGGCCTGCATCCAGTACTCAACATGTGGGCACATATATGGACATTTTTCCAGTTTGTTTTTAATGGCTTTTTAAAAAATTCCTAACATTATAATTTTTGACAACTACTGGAAATATGGAGGCCTTACTTGAAGGTCTTAAATCAGGTTTTATTATAAGATTATTACATCTCCTTGTATGTATAGAAAATGCAAAGGGTGTATGTTGGCATGGGGAGGTGCACATTTTAGTTTCAAATTTTCTTTTTGGCTGTAGAATACAAATACATAGAGAAAATTAATCAGAAAAATGTGGTCTGCTTTTTCTCCACTCCTAATGAAGAAAAAAAGCTATGACTGCTTTTAGTTTAACCCATTTAATTCTTTTTCCTTGAAATAGATGAGTTTTCTAATATAACATACTAGATATAAAAAAAGACTAAGAAAAAGAGAATAAACAAAATAACCTTTTATAACCTGACCTCTGTTTTTCACTTCGTTATTGGAAAGTTAAGAACAAAGGAATATTGTGCTATGTGGCTCCAGATTAATTCTTTAAGTGTAGTATTCAGCAAAAAAAGTGAGAGCATATCACTGTTTAAAATATGGAAAACTCCAGACAAGAAGAAACTTTCTGCTAAACATATGCACATCAAAGAAGAATCAGAAATTAAGGATTTATACTGAATGTATTTGAAAGAATCCAGTTCACATGAGATTTGTGAATTTGTGAGTTTGTGACACGTCTTCTCCAGGTAAGTCAGCACTCAGGACAAGGTGATGGAAGAGGTTCGCACTACCATTTTCTACAACTGCTAGCTCCGGGAAGAAGAACTGGCAGAATAATCAGAAGATAAATGGCTTTTCTACTTCAAAACTAGCAGTAAATCAAGAACAATCCCAGGCTGTTGGGTCCAGGCCTCCATCACCTGAAGCAACACATAATGCAAAGCTGTTGCTGTTAGATACAAGTTGGTATTGAGTGGCTGTCCCACTTCAGGCATACAACCAAAGGGACTTTGAAAGTCTGCAGTAGCATAGCTTTTATGTTGTCAATCTTTCCCTCATAACTGTCCTACAGTACTCCATGATCCTCCAAATACATGGATTTCTATGTCAGCACAAGGGAGAAACACAGTTGAAGAGTATTCCCTCTTTTTCTAGCACAGTTTAGCTTGTGGAAGGTAAAAATCAAGTTCTAAATGGAACAATGAAACAGATTTTAGCAATGCATGATGAATATCCTGTTGACTGTGTTTTCCTCTGTCTCACTTGTGTCCTCAGTGGGAACACACTAGCTAGAAGTGAGGCAAACGAGGAAGAAATAAAAAAATCTGTACAAAACATCTGTAAGCTTTCTACATAGAGCAGGTATTTATTATCTCATTAAAATGTGCAAATAAATTATTCCTAATCAAAATATGCCCTAAGCTGAGACTTCCCATCAAAGCAAATCCTCATAAAAATTTTTGATTGGAAAGGAAAATGTTTGAGAGAAAAAATTCTTTCTATCTCTACAGTGTTTATAAGGCTGCACAAAACCAGTGGCATTTTAATTCTTTTCTGTTTCCTTAGTGAGTATATAATGACTTCACATAAACTGTTCATTTTCCTTAGATCTGTCAATAAAATTCTGAAATTCCCTTTAATTTATCTATCAGCTAAGAGTATTTATCCAGCCCCTGGTTTTAAAGGTTGCGTAGTCCCTTAAGAATAATGGTAGTATAGGCACCTGTGTCACACTAATTTTTAAGCCATAAGTTCTTCTTGGCAAATATGCTTTCACTGCTTCTTGATCTCCTGGAAAGTCAGCTAAGCTTTCATGTGGATTGTTCCTCAGGGTAAGATTAAAAAGGACAGAAAATATGCTTTATTTTAAAGCTGTTGGTTCTGCTGGAACTCTACAGCAAAGAGCAAATTGTGCATCAAGGGGAAAAAACAAAGAGTTGCATGGGGGAAAGAAGAGGTGAATATCCACTGAGTAAGCCAGTGATGATAATTATCTGTTAGAGATTATGTGTATACTCAGTGCATACTTTTTCCTTATTACCTCTCAGAAGGATTACAGAAAGGCAATAAGGTGCTCTGCTTTATTGTTAGCCTAACTTCTTATGCTGTCAATACTTATAAAAACATACAAAACAATTTCATTTCTGGCAAGGAACTGAGGAACTTGGGTCAAAGCACTTCTTCTGTCCTGTGTTGAGGCCAACTAAACTAACTTGACTGTGGTGGCCCTGTACCCACAATAAGCCATGTTCTTTACAGGTGGTTTGATGTAAGTTTTAGTGTAATGCTCATCAAAAATGAATAATTCATTGCTTCTCATGAAAAACTTATATCAAACCATGTAGCAAAGAAGAAAATCAGTATCACTACGCAGTTTTCTCGTTTCTATTATTTGATAAGATAGCGGTCATTTACAGGGAAAACCCAGTATGCCTTCACTAAGACACACTAGAGTTTACTTTCAACGTGAGTTATAACAATTTTATAATTATATGCTTAACAAACAAATATGATTGAAAACCTAATCTTCCACACATTATTTATTGGAATATGTGAATATTGCGTATTATAGCTATTTAGGCAAATTAAATATCCTCTTCCTTTATTTCCAGTCTGAGAAGATCTACTAAATATATGACATTTCAGTACAGATGAGGATAACAGAAAATGTGAGTGCTTATTAACAGATTTCATATCAGAAATATGATATTTCTTTTATAACAGAAAAGAAAAAAAGTGTAAAAAAAATTCTCATATTACTGTATACAAATATGTCACCAGGGTCACTAATTTGATTTTTTATGCCATTTCTGGGATGAGAGTGAGTATAGATGTATGGAAAAATATGACTGACAGCCAGAAGAGTTATGTTTTGTGTTTTTCTCCACCACAGACATCCTGGAAGCTCCTTCCAAGGCCATCTGAGTAATTTGTGTCAAAAATTTCCAGGTACAGTGTGATTTTTGGCCCTTATAATAGGCTTGTGGTTGTCTGTTACAAGTGCAGACATTAAGGATAGATGTGACAAAAGACCTGAACATGAGGACATGCTGTCTGACAGATTTCAGGCAGCTCTGGGTAGGACAGATGCACAAGGAAAAGCAACAGATGGAGTCTTTCCAATAGGGATTGGCATTTTTGGTGTGAGCCTGAGCATAAGGCAAAGGACAAAGTGTATGACATCCTCAGTACCAGGGCACAGTGCCCGGGGAAAGGGAAAAGCTTAAAGTGGTGGCTTTTGGGAGCAGTCTGAGCCAAGGGGGCTCAGATCACCATCACTGCTGAGAAGGGCATGGTTGGGGTTCATGCCCTGCACAGCCAGGGGAGTTCAGGCTAGAAAGCACATCAAAAGGAGACTAATTCAGACATCTTTGTACTTTCATCTATTCATGCTGTTTCCCTTTAGGCAACGCTACTTTTACTAGATACCAAGACTCGTTCCATGCTTGATGCTCCAAACAAATGTCAGAGTGTTTTCCTGTACTTTGGTCAATAACCTAAACAAACCCACAGGTGGTAGTGACTTCTCAATGACAACACATAAGAACTAAAACACAAGGCAGGCTCTGTGTAAAGTATTTCTACATCACATTCTCACGTGTGACAAATGACCAGGAAGAAATTCAGCTAAGTACTTCTGAGTTCCTAGGTCTGACTATGTGCCCTGGTCATGTCTCAGGTGCATATGGAGTGAGACACTCAAGTACGTACTAATTTTTGTGTTCCGTTTTCCATCCCCTGTCCACCTCCATCAATTATCACACACTATTCCAGTGTTCATTGAAAAAAATCTTGAGAGTGAATGCACAAAGAGGCATAGTGTATCTCACCATGTGTGAGAGGCCCAGCCTTCCACAGGTGTACTCTCTATTTAGAGGTCAGAATTAGTAGTTCTCCAGTGCAGACTTTAAAGAAATTGGTCCTGGCTTGTTACAACATGTATTTCAGACCCTAACTATATTGCACACATACCTGTTCTTAATGGAGCTCAGGCCTTTTAAAAAGTTTTGTGTCTTTTTCTTGTTTGTTTCTTTCAAAATCTTTAAAAATGTGGGAAGTCACAAGAAAATCAGTGTTAGATTCTGCCTAGACTTAAATTCATGTATGCTTCATTTCAGTAGTGTAATCCTAAAGGGATAAAGGAACAGTGATTCTTTTATCACAAAACTCAAGATCAGGCAAAGAAAAATTCCTTGGACAGTAAGTGCTCCTATCTGACTGCTAAAATCAAAAGCTTATAAACCAGCCTGTGACAAACTCTAAAGGAGGATCTTCAAAATCTCTGCAGTCTCCTCCAGTTTCTTCCCTGCTATCATATTCCAGCATCACACCAATGTTTTCCATGACAAACCTACAGTCCAATCTCCTCTCTTTTTCTCAGTCACTGAAGTACAGCTGCACCATGGCCCCTTTTAGGTGTTAAATGACTTCCAGACAACCTGTATCATCAGCATATCATAAATCATTCTAAGCTGTCACTCACTGCTATTCCTTCTGTTGCTGACTTCCCTGTATGTTACTGCTTATTAATACACTGGATAGGAAGCGCTGACACATCTTCAAACTGTAGGCTAAATACACTGTTTGTGACCCTTTCACAAAGATCTCTAAATCATATCCTTTGCATACACACAGGTTTTCCTACTGCTTCTCAATAGCATACTATATGATTTCTATTTCTAAAGATTTGAAGTCAGTTTGGTGACCTTAGAGAAGCTACATTTTCAGGAAAACCTAAACATTTATCACAAGAGCATCAGACATTTTTATAAAAACATAGATGCTCATAATTAATATGCATCTGAATAACAGCCTGAAAATACCTTGTGCAGAATATCCTACAATGACATGAGCTCTAAATGCAAGTACAAATTAGGAGAGGACAATAAAAATATAAATGGTATATATTGCTCACTGTGGAAATATTCATTATTGAAAATGGAGTAAGACAAACCCAAGACTCTTGTTTTCCATGATGTACTAAAGGAACAGCAATAACTGAAGGTTAATTAATATGGAGATTTCAATAACAAATTCAATAACAGGGTTTAAGACTCAAGTACTACGTTATCTTAATAGCAAAATCTAAAAGGTTTTCCTTTCACAGTTAATTTATGTAGCTTCATCTCTTTTATTTCCAAACAGATTACAAATTTTCTAGTTCACTGGCTGAACCAAAATGAACAAAATGTTAGATGAACATTACTTACTATGTATTACACCAACCAAAAATATTACTTGTCTATCCATCTAAGTACTCAGGTTTTTAAAGTTTCCTTTGTTTGGGTATTTTTTTATTTCTTAAAAAAAAATAATACTTGCCCATGTATTAAACCATTTCAAAATTATTTCTATCTCTAAATGATTTACCTCAGTGACAATTTTAGAGAGAAGTGTTTGTGATATAAAAATATTAAAGGGATAGGCAAAATTTCAACCAATTATTCGTCTTTCATTTTCAGAAACATGAAGGATGGCAGTTCATGTAATTTCTTTAACTCAGTGGGAAGGAGAAGTTAATATAGGAAAGACCTTAAGTCTCAGCTAGATTGGAGTGCACTTGATAAATCCTGATGAACCAAAAATTCCTTCTGGCCCTATGGGAGTTTTCTTGATGTACTTGATATTGAGGAACATAACCTGAGGAGTCATTTATTATGAATGCAAGACTGATCAGCAACACAGAATAAAGTAAGGCTTTCAAGTAGGATAATCAATAAGTTAAAAAAGTTCCTAGTGATTACTTTTTCTTCCAGGTAAATTGAAGGGTTTTTTTATGACAAACCAACCTTTCTTTCTTCCTTTTTTTCCTTTCTTTTCTCACCACCTCCTTTCGATAATGCAGAACTCTTGCAGAAATGTCCTCTGTGGCTGTCCAGTGCTGCTCCTTTTTCTTCAATGTTTGTTTGCCTTTGCAGACTGCGTGCACTCCAGGGGCTGGATTTCTTCTGTCACATTCAGAACATCATGATACTGATTAAAACCTTTGACATACTCTATAGAAAATAGCTGTAACATTCAAAACTCAGTTTTTCATAGCCACTACTCTTACCCTTCTAACCTAAAAAGGAATTTTGTCCATCATGGGTCACAAAGGAGGAAATTTTGCCTAGGCTTTTACCCATCTGCATTAGCATGCTATTTGATTCTGCACCCGTATCTAGCAAATACATGGAGGGTATTAACTGATTGGATCACTAGTTACTCAAACATCTTTCTCTGTCAAAGGTCGTCACTGGCATTTCACTTAAGTGATCTGGGCAGGTTGTCTGTGGCTTTTAAACACAGTAATTTCCTTAAAGTTAAGACATCTTGTTCAGTGAAGTTTCTGTTGTCAGCAAGGCTTAAGTAGTAGTAGTGCAATCCAAGATGTTTTCTTGCAGTGACACCAATTTCTTGCCTGATGCTAATCCAGATAACTTGCTTCCTTCTGCTGTTAAAAATCTCAGTGACAGACTATCACAGTTTAAACTCTTCCCTTCATTTACTTCTAAAGTGTCTTCTTTTATTTGTGCCCCAGTCCTGCCAACCTGCAAAAAGCTCTTTTTCTGAATAACAGATTAGAGATGGTCAGGAAGTAGCTGCACTTCTTGATGTTGAAATCCTTTTCTTCAATCTTTTCGTTTCTGTCTCCACCTTAAAAAGTATGTTTTTGCATATTCTCTCTGATTAAATAAATAATACCTATGTTTGTGCTGAGGGAAATATGAGGATGGACATTCCCATGCTGCATGGCAAATTCTTCTAGAAAAGCAACATAGAAATGCCCAAGAATAACAATCATGAATAAAAGAATATCAGAAACAAATGAACATATCAGGTCACTTGGACTTTCTTAAATGCTTAATAAGACACACTTAAAAAACCTAAATATTAAGGCTGCAGAGCAGTAACTTGAGTTTCCGTGGGACTGTGATAGTTTTGCCTGGCCCAGTTTTTGCCAGTGAGCAGGGTGGGATACAAAGATGGCTCCTGCATGTCCTGAGTAAAGATTCTGGAAATTTCTCCACCATGTCCAGCAGAGCTAATCTCTGATGGCTCTGAAGATGATGGACATGCTGCTGGCCAAACCTGGGCCAATTAGAGATGTTAGTTACGCCTCTGTGAAAACATATTTAAGAAGAAATCAAAACAATGTGAGCACACACTTCTTTTTAGCCAGGGAAGGAGGAGGTAAAAATATGTGAGGGAGAACAACATGGAGGCACCAAGGTCAGTGGAGAAGGTGGGGGAGGAGATGCTCCAGGCGCCGGAGCTGAAAACCCTCTGCCGGCCGTGGTGAAGACCATGGGGGAGCAGGTGGCCCCCCTGCAGCCCATGGAGTCCAGGGGATGCAGAGAAACCCCCCACAGCCTGTGGGGAGGTGCCCACGCCAGAGGAGCAGGTGATGCCTGCAGGAAGTTGTGATCCAGTGGGAGTCCCAGAGACTGAGAGTTGCAAAGGCCTTGCAGGAGAGAGAAAGGCCTTGCTCCCGGGATGGAAACAGCCTGGCCTCGGCTTGGAAGTCTGCAGCCTGCAGAGAATCTCGGACAGCAGCAATCGGGCGGGGCTGCTCGTGAAATTGGACCCATGCCAAAGAAGTTCGCAGAGGACTGTCTCTCGTGGGAGGGACCCCCATGGCTAAGTAGAGGATTCTTCTCCCTGATAGACTGACCCTGACCAAAGGAAAACCCCCATACCCTGCCACCACCCCGGAGCTGTTGGTTAGAAGGAAGGAGAGAGGGGGTGAGCTGAGAAATGGCCTTAATAGGGAGGGGGGTGAGTAGAGAAACAGTGTTGGTAGCAGAAGAATTGTGGCGTTGGACTGATTAAGAAAAGCCACATATCTTGCCCCAGCCCGGATCTGTTGGTTGAATGGAGGGAGGGGGCGAATAGAGAAACAGTGTCTGCAGTAGAAGAATTGTGATGGACTGACTTAAGGAAAAAAACCCCACACCCTGCCCCTGCCTGGGAGTTGTTGGTTAGTTGGAAAGGAGGGAGGGGGTGAGCTGGGAAGCGGTGCCTTAAGAGGGAAGGGGGGTCAGTGAAGAAACAGTGTCTTGAGAGCTTATTTTTACCCCTGATTTATCCTCCGACTCTGTTAGATTAATAAATCACTTTTTTTGCAACTTTAAGTCTTCCCGCCTGCTTTTGCCCTGAATCTCGTGTGTCCCCTTATCAGTGGTCTTATCTCAACTCATAAGTCCAGTGTTTTGTGTTAATTTTCCCTCTCCTCTGCATAGCTGCAGCAGGAGAGAGCATAAAAAGCAAACGTCATAGGTGCCTGGCATGTAGCCAGGGTCAAACCCACGACAGGGACCTTGGACAAGTCATCCTTCATGCAACACAACCCAGCAAGCAGCCTCAGCCATGTGTCTGCTCTGCCTCAGGGGTGCAGCATATCTGAACTTTGTGGTGATGGAGTGGTTTGCAGTGACTAACGTGTCAAGTGCTATATAATAGGTAATAGAAAGGAGAATAGATCTCTTTTATGTGAAATTTAGGCACTGAGAATATCAACTAAATGAAATTGAAGTGCTGCCTTGACCTTTTACTATTTCACAACAACTGGCTTAATCAACAACCTCTAACTTCTTACCTAAAAATCAGACATTTATTTTTACCTTGCAGTAGGAGAAGACTGAAATGCAATTGCAGTCACACTTTGTATATAACTGAATTTCCTCATGACAGCCAAATGGTTTTTGCAGTTCTGAAAACAAAAGCCCTGCACTCACCTTTCCTTTAGCTGAATACAGCCTATGGATGTCTCCAACACGGAGTTCTTTTTTCCTTTGAAAGATTATTTCAAGTTGTATCAGTTCTCTGAAAACTGGAGAGATGAAATCTCTTTTATACCTTTTTCCTGTGCTCTGAGTTGCTGACTTTGCAGTGCCTGTTGCAGATTGAATATCGTGGCAACACTGTGTGGCTAATTATGCCTCAGCTCACCCTTTTTTTCCAAAGACTTGCAGAGTGACTCCTATAAGGACAGCAATTTTGGAGGGCCTAGACTCAAACTTGATTTAACCCAGACTTTCTCTGCCAACTACAATGATTGATTCATTGGATTTTCTTCCAGTTCTCTAGGTAAGCAGCACCTACCTTACAAAATGTTGTAAATGCCCCTGCTTTTATTCTGAGGGTTACAACCAATCTTGGAACGGCACGGCTCAGGGGGGAAGAAACTCTCTGGGCTTGAACCACTGTGACACCCCTGGTCCTCCATAGTTTATTTTTGGTTTTATGCCATGTGTTAGGTTTCGAACTCTGGGCCTTTCAGTCTAACTCACCAGTGCCTGGCTCCTTATCTGTCATCTTTGGTGAACTGGAGCCAGCTGCCCCGTCCTCCTAAAACCAGCTCTGCTCATCAGAAATGTCTCAAAGCTGTCCCAATCCTTTGTAAGTTTTGCTCAAAGTTCAAAGGCAAGCAAATACCACATGAGGTGGAGTTTTTAAATCTTTCCTCCTATGTGTTTAAACTACACAGCTGAAAGTAAATCTCTCCTGGCACACCTTCTTCAGCAAATCTGTTATTCAGCTAAAACCTAGGCTTTGTGACTACTTGCTTCATTAACTTATTCCTTACCTTCTCGCCAGGAGATGGAAGGAGATGCAAGTAACAGTTGTGCCTTATCAAGGCTCACTATACAGTAAAGCATATAATACTACATTTTAATTTACCAGAATTAATGGCAAGCATATGGAGAGCTGCTTGTGATGACCACATCTGGTACAGAATATTACCTCCTTTTAAAAACAATACTAGAAAACAATTTTTGAGACCTTCCTAAAACCATTTTTTTTAGGCATCTTGTTTTAGTTGAAGTTATTCAGATTCTGGTCATGCAGCCTTTAAATTCCAATACATAATATGCTAAGAAAACAGCAGCAATATTTATCTGAGCATCCAACAGTATTTATACCTCATTTCTGATAATGCATTTAGCATGTCATTAAAATGTTCCATTAAGAACTCTTAGAATCACAACTTCAAAATAAAATGCTAATGTTTTATTACCTATAGTGATATCCAGAACATTTCCTGAAAGTAAATTACCAATTCTTAATTCTTGTCACCCATAATATGGATTAATTATTTAAAATGTAATTAATTTTTCCTCAGAATCCAAGAGACAGAGATTTGCCACTGAGATATCTGAATATATTAAAGAAAAGACCCCTAATTCCATGCATATTAAAACACATGACTGTGTTATAAGTCATATATAGATGATACCATAGTAACACAAAGGGACAAAATCAGGAGGTACAAGGCACAAAAAAGACCAAGCTAGCAAAGGACATAAAAATTAACAAGAGAGGCAACATAAGTGATAAGGGAAAATGGTATGGGAAATGTTTGTTGTATTATATGCTGTAGGAAAATGTCATGCTGCAGTTAAATAAAGAGGAGAATTTATTTGTAAATGGCATAAGAAATGTAAACAGATGGGTAACATTCCTTGCCTCAATGTTTTCAAAGAATGAATGTCATCTGCAATCAGGTGACTGACACAAGTTCTTTTAATGACAAAAATATACTACTTGAACTTAGAAAAAGGAAAGGGTTTGATGAACACTTATGGAAGTTGGAGACTTTAAAATTATTTGATACAATAAACCTTATCCTATACAATTTAAAGAGGTGACCTAAGTAATATGTTTTAGTGATTACTTTAAAGGGTTACTGGAATATGGTTAGATTCTGGGTGACTAATGAGAAACAAAATAAGGCCTCTCTGGAGCAAAGTATGGTTGGTGAAAACTGAATTAGAAATGAATCACTTACCTGTAATTCCTCAGGAAAATTGTAGGTACAAACAAGTTTGTTGCCAAGAAGAAACAAAGATGATCAACATTCAGCAAAGATTTATGGAGAACAAATCATATCAAATAAATGTGATTTCTTGCTATAATAGAGAAATAGGATTCATGAAAAGAGAAGAAGCAACAGATATCCATTACTTATATGTTAATACAATGTTATTTCACAGGAAATTCTCATAAACAACCTGGGGACAAATGGTCTAGATAAAACTCTCAGAAGTTGGCTAGGAAACTCCATTGTCGTGGGGTTCACTATCAAAGGCAAAAATGTATGTCTTGAACTTCTACAAGTGCCTACTGACTCTAGTACTGGCTGCTGTAGTTAAGCAAAATAAAATTTGAAGAGAACGGGTTAATGGAGTAGGATTGAATTGGACATTGATAAGCTAGAGAAAACGCCTGGAAAAAAAAAAGAATTAATTCAGTGAAGACAAATGTGAAATTTTCTGCTTTGGTATAAGCACTGGTAGCACAACTACAAGGTATGAAATGTTTCATTTGGTAGCAGTGTTACAGAAAAAGTCCTTCAGGTAAAACGACTGTGACTCAAACATTGACATTTTTGGAAAGGGCATACAAATGGATAAAAAGTACGTATAAACAACAGTGTAACTGTATCTTAAGATCATTGCTCAGTTTTAGATACCTTGATTCATGAAAGATATTGATCAGTCGGGCACAATCCACTGAATGATCAAAGGTTTAAAAAACATCAAAACCAACAAAAAAACCCCATTGAAAGAGTTATTTAAAATCTAGGGGAGATAAGGTTGTAGAGGAGACTGACAGTAACCTTTAAAAACATAAAAGACTGCTGCAGAGAGGAAGGGAAAAATTTGCTCTTTATCATGCACAGACCAAGAAATAGTGCTCTAAAATGACAGCAAGAAAGATTCAGTTTAGATGTCTGGAAAACCTTTTTAGCAATAAAGGTAGTAATGCGCTAGAACAAATTGCTTTGGATGCTGTAGAAATCATTTGATGAATGTTTGAGAATAGGCTAAAAAAACACCAGTAAAGATCACTTATAGATGGTCTGGCCATAAAGGGATAGAAAAGGATGATGAACTCTTTTTTCGAGGTCAATTTTTTAATGTTTCTGTGGACTGGTTAGAAAAGAACACTAGCCATGGATCGAAATTACACAAGATTGTGTCAAGTACAACTGAATCCTGTAATGGAGGTTTAATGCAAGCGGCAGGGAGACAAAGTGTGAATGCTTGCCAAACACGTTGGGCTACTGATGAGGTTATCAAGAAATGCATTACAAGGAATGCTCCTGATTCTGACATATTCAGGAGTTTTCACTTCCTATCTGGGAAACTGGGAGAGCTGCCTACAGATCTCAGCATTTTCCTTTTTTCCTTCTATAGTGTTTCAAGGCTAGAATGTACAGTTATTGTAATAAAATCTCTCCCTGTTATTGAAGTCATTGTCTCTAACAACCCTCTCTGGTGATCTAAGCGGTTTTATAATGCATATTCTAGAAGTTCACCTGAAAAATACTAAATTCCTGTGACTTCTTCTAGAGAAATTGTTTGATAAAATATAGATAAAGAACATGATTCCTGAGTCCCTGCTGGTGACTTGCTCTTAAGGATATATCCTTGCTGCTTATGATATGCAGCTGATTCAATATTACTTGTTTCTATTATGAAGTACAATGAGATCTCCAGAAAGATCATCTCCATGGTCATCCCAAATAACTATCATACAATATTTTCAAGGTTACAATTTTAGACTTTATAGGAAACATAAAGGGGATGTCTAAGACCAAGAATCAGAAGGTAATTTGAATCACCCTTTTCTCCTTGTCATAGGACACAAAGAACTGACGAATGCTTGTTTCCTTCTTTCCTCATGCCAGGAGTTGAAGAAAATCCACTGCTGACAGAACCTCAGTGAATGTACAGCTTTGGCACTCCATCCCGGCTGCCTAATGTACTATTAATACTTCAATAACACATTAAATTCTTTCATCAGCCTCACGAGAATACCAACAATATCTCCATTTGCCTTCCTCAGGATCCAAGCTCTATCTTCACAGCTCAGCACAGCAATCTCCACTCTATCTCCTCAGCTTGCTCAAAACCTATTAGTGACCCAGATGTTTCTAGTTTCAATGTGGTTTGAAGAGTGATGTAATATACATAATTTCAGTCCTCTGTAAAAAAAATTATGGTCACACTCGTGGCATTTGATACCTTTTACTGACAGAATTATTTCAACTGCTGTGCATGGTTTTACAATGACAATCACAGGGAAGTTATATGTGCTGATTTATATAAGTTTCACGTGCTTTCTCACAGCACAGTATACTATCAAGGCAATTCCTGATTTATGAGAAGAAAAATAATGTGCTTTTTCGTGAAAAAGAAATAAGTTCTAGAAAATCTTTTCTTAGGATGACATATTATTCATTTATCAAAGATATCTTCAACAAAATTATGTGTGAACTCTGAAAATATTGTTAGCTTTGGTATGAATAATGGTTACCTCTTTTTGCTCTTGTGAACTATTCAGCAAAAACTTACAGATGCTACACAAGATCAGTACATAAGCAATGCATGAAAATCTGATGACGTAAAAGAGGTAGACTGGATCCCTAAAACAGGCTAGTGAAAATATGAAGCAGACACAGTAGTACAGGGAAAAGGGAATTTACCTTGTTATAATAGGATCCTAGGTGCCCAGACTAATCAAAGGTGGAAAACACGCCATGGAGCGAACGACGAGCCGGAACCCCCCTACAACGTGTACCAGATTTTTATGGACTTCACAAAATTAGCATGTCTACTTAAAATCCCCCAATAAGAAACTTAATAAATGACTAATTGCCTCCTATCCTAACAACCGCCCCCGCCCCCCAAATGAGACTACAGTCTAGTTTACAAAAACATGTTCCAAGAGAGAACAGGTTGGAGCCTCTAGTTCTGAGATAATATGAATATTTGGTCTTCCTCGCTTTCCAGGACCCCAAACTAAGCTAAATATCAGACTACAAGGGTTGTAAACGTGTAGGGCTAAAGTACAAGGAGTGTTTGTGCAGTGTACAAGGAGTGTGTATAGAGGGTACCAGGGAAGGGAAAGGGTATTAAAAAATATATAAAAAGGGTATAAAAAGAAAATACAAAAATCACTGGCATTAGATTCTTGAATGTGAACCAAAATGCATGTCATCCAAAACACAACTTAGAGGTAACCTGTAAACATCTAGTAAGTGAGAGATATAGAGCCAAATTATACTAGAAGTAGTGCAAATATAAAGGGCAAAAACCAATTTGAGTTTACCAGCGATTGTCTACAGGCCAAATGATGCAGCAGAAAACTTACATGACCCAGTGCACAAGTGTCCATTCATTTACTACAGGCTGCCTGGAAGTTGTTGATATAAATGCTGTCAGAAACAGGAGACTGATCTGTAGAATCCAGTCTCTCATCTCTCACAGAATTCAGAGGTGGTTGCATTCCATGGCCTCACTGGCACTAATTAGGAAGGGAAGGCAAATAAATAAATCCTTTTTATCTTTTTTTTCCCCAACTCTGTGTAAAACCTGAACATACTGTTGAACAGTGGGGGATGATAAACATTTTAAGTGCCTATTTATATCTTTGTCTCGGTGTGTTCACAGAATTCAAAGGAAACCAATTAGTACTGAGAATATATCCCTGTGCTTAAAAGTAAATTCCCTCTTAAATAAAATATTTAGTAAAATTAATTCAAAGGCATAGTCAAACATTAATATCTCTGAACTATCTAAGAATTGTTCATGTTGGAAAAAACCTCTGAAATCATCAAGTTCAACCATTTAATGTATCATTGCTGTGATCAGCACTAAACCATGTCCCTAACATGTTAGCAGATGGATAGCTAGTCACCACAAACACTCATGAATTAAGCAGTCCCGTATTAAGATTCATTTTATCTGTAAGAAGGAAATATATATTTTTTACAAAAATATACGTCCTCAATTCGAACTGTGCTTCCTTCATTTGGAAACCTTATTACTTAAGCCAAACACATAAATTAGTTTGCTTCTTCTTTATTTCTGTATTCTTTTCCATTTCAATTTGCTAAAACCCCTTCATTAACTTTCCTATGTAACTATCCTATTTTTACTTTTGTTATCAGTTAATTGTAACTACAATTAAATTGAGATGCAAGGTGTTTAAAAGCACACAAAAAACCAGTGAAGACTTCAAGAAACAAAAGATTATAAATGCAATGTACAACATCAAACAACCTGATATGGGAACAAAAGTTCTTTATATCAGTTTGGGTCCTAATTCTCTATGCCAAAATAACATGTCATTGGATGATCATTAATGTCAGAAATGCCTAAATTTTAGAGCTTAATGTCTCCCTCAAAAGGCGGTTGTTACCCATTCAACATTATAGGAAAACAGTGTTCTAAGGAGTCAAGGGATTGTTTGTTTTCTGCATAGTCACAGGGACCACCCCTTTGAGTATTTGTGCGACTCAAAATGGAAAGTTGACTTAGCTTAACTTTGACTTAGTTATTAAACTAAGCTTGTCTATTACCACTGAGAAATACAGTCAAATATGACCAAAGAAAGAAAGAAACCCAACTGGGGCCCTCCCATCCTGTAATTTTACACTTCTCTTCTAAGTTTGTGACCTTGGCAGGCCACTGATATTGAAACCAGCTCTTAAATACCATGCTTGGCATTCAGGCTTACAGTGTTTCATGCAGGTGTGTGGGACAAGACACATGAATTGTTGTTACTGACAGAAAGATAACAAGACTTAACAATGTTAGAATTTAGGCTGTTCACACACTAGATGTTTACCCAAGGAGACATTTTAAGCTTTTCAAAGAGTGCTTGGATTCTGTGAGTGAGACAATTGAATTTAGAATTTTATGCCTACATTGTTCATACCCTGGGTATATTGATTCTTTTGTGCTTAGAAGTCATTAATTGCATTTTGTTACTTATGGTTTATGAGCCACTAGCTGCAAAAGGGAAAAATTCTATGTGTAAAACTCAGGGGATACAACCTTAATTCCACTTAAATGATTTTAACCTGCAGCATCAACACAGGTGTAGGTCATTGACTGATTTTAGGAATCAGGCCAAAAGCATTCAGCTTATCTACTGGGACAAAATTCTAAATAACAGGAGCTGATGTGAAGACTCAAAATCTGGAAACAAAAGAAATACAAGCAACTGGGAAGAAAACAGCAGCTTAGTATCTGAGAGGCTGCAGAGAGATTCTCTTTAGCTTCTGCTGTAACAGGCATCTCAAGAGCAACTTTGGATATGAGCTAAATCAAAACCAATTCCCCTAGCTAATCACAGTGATTTGCACCCCACTAGTAGCTATGGTTAGTGTATAAGAGCTTTTCCATTAATCTGTTGTTGACAATATTGTGGGGTTTTGTACTGTAAGGACTCTGTATGTCTTTGGAAAACCCTCACCCTTAACCACAAAGAAGGGCGTAGACTGACTTTGGATTATATTTAATGAAGAGAAAAATCAGAGACAGAAGCAAAGTCAAACCCACTAATCTGGAAAGCATGACCTCTTAAAGTAGCCAATTGGGACACTTAAAAAACAAAGACAGAAATTAGGTGAGATAACATGTAAATTCTTATGTGACAGGACTGAACAGCATCCTGTGTAGATATTTCTGTTCCAGTATGCTAACAAGCGTATGATATGGAGAACTTGTGTTTGCTGATATTATTGCTTATGTGCCTAAATGTAATCATATTCTTAAGTGTTTATACAACTTAATGTATTTTCCCAGACATATTTCAAGTTAGAAACTTCTAATTTTGTTTTTTCTGGGGAATGAATGTATTTTTTTTCTGTACAATCTTGAGATTTAGCTTCAGCACCATAAAGGATATCTTCTTCCAATAACGTCTTGCTAAAAAAAAACCACTTTGAAAACTGTGGAATAATCAACTACTCATTCTGAGTAGTTGTATATGGACTATATGGATAGTTACATGTCTCCTGTCAAATGTTAAGGCATACCGGTTTATCACCGGATTATCACAGAAAATCATCAAACACAGGCGAAGTTAAACAGTAGTACTATGGAAAATTCTGTTTGTCTGGAATTCATCTATTTGCTAATAAACTGAGACACACTGGAAGTAAGACTAGTGGTGGCCCTTGATTTTTATTTTTTTATTGATTGACCCTTGATTTTTATTTCAAAACAATTCAAACTAAAAAGGTAAAAGCTCACTATCTTGCTCATTAGAAAAGCTTCTAAAGGAAGACAAAACAAACCCAGGCTGTTGGTTTTTCCAATCATTTACCTCTTATTTGTGAACAGAAGGGAAAATAGCTATGTTAATAATCTGGCACATGCTTCTCTTCCACTGAGACAGAGTGTTGCAGCTGGCAAACAAACTATTCCCTTGCAACAGAGCTTTAGCAAAAGCTCCTGTTCTGTCTGTTTTGGATGAGAGATGGCATATTGAATGTGTCAGACTTGGACTCTGCACATTCCTGAAATCTCAACAAAACCCAGTGCCTGAACATCTTTGAGTCAGATGTCAGGAGTGACAAAAGGGCCAGCTAACTGCTTGCGGCTGCCCAACCGCTCTGTCGCTCTGCTGTCAGAGAGTAATCAATTTGATAGGTCTTGTCACACAGAAATAGAGGTGATTTTGGAAAGAAAACCAACAAACAAAACTAGGCTTGGAGCAAAATAGTTGGTGCCTCTATGATTTTAAATTAACGTTGCATTTAGGCATCTCGACTTATTACTTGGATGGGATTATGAGCAGAGTGCACTTCCTCATTCAGGCCTACACTCACTTTATTTGTAATGTGGTTTTGGGGTGGGAAATTCCAACATCAGCACAGATACACCACTTGGTTCATTCCTTTGAATGGTGCAGTGACACCGCAGGCATCCAATTCTCATTGACTTAAAGAGTCATTCTCTCTCACCCAAATGAAGGAAACAGCACAAGCGTAGATGGCAGCCCAACCAAAAGGCTTGCTCTTTGTCATATGCCTTTGAAATGACAAGGAAATGCCATCATTTTTATTAATATTATATACTGGTGCTAGGTGGGGTTATTTATTTAATATAATGTTTTGATTTGGTTTTTTTCCCACATACAGGATCATGTGTTTACTAGCATATCTGCTGAAAATGTTTTAAAAATCCAAAGATCTCCATCTCTTAAACCAGTCAGGTTTTCAGGCTTCTTTTCAAATAAAGATAAATAGTACTGCATTAATGAAAGTACCAAGCATAAGAAAAAAATTTGCATTTTCATTGATCTCAGGTGAAAATAAAGTGTTTGTTGAAATTTTGTGAGCTACAGGGATTACTCAGGCTGTGAGATAATATACAGAAGCTTGCTTAAGACTAATGATTTTAATCTGTCGTTTTTCTGCGTAGTCCATTGCTCATGTAACTTTTGGTGAAGGAAGAAAATGGTTTTGTTTGGTCTCTGAATTGATGAATTGTCTCAGATTTGATGGATGTCTCAGACAAATTTCAAGGAAGTTAAAGAAGGGAAGGGAGGCTGGACATTGCGCGATTACAAACTTTTTAACAAAAAACATTTTATAAAACTCCCTAGTTGCAGGGAAAATATTGTTGTTTGAAGAAATATTAGTAGAATATAGTCCTCTGTTTTACTGTCTGAACTTTAAATCATTTTGAAGTGTTATAGGACATGTAGTAAAGGACCTATAAAGATATTTCAGGAAAGAAAATGCCATCTACTTCATTACCAAAGAGCATGCAGGAAACAAGCATTCAAGTATTGTAAGTAGTATAAAAGTATGTTGATAAAGCAAGGCATAAATATTGTTTAAAAGGCCTTTTAAACAATAAAACCAAGTAACAACAAAATGGTGATTGCTGGTTCTCAATCCAGCACTCTGTCTCATTAAGGGACACAAAGTAGAGACACCTGTTTCCTTTCTCTTTGATGGCTGAATTATCTATCCTGGTTGCTCTGGGTTTTCTGGACAGGAATCTCTTGGCAATATTTAACAGCAAAGACTAATTTGAATGCATGGCCTAGAAGGGCAGTGATATCTAGTTCATTTTTATACACATATAGCACAGCAGAGAGAGTAAAACATGTCTAAAAAATCAATAATGTGACAAGGTTTGAGCATTGATCCATTTTTGCTTCTACATAACATTTTAAAATATTGCCACATCAATTCAGTCATTCCAGTTTTGAATACCTAATGATGGTCACAGATGTTTTACTATAAGGTAAACAATGAGTTTATGAGATTTGATGTTATCTTTGTTGACTCCATCTTGGGTACCCTTTTGTTCTGCTTCATAGCATGATATATGAGATTTGAACTTAATTTTTTTCTTTCATTAGAATTCAGTGGTATTTAGAGACCTAAATATTCTCGTTTTTCTTTGCTTAGCTTTGTCCGAAGTGATAGTGGCTGAAATACATTTTCTTGAGTGTTACTCTTTAGGTCTTCTTTCTTTTCCTCGAAGTCTTATTAAAGTAGAATTACTCTTCTAAAGGCCTCTGTTTATTTCAAATAATCTTTATTTATAATTCTCTCTTTCTATTTGATTTTAATAATAATGTTTTCTCCCTGTTTATGCATCTGTATAGGAAGCATCCGTTTCCAGTAATACGAATTTCTAGTAATATGGGGGGTTTGTGCTCCAAAAAGCCTGGATTTTTCTATACTTATATCTGTTTTTTTTAATGACATCATTCACTTTAATATATGACTTTATGTACTTTTGAAAATATTTATATTCCAGCATAAATCTACATCCTTATGCACCCTAATTTTATTACTCTAGTATCTCTTGTCTTTTCTGCCTTGCTTTCTTGTCTCCAGCTCTCTAATTAAAACTGTCTGTAGTTTGTTTCAGGAAAGAGTTACAAGGGCAATACAGGGAAAACTTCTTCATTAGCCATTAGATTTATTAGGCAATGCCAGCAGCCTTAAAGGAAGAATAAATGTTTATTTACATACAGATCAAAAAAAAAATCAAAAATTCATCATCAAACTTTTTCCTGGTTTAGAAGGCACTTAACATTGAAACAAGTGGAAATATATTGCAGTCTGAGAATCTTCAAATCCCACCCTTGCCACAAGGAGGGTCTTGATTCCACAGATACCATTTGTACTCAGCACCTTCCCAAAGATGCCTTCTGAAGCCAGGATTTCATACAGGCCCACCCTTCAGCCCTTGCATCCTAATTAGTGTTCAGATGTGCTCAGGTGTTTTGAAGAACAGTGCAGCCAGAGGCTGCTGCTAGTCTTCAAAGAAGCCAAATGAAATTAAAAAGTCTGACCCATATGAGTGCTTAAACACTGGAATTAGTGTGAAGGATGCTGACAGGCTCTTTTTAAAAATCACCTTTTAAACATTTGTAATTGGGATCACCACAGGAGTATCATATTAATATGTAGAGGAGGTAATATTAAAGAGAATAGGTGAGATGAGATCACAATGGAATTTGTGAAGCCTCTTTTATCTCTGAGGACCAATATACTGCAGCTGAAGTGTGAAGTGTCCCAGGAGTTATGCAGTATGATTAATCCATTTAAGTGGCATGTGAGCTAAAATGTAAAAAAAAAATATTCTAACCTGAATCACCCAAAAGTTCTCATAAACTTAGAGTACACAAATCAGCAGAAAATGTAAGCAATGTGCTATTATCTTAATTCCTCACAGTGCTGGGTGCTTTCCCCAAAGCAGGAAAGGGACTAAAGGCCTTCTGTACCATCTCCATACTCCTCTGGATACAGAACCCTGCAGGGCTGCAGCATGGCATGGATCAAGGTGTTGAAAGTTGTTTTCAGCAGCTCTTCTATTTCCCTCCAGGGAAATGACAATACCACCCCTGTGTCCAACCCAAAAAATAGGGCTAATGATAGACTGTCACACTTGAAGCACGCAGGTAATATTTTGGACTATTATTAAAGGAACTAGTGAGATAGTCAAGTTGGGTACCACAGCAACGTTTCCAGACATTTTATAATAATTATTGGGACTCTTTATTAGGGGAACTATGTAATTTTTTTTCGAATTATCATAAGAAAATTTGGTGGTAATCAATTTCTTTAATGAACAGAGTTCATTTCACCATAAAGTTGCTATGTTTTTGAGATACTTTTTAGAAGTATTGTCACAAATTATAAATTCCTGATGAGCTTTCTAATATTAAATTGTATTGTGATGTATATTGACTTTTAGAGGATATCTATAAGGAGCCAGCTCGCATTTTTACAATAAAAACCAAATTTCAAGTAAAGCCTTAACATTTTTTCCTTTCCTGATGAATAGTAAGTACAAACTGCACTGTCTTTTATTGTTATCTTTTTTGTGGACAAGAAAAAGAGAACTTATGAAGAAACAAGAAAAAATAGTAAGGAAAATCCCCAATATGTATTCAAAGACATTAAATTAGAATCTAATTCAAACCTTATTAATCTCATTTGGGAAACTCCCACTGGCTTTAGTCATATTTGGGCCCATCTCTTAAATTCAGCAATTAATATTTTGAATCACACTGATTCTAAGGACCACATAATTTATATTTTGGTATTCTTCTGACTTCCAGAGCATTAGGTAAAAATGCCATGCGCAAAAGTGTACAGTTCATCTGAGACAGCATGCTGTTTTACTGTGCAAATCTTGTTTTATTTGGCTGTCTGTAAACAAGTTGCCTCCAGGCAATTAAATGGAACAGTAGTTAAAGGCAAAGTGATCCAACCTTTCATTCTCTTAAAAGGACATTTTAACCAAGTGGGATTATATTTTCTGTCTTCCAGTATTATGCACAGTATAGCCAGTTTATCCTGATACTGAGAATAGTTTGTTCAGATTCTCAGTAGTAAACATGACACAGAAAATAGATTCTGAGTCTTTAAGGCTGTGGGTGTCGCTGACAGAGGGCAGAGGTTTCATTTCATGGAATTTCATAGCCCCCATCAGTGAGATTAACAATCTTGTAGTCCCTTCTACTTGTCACTTTTCCCTCTCCGTGGTGATTTGCATGTAGCTTTCTAGTAAAATTTCCCAACAGTCTGTGTATCAGGGAAGGAAGTCCTTCTATTCTAAAAATATTTGGAATTTAAAATTTTTTTATTATTCCAGAAGAAAACTAATGGGAAACATATGAGATACTCTTCTGCAGTCATTTGGATTGAGGGTTTATAATGAACACTTGCAGACAGAAAAAAAAGAGACTGCATACCATGCTATGTGATTAGGGAGTTAGCAGAACCAATTTCAAGTGTCTGTGTCAAAATATATTTTGGTTAGTACTAGAGAAGATAATTAGTCCAGAAAGAGAATCTGAAAGACAACATTTTCAGAGAAGCTGATAGAATAGACAGTGACATGACATGAGCTTGCAGTATACTCTGGTGTTTGTTTGAGATAATTGGCTGTACCGGAGATTTATCTTCACTACTTTTTACTGACTGAAAATATTTCCATGCAAAACTGTTGTAAGTTCCAGTGGTATTTGTCTTCCTATCATTTATCCTGCCCAAAGGATAAGTGAAAAAACAATCCTAGACTATTCTGGTTTGATGCACAAATACTTTTCTGCAGATTCAAGTGTTGAGCACAGCTTTTCTCCTACCTGCTTTTCTTGAACTTGCTTATGATTCATAAATAATAATTTGTGACTACTCAATCCACTGATAAAACACATTCTCAGAGATTTTGATAATTCTTAATGATCTTTTGAGGAAACTTTAGCAAAGGAGGTGCTCAGTGCCTCCCTGAAGTTTTATTTCTCAGGCTACTCACTGGCCTTTGTGTAATGACTTGAGCGGTGAAATGTCCTTTGAATGGAGCGTGAGCTCTTACTCACTGAGGTGAAATGGCACTGGCCACACTCCTATGGACAAGAGTAGGGATAATCACTCATCCCATGAAAAACTTGTAATTTTCTCTATCTGAACTGTAACCAGAGGAGAGCAGTATTTTTGTTCCTGGAGTTTTGAACAAAAATTTTCCGTGGCATTGGTAACAATTAATTTGGAAATTCCAGTAATTACTGACCTGAGAATGGAAAAAAATAGTGATGACTGAAAATACTGGTCAAGAAAATCATCCTGAGACCCTTTTAACAGCAGTCCTGAGTGAGAGGCTTTGAGCTCTCCCGGGCTGCTGCGGACTGTGACCGGTATCTCCCTGTGAGTGGGACACCCCTCAGAGCTCTACAGCTCTGCAGTCTGGAATACTCAGAGGACCATTGTGTGATGACAGGACCTGGGCTGATACCCTCACTGCTTGATGCTCAATCCTTTGCCCACTGAGAAAGGCCAAAGCATTTGCATGAGTATTTCAAGAACTCTTGGAGGCAATTTTTCACAGGTATACATTTGTACGTGTGTGTATTGATCTAAATGCCTTACAGCAAGTATAGCATAAATATGAGGAATAGATAGCTAAGTCACTGTTATAATTGTAGTAAATTCTATTGAACCACTTTATAAATTAGCCAGTAATAAACTGCTGTAATCCTTTAGACATAAACTCTTTACCAAGTCTGGGAATAAGATTGGAACCAGCCACCACTAGAATTCTCTCTGACAAGGAGTTCAGGAGGCAAGGTGGTCCTTTCTGAATCTCATGATCCAAAAGGAGGGTCTCCCCTGCCCCTTTGCCTTTCCCTATTAAATTCTTAGACATAAAACATTGACCAAGTCTGGGACAAGGATTGGAGTCAGTCACACCTGGACTCCATGAGGAATTAGAAAGCAAGGGGGTCCTCTCTGAGCCTTGTGACTCAATGAAGGGTCTCCCTCTTAAAACTTTACCCTTTTTTTACCCCCATTCTATGCATAAATCATTCTAAATAGGTCTAAATAGAATTCCATGTTCTTGTGTATGTTACATCCATGTAGTAATCAGTAGAGTGAACCTTGCAATCAAACTTTGTCATGTGTTTGCAAGTGTATATTAAACCTTTTGCTTATACCTTTTTCAATGATCCTTTAAGCAGCCCAAACCACTCATTTTGCCATAGTATTGTCTCTTAATGTTTATTTCAAAGACTTTCTCATATTTCATATTGTTTTGTTAATGGCATCTAGTTTTCATGTTCTTTTGACTGAGGAGTCTCTGAACTTTTGGCACTGTTGGATACATACAAGCAAATCTGATGTTATCTGAATCTGTTATATTCCCTGGTCACCCACACCCTGTGATCTTTCAATGGCTTTTGTTTCTTCACTGGAGTCTTTGTTTATACTCATAGCCAGTTTATTATCAATTCATGGCCAAGGCTGATCTTCTGTCTTTAGAGAACCAAGACTCTTAAGTGTAATTAGCACTCAAATAAGTAAATTATTTTATACTTGTGTACGCAATAAGGTTTTTCCAACATTCAAAATTAACTAAATACTTCAGGTCTCAGCTATAAGGCAAGAAGATTAATGGCTGTTGTAATGTGAATGTAAAAATTAAATAGCCATTAGTAGAGTTGAATCAATTATGTGTGTCATCGTGACAACTTTGGTGTGTATATGTTATGCAAATGTATAAATCATAACCTTCCCTCACTACTTAGAATTAACTAAAATAAAAATATTCTGCTCTGGTGAAACTAAAATAGCAAATGTGAACAAATTCAGAGCACTGTGAATTGCTACTTAGCCAATACTTTATTCTGTAGTATTTTATTCTTTAATTTTTAAATTAATAGATTGCATACTTAAGAAAGTGGAGGTGACTAAGAGAGTCTGTTTATATAAATATTTTGTCAGAGAATTTTTAGGTTTTTTCTGAAAGATTCTTTTTGTGTGCTTGGCATGCAACATTCTTTAACCAGAACTAACTCTGGAAAACAATCCAAGAAACAGTACTTTTATTCAAAATTAAGCGGCACCATGGTATTCATGTTTTTGTTGCTCTGACTGCGAGTACCATAATCCCATTTTCACAAATCAGAGAACTTATTTTCATTCTCAGTATACCCTTGGGTATTAATTTTTCAAATTATCATTTTAAGACTCTACCTTTTCAGAAAAAATCTTCATTTGTAGAAGCAATTTGAAATATTTTACTAATATCTACAGAATAATATTGAAGTCTGATAAAACTTTCTATGTCTTTACCACTCGTGCTTGTATATACTACCTCTTTCCAGAATAATGTCTTTTGTTTAGAACTTTTTTTTTAACTGATCATAATTTTTAAAAAAAAAAGTCAGTTTATCTGAAACTTCCATGTGTAATGTTTATAAATTTTAAGGCAACTGCAAATATTAACTCTACTGTGGAAAAGTAAATTAAGGTGAATGACTCCTTTCATGGTTATCATGGAAAAGACACCTTCTGATAATTGTTTATACATTTTGCAAACTGTAATTTTTCAAAATTGTCTTAAAAGCAGAGGACCTTTGTAAAGAATAACCTGAGAGTTTGCTTTGTAAAGAATAACCTGAGAGTTTGCTTTTTGGTAGGATGTTGTTTGGGTTTTGTTGTTTCTTTTTTCAGTTGGGGAGTGTGTGTGGGTCCATTGGTTGTTTTTCTGGGTGTTTTTTTCTCCCCAGGTAAATGTAATCCAGGAAAGTGAAAGCAAGCTATAAGACACAGACTCTAAAGCACATTTTATTTACAAAACCAGTGACACGCATCTGTATTTACCTGCCTAACCGTTTAAATAACTGCATAAAAGAAAATGTGTGAAGTTAGCTTTAAGAAAGGCTACTACTGTGCATATTTACCGTTATATATACATATGTATGCACACATTATATTAGACTCAGTAAAAAAATTGTATATACACTTGCACACATTTGGGAAAATATTACTTAGAGAAGTGCTTCTGTATCAGAGATTGATGTGTTTGCTTTTTGCAAACCATCAAGCATTTAAAGCTTCAGTGATTTCCTGTACTATTAGTTACTCTATTTGCTTAGCAAAATACTGTGTAATGTTCATGGTTCATAAATCTTTTCTCAAATGCTAACAAAGAAATTTATCAATGCTTTGTTTTCTTTTCCCATGTAACCCTGACTCAGTCAAGTTGTTTTGAAGACATGATTTTTAATGCACTTTAACATTTATCTTTGCCATCTTGACATTAATTGGAGCTTCTGCTTTGTATGAACGTCTCACTTTACTGCCTTGCATAAGCTTGAGTATTGATTTACAAGTAAGAGTGCATTCTTCATAGAGGAGAAGAGCACATTTACAAGAAACTCTTAGCTGACTGTGTCCACATCTATAGTGCATTTTCCCCAGTGCATGTCAGGAATCAAATGTTTTACATTTTGTGGGAAGATAAAGCCTTTGAAATTGAACCGGTCTAAATAAAAGCAGAATTTAATACATTATGTTTACCAGATTAGAACTATAATGCTTAATTCAGATCTTTCTTTTTATTTTTCCTTATGACTGGACTAATAGACTTCTGTTGCCACTGTTCCTCAAGGAATCAAAAGAACAGCAGAAAACACCAACCTCTGGAAGTACAAGTTGAGAAGAATCGAAATAATTGCAACAGGAGCATTATGTTGTTAAATATGTGCCATGAATTACAACAGTGTAATTCAGCTATGAATACAATCTAGTAATAAATTACTTTTTGTAACACCTATGTTAATTTGTTTCTTCTTATCTAAACAGTTCTAATCCTAAAAACCAGATAGGAAATGAGTACATCAAGCTCTGAAAACAACAGTTTGCAGCACTAACAACATATTTACATGTACCCTCTCTAATTAAAGTAAGAAATAATTATTAGGCATAGCAAGGGGAATCTAATTTAAAAAAAAAAATATAAAAAGTATGGTAAATGAAGAACGAAGGAGCTTCCCTTAGAAGTGATCTCAACTTTTTTTACATATTACTTAGTGTATTTTAAAGCCAGTAGATGTAATGCTTTCTAACATACCTGAAACAAAATAAAAAAAATAATAAAATCTAACAAATATCTTAAAATAAACAAAATTTAAAATATTTCCCCATTGAACCCAGGTTAATTTTTTATCCTGGAAATTTTATACCAAGGAGTACGAAATCTCTAAGAAATTCTCTTGGCTGTTACAAACCACCAGTCCCACATTACTCCATGACTAAGTATAATAAGCCTTTTATCACAAAAGTCAGGTAAAATTAAACAGTTGCCTTGCCACAAAAAGGCAGATGGTAGTCTGTACTGTAGAGTTATGGAAGAACTTAATAATTGCATCATCAGCTGGTTTGCTGAAACAGTTCTGTAGCTATTAATGTTTGTGGAGTTGCTTTTCCATTTCAATCTAGTTTGCTCTGCTTTGCTGTACTGAATATTTAAAAGTTAACTAGGTTTTGGTTGTCATAGACCTCTAAAACTGCTTCAGAAATTATAAATGTTGACATCATACGTGAGTTATGATCATTGCAATCCAGTGAAGAACATATTAAATTTAAGAGTGACATCCCAAGAAGAAAAGGGTTCCCCCCAGTTTTAAGCTGACCCAGTGCAGTTGATAGACACAACAAAAGCCTCAGAATTAATCCACTTTAATTTGGAGATAAAGTAGCTGCAAATGATTTAACTGTTGATATTTTAATGCTGACACTGATAAAGAAAAATATTTTATTTAAAATAAACACAACCAGGCATTCAAACTATACAAAAATCCCTATTAGTGACTGAATTCTGGGTCTGAGAGTCAAACTGTGTTTTTTCCTGTTCAATTGCTATGTCCTGTAATGAGAGAGGCTGGAGCAGGGGAGTCTGAGGTCATGTACAATGCCATTCTCACCCAGGCATGACTTCATTAGCTAAAGCTCTCTTTAAATCCACACAGCCTAAGCAAAATTGATACTTCTGCAAGTCATTGTATTCCAAACTTCTTCCTTGGAAAGAAACAAAATGAGAATGCAAAGGAAATGGCCCATTTCCATCAATGTAATCAAATTCTCCAGCTTAACTATCCCTTGCTTTAAACTTATTGAAGCAGGATTTTTCTTTCAAACTTGATGAGGCTCATAATCCTTTTACTAATCAAATCAAGACTGAAGAATCCAAATGCTACATTGCCATTTAACAGACGGTTATACAGACCATAAAATAAATACTAGTTTTCAGATAATTTAAATTTTTTATTTCAGTAAGGACTAAACTATAGCACCTGGGATAACTTGATTTTTGAATCAGTTTGTGGTTTTCTTTTATTTAGAAAAAGCAAAAATGCTAATCTTTTCAGATAGGGGTTTTTTTTAACCCTAAGATTTGGAATG
Organism: Acanthornis magna; assembly: GCA_036785705.1. Taxonomy (NCBI): domain Eukaryota; kingdom Metazoa; phylum Chordata; class Aves; order Passeriformes; family Acanthizidae; genus Acanthornis; species Acanthornis magna. The sequence goes on along the minus strand of JAWUZG010000040.1, from coordinate 19,833,936 downwards.
GAAAAATTTAATGCAAAAAGAAACTACTTTTTGAAACCCATGAACAATTTTAGAAGTAAGGCAAGAGTTCCTTCTCAATTCTAAAAGACACTATCCATTCCTAATGTAATACCATGTACTCACTTTTTGCTGCTATTGAAATTATTACTAAAAATTCTGGAAGCTAATGTCTCTACTGATGGATGACGTTCTGCCAAGATATCTGCTGTCCTTCTTGATTACTATGGATACTATTCTTATGTGTTATGCTAATATGAGGGAAAATAATCACTTTTAAGAAGCACTTTCATGTATTTAATTGTCCTGCTTGGTTCAATGAGTCCTTCTAGTTCATGTATCACCTTTTAAAAGTTAGCCTTGCCTCTGAACTTGATATAATATTCTTTCTTGAAATTATAATTGACATAACCAATAAAAATGTTAATCTTTTTTAAAAGCTTTGAATGTGCATTATAAATATTCACAAGTTTGAACTTGATAGTCAAAAAGAAAATGCATTCTGTTAATAATTTACTCTGGAAAGCTTTTTATATAAAAACTTTTTATTAGCAGGCTTAAAATTTTATGTGGGTTTTCATTTACAGAGAAACCATCTTTCTGTTCCCCAGGCATAGAAATTCACCTCACGATTTGTATCAGGTAATTCAGTTTTGTGGCTCAAGGAAACTGGGCAAGTTTTAGAGATGAGCGAAAGGATGTAAGATCCTAAAGGCAGGAGTCTGCAGCAGCACAAGAGAAGCCAGAGCTGAGCAGAGGCAGGAGCACCGTGCTGAGACCCCCAGTCAGAAGCTATTGCAGAAGCACAGCTGCCCAGCACAGCTGAGTGGAAGGATAATCAAGAGGCAGCCCAGACTGCTTCAGCTAAACACCTAACTCTGCTCCATTGGTGGGGTAAACACACAGCTGGTCAGTGGAGCTGGCCCCATGTTATCCAGATGTTTCCAGCATTTTAGGCTCAGTCAAGATGCAGAATCACTTGCAGTTATGCACATTCTAGACAGCAAACTACTAATTTATTGCTTCCATGTTGATTTCAGTCTTAGAGTGCCAGAAGATTTTGTTAGTCCGTGTGTTCTTTCCTGACTGACATGCTGTTAAGGGTGGACAGGCAGAAAAGCCTGAAAGCAACTGAGCCTTTCTCTTACGCTGTAAAGCATCAGAGCATCACAAGGCTGCTCTGCTTTTTGGGCTGTGACAAAAAACAGAAATGCCACTCCTTCCACCAGTTTTGCTTTTAAAGAGCATTGATCTGACTGAGCTGTGCTGTCCTGTGACCTCAGTCCTGTTAGTGTCAGCTCTGCAATGGCAGAATTTTAAGGTATTTTGCACCTAAATTTTCAACCCCAATGGACTTCAGTGTAAGGTAAATGTCCAATTAATGCCTAATAGTACAATAAAGACAACAGTACCTGTGATCATTCACAAAGGCAACAACATAGGCACCTAACCCATATCTGGAAAATCCAACTGTTCATAAGCCTACAGAAATCCAATTAGTTAAGAACAGATTTTGTGTGCTTTTCTCCTAGACTTGTTACCACAAATTTTATCTGAGCTACACTTAAAGCCTGTATTATATCCATGTTATGTGGTATTCTGTTTAATTTTTCCTCTTCCATATTACAAGAATGTAACTTTTTCTCCTATCTCTTCTGTCTCTGCCAGAAAAAAATCACTTTAATTTTGAAAACTGTATTTTTGTATTATTCTTAAAGCTTTTATTTGCCCACAAAACTACACATCCTTACTTTTGGGCCAATGTCAGTTATTCTTCAATTTACTGCTGTGCTACTTAGAGCTCTTGATCCCTTAAGCACTTGGTCAGTACTTCTAGGTCTGATAAAATTAGAACTATCTGTTACTGCCCTGGTAACTGGGTCTCAAATATCTGTTTGTGGTTTCAGCTCTCTGCAGTCCCCCACTTAGCTGTCATCAATCTATTTCCTGTCCTACAGCTATCTCAGCTCCTTGACCCCTCCTGAAGGCTTCAGGAAGAAAATAAGAACCAAGCAGTAGAGGCAAGGGAGAAACTTTTTGAAAATTCATACAAATTAAAGACAGGTTTCCAGGCTTTCTGAGGCAGGTGCTGGTGCTGTGCCCAGATGCTTGGCCTCCTGTGAGAATGCAGATTACCGCTGAAGGGACCCCTTGTGTAGGGAGGTGTTGCTGGACTTGCACAGCGTGGGGAGAAAACAGCTGTAGCTGTGGCTGTCCTTTACTGTCTATCCTGCTATGGCTGGACCAGAGAAAGACCTCTGGAAAACAAAATCTTCAGTGAATTAAGGCATAAAACAAAAAATATATCTTTTCGTAGCAGAGAAGGAGGTTTTTTCTTGCATTTGTGCTTTGCAGAACCCTCTGCAGACAAACAACTTCAGTGTGAATCCTCTGGGTTGATATTAGCTTTTGTTCTACACACCTATCTTTTTCTTTAAAGACCTTCTGACTGCAGAATTAAGATTATATCTAGAAGTCTCGCACTTTATTTTAGCTCTCAGTCAAAAGACAGCCTGGAAAAAAATCTGTTTTGATTGTAAGCAAGACTATGAGAAAACAAAGATCACTTATCACCTAGGAAGGCATGAAATTTCTGCACTTTCCCCAATGATAGGTTCATTTATCTGTTGAATCTAGAGAGACAGCTAGGTATCCTCTGTGTTAAATTACTATTGTGAGATAAAGAAATATGTTCTGGCTGCAATCTTTTCTGTTTTCCTTGTAGGTGAATGACAAACAAGATTCATATGAAATGAGCATCAGTCAGTAAAAATGTAACCATCTGAGTCAAAATGAGAACAGATTAGGCTATCAAATATTGCCATTAAAAATGATCTTCCATAAACATTAATCTAAATATTATAAATCACTTGGTTGTCAAATGGAAATTGGAGAAAGAGATACAAAGATGACAAAGAATGACTTTCAACATTTCTAATTTGTTTATTACTGTGGTAAAATATCACATTCAGCAAAAGTACTGGAGAGGGATAGCCTCAATTACAATAAGAAATAAATGTTAACTCAGGAAGATGGATGATTCTTTCTAGATGATTCTTATTTGCTGTAGATTAAGATTACTGTGCTGTTCACTGAAGCATTATTTTTCCAAAGGAAGAAGATAGGCACAGGAAGACAAAAGGAAGACAGAAAATTTAGCTTTCTCTGCTTATACATATATGCACACGTATGTCTGTCTGTGCCTATGCTTTATAATTTCAGAAGGCAGAAGCTAATAGTCCTTACACCTTGACTTGGGGGGCATTGTTTTAACCCCACCAAAGTGTACTCCTTACTTTGGGTGCTCCCACACTCTCCTGTACATTTCAATCTGATCCCTCCATTAGCTGATAAACATTTGAAAATTTATCCTCATGTATTTTGTCCAGCCACAGATTTTGTCAGAACTCCTTTCCATTTCAAAGTTAAATTTTCCAGACAAAAATCTCCTCAGGGTTCGGGGAGCCCAGCAGGAGCCTGTCCTGCCTGTCCCTCCCGGGGCCAAATCCGCAGGGTGTGAAGGCCACTGCCTGAGCAGTCCCAGTGGAGTGGCACGAGGGACAAGAGTGCCAGCACACTGCGAAGAGAACATCGGGAGCAGCAGCACTGTTTAATTAACTTAAACAACTTGAATTGGCTTTTTTTTGGTGTTTGGCAACATTTCCATTAATTAAGGATGTGTTACAAGGAAACTGGTCTCACAGCAGAAGTTTTATCAAATTACATCCTCCAGGATTAATTCTTTTTTCACAAACCTGTGGGCCAGAAATTATGTTAATTAAACCAACACTTCTCCTCTTGTTTACAAGAAGTAGTTTAACACAGAGTAAATTAGGAATTAAATGAAGGTTTTGTTTTTTTCTCAAATGAATTTTTTTCTTTTTTCAATAACATTGCGGGATCAGTTATAACTATAATCAATAGGAAAGGCTGAGTTACTAAGTTTCTGTAGAAGGAATAGGGGAGTTTTCCTAACCATGGTTTCCTCATGGAAAGGTACAGACTGTCAGACATGAAGAAATACACTCATTCTTTTTCTGCTATATGAATATTTTCTTAGGCTACTACTCTTGGATTAGTCAACTCCAAGATGTGGAAAATCATAATAAATTATGTGGTCTGACAGTAATGTTTTGTTGGTCAAAACTCAACAAATTTTTAATTTCTTTTTTTAATTTTTAAAAATTTTTCTTAGTGGTAATGGCAGGACAGGTCCTCTCTGTCCCTGAAGGGCTTATTTGCTGGTTTGTATGTGCCGGGATTTTATTAATCAGTAAGTTGGCAAGAAGCATGAAGGAAGAATTACAGTCATGGTTCATCAGGAAATATAAGGATATATTCAACATGTTTCACCTCTTTGTGTGAGATGTGTTAGGGAATGTTTTGAAACTCGAATTGAAAACTGTTTGTGTAGGGGAAAAAAAAAAAAGAAAATACTGTACCTGCAGCCACGGCACAATTCAGGGAAATGACAGTACATAAAAGAGCTGATATTTTCTAAGCAGTTATTCCATGATCAGAAGTATTATCAAGTTTTTTATTACTTCCTTAAAGTTATTAAAGGTCCTTGAGCATATGTGTAAGTGTATATGTTTGTGTGTAAAATGTTCACACACACTGAAGCTCATTAATTTTGATCCATACATTTCATACATATTGACAAAGTTCACCCTAGCCAACAAAAAAGAAGGCGGAAAAATCACATGTAGCCAGCATATGGTAAAATATATGATAGGACATAGCTGTATCTGCTCTGCTCTGTTTTTCATCATCCTAGTTTATTCTCAAGTAGGATATGAATTATTCATTTTTAAGCACAATAGGAAAACAGTAGCATTGTTTAACGTGGCCAAGTGGGATTTTCTAATGAAAGACTTGTGAGTGATTCATTGTAATGAGGAGCGTTTTGACAAGAACAGGTATTAAGTATGAGAATTAGTCATAACTTCTTTTTCAGACTATGATAGCCTGGGTCATGAAAACAGTTGCATTTTGGTTGTTGATAGAGAAAATGAGAAGTGGGCGACAACATTTTCTTTTTCTAAAATACAAATCACTGTATGAGTTAGCTCCCAACTAGTAAACCACACTGGCTATATTATTAATAACTGAGAAAAAGAAGTGGATGGGTGAGCAATTCCACTAGCACCACCAAGGGTACTGAGAGAGCTTGTGGAAGAGTTCACTAAGTTGCTTTCAGTAATTTACCAGGAGTCCTAGCCAACCAGGGATGTCACAGTTGTCTGAAAGTCAGCCAGTGTGACACCCATCTGTGAGAAGAGCCAGAAGGAGAATTTGGAGATCTATGGGTCTATCAGTCTGACTTCTGTACCTGGAAAGGTCATGGAGCAAATAATCTTGAGTGCCATGATGTGGCAAGTGCAGAACAACCAGGGATCAGGCTCAGCCAGCTAGGGCTTATGAAAGACAGGTCCACAGGTCCTGCTTAAAAATCCTTGAATTGGTTTTTTTTTGGTTTTTGGCAAACCTACTTCTATGGCAGGTGACCTGCTTACTGGATGAGGGAAAGTTTGTGGATATTGTCTATCTAGACATTGGTAAAACCTTTGACACAATTTCCCACAGCACTCTCCTGGAGAAACTGTCTGTGCACTGTTAAATATCATTATCATATCTGAATGAAGACCACCAGTGCACCCTCCATCAGTTTGCAGGCAACACCAAGCTGGGTGGGACTGTTGATCTGCTGAAGGGTAGAAAGGCTCTGAAGAGGGATCTGGACCAGCAGGATCCATGGGCTGAGGCCAATGGTATGAGGTTCAGCAAGGCCAAAGTGCTGGGTCCTGCACTTGGGTCACAACAAACCCAGGGAGTGCTACGGGCCTGGGGAAGAATGGCTGGAAAGTTGCCCAGCAGAAAAGGACCTGGGGGTGCTGGTCAACATGAGCCAGCTGTGCCCAGGTGGCCAAGAAGGCCAATGGCACCTGGCCTGTATCAGCAACAGTGTGGCCAGCAGGACCAGGGCAGTGATTGTCCCCCCGTACCTGGCACTGGTGAGGCAGTATCTGCAATCCTCTTTTCAATTTTGGGCCCTTCACTACAAGAATAGCCTTAAGGTGCTGGAGTGTGTCCAGAGAGGGGCAATGGAGCTGGTGAAGTGTATAGAGCACCACTATCACTCTAAGTATATCCTCATATAAAGTTAAGATAAAATTCTATCCTAAATAATGAAAATAATAATTATTAATAATGGAAACATTAAAATAAAATCTAATCCTGTTCTTTTTATCTACCAGAAAAAAAAAAGTCTTTAGCTTAATTTTCATTGCTCTCCTTTATAATCTAGAAAAATAATTTTCTCTTCCTCTCAAGGCAGTATTATTTTGAATCAGAGCCAGTCTTGTGTCATTGCTTGACTTATTGCTTTACATGATCTCTAATTCTAATGATCAGGTATCATAATAATTAAGTACAATACTAACCCATGTATTGAGCTGATCTGATTAATGAAGGGAAGTCATCTGCTATATGGTTTTAAATTTCTAGTCTACCCTTATTTATAACTGTGTAAGCCCAAGAGATGATAGACTTAGAGGTATATTCCATTCAAAGACAAAAATAAGAAATGTAGCTCCATTTTCACAAACTATTGTGTAAACAGATTTTCTTGTCCCATTCTCTTGCTTCTTTTGCTATCATTTTATCACACTCTTTCATACAAACTGTGTTTCCACTATGACTGTAAGCTGCAAAAGGATCAGACAATATAAACCTTCCTGAAATAAGCTTTGTGTACACTGTAGAGATGGTTATTCCAAAGAGACCAGGGGGCTTTCTGAATGTTTCCTACACAAAACCTCTAGGTTAGTTGCTTTCTGATTAAAATCTCTGACACTATTGCTGCAAAGTCAAGGATTTACCTGGCTCAGGTGATTATTAGGGTTTCACCAAATTAAAACATAGCAGATATAAAAGAAATATAAGGCAGCAAAAAAAGTTAAATAGGTATTTCTGAACCAGAAACTGCTTGTCTTCTCTGGAAAATACTAAGGCCAATCAGACAGCTGGGAAAATTTTGTGATACACATAACTGAATAAGTTAAGCCTGGTCTTTAGAAAAAAAAATCTTAAATAATTTCTAAATTATTTTACTCACCCCTATACTCTATCATTTTTCCCCCCAAAATGGGACATGCTCTAAATTAGATGAAAGTCCTTAAAAATTTGTACATGCTGAAATTTGATAAAATATACATAACACCATATAGCCTCAGGCATCCAATAAGTTCAAATCACTGAACCATTTGTTTTATCCACGTCACAAAATGAAATTTGCCACAGAAATGCCCTGTAGTAATTATACATCTGATTACAAGACTTGATTCTTTTTAATTTTGCTTGCTGCAATTGCTATTTCCTTGTAACAGTTCAAAGTATCTCTCAATGGATTTTAAAGACATAAATTTACTTTTATCATATCATTATATGCTTACCTGGAAAGTATCATTCAAAACATATCCATAATTCTTTAATTGTCATTGTACTGTGTTGGGGAGGAAGAAATAGGAAAATCTTATAGAAATTATTACCTGGCAAAAGATGCTGAGAATATAGAAACTATAAGCTAGATTGAAATGAAGACAAGCTTTGAGATACCAAACCCCAGTTACTGAATAAGGGAAAACAATGGTATGGCCACTGAAGGCTCACCACCCTCTCTGATAGAACAATAGCCCTCGTTGATTAGACAATAGTCTCTGCTTGCTCCAGGTCCAAGGGTCAGAGCAGACCCTATCAACTCAAGCAGAGAGTACAAAAAGCAGTTTTAAGGGTTTAAAATATAACGCCATATGGTAATACAAGGATGCTCATAGGTTGTATGTAAATGCTATAGAATTTGTATCTTGTTCTAGATTGGTTAGTGAAAATTAGAATATTCAGCACAGAACATGATTTATTGTATTGTAAGCAGCGACCACGGCACCCTTACACCCTTACCCCTTCTATTCACCCTTACCCCTTGTATTCCGCATTCCCGATTCCTGTACCCTGTACCTCTCTCTCTCTCCTCTCTGACCTGCTTTGGGCTGCATCTTGCAGCTCCTGGCAGGCCTCTCACCCTCACACTCTTTTTCACAGTAAACCCCATGCTCTAGGACCAGACTCCAGAGATCTCTGTCTCCGTCCAAACCGCATCCACACACCGCAGAGGCCATCCAACTGGCGCCCAGATTTCGACAGTACTGTCTGTATTTCCTTAAGTACATTCAGAGGTATGGTTGTGAAAATTAGATGGATCTACAGGGAACTCTGCTTATCAATTTCCTTTGATTGCTCTGAGAAAGAAGGGGCATGTCACTTATGTAGTCACGTAGACATACAAACATGTCCTGTGTACTTAAGAGCTTTGTGAATGTAAAGTCTGAGACAGAGAAATGCATAAAGAGTAAAAAAAAAAAGCTGCTGAATCATGACATGCAATATTGCAACCTATAATTCAAGCTCTTCTGAAAGACAATGGCCATCTCCCTTCCTGCAGTTTCCTTGCCCATTTCCAAACAATGAAGTTATTAGTCTCCATCCAGAACTTCCCCCTATTAAAGTGAAACAATCCTAATGCATTGGATGTTACATAGTTGATGCTACTGTCTACTAAGGCTGTCTTTGCCAACTACATGGGTGTGCAAACATTGTTTACCATTATATGTCATTCTGTCAAATTGCATTTAAATAAGTGCTTTCTATTTTGCAAAGCAATGTAAAATAATATATAACAAAAATTAAAAGTTTACATGTTACTTTAAAAAAACTTGTGTTATTGACTCGGGTTGATTTTCTGCTTTGGACAATTTTAATGTGTGCTCTGTGTTTTGGGGAACAATTCTCTACTCCATATAATAAATAAAATGTTTTACTGTGACCAAGAATTATTTGGATGTTCAAGTACAGACTGTGAAATAGATTTAGAAATAAATCTGAATTGGAGAATTTCTTTTGAACAGCTCATGAAACCTGAGCTCCTGCACTGTCTCTGACTGACATGTTAAATGAGGATTATTTTTTCAATTTTTTGATGATATTTTCCCATTAGAATGTTACATGTTTACTTTTCCTTTTAACAGGCAACATTATTTGACTAAACTTGTAGTTCTGATAATGACTGTGCTCATTACACACACGAATAATCACATGCCTTTCTCAGAAATCTCTTGGTTACAATAAAATTAGTATCAGCCCCAAGTCGTGTAAAGTCACCTACTGAGGCATGGAATATCCCCACAGTTTGGTGGCAATCTGTGCTCAAGAGGGAAATTCAAACACAGAAATTAACCAGATCATTTTTCCAATACAAGAACAAGACATGTTTTCTCTCCCTTCTTGCTGAAAGTCTTATTTTTTCTTCTCCTTTACTGACAATGACTAGTTCACCTAAACATTCAAATACAACAACAAAAAAAAAATTAAATGAAAAATTATTTTAAAAATACCGCTACAGGATAAAGATTCTCTTCATGTTGCAGTTTCAAAATACCATCCAATAATTACTGTTGCTGTGTGAACACAATCCTTGTGCTGCTCATCTGTCCCATAACACATAATTCTACCTAGCCAGCTTAAGTTTAGTAAAATATGTGAATAGAAATGTCATGGCTTTTTTCCTTTTCTTTCTACTTTTCTGATTAGAAAAACAATGCACACTAAATAAACAAGCAAACTATAACAGAAGAAAAAGAAAACAACAAAGAGCTGACAGATAGAATGTCAATGCTGAAAACCTTTGAATTTAACTTCCCCTGACAACCTATCTTGAAGTTCATTGTAAAAATGTAGGAGACCTGTAAAGAGAGGAAATCAGCTGTCAAAACTAATGCCACAGGAATCAGAGAGTGAAACCAGGCATGGAAACCTGAATCACTCTTTGAAAAGTGGAGTTTTCCTCAGCTATAAGAAGTCTTGGCTTAAAATAGCCAAGTGTTTTATGCACATGAGCTGTGGGTATATAAGCAAATCACCATAGAAAGCTACATAGATTTTGAGAATTATCCAGAGTACTCATATAACAGAAATTACCATAACAATATGAAGAAGCTAAAACTGGAAGTTCATCTTTCTACCATTTTAAAAGAGTGTATGAATCATTGTTAAAAATGTTTGAAAATACTGCCTTCAGTGTCTTTTTTCAACGTTAAGAAGAGCTAAAATAATGTGGTTTTTGTCTTAACAGTTTTACATATCTGTCATACAGAAAAGAGTCCCATGTAATACAATAGCTTTATTTGTGTTATTTCTTATGTAAATAATTTATAAACTTTATATTGCTGACCTTTCTAAAGAATCAAAAAAGCAAAAAGGTCATACACATTCCCAAGGTCTAGTCAGAATTTACCTAAGGGTTCAGTTGCACCTGGAACCTATAGATTTTAAAATTGTTTCATTCCTAAGGCTTATCTCCTCCTCTCATTTTATGTTAATTCCATCACTCAAGAGAAACTAAATGAAAGATCAAGCCATAATGCATGATTGCATAAGTTTCCAATAAAAATTAATAATTCTTTAGTTCTCAGATAATTAACAATCGTAATGTCGCATCTATTATAGAAAGAAGTTGTACTTTAAAAGAGGTTAATTGTTAATTGTTACTGATACCTGTAAATGCAAAAAGGGAGCTTGAAGAAGGTTTCAAATCATGATAGTGATGAGTTTTGTAAAAACATTTCAGAGGAAATGAGAAGAGAGGGAAACATGTCTTTTCAAGCAAACACTGTTTGCTCCTAATGGGGTCTTACCACAACGTTAGGTAAGTGTGAACGCTCAACCTCAAACTCCATGTGGTGAGAAAAAGAAGAGAAGAGATGAGACCTCAAAAATAATTGTCTGCAGTTGTCTTAAGCACTCTCAGGGCTGGGATCTGAGACTATAAAAAGTAAAGAATACAAGGAGTCAAATTATATCAAAGCATATGTATATGTTTTGTCTCATTAATAATTTATGTATCTGTAGAGGACGGATGCTGGATAATACACACAGAGGGAGTATCTAACTCCTCTGCTCCAGGATGTTGCAATATTTCACAGTAGAAGTTAATGTGCCTTTCCAATTGATTTGCTCTGCTAAACTGGCACAAGGAGAGGTGAGGATCTGGTCATGGTTCTCTGGTTTCCAGAGAAAAACTTCAGGATCTTTAACAGAGTGAAAATTAGAATTAATTAGAAAACCAGTGAGATAGTGCGAGGTATCAAACATTTACCTGAAAGGATCTGATGTCCATTTCAGAAAAGACTAGGGAAATCTAGTCTTGAATTATTATAGTCCAATAGGTTTTAAAAACCTGTGGTAAGCACCACTCTCCTATGCATTCCTGCCTGGCTGTAGGACACAAGTTTTCCAACTGTGTGGATGCTGCGGATCAGGAATACCCTCCTGTCCCACCTGCTCTACCAAATGTGCTGCCAAGGGCTTGGGGATCCACATCTGCTTGTCACCCAGCCAAACCTAGGCTCCTGTTTGGCATATGGACATAGGTTTTGTTTTTGAAAGGAGAGTTCAGGTGGGAAATAATTAGAATTGGTGTATAACTATTGTTTTGCAAAAACGTGGGGGCAAACAACCTACCTCCACACCACTCAGGTGGAATGCTGTGCCTCACATCTACTGCTTGCCCTGCCCCCCTCTCATGTGAAGGATTTTGTGACTAAGTGTCAGGGGAGGTTGCTCGAACCCCAAGCATTTTATAACAAATCATGAAGTATGGGCAGATGAATCAAAAAGTTATTTAATTATTACAATCCTCAGGCTATTTTCCTCAAAGTCACTGCGTTGAATAATTTTGGCAATAAATAATTAATTTTTGATAGCTTTAAATTTGAGTATAAAACTGTAGACACATATTGTACCATGAGGTATATAAATTTAGTAGTGAAAGAATGGTTTGATGATGTTTTTCATATCCCTTACATTAAATATAGCATCTCTTGAAGCCTTTTCTTTTCCACAAGCTGTGTATTTTAAACCCACTGGTACACTATCAACATTAGCCATTTTCCTTGAAATTAATAAAGAAAGAGTGCCTCTGAATCATAACTGAGCTGCAGTTTTTTTAATTTAACAAATGGAAATCAATTATTTTAGAAATATCAGATGTCACATTACATTTGTTTCAATGTATTAATTTCCATTAAACTTCGTTGACTTCAGATAATTTTAATGATTCTTCCCCTCTGGCCAGACTGTCACTTCAATCACTTGGAGATAGAGTTTTTTTCAATTAATTTTAAGACAGTTTAAAAAATTTGCTCTCAAAAGAAATGGTGTAAAAAAGGGTAAGAGATGAAAAAGTATTTGGATTAAAGCCTTGATTTTGAGTAACAGGTACTATATCTACTACAGAATTCCAATCAATTTACCTTTTGACCTATATACATTTGCTTGTATACCCTTTATGAGGGAAAAAAATAAAAAGCTAAAATTATGGGAAAACCCTTATTGCTTGCATGTGTTTATTTCCCTGTATTATATAGACACTGTTCACAAAGGAACGACGGCCAGACATGCTTTATGTGGAATAGTTCCTTGAGAATTCACACCCATTTACATGTATGTTTTTAAGGGCTGTAAATTACCAAGATGTAGCTGATATTCTAATGACTTCTTTTTTCTCCTGCTGAAGCCCTAGGACTTCCTTTCATCCTTCCAGACTCTGTTTTTACTGATCACTTACTTCTCTGGGGGCCTCATAAAGATTTGCTTGCAATCAGTAACAGTGTTGGTCTTCTAGGCCATGTAGCCAGTCCTCCATCTCTGTGAATAACAGAATAATGTAGAGCCAGGACTCCATTACTTTTAAAGGATACAGTTCCCTGCTATTCTCATTTCTCACAAAACAAAATATAATCAAAATATGAAATGCTTTTCCTCCCCGTAACAGGTGAACAGAATTTCTGCCTTCCCCTTTCCTGTATAAAAGCCTGCTTCTATTTTACTCATGAGTACCTTTCACTCAGGCTTGGGCGGTCCACAGCTGGAGTTTTAGGTCATGAGTGCTGTGCAGCACTGCCCCCTCTGCTCTACAAAATCTGCCTCAGAGTTGCCCATACCTGCTCTCCTTCCAACTTTCTGGTTGAACCACTACGTTCCTCTTGAAGTTGGAAGAAATATTTTTATTCTAACTGAATACATAACTCAGCACCTGTCATTTTCAGCTGCTGCACATTTTCACCCTTCATCTCTCATAGGGTGTATAACCCCAATCTGAGCTTAGAATGCATCTAAAATATGTGCCCATAAGACCCACTGAATGAGGCTTTCCTCATTTCTCTCAGGGACATCCCGTGGGATGATCTATTGTTTGACCTCCAGTCTTCTCTGGGAAAAAGACCTTGAGAAATGTTGTATATCCTTGACTTACACTGTCTTTCTTTATCCCAGCTATACTAGTTTGCCTCCTCATCAGCAGCATCTTCCAGAGCTGTTCAGACCTTAACACCAGAAATTAATCAGAAGCTTTGCCAGGCTGGTTTCCCAAGCACAGCTTTCACAAAAAGAAAAAAACCTTCCAGAGTGGACCACAAGGCAATTATCAGTCACTCACCACCCTTTTCAGTGAGCTGAGTATTCCCACAAGAGCACTGCTTTTAACTTCGCTTTTCCTGTACACTCTCCTGTCGAAAGAAGAGCTATTCTAAACCTCCACAATGGCCTGGGAAAAGGAAGCAGATGGCTGCCTGCACAAAAGGGCCAAATTAGGGCATTCTCCAAAGGACAGAAATCATGTCCATTCTGTAGTGTGAGCATGTTTGGTGCCAGGGTGAGTAAGCTCTGAAGAACTGTGTAGACGGTATCAAAGTTCACACGACCCATAAGCTTTAATTCCCTCATACTATAAATACCTTGTGACTGTATACTTCCAAAGGAAAACCACTGGAATTGTGTACTGCTGTACTGCTATCGTTTATCACTTTGCAAGCTACTGTTCCATATTAGACCTGTTGCCACCTGAGAAAGCAAGAAGTATTTAGTTTATTTATTTCATCTCTAAGCTGAAGGACAAAGAATGTGTCTGTTTACGTGAACAGAACATGTTATGCTGTCTTCCCAGTAGCAGTTTTTTAAGTCTATCCAGACAAGTAGGTTTCCCCTATTTTCCCCAGAAAATTATTTATGCAGACAAAATGGACACAGAAATAAAAATGTGTGTATGCTGCTTCAATACTCCTTCTTTTGCTTCCCCCTTGAAACTGCAAAAGTCATTGAGACAGAATTTGTTGCTTTCTGCTATTCCATGTATTCTTGCTAAAAGTAATGGCAATCAAATTAAGTGCTGATATAAAGGCAGGAAGAATAACTAATACTAAGACAGGGAAAAATGTTGCTTAATGTTTATGAGGTATTTAACACTGGTCTCCGTAATACAATGCTATTATTTCTGTGTAAAACTGACACTAAGTAATTTAATGTCCATTATATTGCCTGAAAATTGTCTTAATCTAATAATTGCAAATGAAAATTCCACCATGGTGTCTGCACTTAGTAGTTCAGAGTATTCACATGTCATATGCTTGATAGGTTTTAATTATGACTCAGAAATGGACATTAGAGTAACATAATATTATTCTTCTGAATGGGAAATTGTTCTTTTTCCTCTGCCTTTTTAAATCCTTCCTCTTCCTTTTTTTTTAAAATTGATTTTTTATTCTCATCATCTAAATGGTAAGTGACAGAAAATTTTCCCGTCTCTGAAAAAAATTACTTATAATAAGATTTAAATGGTTTAAGAAGTCCTGGGCTACACCTTTCTCCCATTCAGGCTGATCACTGTGTAAGCTTATTAAAGTCTAAATTTAAAGACTTACCAGCTTCAATTAATATTCCTTTGTGAAATGTTTGAGTTTCTTTTCTCTTCCTTTTCTACAATATAGTCTGTTTCTTCTACTGGGACTATGATTTTAGTGAATCCATTGAATATTACAATAGCAGGGCATTTTCTGCCTTTAATGAATGCATTCGCCTTCCTAATGAAGTACTGTGTACTGCAATATATTAATTGACAGCAGTATGTGACAAAGAAAAAGGGGGGAAAAAAGACTGATTTTTCTACAGGACTTTTGTATCAAAACCCTACATTAAGAGAAACCTAGGTTGTTAATAGTCAAATCCTGTAAAGGTAATCAGTGCTAAAATAGCTTCAGAGTGAGATTCAGACCATGGTGTTTGATTCCTGAGCTTCTAATGCTGCGTTGGACAGAATTCACAGCAGTGTGAGGAAAAGATCCCAACTACTTCTCAATACAGTCTGTTTGGGATGGGTCCTGGCCCAAGTTTTGTACAATTTCTACAAAAGACCATCTGTTTTTTCCCTCTGAGGCTAGTCTGTAGCCTGGCTCAGATATTTGTTCATGAGTAGAAAGTTTTAGGCACCAGTGTAGATCCTGTTGCTTTTTTATGAATTTTACACCAAGTCATAACAGTTGACAATTCTAAGCAAAAATATAAAGAACTGTCACGGAAGTGAGAAGATGAAACAAGGGGCTCCTGCATTCACGAAGATGACAATTTTGACATCTGCTGTAAACTTCTACCTGAACTGATAAATACATTTTTATAAGTATAAAATGTGGTCTATCCTTACTTTTAAATACTCAATTAATCTCAAAATTAGGAGTCACTGCAACATGTTCTTCATTGTAAATTAGAAACACTAGAGGTAAGTGCCCTCTGAATAAAATGAAAAGTTAAATCTTTCAGTAAAAATCTCATTTGAAATATACAAATTTAATGATAAAATCCTCTGATGAGATAAAAAAGACAATTATATATATATTTATATATGTATATTCTATAACGTGATTTTCTTTCCCCTGATAACTAATGTGATTTTCATGAATCACAATGTCCTACATATCAATATCTACAGCTTAGCAGGAAAATTTTGGAGTACAAGGACTCATTCTAACAATCTTTTCAGGTCAAATAAACTCACACATTCAGTACTTTATTGCTCTATAACATTTATTTATCACCTGCTCATCTGAATTTCACAGATATTTCTGCCTAGGTTTAGTCATAGTAGGTAATTAACTTAAGACCTGTCAAAGAATTTTCTCTGATTTTCCTCAGCATCTGCCAGCCATATTTACACATAGAGACACTTCCTCAGCATGTGAAGGATGATCAGCCTCTTTAAAAATTTGTTTTGAATTTTTTCTTTTCCATCTGACTACTCCCAATCTTTAACTAATATCTTCATTTAATATTGAGCTGGACTTTCAGAAGGTGAACCAATCCTTCTATGCTCTAACCCTCCTTGTAGCTCTCCATGTGTTGCCTTGTTGCCTCTCTGTGTTGGTTTTTGTTTGTGTTTGCTGTTTGGATGATTGATCAAGTACTCCTGACATTTTTGGTTTCAAATTCAGGGTGTGTCATCAATGTGTGTTCAATCAAGTGACTTCAAAATTGTCTTTAGATAAACAATCATGCTTATAAAATTCAGCTATGGGACCACAGGAAAACAAACACAATAGATTCATAAGAAGGATTGGAATAAATTTATTTTTAAATTAATATTCATAGCTACTTATTTTTCACTGTTTAACTGGTAACTCTAGACAAAAAATAAGACCAATAGAAACCAGACTGAAAAAATTAAAATATTACAGTCCCAAAGTGAAAATTTAACAACATTCAATGCCATATAGAGTAAAACTGACCTTTTACTGGAAAAACAGTACTTTGAGGCACTCCAATTAATTGAACAGAAAACCAAAACCTGACAAGATTGGCAATATGGTTATGCACCTCCAGCATATCCTGGTTTTCACTGAGTTTGATTCTGCAGTTATATGGTTGGATTTCATATGATTACACCCAGATAAATATAATCTTTGCAGCGTCAACAAATCCTTAATGCAGCTTCAAAAACATTTTAAAGGGAGTGTTAGTGTTTGCACTGAAATAACACCAGCAGCTCAGTTATGAAAAACAAGTGTGAACTGCAGAAAGGGTATGTCAAACTTCAGTAAAGTGTTAAGTATGGTGAGAAGCTGGCAAACACTGGTTGGTTTAAGACAGGTACTAAAAATCTCTGCTCTGAAGAGATTAAATTGCTTAAACTCAAAAATAAGCCCCTCCTGTGAAGCAATGTTCATAGGGAGAAGTATTATCTTTTATTAGAGTAACTGATACAGCTAGAGAATGACAAGCTTTCAGGCACACATGACTTTTCTCTGTCAGCTTCTGCATCCTTCTTTCTCTGAGAAGCTGTAGAAACTCCCTTGTATCAGAGGAAAATGATGTTTAAACATCTCATACATTTTAAAAGCTTGGTGAAAATAAAATGAAAATGACAAGACTGTTGCATGACAGTAAAATACCAAAAAAAGAAAATTAAAGGGAAAATTTTGAGAAGTGTGAGTGTGTTTATATTCATTCAACATAAAAATTTGACAACAAACCAGCACTCTATGCCTTAGTGACAGACATCCTTCAAAAAGCAAGGGATGGTGAACATCATTTCTGTTCTGAGGGCAGCAGAAAATATTGAGTCATTTTTTTCTGCCACACACATTCAGCAAGTTGATGTCTGTTCCCTCTCTGTGAAGAAGACAAAATGCCCTGTAGAAATTCTCTTTCTTAAAAGATAAGTGTGTTAGATTCGAAAAGTACACTTGTAACTTTCAATATCTATTGTTGAATGAGTTTTTCTTAACAGTCTTTTGGCTGTTAAAACCAAGAGAGCGAACATCTTTGCAGAACACAGAAAGGATTGTGGAAATCCCAAATTCTTCCTCTATCTGAATACGTCATATTGTTTCAAAAGCTGGAAAATACAATAACAAAGGGACAGCCAAGAAATCTCCAAAGCTGAAAGTATCAGCACAGCAAGCAATGGGATTTTTAGCCACTTTTCTTGATCAAATCAGGTTACAGGGGTCCGGCTTGTAGTCTGCCACAACAATGTCCAACAGGCTGCCTGGATGGCAATGGTCTTGGTGCTTCTCTGGTTTATTCTGCCTTGGTATCCCAGCAGGGTAAGCCAATCATTTTCCATGCAGTTTAAATAAGGCTGTTTTCCTTTATGGGTACACAGAAGAGCTTGAATCATAACTCTCCCATGTCCCCGGATATTAAAACTAATCTTAACATTAGCCCTTGTGGTATTTTTCTGCCCCATTCACACAAGTTTGGTGGTTATGAGCTTTTATTATCCTTTTGTTTCCATATCGTGCTTCCATAGCATTCCTGTTGAAGCCGCTTCGGACTCACAGAAAGGTAAAGCTTTTGTGAGGCTACTGACTTTAAGATTCAAGTGGATGGAGTAAATGCCCTCTTACCCACCCAGCTGCTGTTTAAATGTTTTCCTAATGCTAGCACAGAAGCCAAGTCATTCTATTCTTTCTACACAAGACTCCAAACCAGAGTGGAAAGCAAAGCCATGCAGCAGGTAAGTGGAAGAGGATCTGCTCTGTGGGAGCAGAGCATGTCCCTCAGGCAGCAATGGTTGCCTGATGGAGAGACACCAGGGAAGACTCCTGGTCCCCACAGTTCCACCACTTTGCCTTGGGAAGGGAAGTTTGACTCTGCTAGAGGGTCACTGCTCTGCCCTAAATGTTAGAGCTAACACAACTCATGCTCAGCAGTGAATCATCTGATTTCCTCATTTCCCTCTGCAAACAGCCTGCCTTATTTTGGCTCTTACCACTGAAACCTCTGACACTGGGTACTGTCACTGAATCTTAAAAAAAGAGATGTGCTCTTTTTACAGGCAGAGAAAGTTTCTTGAGGCCTTCCAGAAGTCCCCACATTTCTGCCAAGTGGCAGACAGTTCAAGCAGACCTCTCTATGCTGCTTCCTACAAAAGCTGGGATTACAAATTGTTCTCATCACTGTCCAAAGTAGCTTTTAACACCTGCCTTTGGCATTTTCATATGAACTCTTAAGTTGGGTGTACCACTATGCCAATGAGGTGTCAGATAGCTAGGGTCTCTAAGAGGTTTTGATAATGAATTTGTAGAAATTAAAATCTTAAACGTTAGTTATTTTTAAAAAGCCTATTAGTTTTTGGTTTTGCAATGAATAGGGAGACTAAATTCATTGAATTAACACACAATGCTATTATGTATCCGTATCTGTTAAGACTTGCTGTTATATTGACAAAAAACAGAGCAATTCAGGTCATGAAATCTTTTCATGCTGGTGTTGCTAAGCTTCTGATGGTTTTACAGTGATCATCATAATTTCAAACAAAATAGTTTCACAGTCAGTGAAAGCAAGGAAATAATTTTTAGGTGATAAAGAGTAACAGATGCACTACTACACTAACTGCTACCCCCAAATGACATATAAGCCTACTTAGTTTAAGAAAGAGCTTTGGACACATTTCAGGGATTGAAGTTTCTGTGGTACTAAATAGAATTTGTGCTTATTTTTTATTCTTCAGACTGTTAAAAACACATTAGCAGATTATTTTCTATTCCAATAGGCAAATTATTAATTATTTGGGTGGCCAAAAACTACAGATCAATTTTCCAGTATGTAGAAATACCCATTATCTCAAAATATTGTAAAATATGGAGTCAGATGTAAATATCCTAATTCTTGGCTCACTAGCTTAAGCTTTGTGAAAATGAATGCTAGCCAGGCTCAGTTATTTCTGTTAGACATTACCCCTGTTTCACTGAAGTGCAAAAGTGTTTTCAATGAGAAATAACTGAAGTATAAGCATGGATTTGGCCAAATATACAGAGTAAAAACTATTAATACCCATCACAAGCAAAACAGCATGGAAGATTTCACTTTTGACTCATACACAATATTACTTCTTTGTTCTAATATAGTTGTTATGGTCACCATATTAAACCAGCATACGACTCTTGCTGAAAGAAAGACTTTTTTCAATTTGGGACATGTCCCTTTTTATTTTTGATGGAAGAAACTATTTATAAAAACTAAATATTTCATTAAGTCTTATTTTGGAAACACAGGAGTACCTTTGTGGAAGCACAAAAAATTTGATGGTTTGAGAATTTTTGTATGTTGTTTCAAAATACTGGGTGCAATTCTGAGAAGTAAGGAACAATGAAAATTTTATCATTGATGTCATAAATTACATTCTGTGTTTATGGAAACTCATAGTTAAAACAGTCACATTTATGGTAGTGCAGGTAGAAAAGAAACATACATTACTTTTGATACAAGATGAATGTTTGAGAAATCAGTTCTAGTATTTTGAGACACTATCTTTTCCTTTTGGAACATAATGTTCTGGTTATTGATTTTGGTTATTGCTGTGCATTGACAATTTGTAGCTGAAACAAATTTTAAGGAGTTTCCTGGCTTTGATCATTCTCAAGTAATAATTTAGGTGGGATAAAAAGGACACTTTTGTACATTTTGTCTCTTTTACATTCAGTTACACATCACTGCAGAAGGCATTTGGAGATTAGCACTGATTATGTAAACCTGATAACTCTGGACTTTTATTCCATCTTCTGAGCAAGTAAGTGTCTTTTAAGTCTTGTAAATAGTGATGCTCCTGCTGATTTACCAGGGGCCTCGTGGGTCTTTGCCACTTTGATGCACAATTCAAATGTTCATCACACTCCACTGTTTTACTTAAAATTTGGTGAAAAGAATGAAAATAGCATTGTTCAGATTATTCCCAAAGCAGTTAATTTAAAGAAAAAATAGTCAATTTATCTAGCTCAAGACCAGCCCCCTCATGTAAACAGGGATTAATGGCTTTTAATTTGTGCTAGCTCTGAAAAACTCTGGATGTTTCTGGAGCCAGGGCATTTTCCATGGAAACCCATTCCATGCCAAACATTGTCAGGCCAGGAAGCAGGTTTTCCTTTGGCAGAACAGTGGTGAAAATAGACCTTGGGAGGCCACCAGAGCATGCAAAATATGATCAGGTAGCCTCACAGGGTCCTTTGAGATGTAATTTCCATTTCATTCCTCATCACTACAATAATTAAGCAGTATTGCAAGCCAGATAATACCCTTTGATGGACGTTATTTAGTCATTACCCTGACAGCTGTCAAAAATTGAAATAAATTTGTTTAGCAGCCAAACTGGACAAATTCAAAAAGCTTCCATTTAGGAAATCAAGTAAAACAGAATTAGACAGAACTACAGAGACAGAACAGGAGTCCCCTTTCGATTATTTGTTGAGTGATTTGAGGACAACCAAATCTTAAGTAACAACTGCGTTGCGCAGACAAAGGAAGCAAAAATCCCAAACCCTGTAATAGCACTTGAAATAAGACACTGCATCATGATATTTGTTCTAAGCCCATCAATATTCAGAAGTTAGAGGCAGCAAAGTGGCAAGAACAGTCTGCTCAAGCAGGAGAGAATATATGTGTCACTGGAGCTGTTCTCATGCGTTAAGACAGAACAGTTTTGGGGGTGTTCACAAAGCCCAACCTTGGCAAAGGTGCCTGGATAATGATTGCCTGAGGTGACATGGGCATTTACAGAGCTTGCAAATGGAAACACAAAGGATGAACAGAAGTATAAAAGAAGCCTGAGCATCTGTAACTGTGGGGAGAAAGAAGAAACACCAGAGCAGCAGTCAAAACCTGATTCGATGGTGTCAAAAGTCACCCCAGCAGCAGCACACCTCTGCCTACACCAGATAGCTTTAGGATCACAGACTCTATATTTAGAAACCCCTTCTTCCATGCACTATGAATTTAAGGAAAAAGCATTTGAAAATTAGAAATCTTCTAGGACCATTTTTAGGTAAGACAGACTTTATCTTCCCCAGCAAGCACCCGAAAAATATTAATTCAATTCAAATATTTTATGAAGCACATCCTTCTTTTGAGTGATACTTTATTTCTCATTAGCAGTCAAATTATTGACAGATGCTCAACAAACTGTCCATCCTCATTATTTTTCTATTCCGTCTGGAGCCCTTTTTATCACATTAAAATAAAGAGCAAACATTACTTAAAATATGATGAGATCAGCAGCCTCCCAAAAATGTAATAGACAAGAAGTCAGCCTAAACTTTTCAGAATGCATTTTTCATGTATTTAGAATTTAAAAACATGACAAAACACTAGGAATATAGAAACAAGATCACAGTAATACCTAAATGGTTGTCAAGTCCCAATATTCAAAGACCTGAGAGTTCTTGGATCTGGGGAATTTAAAGAAAAAAATAAAAGCAAATGCATTGATTGTAACCACATAAAGAGATTCATTTGAACCCACGCATGTATCTAGATTTTTATTTCTCTTCAACCTTGAAGCTGAAAACACATTTAACAACAAATAAAACATTGATTCCCACAAGATCAAGAGAATCTAGGTGTGAAAATCAGAAGCTATTGAGAAACAAGTAATACTACCAGGAGACCTCTCAACTGTTTTTTGCACCGCTCAAAATCCCAGACATTTTCTTCTGATTCTCCTCTGTCTCCATTAAAATAAAATGCATTCAAAAGAGAGATGCAAAATTTAAGTGTCATTAATTTTAAGTGTTAGCTCCTCTATTTCTTCATTTGAATGCGAACACATTTCTAGAGAGATCTACTCTAGTCTTCCATATTTTGCTGGCTGTCTTGAGGGGCTCAGAGACTGTTAATTGAAGCATTTCATCAAGCTTGCATGGTGAAGCAATATTATTTTAGCATTTTGACATAAACTATCTAGTTAATACAAAGTGAAGTTGATGAAATTAATCCAGTGACTCAGGAAATGAATCGTTTGAAAACTGCCTTCAACTTGACAGCAAGAATTAATAATCATGTTTGAGACGAAATCAAAACAAGAAGCATGTCTTTTCCCTTCCCCTTCCCCTTCCCCTTCCCCTTCCCCTTCCCCTTCCCCTTCCCCTTCCCCTTCCCCTTCCCCTTCCCCTTCCTCTTCCCCTTCCCCTTCCCCTTCCCCTTCCCCTTTCTCTTCTTGAAATCTTCAGACCTTAAGAAAAATGTCTTAAAAATATTTCTATGTTTTGTTGTTTGTCAAGTATAACAACTAAAGATATTGAGACCCTTGAGAAGGGAACTTGGAAAAATGAGCAGAAGGAAAGAAATTTCCAAATTGGATTGGCCATGGGAGCAGAAACTGTTTCCTTCTGTAGCAGCTCTGTCATCAAGAACATTTAGTTCTATCTCTCATTGTCAAGTTAACATCCAACTTGAGGTGTAGAAACCCCTATGGAGGCAACAAATGTGCCACTTTGCCCTTTTTCTGCAAAAGATTAAATTACTCTTTTGATTAAAGGCAAACCTAAAACTCTGTCTTTCATTCTTGTTTTTGTATACTCAGGCAACCTGTGGGGGGAGGTTTGGGGGGCTAAGGGGAGTTGCTTCATTTTTTACCACCGAGTGATCTGAAATCATCTGTATCTGAAGATTTTATGAGTTCATGCAACCATCTTTGCTGAACACCTGAGGAATTATTAGGCTGATCGGTATTTTACAGTGCTGTGGTAATAAAGTTTGAATCCACAGCATAGATGGGTTTTCTAATGCATTGCAGCTATTAGGCCATCAGATGAGCTCTAAATTTCAATTTTATGATGGTATGTTCAATTTTATTTACTTGATGTAATTTCTTCTAGAACTTCTGCCAAAATATCTGAGAAAAAATCAGATCAAATGGAAGTGTCCTGACATTTCTTGAGAAATCAGTGCCAAAATAAGTTACAACACGTGACAGAATATAGATTTAATCTTTCCCCTTCCTGCTATTTGAAACCAGTTCAATTCACCAGTTTTGTCAGTATATTTGTTTTTTGATCCATATGGGCTTATAAAATGCACCCACTTAATTAATTTAGAAAATTGACTGTCAATTATTTCTCCCTTTGGCACATGACTCTGAAGCATGACAGAGAGCTTCAATTTTTATATCAGGTGGACAAGAGATAAACTGCATGGGTATAGTGCCATCTAATGCCATGGAGAGTTCAGAGATGTGCTGCCATCACCTTCAACCTCTGCAAAGGTTAAGGATACCAAAGCTTTCAGTGATCAACAGTGATCAAGAGTGAAAATTTAAGGGAACAGTGGTCCTGAAATAACCAGAAAAATCCTAAAATGGGTAGCACTGAATATACTTTTCTTGCTTTTACAAAACTCTCTATTTTAAGGCATAACATTTTGAACTGCTTTACGTACACTTAAGTGATATGTGGATCTATAGTTCTAAATGTTCTATATTCAAAACCAAAGATTTTGCTGAGCCAAGTAAGAATTAGAGAGGTCTACAGACAGAAATCTCAGCAGAATATCAAGAGAGAATGAAGAAATGGCCACAGGTTGTTGCCATATGAAGATATGCAATGTTTTTTCCTTAATAAGTTCTGATATAGAATAACTTTTAGGCTAAAATTCCCTAGCTATATTTAACAAAGTTTACTATTATTCAGTTTGAGAAAATTAATCTTGAAGATATTTTACCTGTTTGATGCATTCTGAAAATTTCAATTTCCCTGTCTCTGAATCATTATTAATTTGATTTCCCTCACAGTTTTATTCTCTTTTTTAACTCTTACCCCTCATGTTTCATGAGGCATGAGTCATCTTTATGCATCATTTTCTTCTAACTTTCTTTTCACTGTTTGGCTTTGCATCAAATTCTCACAGCATCAGCTATCTGACTATGACCTTTAAGGCGATGAAGATTTCTATCCAACTGTTTTAATTAAATAAAATACAGTGTATTTATATGGTATGAAGCTGTATAATTTTCTATTGCCTAAACCTTGTCCTATAGTAAGTGCTCCTATATGTTATTTTTTCCTAAAACTGACATTCTCTTGAGGTAACTGCCAAAGGATACATTGCATTTCTTGCTAATCAGTTGACAGAAGGGTCTTACAAGTATCATAAAGTTTATTCTCAACAGACTTCAGAACCGGACAGTATATGAGATTTCATTGCAGCATTATACCTAACCATGGTATATACCACTATGATTACAGGCTAGAGGAAGCATCAATTGGTCATATTCCTGTCACCAGAATACACTATGTGTTACGGAAACAATTATTGCAAAGACTTAACTGTCCCATATCACTTGACTGCCCTACCTGGCTCCCAGTAAGCTGAGAGTGGTGCAAGAGGTCAAGCAGGAATTGGAAAATGTTTTTCCAGATTTTCTTTTTGTCTGCTTTTGAATTATCTACATGGCTAAAGAATGAATAACTTAAATCCAGGAGAAGAGAGAATTAATTCATTCAATGAAATTTTATTCTAATTTCAGCATAGCCAAATTTTGCTACTTGGTATCCAAGCTGCAGCTGAAATCCTGACTCCAGATACTATGGCAGTCAAGTGAGCTTCCTGCAGTTGTCAGGTAGTGATAAATTCTGAGAGTTTCTTTTCTGTGAATAAAATTATTGAATGAATTATTGAGAATGAATTATTCCGATTCAAACAGTTATAAATATCTATCTGTATTCTGCGTAATAAGAATAAACACATGGAAGACATCAGAAATATGCATGCCAGTTTATGATCAAACTGGAATCAGAGGCCTGAGAAAGGCTGAAAACTGATGCTAAAAATCTGCTGATAAAGAGATACTAGACCTCCTCCAGGAAATCCTCTTTCAGTAATTATCCATCCTTCACCTTTGCTGGCACATCTTAGAAGTTTAAAATTCTGTTCTTGCTTTCCTCTTAATATTATTCAAACCCCAGTTTCTTTCTCCTTTCTTCATGGCATCAGACTTTCTAGACTAATGATTATTACTTTCCATCTTCTGATGGCCATTATCCATCCAGATGATGCCTTCCCATCTGGTTTGTATCTGTCTTGAAGTCATGAATATAGATGAGGTACTCCAGCTGAGACCTTCCCAAAGCTGTTTGAGAGGATTATTTACTGTCCTATAGATCCCTCTGTGGGATCTGCTTATTGCTACAGCATAATATTGCAGCATAATATTGTTGGTTCATGTTTAAATATGATTTGCTATTACACCCAGGATATTTTCTGCTGTTTAGCTAGGTATTCCCAATCCTGCATGAGCAACTATTTCTGCAGAAGCAGAAGTATTTTCTACTTGTTGAATTTTAATTGTTTTCTTTTAGAAGTATCTTCTACTTGTTGAATTTTAATTGTTTTCTTTTAGTCTTTGATTTGACAAAGTAGTTTTGAAGTTGAGATCATTTTTCAGCAGCCCCTCCCAGCTTGGATGCAATTAGTGCAATCTCTGTTCTTTCATCCTGCTTATTAATGAAATGTTACCCACTGCAGAATCTCACCTGCACATCCTTCCATTCAGGTTCGCTGACACTTGCTTTGTCAGGAAGGTTTGTCCAGTCATTGCATCCCTGCTGCAGTGCTTCCATCTAAACATTTCCACAGATCACTTCTGAGATTTACCAGATGTGATTCACTTGTTTTCTATTCTGGATTGAACATTACTCATTTAATTGCTTTTCTTCTACATTTTTATAGTTTGCTTGTTTATTTTAGTATTTTTATAGAGGGCAAAATTCATCTGATTTTATCTGCAAGCCACAAATTTCTACTTTTTTATCCTTTCTAAAGGCAGCTCCATTTTTCAATTTTCTTTATTTTCTTTGTTGTTCCTGCATATTCAAAGGCAATGCTATGATCATTGACATTTCATTAGCCAATTCTTTCAGTAATCTGGAACATGTTTTAGCACATCCATCATGATGGGTGGAACACAAATACCTCAATCTCTTAATTGTAGTTTGCTGTCTGAAAACCAACACTAGTTGTTCAAATTACATGCTTTTACATTAATATTTCACTTTTAATTTAGTCTATCATGTCTCTGGTATAATAGTTAAATCATTGTTTTAATCTTATCTCTAGACTGCTTAGTCCTTAAAATTTTCCCCGTATTTCCTTTGATATCTTTGCTCATCAGGAAAACATCACTTATTTCTGCATGACACATCTCTGAAACATCACACTGACAATATTCACATACAGGGACAGTGTTTTTCCTATCATTGTTTTTGTACTATGCCTTCTTATGAATAGTACAACAGCTTAAAATGCTTTAAAAATATCTAATTTCCATGTAAATTGCCTACAATATTGTTTGCTCACAGGATGCAATTCTCATCCTCTGATTGATAGAAGGCCAGTAGCAAATCTCATTTCAATTTGTCAACTATTTTGGTATTTGGCATAATCAGACTGCTGGCTAAGAACATCTTCTGCATCCATACTTTGGAGACAGGTAATGATGACAGACTTGCTCACATAACAGCCTTTCAGCCAGGAGGATTCAGAAAATGTTGCAGAGAACATGGTTTGAATAGCATTTGCATTTTTGGATTGTTTTATCCACCACAATGAAAGGAACTATGGCAACTGTTTAAGAATCTCACTCCAGGAATAAATAACATAGTATATAGGGAAACACAAGAATTCTGTGTTTTCGTGAGCAAAAACATGGAAAATTTGAAAAATCTGGTATCATGTATTAACAAGGATATTCTAAAGAATATTAATCTAATTTTATGAATTTTTCTTTCCTTGCATGAGTCAAAGGCAGTATGAGAGCTGTTGAGAGGCAGTGAAAATCAAGTACTGAAGCACTAGTCCCAAGTTATTCTGAAATAACATAAATAAATTATTTAGAAATAATCATGTGGACTTGTGTGAGTACTGCCCTAATCTTAAAAAGAGAGACCATCCAAGAATCCACAGGCATAAAATAGTAATGAAAATAAATCTGTCCCCTAGAACCTGGCACTCTTTTGGGCAACCTTGCAAAGGATGAGTGAGTGCTACATAAAAGAGCGTGTATGCAAAAGCAGCTGTCATTTCCATTTAAGTTTTATTTTCTTTAAATAAAACTTGTTACTGAAACAGCAAGGCAACACCACTTCTTCGTACACACCCCCAAACCCCCCCCCCCAAAAAAAAAAAAAAAAATCCAACCGAGGAGTTGATGAGAGTGATTTTAGAAAGCTATAGGATTTGGTGGTCTACATGAGGAAGAATAAAAAGATCAGTGATTATGACCTGAGAGAAATAACAGCAAGAACACAAGCTCCTGAGTTCTCAGAGAGAAGGGCTAAGAGCAGCTAAATTTGAGTTGAGAGGTGAAACTGAGTTGGTCCAATGACCCCAGGAAATCCACAAAATGTCACAAGGACATTGATAGTAGAAGTCATATCTCATGGAAAGGGAAGCCTGATCAATAACACAGTTTCCTACCACATTAAAAAAAAAAAAAGAAAAAAGGAAGATCCAACATGTCAGTGATGTCATGGGAAGACAGCATGTTTAGCTTTCGTACCAATGTTTCCTGAACCATCCAATTAGCCAGGTACAGAGTTTTGATATCAGATACTTCTTTATAGATGAGAACTATAAGAATATTCTTTTTCAGTGCTTTTGCACAGAACTGTAAACTTTCCACAGAACCATAGAAGATAAATACTCTTAAAAACTAATTTTTTCGCAAAGTTTGAAACATTTGGAGGGCTTCCAGAAAGTCTGCACTGCCAAGATACCGTAAAAAAAGCAACAACATGTATTACGGATGAAGAAATCTAATTTCCTTTGGATGTTGATATGTTCTCCATGTGGGATGGAGGACACTGTGGGACATTGATCGCACCCTTGGTGCTGTGGTGATGACTAGTCCTAATTATTTTGGAAAAATTACCACATCTTTTATCCAGAAGAAGAAAAGGGAGAGTAATCACATACTGACCCAAATCTAATTGGCTCTTAAACATGGAGAATGCAAAAAAAAGTGGTTTAATTTATGGTTAACCCATGCTGTTTGTAGGTCCTTTCTTTCTATTATAAAAGTGTAGTACCTCCTGTTGTGATTACTATTACCTCAGTGGGTTTTCTCAATGTGCCTCCAGGCACCACGCTCAGTATGATAAACTTTTTGGGCTGTGCCCTTTCATTGGATCTGCTGATGGAGAAATTCCAGCAGCCCTCTTCTGAGGGTTTTTCGTAAAAGAGCAGTGGTTGTCTTGTTGAGGGAAAAGAAAAAGACCTGTTTAGAAAGGTATGTTCTTTGGAGCCAGTCCAGCAGAGCCCAAGGCAGGGGGGAAGTCATGACCAAAACACTTTTCAGAAGCATTTATGGATCACACACTCTGTTACAATGTGCATTAATGCCAATTATAACTTCTAATTATTCTACATTGCCCTGAATAGGGGAGATAAAGCGAAATTTTGTTCTATTCAGGTTAGTATTCTACCTGCTTTGCTGAAGCAAAATTTGTGCTTCATGAATATAATGTAACTAAATATTTCTGTAGTATTTCTATAAATGGAAAAAAAGGGACCTGTTAGAGTTTCATAACACATGCTTCTCTTATATGTAGAGTTATGACTTACCGTGCATTAGCCTGAAGGAAGGGTTCTTTCCTTGGTCCATGGTTAGACTAAGAATTATCTGGCATTCCTCATGCATGTGAAAATTATTTTAATAAGACACTTTGAAGTATCTGAGCAATTGGATCACACTCTATAAAAAAGCACATTATTATTAAAGTATTCACACTAGCAACTGTTATGCTGTAACTCAAGGAGCTTGATATCTTTCTTGAAGTTATATTAAATTCCTAATAGATCTGGGCACTTTTCTTCAGTTCTGCAACAGTACTGGACTTCAGTTAAGACTTCAGAATATTTAGAAAATAAAACTACTATATAAAATTTGGAATAGAAACAAAATCAATCCATGCCAGACATAGGATAAGTCTTACTGTTTCTTTTCTTCTGCAGAAAGGTGAACTGCCTGTTGTTGATTGTCCTGACATTATTAAGTAGGAACACATGAAATTTGGAAAGAAAGATTGTGATGTTGGTTTGGTTTTTGGTTTGGTTTGTTTTTTTTTTTTTTTTGTTTTTTTTTTTTTTTTTTTTTTTTTGTTTTTTTTTTTTTTTTTTTTTTTTTGTCTGAGATAATATTGAAATGCCCTGAGGGTTTTATAATGCATATGCCAGAAGGATTCACTGAATTGCTAATGACCTGGTGGGTTAGTGATTCTGAAGGCAGACTTGCTTCAAAGCAGAGGCTGTGACTGACTTAGTGAACACTGAGTGGAAAAATACATGAAATGAGTAGAGAGCCTTTCTGAGCAAAAGTAAATCCCTTCCACTTTCCACAAAATACAGTCAAAAGCCTATTAAAAATGTAAAGACATCATCATTTTGAAAGGATCCAAGGCTATCGGGGAGATTTTTGTGATTGCTCTTTTTTCAGAAAAGCTGTGGGAAAAGTTATGCTTACACACAAGATTTGCAGGGGAAGATGCTGAACAAAGGACACAAAATTCACCCTCTGCATCAGTGTCAAATGGTAATAGCTGACAAAGTAAATGAAATGCAAGTTGGACACCTACAGACTTGTAGGTAAGACAAGGTGACCTGTGCTGTGACATGAATAAATAGCTGAAACAACCCACATTTCCTGTCCCCTGAAATGTCACCTTGTCTGGCACACTGCTGGCCCCAGTCCTGGTGCTGCTGAAGTGTCCTGTCACTGCTACACCACACATATTTAGATTACAAGATTTGGGTACAAAATCTTTCACCACTGAACCCGCATTAGCCTGTTCAGAAGTCCCTCTAAAATCTGAGTGGTGTGACAGCCCTATGGGAAGCACAGGCGGGAATAAATATCCTGGGAATTCACAACAGGAAAAATAATAATTAAGGAGGAAGGGTAGGACAGATCACTCTTCACCAGGAAGTTTTGCTCATAAATTCCCATTTCTCAGCTTCTCTTGGTAAAGATACAGATGATTCAGGAAGAATCTTCCTGAACTTAAGATCATTTTCTCTCCTTTGTTTCCACTAGAAGGAAATGTTATTTCTTGAATTTATTTTGTTTAGTAGTTATCTTGGATAACATATGCATATATATTTCTGCATCCGTTAAGGAGCAGAGAAGGAATGATGTGCATTTAAAAGGCAAAAATCTATGTACAGCAAGAGCAAGAGCTCAGATATTTAATGGATATCTGGATATCTTCCAATATGAAAGCAATAGTTTTTAGCATCATCTGGCTTGCTCATCCTCTTTCCAGTAGATTTTATCCTGTGTCTTTTTTGCTTTTAAATTTGTGGATTTCAGTTAATCATAAATTCCGTTATGCACAATGCAAATTGCATATACTTATATTACTGTAATTTTAAAATACTGTGTTAGATTTACTTAGCATAATTATGGAAATTGTATTTTCCCAGCTGTAAAATATAGTTTTTTACCAAAGACATATTAAACACATAATTCCAAAAAATGAGGAAAAAAAATTTGGAAGTGCTTGAAAAACATCTGGAAAAAACCTAAAAGGAAAATATAAAAAGTTGTAGAAATTTCAATCTGTCTCTACCTTTGCATATATTTATGTATCTTTTCTCTGCTAAGTTCAAGCACTTCACCTTTTGTCTTTAGCACTGAACTGGATTGTTCATGCCAGCAGTGCACGGTGGTTTTATAACTCTGCGTGTCCTTACACTACCAAAGTCATGTGTGTGTGTTTGTGTGTATATAACACTTATATAAACAGGTTTTTTGTTTTATCCCTAATCTCTTTAAAGCCTAATCAGGATAATCTGACATTCTGACATTTTTATCTAGGAGTCTCTTAGATGACCATGGAGCTGAAGCATGCAAATAAAATAGAAGCTGGAGCTGCAGGATCAATACACAAGGCAAATATACAATGGGAATGGATGTCAATTCCATCAAAGAAACATGTTGCTAGTGAAAGTCTAAGGTTTTTCTTCCTGCTACTTGTGGATTTTTATGAATAAGCTTTCATTTAAAAAACCCAAAAAACCAATAAAGCAACCAAAAAACCCTTCAGATCATTCTCAAGGCAGAAATGTGTTGGCTGCTGTTCCTGCCATGATTGTGATGGATGTGAGCTGGCTGGGCAGAGGTACAAGCGAATCAGCTGTGGAAGACTTTTGGTGCATATGTGCAGCTGTGTATTTCGCTATAACCCTTAAACTGTTTTGAAATTGGAGTTGTGTGTTATGAGCAGAGAGCGGACCAACTTCTCATCTGACAGCTTTGTAGCTGAGGAGGTTCCAGAACCCAGGGACAGGGCCAGTGATGAGGTTCAGCTGGAAGTGGGAATGGCTGAGGACAGGGCAACCATCACATCTCCTCCTTGCACCTCTGTGCCTGTCCCTCTGAGACCACTGCAGGCTTCACCAGGGGTTTGGCTGAAACCAGCAGGATCCATCTGCTGCAAACTACAGGAAAGGCATTTCCCCACAGGTTTTTCCATCCACATCCTGCTGACAGCCCGGGAAAGATTATGAGCTACATCTCAGCTCAAAAGTGATAGTTTCTCAATGCACAAGCACTCAATATTATTTCAAAATGTTATACAAAGGTGAAAAAAAGGACAGATTGCATATTAGAAAACACCTTTGTAACTATCTGTATGCTTATATGTATATGTAAGTATATATACACGTATGTGTGGAGATATAAATATTGTTCATATTTCACGTCTCTGCCTTAACTGGAGATGACAAAGAAAGTTTCCAGTACATCAGCCAGCTGAGCGAGACTACATAGTAATCCAAATTACTTTCCACAGCTTTCTTCTCAGTGACTCAGAGCAGCCCACTGAGTGGAGTCACTACCAGAGTGCACGATCAAATACTTTTCCCAGTGGAGAAATTCAATACCATGCTTTCTCTCCCAGTGCATCGTGATACGTTTTCCTCTCTTAGCATCTGTGGTATTAACTGCAAGTATTTGTTGACACTGTTTAAAGGAATAGATAAAATGATGAAGTAGTTCTTCCTAGTTAAACAGAACAAAACAAAACAAAACAAAAAATTTAAAAAAAAAAAAAAAAACCCACAAAAAAACCCCCAAGCAATTTCTCCCTTTTCCATTAAGTTCAATAAAGAAAAACATAAAGTACAGCTTGCAGTAATCTGAAAGGTGCCTTGAAATCAACAGGATACTAAGTAATTCTAGCAATTTTATCAGAAGCAAAGCTAAAGAACCAGCAACAAACCCTATAAATATTAAAACAAGAACAAAATTATAAATTTCCAGGTATTTTACCTACATTTTAAATCAAGCAGGCACATACATTTGAAAACAGAAGCCCCGTGTTTGTGCCACATTTAAAGGCCCAGAAATTGCTCACTCAAAAGACATGTGGGAAAAATAATTGACATTCTTTAAAAGATAAAAAACATATGCTGGAGCCTTCAGGTGAATTTCCAGTGGCTGTCATCCAACTCTGGGGATCAGGGAGCACCTGTTCCTGCCTACCAAGGGACAGGTTCTGGCCTGCAGGAAGGGTCTATGCAAACCCTGCTATATCTAATGCCAAGTAATTTCAGTGTCTGACACTGAGGTGTTATAATAAAATGAATCAGAAAAATAAGATAAAGTAAAAATTATCCTGCTTTCTCCTCTTCTGTCCTGATAATTAGAGATGTTATCACTTAATTAGGACTATTAGCACTTCATTAGCACATATTCTGTTGTCAGACTACGCCTTCCAGGAGCATGTTCTCTTTTTCTTCCTTTCTTTTTCTGCCTTTCTTCCCCAGTAAACCAGTGATTCTTGCCTTCCTTTCTGAAATGCTAAATTATTTTACTGCATTTTTCAGGATGATGTTGAAAATATATCATAATTAAAGAGTTACCTTCCAAGAACACCAAATACTCCAATTACATTTGTAAACAGACCTCAAGTAGTTAGAGATACTTTCCCTTCCTCTAACTATTTTGTTTTATTTGCTTTATTCTTTTCTGCCTTTCTCATTCTAAAACAAGCATCAGTCAGATTTACTTGCCACTGATATAAAAACCCCCATGTTATTAATATAAAAATGGTCCCTTGATTAATTTACAGCATGCCAGAGGAAAAAAAACAAACCAACAAAAACCCCCGAAACAATCCCCACCAAAACCCACACCAGAATAAAAAAATAGATCTTGTGCTGATGAAATGATCCACAACATGTTAAAACCTGCTTCAAGCTAAAACCAATCCACATTTCATTAACACTCTCTCCTAATCAATGGGTAATATCAATAAATAGCAATTTATCCCAGTCATAGCAAAGGAATGAACAGAAAACCCAAACACAGCTTGCTGAAGTGGGAGCTATATTAAGAAAAAATTAAAAAGGAGCTCCTGAGTCTGCCTTTTTTCTAACTTTATTCTGTATTTCCATAGCATTCCTCTCAGGATGTGTAGTGGACTGTTGTTTTGCTCCAGCTGTGGACAATGCAGGTGCAGGTGAGGACTGAGCTGATCATTACAGATATGCACCTTCACTCCCGCTGCTGTTACTGGCATCATCGAGGCTTGTGTGAGCCCTGTCCCCTGCAGCTGGCACTGAGCAGGAGCCAGGTCTCTGACCGTGCTCTGGAGCTCCAGGACCTGCAGCAGTGACCTGCTGAATTCCCATGCAGGGTAGGGGCTGAGGGCAGACAAGACGCCCCAAAGGCGTCAGAGCCCTCCTGCCTGCACAGGCAGCACCACTGAGGCTGTGGTACCCTTTTCCTTCCCGCACTGCCACCCTGTATGCCTGACTGGCTTAGGAAAGTGATGGATATCCCTGTGTGGTGCTAACATTTCATGGTACTGAAAGCTAAATGCAAGTTGTAATAAATACATATGAGAGAGAGTACAGAATTTCCCTCTTTAAAGTACTTGAGACGTTAAACCATTCAGGAGGCAAGATACAATTTTCTGTAAGAAATGTTCTTTGTGGGGGAAAAAAATGGTGTTTTCAGTGAAAGTACAGCTGTCTGATCTGGAGTTCATTTCAAGCCTACTTGTCTTCACACTGAAAAAGAAAATCCCTGCCTTTCACATGCTTCTGATGGCATTTTTTGTCTCTTGGTAGCTTTTAGCAAAGTACAGTTTGGCAGTGAAGAAATGTCACATATCTGCCAAGAGGCAAGATACTGAAGAAAAGGAAAACCTCTGAAAAAGTTTAGAGTTTATTTACAATTCATAATGAAAAGACCTTTACCCCAGAGGTCCCAGGAGTCCACCAGTGATACTTCTTAACATAGAAGTCCAGTAGAACAAAAGAAAATAATTTCAGGGCAAAGGGAAATAAAAAGTGATTTTTCTCTTGGACTCTCCACTGTACAACATATACTACAAAATATTAAAGTACAAAATAAAGAAATAATATAAAGACATTTAGAGAAAAAATATTCTTTGATCTTTCAAGAAATCATTTCTCAAGGTAGTAATAGAACTTCAAATGCAGTAGTTTTTTCTTTTCATAGCTCTATTTTATCTAGAAGACTTGCTTATTCCAGTCTGTAATTTTCTCCCTCTTATCTTCTGCGTAAAATCCCCAAATAAACAAAGAAAAAAACCCCAAACACCCACAAAAAGCTCTCAACAATATAAGTTTCAGTAAGTTAACAGAAGTTGCAGTTTACTTGAGTAGGGGGAAGAGAAATGTCACAAAAAACACATAACAATTTTACTGTTTTTCGTTTTCTTTTTCACCAAAAAAGAATATTTTTTAACAACACATCAAGAACTGCAGTTCTGTAAGGGTAAATATAGACATCCAGCCATGGCAACAAGTTTAAAAGTCCTAATTCTTGGCAGAATAACTTTTTTATCAGTTTTGTGATGTTGCTTGACATCTTCCAGGTGCTGAAGCACCTGGTTTGCTAGAGGGAGATGATGAAAACCAATAAAACTATGACAGGACACTCAAAAAATGAAGAAATTAATAATTAATTTTTTAAATCCCAAATGACTGAGACGGAAAATGATTTGCAGTATTTGAGGTGAAAGAAAATATCGTAGAAGTGAATAAAGGCCACAAAGGGTTGAAAACTCTGCTCAGCTTTATATAAAGTACTATCCATTAAATGAGAGTACATACACATATGTATGTTACATGCAAATATAAAAGGAAAAATTTACATAATTAACTTAATGACTAAAGAATGCCTTCCTGTATCTGCGGATGCCAAAGGAAGAGAGATCATAGAAATATACTTCATTTCTCTTACTTTGAGGTATGAATGTAACTATAATTACTAACTGATATTAGGATAGTTTTAACCTTTTAAAATAAGAAAAATAAAAATTACATGTGTACCCATTCTAAGGAAAGAAAGCAAGTAAAGGTTAAATTTATAAATACTATCATAACTCCATATTATACTATAGTAATTATGTACTATAATTCCTTAAAAGGACCAGTCAAGTTTACTAAACACAGTTTGAGTTCCTGCAAACTGTAAGGATGAGAAGATGGCTCAATAACCTGTAATTCAGAAGTTGAAATTTTACTGTGTCTGTGATCCCTCTCACTACTTGATTTGCCAGTTGTGGGCACTTATGTGAGAGCAGTTCCTAAAGCCCCTATATTTTTTTACAGTTCCATACAAGTAGTTTGTTTTGTTCCAACTCCTTCAATGGAAGGAGTTGGAACAAAATGGAGTGCATGGCACTCCGTGAAGTCCAAGCAGTGGCACAGATTGAAGTGGAGTTCACAAATAACTGTGGTGATGTCTTTAAGCAGCGATTTCTTTTCTCAGCTGTCATGGCCCAGCAAGCCACGGGCTGCCAGGTCCAGGATTACCCCACTACGAGGAGCTGAAGGGGCTCTTCATACATGGAAATCCTCACCAGCGCCAAACCAAACAAGGTAATGTTGAGTCAAAAGCAGTACACACAAACCCTTCCCACTCTTCAAAAGAGAAAGCCAGTATTCCCACACACATACTCCTTAATAACTCATCTTAAAGCCCTTTCTCATCCTCCAAGGCTGTGGTTAACCATTTGTGTACTAGGAATGAAATCACTTTTGTTCACATACCACATCACAAGGTCATTACCTACAATAACTGTGAGCACTGAATGAATAATATGAAAGAACTTGTGTGTTAATGTTATGTTTGGTTACATAACGTTGATTTTTCTAAAAATGTGTATAAAACTCTGTGTTTTCTTTGGCTGCAAAATATATGAGTAATTACGCATTAACCTAATAATAAAGTGAAGTAAGGGATTTAATTAAAAACTCTTAAAGTTAGCACATTTCTTTAAGTACAAGAAATGAACCCACTATTAAGACCTTAAAACTGTTATAAGTATCACATTTTATTTCACCATTCTGCATTTGCAGTTTGCATCAATGGCAAGGCACGAAGAGTACTTTCCCTCTGCACCAAGCTTTCATTTGCACTTTTTGTGGCTCTTTTGCAGATGGCATGAATTCTTTTAGGTGTATTTCAGTTTTATATATAGCTGACTGAAAAACACTGAGCTGGAGCAAATAGTAATGATGTCTGTGCATACTCCGCTGAGTATGAGTCAGAATTGAGGCCCTCTCTTTCTCCTGGATTCATCTTGCTTGAGAGGCAACTTCCAGGGTGGAAGATACATTTTTCCTCTTGCAGGGAAGCAGTGAAATTTGAAGGTACTGAGCAGTCATAACAAACCTGGGGTACCAGGTGGTGCAGTCTCCTGCAGGCTGCTTGCCAGTGAGGAAGAACTGGGCAGAGTTCAGGATTGCTACCTATGGGCAGGAGATTGCAGCTGGCCTGGACAGCTGCATGTGCTGTATTTTGCTATCAATCTGCACTATTGGAAACCCACATTAATCAGCTAGCCCACAGCAAAATCGACCTGACAGCTAGAAAAGTGGACTGGTGGTGACAAAGAAACAGACGGAGTGGATGAAAACAAACAGACATTGACGTCCACAAGGGAGGGGAGGAAGCGAAGCTTTTTCAGAAGTAGAAAGATTGAGATTGAGAATGACAAGACTTTGAAGGAAAACATGTACTCCCTACCTACCTAGGAGCAATATATCTTAAGCAGGTGTCCTCTGTTTGAAATTCCCTCCACCTCACATGGCTTTTGTGAAGTTCTGGTTGATTGTTACCAAGAATTTTTATAATCCTTTATTCAGATGATGTGAACCATCACAGAACCATCTTTATTTCTTCAATTAGTGAAAATCTTCCATAATAGCCAGAAGATGTATGTTCCACATTGGATGTTGCAGGGTGTGTTTCTGCATTTGTTAGTACTGAAAGAACGTTATTTAATTTGTTTTTTTCATCTTTGATGTAGGCTGGGTAGTTTGCAGAAAAGATAATAAGGCAAAAATTGGACAGTTATATTCAGGGAGGCTGGAAAAGATGTAAATGGACTAACTTTATTGAGTTCAATGGCATAAAGATAGTTACTTTACCTAGGTAATCTGTTTTCCATCTGTCTGCTCTCAGAAAATGTATACAGCCCCACTGCCTCTATCCTCCCAAGGAGTGGAATATGTTACTTGGAAACAATCAGTCATTCACACAAAAATAACATTTCCATGCCTGTCACAAATAACCATGTGTAAAAAAGAAAAAAGCCCTGAGGTGCTATCCTTTATCTACTTTTAAGCAGCATTCTGTGAACCAAAATGTATACTTCTGTGTGAGTTCCTTGAGGGGAAATATTTCCAGTCTCATTTATAGTTAAGAAAATACAGTGGTTTAAAATTTAGGTATATTTAATTTTTTGTTGTAAAATGGAAGTATTAATGCTTGTCTGCAAAAGCATATGAGCATTAATGCTAAATGAAAGCTCTATAAATTGCCATGATTAGAACAAAAACCAAAAAACAGTGCAGGTGGGCTGGTTTTTATGGATAATGAAAATTTGAGTTGTGTTTTGAGTTTGAAGCAAGTATATCGACCCAAATCTGTGCCATCCATCTGTTTGATGCCAAACTGAGTTTGAAATTGTTCTTTCTACCAATGTTTGCCATACTTTTGAATGCTAAATTCCACTACAGAAAATTGAAACCAGCTGTGCCTTCTTTCATCTCACCCATATGCTCTAAAATCTTTGCCAAACAAGATCCATAGATTTTCCCGGTAGGATGTCTCCTTTCCTGTTGTTCTTTTGAGCAATGAAACAGCTATCAGAGCCGGAATTTGGATGCCATCAGTGAGTGGATTAACATATAGAGGAATTATCTCCATAGCTGGGGAGGTAGCTGTTGGGCACAGCAGGAGCAGCACAGCCTGGCTCAGTGAAAGGACATGGCATGAATGGTATGCAGCACAGGAAACACACGGCAGCATCAGAAGAACTACCTTTTGTCTACACTGCTGTGAAGTTTTCAGAGCAGATTTGGATCCTGAGGAAGGCCAAGAGGCTGCCAGAGAGGTTGTGCTATCTCCATTATTTGTGGGTTTCAAGACCCAACTGGATAAAGTCCTGATTGACCTGATGTGATCTCAAAGATGATTCTGCTTTGAGCAGGAGATTGGACTACAGACCTCTTGATGTCCCTCTCAGTCTGAGTTATCTGATGATTCTGTGACTCTGGGATGTATCTGTAGCCATGCTCAGGGTATTTTCTTTGCAACAATAGTAGAATGGATTTTTATGTGGCCAAAATAGACCACTGATAACAATTTTCCTGTCTTTTCTGCCACAGAAACATCCATAACTTTAGAAACTACTCTCATCCATTTTAGAATTAAGCTGTATTTTATGTAGAAAAGCTAAGACCATGTTCACAGTGGAACAGACCATGTAAGAAACATGGTCATGGAGCACAAAAATGTCTAGCTGCCTTAGTTTTTGCTGCTGGTTTCAGATAGGTATTGCAGGCTTCCATGGGGGCCGTGAAGAAACTGTTTCTTCAGATGTGCGGTTGTGCTGAATCAGGAAAAGATTCAAGCCTGAAGATCTGAAAAGCCCTAAGGTCTAGGATATAAAGAGAACAACCTTAAATATATTTCAGTTCCAGAAGATTTTGAAATGCGTTTAATTTATTTCTACCAAGGGTTACAAAGAGGTTCCCATCATGATGAAGACTCAATTCGAGTACACTTGTACAACTTGACGTGCTTCATGCTGGGAACACTGAAGGTCAACAGAACATGTTTCTACCAGTATATGACAGATTCTCTGTCTATCCAGCCTGTCCAAGCTGCTTGGTGCCACAGGTACTTGAATTCTGGAAGAGCCTTTCTCATCTTCTAAGTGTACTGAATGTTCCCCTGCAGGTAAAAGCAACAGCTCTGATAGTTCAAGCTAAATGTTTGCTCTGTCACTAATAACATAGCCTGTACCTCACAAATTGAAATAAAAGAGATCTTACAACTAATGTATTCATGCTTGACAAATATTCACCATCAGGTTGACATCTGTCATTTGTTCTCTGAAGGCAATGAGTAAAATTAACCTGTCAGCATCTTGCTTCATTTGGAAAGGCACC
The DNA here is from genome assembly GCA_036785705.1 of Acanthornis magna. Taxonomy (NCBI): domain Eukaryota; kingdom Metazoa; phylum Chordata; class Aves; order Passeriformes; family Acanthizidae; genus Acanthornis; species Acanthornis magna. The sequence continues at coordinate 19,793,793 of JAWUZG010000040.1, read as the reverse complement.
TCATGAACTGTAGAAGTGAGGTAAAACTCAGCTAGTTAGCATGAGTCTATGTAATGGCTCTCTTACTAGAGCTTATTTTATTCTTCATAAGAAAAAAAGTGCTACATGACTTTCAAAGAGAACATCAAGTACAAGGATTTTTTATGGAATTAGGTAACAGAATCGTGTCACTTACCTTTATGAACTCATTGTCTTTTCAGAGGGCTGATATTTTTTCTGCTGCTGCCCTGCTGCAATATGATATCCTTTGATGATAATAGGATTTTTCGTGTAGTCAGACTATGTGATAATTGAGTGTATACACTGAGCATTCTGTACCTGCTAGAGTAGAAGGGAAGTGGGATGAATTGTATCTAGTGTCAAGGCTTCTTTGAGGAGACAAAAATTTTTTGTAACTAAAACTTCAAGAAGCTTAGTAAGGAGACATGTCAATTTGTTTAAGTGCAAATTATTAAAAAAAAAAAAAGTGTCATAATGACCAGGCTAAAATGCAATGCTCTGCAATTTGTTTTGACAGTGTCCCAAAGGACCAAATAAATGAAGATCAGAAATAATTTAGAAGAAAATGTTAAATTGGATGTAGGGCACATTGGCTAGTGTTTGTGCTCAGAAAAAGGGAATTAAGAATCTGATCTCCTTTTCCCAATAATATAACTTCCCAAGCCATTTAAACAAAGATTTTATTACGTCTATTCTTACAGCATTATATTTCACACCTCTCAGTGGTTTTGTAGGTCCAGTTAAATCATCTGTGGACTGTAAAATTTCAACACCAGTGCAAGTGGCAAAATCAAGCCTTGAAACTATTTGGACATCAATTCACACTTCTTTGAAATTGAGACACTGTTGCTTGTAATTAAATGTCATTGATGAAAATAAATCTAAGCCAAATAAGGTGATTTAAAGAAATAGTAGAAATAAGTTGGATATTATGTTTTTAACATAGGCATTTCCATTTTCCCAGTGTACTTTTTTAGCAAATGCAAGAATTAAAGGAAATGGTTTCTATATTTCATCTTGAGTAATGGAAATTCCAAGGCTTTTCTGAGACTCCTCTTACAAATAACACCATAACCTGTAAATAAATTATCCTCTCTCACAGAACTGTTATATGCTTTCATAAGAGAATGTTATGTACTTTCCTGGAAAGCTTTTTAGGCACCAGATCAGAACAGAAGACACAATTGGCTCTTTGTAGCTGACTTTATTACTCATTTACTACTTCCTCATTATGTTTACAGGATTATATCTGCTTCTTTTCATTCATATTATTATTTTTATTTGACAAATAGGATAATTTCTCTCTTTCTTTTCAATGTCAATCTTATTTGTGTTTGTTTCTCCTCTCCCTTCTCCTTGTGACTTGCTAACAGTTGCCAGCATTCCTTGCCTTCATCAAGCAGAAGATTTGTTTTCCTGCTTCATCTGTTTCTGTATTTCAGAACTTGAGTTGTTTTTCTTTTTCCTGGTGTTCTTCACAAGAGATTGGAGCAGTGATTACTGCTCACTGGAGGACACTGGAGTGCCCTGGCCCTCTTTGCTCTGCTGATTGCCTGAAGGACTCATTTGGTACCAATGGCCTGCAGCCACTCACCTTAAGCCATAGCTGTTCAAGGAAAGCACCTGTTAAATGCTTTTTGCCAGTGGGATTTTCTTCATTCTTTTTGAAAAATCTAAGACCCTATCCAAGGAAAAAAATCAGCCATGTAGGCCAAAATAACACACAGACACAGACACAGAACTACTCATAGACTTCTGCTGTTGCTGTACACAAAAGCTGTCCCATGACACTGGTGACAGTCTTTGGATTTTCTTCCAAAAGAAATCTCGATTGTGAGGTGAAGCCAGAAGATCTGCTACCAGATTTTTGCTTATTCTCTCCAGTACAAGTCAGAAGGAAATATGTTGAGGCCACAGACCCCTGTAGAAAGCCAGAAGAAAAGAAAGAAGCCCAGATGTGTGTCTGAGTTTCCCCATATGTCAGAGAAGTAATGTTCATTCTCATAATGCAAATCTTTAAGTAAGCCAGCTTCTCAGACATACTTCTGTTGTGTCCTCCTTCAAATCTGCTATCCAGACGGGTAGAAGTATAATACCAGATGAACAAGTGAAAATACTGTTGAACATTTGACCACCTATATGGAAAAATTTTACAAAAAAAAAAAAAGGCTAGCTGTGTTTTGATAGTCCTCATCTCTCAGTTATTCAAATGCTCATAGGTTAACCCTATATTACAAAACCAGAGTGCTCATCAGAAGAAGTTTTATAACCAGTCAACACTCAGGACGCATCTCTCATATTTCCTTTGCAATGTGAAGGGATGAATGTCATTGTTTGACTTTCCTCAGCTATGTCACTAGTAGCTTAGACATAAGGATTAAATGATGAAAGAAAGTGAAACTGTTGTTTAGTTTAACTTGTGCCATGTTGGCAAGACTTGGGATTGCATTTTTCATTTCAAGCTTGGTATTACTGCAAAACACTGCCCAAAGTAACTCCACAAGCTCTGAAACAGCAGAAGAGTGGCTTGCTATGCTTTCATGCCCTGAGGCCCACAGCAATGTCTGCTTGTCTGAGACGTGTGAGGTAAACATGAAGCAGACACTCCTCGTGTCCATTCACCTGTTTTCAGAACAGCCTGTGGAATTTGGTGGAAATTGGTCTCTGGCTTTACAGATGACAAACTCAAAACAGAGCAGTAAGCAGAAATACAAGAGCTAACAATAAGAGTAGACTCACATAAAACCATTTTCTCTCAGAACTGAGTCTAAAAAGCTGCAAGACTTGCTAGCACCATTTGCAAAAGCAAAAAAAAAATAGAGTGAGAAGTGATATTGAGGGCTCATGAACTCCAGCAGATTTTCAAAACTGAACTTCTCTAAGTATGTTTAACTTAATTAATTTTCAATTGTCAGGTCAAAATATCTTCTTTTTCTTTTTATCTCTCTGTCCATCAACACATCTATGTGTCTATCCATATACTTAGATAATTCTAAGAAGAGTATCTAAAAGATTAAGTAAAATTCTGCTTCTATATTAACTTTAGTGCTGAAATAAATGAGGGTTTTTGGTATTTACCTCAGAAAAACTCCTGGCTTCCCCTCACCAACCAGAACAGATTTGTTTGTCTAGTTTATTTTGTCTGCAAAATAAGGCTAACTTCTCTTTCATGTTTTCCCCAAAATATGACCTGTTCATCATGATGTTTATCACTTGGGCTTCAGCCCAAGCAGGAGCCCATTTCTGTTACTCCTGAACTGTTCCTGAAGCCAACTATGCATAAGGTAGCAATTGCTATAGTTGTCCTAGATCGCCTTTTAAAATCCTTTTCTCCTTAATTAAGCAGTTTAAAAATAGAAAGAAGCAATATGCCATAGAAATGTACTACAGCTTGATTCCTGAGAGTGAGATTTGCTTTCAGACTACATGCAATAAGTTTGAGTCAGCTTGAATCTTGTGAGCACACAGGATTGAAAGGGATTTCTCTGTATTACATTAATAGTATGAAAGCCATTATCAAGAGTTGAAACCAAACCCAAACTTTCTGGCCAGCCCCAAGATGAAGTTAGAAAATAATAAACAATAAAACCCAAGCAAATCAACTGTGTTCTTATTAAAGTCAATGGACATTTTGTCATTGGCCTTGATAGGAATGGGATCTGTCCCAAATTCTTCTGTTCTCCCATTAGAAAAAGGAAACTGAAATTCATGTTGACATTTTCCCACTCCTAATCTCATTTCCTCATTTTCCTCTCTCTCCCTCCAACCTAATTCTCCAGGGGCCTTTGGAACAAAGTAGCAAGTATGAGTGGAGGGCTACAGAAAGGATGTGATAAGGCACATGCAAGGCAACTCAAGCTTTGCTGGCTGTTTGCTGCAACCATGTGTGTGCTTACAGCTTACAAAACTTTGCTTTATTTTAGCCTAGACTGTGTCTGATATGGATCCAGGTATTTTACAAGCAAACAATATCATCCTCTGACTGGCTGCTTGAATAGGTAATTTTCACCTCAGTGGTAGAAATGGGAAGGTATTTTAATACCACTGAAAGCACTGGGGGGCAGTGTGATATAGAGAAGCATACATTGGCACAGCTGCTCTGCCATCTGCCTGGAGTGTCACTTCCAGGAGGGACTCATGACTTAATGTGGCAGCTCTGCTGTACCTCCTTGGAGGGCTGAGAGTATGAGTGTGTGCTCTGCCTCTTCTGGGAGGATGAGGCACTGTAAAGCAAACCACGATGTAATGTTAAGAGAGTGACAATCTAAAAGGTCTGACTTACTATGAATGTGCTTTGAATAGGTGGATGCTTGTTTGTCTGTAGGACCATACGAACTGTGAGAAGAAAAAGAGTAGTCTCTGTGCTTGGGTCTGTGACTGTGTCTGGAAAGAAAAGCAAACCTTGTCTATTATTTCTGAAATACACTTCTTTCTGACTGCAGAGTATGAAGAGTGTAATAAATTGTTATTGGCTGTTGCATGTTTTCTACTTGGGTTCTGTTTGTTTGTTTGTTTGTTTTCACTTTATTATTTCTTGTTTGTTTCTTTTTTATTTTCTTGTCTTCAGTTTATTATTTCACTAAAGAAAGCAAGCAAACTAATCAACTTTATAACATCAGCTAACCTGGAGAGCAAACAAAAGGACTGCATACACAGAGGAAAAAATATACAAACAAAACATTTCCCAGAATGTGCTTATGTGAGTTATTGATTTTTCTTTTTAACATCAGAAGGTACTGCTATTCTTGTTGGCCTTTTGATTCAGAAAACTCTCTCTTGTAAGACTACACTGGAATTTCTGAATTATACAGAGAAATAATGGAAACCTGGTGGTTTTTGAGAAACCAAAACCTCTACTGCTGAGGTTTTAATTCTGTAATTGAAAGCAGTCCTTCTTAAGCATGATCTTTACAAACAACTTTCATCTGAAAAGAGTACTCTAAAGGGATTGCAGTATTATAGGCCTAGCAAAACATTCCTACACTGATTTTCTAGTTCAAGAGCAGGGGAACTGTTACTGCTTTAATAATGGAACAAAGGCTGACCCCTAGAAATGGTGTTGAAGGGGAACTTCCACTCAGGTATATTAGAAGAAATTCTCACCTTGGGGCTGTCTACATGACATAATATGTTATGCAATGTATGAATTCACCTAAATATGAAAGTCAGTACAGTTATAGTCTCAAAGAACTCTTTCATATTGTTTCATATTGTTTCATTGTTTCTAGTCTTCAGCCAAAGGTCATATCTTCACTCAGTCACTTTTCCTCATACAGTGTATTCAAAATAATTCTGAAAGCAAGAGTTGTGATGTCCTCTGTCTCATGCCCAATAGCCTTGTTGTTGTCATTAACTCCTTGACAGCATCCGTAGCTGCACCTATATTTTCCAAAAGACAGATAAGCTTGGAAAGGGGAACAAAGTGCTGAGATGAAAGCTTTACTCAAAAAAGAACAATCATGGCTCCATAAGGCTTTCCTGGGGTATGTAAGGCTTTCCTGACAAAGCTAGCAATGGAATGAAACTGAACATGCCTCTTTTTTCATTCTTTGTTTTTGTCAGCTTCTATTCAAAATGAAAACAAAACAAAACCAAGAAGCCTAAGAAAATTGCCCATATCACTATGACACTATCCCTGCCTTTTTGGCAAACCTTTAAGGAACATGTTCAAATTTGACTTATGCAAAATAGACATTTTGGAGGGTCTTGATTTTGTAGCCAGGCCGTACTCCTACTTTGGATCTGATTTCCACACAGTCTTTTGCTATTTAAATGTCTTTTATATAACTGTATATAAGTATATAAAGATAGAATGTGCTGTCATATACATACTATATGTGCCAGAAACCAAGCTTCATATGGAAATGTACATGGGATTAAACAAGGATACTGTCTTTTATGGATACTCTGTTTTTTATGGAGGAAACCCCTGAAAGCAGAAACTGTGATGAAGACTGGCACTGCCAGAAATATAGCCCAAATTCTGTAAGGTGCTGAGAAAGGTTAGAGGGAAATTGTAGCCAGCAGAGACAAAGAGATATCCAGCAGCAGTAAGTCAGGGGGGTTTGGCATTCTCAATATTATTGGCTGACCTTGTGTTTCTGAGCAATACCCAAGAACCCACCAATTGAGAAAAGAGCTACAGCAAACACTAATTAAATGCGTGCTCTCTCTGTCTTTCAGACTAATTAACACACATAGAGGTTAAGCCCTAAAGAATAAAATGTTCAGCTTTGAGAGTACAAGAAAAAAATACGAGAATATCCAAATCACTCTCATTGGGAAGTGTATTTGCTTCTGCTCACTGTGGGTTGATGATTTAGCCTTCTTTCCATTTCAGCCCACATAAAATCTGCAAGTAAAACTCACAGTCACAGGTTTTCTTTAGTTTTCCTAAGAAATGCAAGGAAACATGCATGATATGCGTGTCGCTTCACCAAGTTCACTTGAAAGAAGGTCATTCAGATAGTCTGAGAATGTCTTCCTACCTCTAAATTGCATAGAAAATAAGCTTTTTTCAGAGAATAGACCAGGGCCTGGGATTCAGACAAGGTGACTAGTATTTAGAGGGTAACATTAAAGTGATATCTTGAGGCACTTCAGCTCTCTAGCTCTCAATTTCATTTTCTAAAGCCACTTCAGAAGAGTGCAATGTGACAATTAAAACTGGTTATTGTTATTCTATGTTATTTTTTAAGATTCAAGCTGGGTAGCAAATTCTAATCCTATCTGTAGGGTTTTTAAGATTGAACTTCTATAGCCTCTGCATGCACATTTTTATAATCTGTATTGATAGATTTCAAATCATCTCATTGTCTTTCATATCATGTATGCACAAGTAACTTGTTACTTCCCCACCATCAATCTTTGTGGTCTTTATGTCTTTACATCTGTCAGCTTCCTTCTCAAAATGCAAACCTTATCTTAATTTCCTACTTATACCAAGGTCTGCACCCTTGCATATTTTTATTTGCATTCAGCTATGACACAGTGTACTCAGGAAAAAGGTGCATGTTTTCCAAGTGGATTCTTTTAGGGTGCTATAAACCAGGCATTTTAAAAAGTTTTTAGAAATACTAAATACCAATAATATCCATTATTTACTCTGAGGACACATATAAAATTACTGAAGTTAACCAAGACTCTCTTCTGTTGAAGAACCTTTTGTTAAAGTAACTAACAGTAGGCAAAGTGCAGGACTCTGTGAAGTGTTAGCAGCTGCTTTTTGTAGCAGAATGCAGCTAAGTGGATGGCCTTATCAAACAGATTTTAAAATCCCAATACAAAGAACACATGCAGTCAAAATAGTCCCCCCTTTCTTTAAGGGGTTGATCTTGAAGGACATTTATTTATGTTGGGACTTAAAACATCATGAAGAAAAAGGAAAGGAATCTGATCTTCCTCTGCTTTTTCACTGGGATTGTAAGATGTATGTCCTATATCTTCAGGTCAGCACTAACTACATTTGTGTTGGACTGTACCAGAATGTATCACCCTCAACCTTATTCCCTTTTCCTAATAATGCTGTGACAGTCAGGAAAGCATTTCAAAGGTGTATAGGTCACATAGGAACGTATACCAATGAGTCTGCGTTTTTGAGATTCACAGAGTTCATATTTCACAGAGTACCTCAGCTCCAGCACTGGAGTTTAGTGCCCCAGTCTAAACAGACTGACAGTTCATATCATCACACCATACTGTGAGAGGTACACATGGGGCAACTTAGGAGTCGGGACTCCCCTCAGCATTCTTCCCTTGTGGTCTGCCTTTTCACATTTTCAGTCTTGCTCTGCCTGGGCTCTTGGCCTCCCCACTGCCTGATTTCCAGGTCCGTTGACTCTGTTGTAACTGTTGACCTCAGACATTTGCCTTCATTTTACCCGACAGGACCAAGTCAGCTGGATGTCACAAAGGTCTTCTTGAAAAAAATATGATTCCAGAGATGGTAAGGTGTCTAGGAGCGGATTTAATCCATCTAGCTGTCCACATACATTCTCACTATTCCCTCTCAACAACGGGCATAGGAGCTGGCTGTCAGACCAGGAGGCACCTTTCAGTATTTTCTACATATTTCAGTGTTTGTGAACAGCGTAGAGACCACAGGCAACAGTAGTATGGAATGAGATGGTGATGATAACTCTGCCTCACAGTCATGGTTGAGAGGATGACCATTTGTGGTTATATCTAAATCTTATACCTCCATCTAGGAACTTCAAATAAATGTTTTAGGCATAAGAATGACAGTGAGATTAGACATGGTTGTCCCAGATCTATCACAGTGGCTCTGTTCAAAGAGTGTCTTTGAAGAGATGTGTTACTGGTCTCTGAGTAGCCAATGAGAGCAGATTAAGTTCTCTTTTGTATCCAAGAGATATAACTGGAGATAGAACTGGATATTCTCCAAAACCATCCTTATTTCTTATCACAACAACTGACTGGATATGAAAGAGACAAATAGTATTCATTGAAAATGCGTATTACAAGTGATATTAGTATTATACACTGTTTTCTAAGATATAAAATTGGTCACAAATTTCATTTGAAGGTACTCACTGACATGGAGCAGTTCATTATATTAATGAGATTAATTAGATTATATTAACAAATAGGCATGGCATCATTACTTACAAGAAGATGTGCTATACAGTCAAATTACATAAACCTCACTGTAAGGCTAGAGAGATATATTAGGAAGTTGTATTATGTATGCTAAGTTAAGCCCAGTAGGGTTGAGAGAGGAATCTGCAGCTCTTGCTTTGGATCTTCAGTGCTTCATCTATTTCCAGAAATATCTTTCCTTGTTAATCAAACTTCAATTACAGCTACTGGCAAGGGAAACTTCATTCCAGCAGATGTTAGTAACCATGCATACCAGTGGACACAATGTCATAGACACAAACAATGAAGAAGAGAATGAGGAAGATGCTCTGATAGGAACCCACATTTTGGTTAGCTGGATACAACTGTTATGAAAGCAACGGGTGTTTTTAAAACCTCCAGGGAATTCTAAAAGCGCATATTTTTCATTGCTTATTGGTAAAGACTGGTTGATGTTGTCATTCTAATGTTGAAAAATTTCATAATTTTTCAGCATTGGAATGTTTTTCCTAATTTGATTTGATCTTTGTCTCACTTCTTATTTCCCTTTTGTTTTCCTCTCTGACTTCGTTCCTATGTTGTCCCCTCTCTTAGAGGAAGTGAAGGAATTACAGGGTTCAACAAGCACCCAGAGAGAAGTGAAGGTATAAAATGAAATTACTATTTTGGAAGCCAGGGCAGCCATATTTCTAGGTATGTATTACCTAAACATATTCACTGGGATTCTGAATTAAATGGTACAGTAGAAGTACATGATCTGAATAAAGATCCCAAACATCCCACAGTGTGACCCCGTTACCCTTGCACATTGGAGGCTGGGCACCAAAGCAGCTGCTGTTCACTTTTTTCCATTACATCTGAACATGAAGCACTGCACTTGGCTGCAAAACAACTCCACAATGGATTTGTCATTTTTGACTAGCTGCACCATGTGCCTAGAGATTACAGCACCACCTGACAGTGTTACTGGGTTTGACCCTGCTTGTGGAGGATTGCAAAATGTGTCTCACAGTGGACATTTTCCCATAGTAGTGGATGAATTGTCTGGGAAATCTCTCTGAAGAGCTCACTAAAGCGACTGAGGCAACCACAGCCAAGACATAAGGCTAGCTTCAGATTGTGCCTTTGTGAGCAACGTTGCAATGAAACTCTAGGTTTCACAAGCGTGAAATATTAGTAAATAACTCACAAACTACTTTGGTGCTCCTGTTTCCTCATGAAACTAAAAAATCCCAAACTCTAAACTACGTACATTTTTTCTTCACTCCATAAGTTCGTGTATGTGATAGGGGAGATTCGTATTTTAAACTCCTGCTCCTACATTAACAAGTTAAAGAAGCATTAATATGAGTCTTTTCCACATGAACCATTTTCACTCAAAGGTGTGTATCAGTACAGAACAAGACAAAATGTTTTGGTACATATCACCAGATGTCTAAGTAAGGATCTGGAAATCAAATGATAGACAGTGGAGAGAAAGCACTTGGCAAAACAGTCTCTTTGATGGAATATACCTTCTTGAAAATCTGACTTCTTCCTTGTGAAATGTTGATAGTAATTTTGTTTGGAAAAAATAAAAGAATTGCTTCCTATTTACAATTAATTTTAAAAGTATTTCAACTGAAATGGGAATAAATCATTTTGATTGAGCCCAAACCAATTTACAACAGTTTGAAGATTTGTTCTCTGATTGTCTTTACTGCGCAGTGCACTGTGATTACCATTTAATTACATATTTATCTTACTGTGCTATATTCTTCTGCCCAATTTTTTTTAGGGGGAGCTTTTTTAGTGACCTCAAAATGTCATGTGCATGCTTTGAAATAACATGTGTATATTTACATTAGCAAGAACAAAGGCAGCATTCCATGGATAAGCACGGAGATGTCATTGTTTGCAAAACACTTCCATTTCTTCACAGCAAAAGCAATTTCCTGTGTGCTTCAATAGCAAAGGAAGGCTCACCTACATATGCTCAGCACTTGATGCATTCTGAGCTTCAGTAATTTACTGAGCTTTAAGAAGAGCAATCAGAGTGGTAAAGCTGCAATTCATAAGCAATTGCCTTTTAAACAAGAGGCATAAATTTTTTAATTAGGCAATTCAGGCATTGTTTAAACTGAAGTTGCAATTAGGTAACCTTCACTTATTTAATAAATCATCATTAATTTTAATCAGAAATATTTGTTATTTTTGTCACTAAAGAAAGTCAATGAAATTGTGATTCAAAATTCACATCTGTCTTGATGCAGTGTGCTGCAACATTGTTTTAGTGAAAATATCTGTTTCTCCTGACTTCCCATTAGTGAAATAACCCTCTCTGCAAAACCATGATTCATGTATGTAGATTAATAATGCTATGTTTTACAAGTCACTCCGAAACCATCCAGGATGTTGCTACGGTATCTGGTTTTAATAGAATAGTAAAAGGTTTACATTGAATTTGATTGCATAATTTACAAAAATTTTTATGTTATTTGAATTGAGTTATTAATAAGCTTTCCCCACATTTATTTTACTGATTCTAAAAGATCTTCATGTAATTTCATGAATAATTCTATATGAATGTTAGATCTGCAAGTTCTTCTTTTAATGAGACATCATCTTCAAACTATATTTCAGTATCCAGGTTGAATAAAACAATTTTTTAAATATAAATATTCCTACTGACCAGAAACTGTTTGCTGTCTTTTCAATCACTCCCAAAAACCTGTCAGGTTCTGATTCTGTTGCAGCAAGTAAATAATTTTATTACACAAATAATATGAATTTAAAAAAGTAAAGGTAGAAGAAACTGAATCTGACAAAGCTAGAAAGTTAGAAAAAAATCCCAGCCTTGTATTACCAATAAACTTCACTACTGTAATCCTGCTGTGCTCTACAATTTCTGATGTAACCACAACAAAGATATAGAAATAATAAATGTATTTATGTTTGAGCTATAAGAAGGGTATTACATTTTAAAAATTATTTTAAGAGTATTTATGACAACTGAAAGGCAAAAGGGATAACTGCTAGCTTCTGATACCTACAGAACTTTAGTTGTTATTGAATCTATATCTAAGACTTTGGTGCATGACTAATCAGTATTTTAATACACATTATGTGTAACACACATAATGGGAAAAAAAAAGCGCCCTTCACTAAGATTTTGGCTTTGATAAATCATCAATTTAATATGATGGGGGCGGGAGGGGGCATGATAATGGTTTTGAAGGGTTAGACCAGAATATTTCAGCATCTACACAGTCTAAGCAAACCTTAAACTTCTGCTTTTGAAATTTTTATTAGAGTGGTTTGTAACTAGTTGCCTTGCTCTGGGATGTTGTTAACTGCATCTCTCAGAAGGTTTTATGCTTAATGATTTGAAACTGCCCTTCTTTAGCACACTAGGAAAGACATGTAAATCTTTGTTAGCGATAATAGTTTAGATAATTACAGAAGTCTTCAAATCTACTCTTTAATTTGACAGGCAATTTAGAGGATGAGGAAAATGTGTCACTTGTGAACCCTATCAAGCAAATGCTTTTTTCTCTCTGCTTCACTTCTCTCTGCTCTGTTAATTCAACTGCAGAATGAGAATAGAAACACCTTTGCAATATCAAATTTACTGGCAAGATGTAGCAGTTCTTTTGCTCAGTGGCCTTTTCAGCTTTGTGTAGAAACGCAAGACTCTCAGACAAAGTAATATCATCCTACAATAAGCACTTCACTGATAGGGATTTTTGGCTCCATTATCAGTAAAATTGATCTTTAAAAGTTTAATACATTAAGATGTAGAAGATACAAGGAACAATTCAATATCTGATGAATGGAAGGATATTAAGACCTTTATTTAAAATCTATATTTTAACAGCTTTGTTTGGTGGAGAACAACAAACTTTTAGCAATTGCTAAAAAGAGGAAAACTCATTTACTATACCATTAGACCATTAGCTATACACTTAATTCAAATTTAAGAATCACTATTGCAGCTTTGCTACAGCTTATGAAGTTTCATCTCAACCATTGATTCCTAACTGAATCCTGACAGACTGTAAACTTGTCATTTCCTCTTTATTAGGAGCTGTACTCAATACATCTGACTGACGGACAAATAAAATGATTGACTATAGACATGCCAATATTTAATGTAAGGTTGATTGACATTTTATTGTCTGTAAACACCAGGACTGAAAATGACTGAGCCACAGAAAGTTATCTAGTTCTTGCTGGTTACCAGGTGAGCAAATGTGCTAAGTCTTTGTGGGACATAGACAAGGATGCCTGCTTTGTTGATATTTACACATAGGGTTAATTTATAATGTTTTTGACAACAGACATAACCTTTAGAAAAGACACAGGTATAGTGGCAGGACTATAACAGTGCTCCAGTTGCCATAGGCCCAGGCCAGGACCATTGGACATAAGTTTTTTTGCCACAGAATAATATAAAAGGTCCCTTTCTAAGCATCCAACTAGTAAAAAACATCACACATATAAGATGGGCATTACAGCATGTGCTGTGAATGCCTGTAAACAAGTGAAATTGGACTGCTTTCTCTCACAGCCAAAGTAATCTATGAGAGTGTTAGGGGTTGAAAGCCTTGAGAAATGCAGACTGTGAAACACATCAGGCTGTTTCTATGTGCTAAAAGTGTATTTCACCTAACAAAGAGGAAAACCATGTTGGCAAGTTCATTCGGGAGAGAAGAGAAAGCTGTTCTACAGGAAAGAGTCATAGAACCCAACCCTCCAGAGGGAATGCTCCTGCCAGCCTCAGTGCCATGTGCCTGCCTGGTCACCTGGTCACTCTGCAGAGGCAGCAAATAACCATTTTCAGTTGTAAAGGAAACTTTTAAGCCAATTCTGTCTCTGAATTGTTGATAGATTCATGCATTACAGAAATAAAGTACTTGCACCAGATAGCAGACTAGGAATTTCACACTCTGCCACTGACTTTTGGTGAGAGACATTTCTGCTCCCTTCTGCTTGAGAATATGCCCTGCCGACGTGAGGTCCACCTGCTGACCTGTGGAAAGCCATCCTTCACAGGTCTGCCAGAGCTTTCTCAACCACATAAAATCATTTGTCTGATTAATTTGGTCCTGATATCCAGAGTCACAGTTCCTGTCATTCCTCCATGCCAAAGTAGCTCAAATCCCAAAGGAATCCCAGGGATGATATTGTTACACATATAGTAACTCTCCCAAACTTTTAGGCCACAATTCATGCATGACTGCTAGAGCTCCCATTGTGCCTCACAAACTGTCACAGCTCAAGTTCCTTAACTCCCTCAAAAGCAATTTGTAGGCAATGTAGACCACTTTGCCATCAAGATGGAAAGAGCAGCTCCTTTTTTTTTTTTTTTACTTATAATAGGAAACTGCTGTGTACTGGATGCAACCCTGTGATGCCATTAGATGTACTTTTGTAAATTGCATTTGCTTTTACACGTACATAGCTGTGAAAAGGGATTCAGATCCCATTCCCATTTAGATTTCAGTTGAGAGCTGGGTAGCAAAAACAAAATAAGCAAGCATTCATTTTAATTTATCACTGTAGAAAAAGATGAGATTGAGATTTGACCATCAACTCTGCATGGATCATAATGATACAAATACTTTAGCACTAAATGCAACAGCTGGGTGCATACTTATATATCTTTTGAATCCACCCAGCCACAAATGCTACCATTGATAGTTGCCTTTTGGCAACAATAAAGAAAATGCCCCTGCCTGTGCAATGAGGGGACAGTTCCAATAGGAAATTTCATCATTACTAAGATAAAAAATTACAAAAAGACCTTTCCTGGAAAAACATAGTTGGTAATGCTGGGCTGCAGTAGAATAGTCTCTTAGGCAGTCTATGCATTCACCTAATCTACATAGCCAGAGGCTAATTTCATTCACTCTGACTTGCAGGAAGAAAAACAACAGTGAGTGTCTCTTAACAGTAATCGATATTTGAAACTACTTAAGCCTTTAATGTTTTTTTTCTTCTCATATGTACAAAATTAATCTCCATTTATTTTCATGGGAAGGCAGTGCTGTGTAAGTCAAGTTTTCGGAAAGGTTACTAGCATGTAACAAGCTGAAATGAAAAAAAGGATGTTTTATATAGGGTGAAAGCAACAATGCTATTACTGTTATTCATAATGTTGCTGTTGCTGTTGTTGTTATTATTATCATTGTTATTATTATCATTGTTCTGGAACTTTGGAACTGAGATAAATTCAGTCATTAAAATAATTTTTTCGCAATGTGAGTGTCTGAGTTATGTTTGCCATAGGATATTGTCAAAGAGTCAGGAGGACGGGATTTTTTAATTTCTGCAGTGAATTTAAAATGCACTTTTTAAAATGCAACAATTTTTTTACAAGGTTCAAAAGACTACTTATTTTGGTGAAAATATGACAAAGTGCTATTAAAAGGGAGAAGCAGAAAGAATAACTGTATTCAGCAAATTTTAGACCTCACTGTAAGTGTGTGCATTAAACAACTCCCTGTTTGCTGGATGGCCTGTGAAGACAAAAATAAATGCAATTGCAGACCAAGATCTTATTAACTACAGCCTAAGCAATTGCAGATAGGATGCCTGCAGTAACAGCTCACTGTGCACAGCTGTCAGGAGATATAAACACGAGATAAAAATGTGAGAGCCATGGCAGGACCTCAATAGCAAAAGCTCTTGTCAGTTAGCTGTATTTCCTCTGTGACCACAGCTCTTGGGTGCTGGATTGCCCTGGTAGTTCTCGCTGTAGCTCTTGGGGGCTCCTGTGGGAGCCCTCTGGAGAATAATGGTGATCCCTGCAGAAAAGCATGCCTTAATATATTGGAAAAGGCAATGTTTGAATGGCATATTCTTTCCATGATCCTGCTGGTGCATCATGCACACAATATCTAGAATATAAAAATGGTTGAAATGGTGAGCTCAAGATCCCAGTGGAAAGTCTGTCTCCACTAGTTCTTGTTCAGTAATTAATTGGAAGCAGTAACCTTACTTGTTTTCTTAAATTAGACTGCTTGCCACCCTTTTATTAGAAGGTGTGACAGCTTTGTTTTCACATTAAATCCTTAAATCCCAAATTTCCCTCAAAATTGTTCTCTAGTTTTAGAAAAGTATATGTGATGCAGAATGAAACCTCCTGTTTGTCACAATATGAGACAAGCTGGCTGACATTAGCATTCCCTTTGACCTTTATGATAGTATGCTGAAGAGACTCACTTCTGCCCTGAAGGGAAAAGCAGGACTACCAGAAGTTGTTTGGGTTTTTTTTTTTTGCATCTGCAGTGATGTGAGTCAGTAGAGCATGTGTAGTATTCCCAGAAAGTACTGGCAGCAGAAGATCAGGCTTCCAGGAATTGTACTGCTTAGAGCACAGGGCTCCAGGTTTTCTCATGTTGCAAGGCCCATTCCATAAAGCTAAAGGAGGAATTTTTCTAAAACGTATAAAGCTCAGTAGAGTCAAAAATATAGAAAAAACCCATACATGGTGG
This sequence comes from Acanthornis magna, assembly GCA_036785705.1. NCBI lineage: Eukaryota > Metazoa > Chordata > Aves > Passeriformes > Acanthizidae > Acanthornis > Acanthornis magna. The sequence continues at coordinate 19,777,717 of JAWUZG010000040.1, read as the reverse complement.
AAGGCAACATGGCATTGCCTGGTGCAGAGCCTCGGGGCAATGATATCTTCTAAGAAGGAATGACCTAAAAAAATCAAAATTCAGCCAAATCATCACCCAGTGTCACTGCTTCAAGAAAAGGAATAATTTAGATCAGAACATCTCAACTACAAGCAAGCAGTATATCACCTTCTTTGAAAAATACTCTTTGCTGGCTAATGACAGCTAAGACAATACACAACAGCGCTCAATATAACCATATCTACCTTTTTAAGGATCTAGCACAAGGTCCAGGACCTTGAATTTTCTGTCATGGACAAGTTTACAAGCCACAGCAGAGTTATGAGGACACTGTGACACTGATATCTCAGCATGGGGGAAAATCAAGCTTAAAGAAATTTGTCCACAGGGTCATTGTTTCAGTGCACGCCCTCACAACTAGAGTAGGCATTGGCTAACCTGAGAGTAGTCAGGGCTTTCCTTACTTTTATTCAGCTCCAATAGAAATTATTTTTTGTGAGGAAAATGTGTCATTCCCATAATTAGTGCTCCTTTCAAAATTTCTGGTTGTGCCCATGACTTCATACTCTAATTTAATCCTGCTTCTCTCCAGTTTTCAATATGTTCCTCTCTCACTGTATGGCATCCTCACCCTCCTGTGCAACTTCTTAATTCAGATCTCAAGAAAACGTTGTTCACCTTTTTAAATTAATGAATAGCTAATCATTACCAAAACTTTAATTGACTTGAGTATGAGCAGGATGTCTTAGGTAGTATCCTCACACTCCATACACATGCAATTTTCTAGACTACCCACAAGGAATCCTTAGTGATTTGCAAATTCTTTTTCCCCTTCTATTCACAGAATAAACAGAATGGGTGTTGGGAAATATTTGACATCTTTTCATCACTCATTTGAGTGCATTATGATGCAACAATGACCTTGAGTGACAGTTTATGCCTCATTTTTCCTCTCAAAAGAAGCATGCCTTTCCTCTCGGCTTTGTTAAATGAACAAAGGCTGGAAATACTATGTTAAAAAAATAAAAAAGTTTAGTTTTGGGCAGCATTACTTAAAAATTCATTTAACTCCCGTGTGTCTGCCATCACAACTTCTCTGGGGTATAACTGGCCTTGGTTCCCAGAGTGTATAAATGGCAGTTTCAGAGAAATATTTATCAATTCTTCATTCTTCCTTCTTTCTTCATCTTTTTCAACCTTTCCTAGATTTCACAGATCATGTTAAATCCACTGGTTGTAATCAGGGGGAAAGAAGGTTAAGCACCAGGAGTGTGAAATTTGAAATTTTAAAGAACTAATTTTCTCATTTCCAAAAACCTATTCACACTAAAATTAAATTATATACACCCTAAAAGAAATTTTTATCATAGAGGAGAAAAAATTAAAAAATGCTATCTAACACAGCTTTCATATGTTTCCTTTCCATTTTTTATATTAATACTTTGCCAAGAAAAATATATAAATGCTATAATTATTCCCTCTATTTAAAAAATAATACATTGTGGAAAATGTGTTGATTGCCATCTACATGTTTCCAACACCATTGACTGTCTATACATAGCATTTCATAGCACAGTCTGGACACCACAGCTGGCATTACAGTTTTATTCTGTTTCTGATACCTGCTTATCATAAAATCAGAGATTAGTAGAGAAAATACCTGGGATCAGTGTAATTTCTATTTTCACCCCAGTGTGATTACATCCAATTTACCCTTCCTGTGTGCTTCAAAGTGGTATGAACCAACATTACTGACATTTCAAATTATGCCTGTGTTTTCTTTGCCCTTTTAGGTCCTTGTCTGTTAGGAATGAAGACATCAGGAAGACATCATCCTCAGGCACTGAACAGATTCCCCAGGGAAGTGGTCACAGCACCAAGGCTGTCAGAGTTCAAGAAGTTTTTGGACAAAGCTCTCAGGCACAGGGTGTGACTCTTGGGGTGTTATACAAAGAATAGAATGTCTACCTAAAATTCAAATCATAAGACAAGTGTCTTGGTGGGCAAGATAACTTTGAGTGCATTTTAGGTGACTATTTAATGCAGTCCTATGTTGTTCTTCCCAAGCATGTACTGAATAAAATACAAAAACCTCTATTTTCAAAGTGTTAAAATGAAATCAATTCTTAGTGCTACTGCTTGTAACAGGAACCAAATTTTAGTTTCCTGAGATGAATGCCTCTCAAAAACCTAGTCAACCATGACTAGAAAACAAGGTCATTATTTCTGCTCTTCTAATTCTGATTTTGAATGGTACTTTTACTTTCAAGCTACAGGAAACAAACCTTCATACTTTGTTTCTGCTGTTGAATGGTTTGAAGGTACAAACTACCTCCCCTGTATATTTAGTGAAAAAAACCTTTCTTTGACTAAAAAAAAGGATAGAGGTGAATTTGAGACACATCTAGTTTACTGATATTGACACAAAAAAATATTATTCAACATATTTTAAAAAATGTTCATATGCAAAATGTTTTCACTATTAAAAATGAAAATGGGAACCTTCAAATGTAAATCCAAAATTTGACTGGGGAGCATTTTCCAAGAAAAGTTTCTATTCCAACATTAAAAAAGCATATTTTATTTAAAACAATTAATTTATAGCACTAGCATCACATCAAGATTAAAACAGAAACATTAAGCTTGCATTTAGTCTTGATTCATAAAGCCGAACATGACAATTCATTAAATTACTTGTGTGTAATTCAGATTTAATTTGTCAAAGATTAAATACTTCAGGCATTCAGCTGACCTCAGCCTCGTAAAAGTGAGACACAGCACAGGTTGGCCATCTCAGATTCTTTGTTATTCAGTAGAATGGTATTGAAAGTATATAAATTTTTTGCAAGAAAACAGAGAACTTACTTTTTATTTCCAAACACTGGAGTTTCTCATGGATGTCAGAGGATCTCAACCAGGGCCTATATCAACATGATGATTTTTTTTTTTTCCTTTTCTTGGATAACATCTGTAAATAACCCATTTTGAATTCCAAGAGGGCATGAAAAATTAACTTTCATTTTCATGAGCATTTGTACTAGTGAGCTTAGGGTTTCCAACATTTCCAGGTGTAACCAGGGAATAATTTCCTCGTGTACGAACTCTGAAGAAATCTACAGCTTAGTAGTAAGAAGGTGTAATGTTTCCAAAATACCTTTCCCTTTTTTTTCAGTAATGCTGCTTTTATTGTGTCTAATCACTACATAAAGGCATAGGGAAACCATGTTGCAGTAATGTCAGACAGATGAGCTCCTCCCAGGTGGCCTGGATACACACTTGAAAAGTCTGCAGCAGCCAAAGGGAGCTGACAGGATCCTGCACATCGAAGGCTGAGATCAAAACTGGTGTCAAAAGTCCTGTTTGATTTTCAAAGCACCATTGACAAGAAAAGACTAAATATTGAATTATAAACATTGGAAAAATTAAAAAATAAGTAAGAAATCAAAATGAAGTTCAGACATGCTGGTTGCCATCATAAATAAGGAAAAGAGACCATGCTACGCCTACTGCTTGCTATCATAACCATTATTATTGGATTCTGAATTACTATTAGATTCTAAAATGTTTGGACAACATTTCTCATCTCCCTCTACTATTTTACTTTTTGTTTTCACATTATTATCCTCTTAGACTTGTGCTGAAATTTCCTGGAATAGGAAGAATAACATATCAGGAGAAAGGCCTTTCTTCCTAAGCTTGAAGAAAATCTTTAAGTCCATGTATTTGTTTGTTTAACAATTGTTAAACATAGAACATTTTTCCTCTAAAAAGAGAACTAAACCTTTAAATCCAGTTGTTTGTCAGTATCTGTTTCTCTTTAATATTAGTTTAATAGCCAAAGACTCAACAGACCTTTTAACAAGACTTCATCGCTCCCAGCAATTGAAATCTTCTCTGCAAATTACTCCGCTGAGGCAGAACTGCATTTGCCCTGTAGCGCCAGGCTCCTGACAGAATCACAGAATCACAAAATCAGCCAGGCTGGAAAAGACCTTCGAGATCATAACCCAACCTAACAACACCTCGTCAACTACACTACAGCACTGAGTGCCACATTCAGCTTTTTTGTAAACACCTCCAGGGATGCTGACTTCACCACCTCCTTGGGCAACCCATCCCCATGTCTAATCATCCTTTCTGTGGAGAAGTTCTTCTTAATGTCAAACCTAAACATCCCCTGGCATAGCTTAAGACTGTGTCCTCTTGTCCTGTCACTGGTTTCGTGGGAGAAGAGGCCAACCCCCACCTGGCTACACCCTCCTGTCATGCAGATGTAGAAGAGAAATAAAGTCTCCCCCAAGCCTCCTTTCCTCCAGGCTAAATCACCCAGCTGCCTCAGCTGCTCTTCACAGGATTTGTATTCTAGACCCTTCACCGGCCTTGTAGCCCTTCTCTAGACATGCTCCAACATTCCAACATTCTTCCCAAACTGGGAGCCCAGAACTGGACACAGTTCAAGGTGCCACCTCACTGGTGCCAAGTACGGGGGAAGAATTCCTGCCCTGGTCTGGCTGGCCACACTATTCCTAATAGAGGCCAGGATGCCTTTGGCCTTCTTGGCCACCCAGGCACACTGCTGGTTTGTGTTCAGCTGCTGTTGACTTGTTCCCCCAAGGTCCCTTTCTGCCTGGGCACTGTCCAGACACTCTGTCCCCAGCCTGTAGTGCCACAGAGGATTGTTGTGGCCAAAGTGCAGGACCCCGCACTTGGTCTTGTTACTCTTATATTGTTGGATTCAGCCCATCTATCCATGTCCCTCTGCTGAGCCCTCCTACCCTCCAACAGTTGAGTTCTCACACCCAGCTTGGTGTCATCTGCGTCTGCTAATGGTAGACTCAATCCCCTCATCCAGATCATCAATAAAGGTATTAAACAGAACTGGTCCCAACATTGATTCCTGGGGGACGGCACTGATGACTGGCTGCCAGCTGGATGTGGCACCATTCACCACTTTCCATGTCTGGCCATCCAACCAGTTCTTAACCCAGTGAAGGGCACACCTGTCCAAGCCACGGGCTGACAGGTTTTCCATGTATGTCCTATGGGGGGTGGTGTCAAAGGCTTTCCTGATGTCCAGGTAGACAACATCTGCAGGCTACCCCTTACCCACTGAGCAGGTCACCTGGTCATAAAAGGAGACCAGGTTGGTCAGGCAGGATCTGGCAGAAATATGTTCCCAGTGACTTGGACCTGAAAGCTGAGCAGCACAGGGAAGGCAGGTGCTAGGGAAGCCCTTCCCTCCCTGGATCTGTGTCACTGCTCAGCATGTCCCAACACAAATCCATGCCGCTCATTTCTGAACAGCCTGCAGCACAGCTCAAAGCAAGCCCTACATACTTTGCTAAAGTAAAAGGTCTTCTGGATGGTCATCAACTTACATTTGTTCTACAGTGAACACTGAAATTTCTACTGTAAATAAAGGATCAATATGTTTACAAGCATGGCAGTCATTTTTGCATGTTGTCTTCTCTAATTCACAGATTTCTATGTATTGCTGTGCTTCTGTAGTGTATTGTCATGTTTCTGGCCGGGCACTGCTGTCCTTGGAGCATTTCTCATCCTCTGTCTCAGAGGATAGAGCCCTGTTCTGCGGGTACTCACACAGCTTGCACATCTCTGCACTGCACAGACTTCATCTCACCTGCGTTGCCACTGTCTTACACCAAAATCCAAGAACAGGGACTCTCTACCACAACTGCAGCATAAATGCAGCTCTGCAATTCATTCTCTGAAACAATTCCCAGGTCTGCTCAGATTACAATCATATCCCTGCCAAGCTGAATCAGCTAATCAATCCCCAGCACAGAGATAGCTAAGGCACTGACTGCACTCCTGTATCCAGGAAGCTCTCTGTGCCTAGTGCCAACTCTAGAAAATCACAGTCTGTACTTTCATTAATTTCCTGAGTTTCTATTGCCAACTTCAATCTCTTGGAAAAGCACAAGGCAACCTTAAAACTGAATTGAAAATGTGTTCATTTTGTAATATGTTACTGAGATATTCCTCAGTATGGCGGATGGCAGAACTGAAACTTATTTCAAATAAAAGGGTCAAGTTTTTGTGAGCTGGAGAGGTCAAATATGCAATGCCTGAAACAGCAAGAGCAGAGGAAGGGCTGATTTCTTGGGGATGCATGTCCTGTGATTTCAGTTGGAATTGTGAGCAGACATTCAACATATCTGAAAAATATGAAGCCTTCTAAAAGAGCACAAGTTTCTTTCTGATCCTACTGCTGATGTATCTTATCTTCCTTTTCTTTCCCTCAGCCAGGCGGAAGGGACTTCTCGCCCTTTCCTGCTTGAGCAGAGAGAGTATCAAGCCTTCCAAACCTGCTTCTGACTGACACAGACTCCGACACAAGGTCTGTCCCTCAACAGCTCCTGCCCTGTTGAAGTGTCCTTTGCAGAAGGCACTGGAGGAGAGGAGAGAGCTGCACGCAGGAGTCTGCTCTGCTGAACTCTGGCACTTTATCTCTGATCTCAGCCTCTGTATCACAGGAGCTGCTGCCCAAGCTTTTGGCCTCTTGACAAGTCCTATTCTGTAATGTACACTAAATGAGTGCAGGTTTCCTGAGAGTAACAGCCTTTTCTAGGAATTAGGGTTGAGGCTATCAAAGTTATAATTCTTCACTTAGAGAAATTTGATAAGAATAATATTTTGGTCAGGTCTGGTCAGAGCTGATTTGCAGTCATGAGTGCTGCAGGCAAAAATCAATTTAGATAATCTAACTCACCAGCAATGAAACTTGAGACTACATGAAAGTTAAATCTAGTCTCGTAGACCAAAGTACAAGATTATGTGTCTATGTGCACATCACTAAGTGATGTACAAGCTGGTTTTGTTTATTTGACTTAAATCTAACCCCCATTTATATGTACTTTTATGTTTTTGAAATAATTTAATCAAACTAAACCCAGGCCACAGTAATCTGTCTTGTGCTAGGATTTTTATTCTAACACTGTTCTCCCTTAAATGTGAGAAAAAATATTTGTGAGTGAGGAAAATTTAAAAAAATAAATTATAGTCTTTTAAATATAGAATAGTTAAAATATAAGTTCCAAAATTAGCCAACTCACTTCCTTCTCTGTGCATCATTTTTCCCATCTGTAAAAGAGCACTGTCTTCCCCAGTGAAGCATTTTGAAATCCAAGAGGAAAAAAACACTTGCAGTAGTGGTACTGCCATCAGCTCTGTTTATAGTTTTCCCAAATAACAGTTAATTCATCATATGGGATTTCTCAGGGAGAAGCACAGAATCATAAAATAGTTTGATTTGGAAGGGACCTCAAACATCTTCGAGTTCAACACCCCAATCACGGACAGGGACATTTTCAATAGATCAGTTTGCTCAAAGCCCCATCCACCCTGAGCATTTGTAGGGACTGGACATCCTCTAGCAAACCTGTTCCAGTGCCCCATCACCCTCACAGTAAAGAATTTCTTCCTAATAACTGATTAAAATCTGCCCTCTTTCAGTTTGAAGCCATTACCCTGTGTCCTATCACTACATTCCCCTGTAAAAAGACTCTCTACTATTCTCTTGCAGGCTCCCTTTTAGGCATGAGAGGGCTGCTCTAAGGTCTCCCTGGAGCCTTCTTCAGGATGAGCAACCCCAACTGTCTCAGCCTGCCTGCATAAGAGTGTTGCTCCAGCCCTCTGATCACCTTCCTAGGAGGGCTAGGAAGGTGATCTGGACTTGCTCCAGCAGGTCTTCAGCTAGACAGGTTGCTCAGAGCCTTGTCCAGCCTGACCTTGAAAGGTCAGGGATGGGAAGGTTACACTGTGAACTGCCATCAAAACAAAATTAGGGGAAAACATTGCAGTACAGAAAAATACCTACTGAGTTTCCACACCTTCCTTCAGAAGCCAAAATTTAGACTGTGAATTCTTAGCTATGAACAAGTTAAAGAAAATGTTCGGTTAACTGCAGACAACCTGTTCTCATGTCTGTTGATGCCTTAAAGGACTTCCTGAATTTGCACTCTTGTAATTTTTTAGATTTTTTTTTCTAATATTGCTTCTCCAAAGAGGCATTTGTGAGTCAGATGTTATTTCACAATAAATTTGGGAACTTTGATCGCAGCAAGTTCCTGGAGATAGGTGACTTCAGAAGCACAGAGGCCTTGTCAGCTGGAGTTGCTCTTTTCCCTTGCCAACCCAACTGCTGTGTGTGAATTCCCACCCAGACCTAGATCAGCAGTCAGATTTGATGCCATGGATCCATGGTTATTAATACAAAGAAGTTGTACAAAACCATGAAAATAAGCATCTACTACAACAAAGGCAATGAGTTCCTGCTGTTTAACTGGTTACACAGATTGGGTGATGTAAGTGAAGACAAAAAATCTGTGTGAATCTTGAACATTGTCATTAATATTTTGAGGATATCAGTCTCCATTGTGCATACGTTGTTTTAAACCTGCTTGTGCAAATATTAACTTCTCTTTCCAGTTGTTGTAGGCATCAGTTCCATGTGTGTCCTGCAAATGTGTTTTTGGTAAATCTGATCATTGCCATATCTCCAAACATACTTTAGTGGTGCATTTCATCTGCTCATAAACACTGTGGTCACAATGACAACGTTGCTTTCCCTCTGAGGAGAGACACACTTGAAACAGTTGTAAAAGGAAACATGAGCTTGAATCCTATGGGGACCAGTGATTGGGGGAAAACTGTTGATTCTCAAGTAAAAGGGGAAAAAAGAAAATGAAAAAGAAGTTGCAACTTTATTTGAGATTTATGGTGCTACCTGTACTTATCAAGGGTCTTGATATGCTGGTACGGTACACTAAGTAATTGCATTTCATTTCATGTACTTGCCCTTTGTCGAAAGGGCAAGGGCTTTTTCCTGAGTAATAATGACATTGTTGCAGAGGAGTTGGTTCTTCTGCCAGATTCTTTTTTTTTCTTAGGCATTAGGGAGGAGAGGATGTCAGACAGAAACCTTTCTGTCAGTTTCATCTTCCCACTGAAACCTTGATAACTGTTCAAAGTTGAAAGAAAGAAGATATGAAAAATAGACCTTTATTTATGTAGTAAAAAGTGACAGTATGGCAAAATTCAGTGAGTTTTTGCCCAATGAAATCAGCCCTGCCTAGGTCTGGTGTTTAATTTTTGCCTGTGTAATTTATTTATAAGCTGTATTAAATATTTGTAAATCTTGCTTCTGGTCTTGTGCTTCAAGGCAATAAAGAGAGAAAATGTTTACTCCTCTCATGATTTACCATGAGTGTTGTTTATTTAATTTGAGAAGAGTTTCATTCCACATGTTTCAGTTGTTTGACTTATGGCAGTAGTTTCACAGCTGAAACAATTCTACTGGAGTGGTAAATTTTGCTAAAATAAGTGACTGCGAATATATAATCTTAGAAATTAGTCCACAAAGAGTCTGAAAAGGAGTAATTAAAATTCTTCTTGAAGCTTTTAAAATCTCCTTGTTGGTTTGGTGAATGGGTTTGACATACAGAGATCCCTGTCCCACATACATAAACTGATCCCCACTCTACCTGAACACCACCTGAGTCCCCCCCTCTTCCACCTCCCCCTCTCCCTGCCTAAGCACCATTCTCTGTTCTGCTATTTCTGTGCTTTTCATGCTATCATTGCACAGCCTTAGTGGTCAGAAAAGCACTGACATTGGCTTGATGACTGAACAGCCATCTTGCTCTGTCACTCATTTTCAGGACAATTTCCAGGGCACAGTTTAATGTAGAAGAGTCCTTTCCTTACCAGCCCAGCATTTCCCCCAGCACAAACTAAACCCACTGGACACAAAACCACTGGGTGATTTGGTTTATGCCAGAGTGCTCCATCTTGAGTACTTATCCTGATATCTCAGAGGATTTGCTTGGACAGTTGTCACTCGTGAGAATAATGTCTTTCTGTGAAGACCACTGACATCGTTGCCTTGCAGCTGCAGCTCTCAGCATCCACTGCTTTGCAAAGGCAGCTCCAGTCCCAGGCATCAGGCACCTCCCTGAGGACAAGGATGTGGGCCCATGGCCAGGCAGGACAGGGCTGTGGGGAGCTGGAATCCATCCCTGCTGCATTGTTCCTGGGGCAGGTGCTGATGGCTTCGGGGGGCTGGCATGGGGCTGTCTCCATGTTAAGTAACCCTGAAAGAAGACCTGCCCGCAGCAGCTCACATCAGCAATATCGGCACAACAGCATTTGCATTTTTGAGGCTAGAACAGTACCAGGTCTGAAGCAAACACAGTCCTAGTCAAAAATTTTGCCCCTCAGAATCAGCACCATGTAGAAGAACCCAAAAGCAAAGGCTCTCTGAAGACATCATGACAGTCCCTGCCCAACATGGTCCTGCTTTGGCAGTCTCTGGCCAAGGTGAGTTTTGTCAGGCCTTTGAGATGGCCATGCACACACAGGAGAGCTCAGTGTTTGTGTCTGTACAGCTGTTGTGTCTGCCCTTGGGAATGAAGCCTTAGGTAGGATTTTGGGCTTAGAGCCCCGGCTGGGGCTTGGGTACCTCTACCCTGCAAACACATAACAGTTTCAAGGAAAGAAAATCCTTGAGGTGGATTCTGGTAGTTTTTCATCTTGACAGGAAAAAAATTGTGCAATTAGAAATGCTGCTATGTTTTTTTCATAGCCCACAGCATCCTGTGAGACTAATTAGCAAATGACAGAAATCTCCCTAAAGATTAAGTCAACAAGAAAGATGAAATGTTCTCCTTTTCCCTCCTTATTTGCAGTGATTCAAGTAGAAATTTATCACATGGCAGGAAAATACAAAAAGGTGAGGCTGATCCAGGTATTGCATGAAACCCTGTTAGTAGTAATTTTGTAGCTAATACTGTAGGTGGTCTTTATTGCCTTGAGTCTTTCTCTTTCACTCTCTCATTGGATACATGCCTGGAAATATGCCTTTCAAGCCATATTCTATGTGGCTGCCAGATGAGACCAATATCAATCCTAGGCTTAGATGGCGTTGTATATTTTTCTTGTGGGGGCTGACAATATTCACCCCCTATGACTCTGAAATGAAACAAGAAGAGCTTTGCAAAAAGATAATAGCCCACAAATGTATATGAAAGTTATTCTCTGTAACATCTGCGGTTCTTTACTCAGGAAAAGCTTAGGTTTGATGTAGCTCGGAAAACAAATGAGAACTTACCTTTCCAAAAAGCAAATAGGAACATCTGCAAAACAGTGGAATGCTGTATGGAAGCCACAGGGATAAAGAAACTGCGCCATACTCCCCAGCAGCAATAAGTGATAAAGTACAGCATTCACTCTGAAAAAAACATCTTTGAGTGTCTGCCTTATTCTCTTTATTTCCCTTATTTCAGAATAAAAAGAAGCACATAGCAAAGGTAATTGTCATCCCCCACGAAAACAGAAGATTAAGATAATTTGCTTTTGCCCACATTCCATTAGATACTCGTCAACAGATACTATTGCTAAAACAAACCAATATAAGAAATGCTCTAGGAGAAAGACAGCAGATAAAGCTACTCACAAATTTCCTTAACACTTTTTACCACTTATCAGAAATATAATACCAATCAAATTTGGTTTACAATAAAGACAGAAAAAATAGAAAAATAGCATAGAATTTCTTAGGAGAAAGAAAAGACAGATGAAATATGATCTAATTGGACTTCAATGTTATAGAAATACCAGAAGGCAGTGAACTTTGAGGTCTTATTCTCTCATTCTGCCTTCCTTATTAGGGTCAACATTTGTTGGTAAGAGTGTGAAGAGACTTAAGAGATTCAATCCACTTCATACTGAAATCGCATGCCCTCAAAAACAGGTCACAAAAAAAAGAAAACACCCCCTCTTTTTTTTTGAGAGTTCTATCATTAACAGTGCTTTTGGCATTATGGACCGTTACAGCCCCTTGAAAGTCAGTCATTCACTTATATCCACAAGTTAGCTGTTCCTCTGGTTCCGAGCGAGCTCATGCTGACCACTCTCAAAATCTGTCCAAATCCAATAAAGCAAGGTCTCTCCCTTCTTGATCCTTGACACAAAATTGGAAATAGGACAACTGTTATATCTCAAATGTAATAAAATTAACATTACATTGTCTTATTAGTCTAACTGATTGGGAAGGAGTACTGTGTCCTGGGAAAAAAGAACCTGACTTCAGATATGCTCTTGCCTTTGAAACCACACTTCTTTGCTTATGATGCTAATTATGCTTTATACTAATTATGCTTTGTGCTAATTACAAAGAGATGTTGCTCAAAGGTATCCCAAAGTTATTGGTTTCAGTAAAAATGGTTCACACGTTTTTTCCTGACACTTGGAAATTTCTACCATAGCACACTGGTCAATATTCCCATCTTTTATGACAAACCCAAGAAAACTAAAGTTTTCAACCTCTGCCCTAAGTCAAAGAAAACCTGCACTCTGTTGTGAGCATCCATCTGCTTTGAAAAATACCTGTCATAATTTGGACATTATTTCCTTTGCCCACAGAGACATTAACTTCTTTAAAGAATTTCTTCAATCCCATCAACAGATCTTCACCAATTTAATAGGAACAGAATTAATTCCCATTCCTAGGGTAATGAGGTAGTTCACTTCCCTGGTTTCTCCCGGTCAGATTTTGTTTTAGTCTTCTGCACCAGTCATAAAAGTAGTGCTTTTAACAAATATCTAAACCAATCCTTTCCTGCAAGGCAAATTCTCTCCTGTCTCTTCTTTCCTTGCACCCCATGTGTCAGTGGGCAAATCACTACAAGCTTCCTACAGCACAAGCCCAGCCAATGAGACTACTATAAATTATCAGATTATCTCATCATACATTTTTCTTTAACTTCTTGTAGAGTAAAGCAATAACAGAGATAATACTTTTTACCTCTTTGGTCTTCATCACCATAGTATCTATGTAGGTGCTTTTATCTTCTGTTTTGTTTCTTACCCATATTTTTCTCCTGGCTTGAAAAAGTACTTGTAAGTATTAGGAAGAACTATGGAGCAGATAGTTTACAGTTAGATCAGAGTTTTTCCATGTGGTCCCTTTCCTCTCTCCATAAAAATAGATCAGTTCTTCAAATACCCATTAATTAGATCCGGGAGCAAAGTAGGATTACCTACAACCCTTGAACATGGCTCAGAGATGGTTCACTACTCCTGTACTGAACAATGCTCCAAATTCAGGAAAGACTAAAATATCCAAACAAAGAACAGATTATGGGGTATTGTGAAATAAATATTTGGGTAAATATCTCTTAATACCAATTACACTTTAATTTTGATATTGTGTGCAAAACAGGAAAACATGTTCTGATAGCAGCAATTTTACATCAGGAATATAAAGTTTGATCAATTTATTCTGACCAGTTCTGCATTCACTGCTGCACATATAGATTAACTGTGAGTGACTTTAACCTGTTTTGCTGGTTAAATTCATCAGGGTGGAGATTCTGTGGCTAACCATTGTAGTGGTTTTGTTTCTCAAAAAGGTATAAAGTAGAGGAAGTTCTCTCTCATGGTAATAACCATATTTAGTCCAGAGCTGCAGCACTGTGTAGGTTGCTTAAACAATTGCCAGCGAATTCACTGAGGGAATTGAACAGCAGTGAAAAGTATCTACTCAATATAATGTGAAACATGTTTAATTTATGCTTTGAAGATTATTTGGCAGCTTCCTAATTTTTTGTTCAATACTGGTAACACTTTCTCCCTATGTGGTTTAATGCATGAAGCTTTCAATACAGGAAAAAGGTACAAGAAGGGAGAGGTAAGGATGTAAGGCTATGTCAGAGGATGATAGAAACATATTGTGCCAGAAGGGGCCATTCTCCCCGACCTCTGTGCGGGGGCAGCACATGTAAATAAAACAAGGCTTTCTTAAAAAATCTACACTGTCTTTAAAAGCTTTAGTGAAGGGGATTATATAACCCATTTACCTGACAAACATCTATACTAACAGGAATTTATGCCTTTAGAAAATTTCCCTAATATCTGACCTCCAATTCCGTCTTTGGGGAAAAGGAGAATGTAGTCTTCTTTGTAACAGATTTGCACATTTTGAACAATTGTCATCAATCTTCCTTTCTTTGGATTAACTAAAACTAAATTAAAATATTCAAGTATTCTCTTACTTTCCTCTAAACATAATCCTAGACTAAAGAAATGTATCTGAAACCCAGCACAAAGTGCCAGTTTAGACATAACCAGAACTTAGCGAACAGAGAAAATATTGACCTGCATTTTGTAGGAAATATTCTTTTTAGTATATCAAATCACAAGACTTGCCTTATTTAAAATAGTATCAGATCATTGTTGGTCTGTTGTCCTACATAACTCCCACACTTTTCTGCTGCCTAGTCAGTTTTTTGAATTTTGCAATTAGGCATCTGAGTTCTCATTTCTGGCTGCAATGATTTACACTCACTTTTCTGAACTTCATTCCCTTGATTTTGAGCCATTTTCCAACATAAAAAGAATTTTAAAAATAATTCAATACTTGCCTCTAGATTGCCACCCTTCCTAGGCTGGTATCATTTGCAAATTTGATAAACATGCTTGTTTACCATCTCCCATGTTTTCGGTGAAAATATTAAAGAGAACCTGGCTCTGGGCAGACCAAATGTTTGTCCTGCCTGAGGGTCCTGCAAGTCTGAGAGTGTGTCACTGACAGCTGTTCACTAAGTACGCTTTTTAACTGCTTTTTTTTTCAGATCATGTTGATCTTACCCATATCACACTTCCTTAGCCTGTTGATGAAAACTGCATGTGGATTCTAGGATCAACTGTGCTCTCCTTACGTATGCTGTGGAAAACAAAATTAATTTGCTTTGGCTTGATTTGGACTCAACAACTTCATGTTAGGCAGTTGTTTTATTTTGTTACTTCATTGTCTCAGCATTTACAAGTTGATTACCTAATAATTTCTGTCCACAATTTTCTGATTATTTAATCTGACTGATTGCAAATTCCTCTGGTTTTTCCATATTCATCTGATATGAAAGGGTGTATTTTTTTATCTTCCCTTTTGTCTTTCATGGTTTTCCAAAGTAGTTAGCTGTTTGCTCTGCTCAGTTTTGAGTAGTTCTTCATGCAATTTAGGGTGAATTTTTGAGGCGTTGCTGACATTCATTGATCTCCTTAACAAATCTGTGGATTTATGTTTGCTCTTGCCCTATTCACACCTGGCTTTGGGAGAACACATGGTTGTTATCTTTAATGTCCTAGATTTCTTCCCCAGCATTGATTAGCATCCTGAATTATCATTAAGGACACTAAAATTTTGGACTATTAAAGATACTTCACAAGATCTCCCACTGTTAAAATATGTTTCTTTTAATCATATAATGCAGGCCACTTCCTACAAGTCTTTAAATCTCACTAGGCTGTATTGACACTGTTTCGACAGGAGTGTTTCCTATTCCTCAGGTCTTCTCCACAGTCATTCAATCACATCCAATGGCATTCCCTACCTCCCAAAAAAAAATTTCTTTATATTCTGGAGCATCTGCTTAGTAGAATGTTTATTGGTTCGGCTTATTTATAATTTGGCTGATTGGTCTATTTATCATAGCTTTTATGACTTTCAAAAGTTATTAGGTTGTCATTCTACTATGTTCAATCCCACTTAGTCACACTTGGCTTAGTTCTATTATTTTATTTGATGCCTTTGACTCTAAATCTTCACTGGCATGATCACAGTATATCCATTTTCAAATTATCCCATTAATATCTCCCATTCTGCAGATTTCCTTAAAGCAAATAATTGACTGTAATCGAAATCCTGAATGTTTTTGTGCAGCTGCAGAGTCATTTGTCTGCCACAAGCTTTTTATTACAAACCTAGGAAAAGCAAACAAAAGCATTTGCTTTACAAGGGGCTCTTTCATGAAGAGCTGTTCAATCTGAAAAATCACCAGGTAAAGTCAAGCTACACCCTCATGCCAATCATAGGTTATTGCCTCAAAAATGATACCATTAATATAAATCAAATCACTGCAAATACCCTGGTAAAAAAGTAAAACATGATGAAAATTGCTTTTATGAATTTTATTAAAAAATATATACCTGTCAAATTTCACCCCTTGACTCTCTACCTCTACCATCTTATCTGATATTAGAAAAGGACCCTTTTATATTGCTAATCTCCTAAGCATTTGTCATATGGTCACTGCTCAGAGGAGACTGGGTTCTTGTTTACATTTTTAACATAATTCTAGAAAGCCATTTATTTTCACTCCATAGGGTCACACTTGCATAGCTTGTTAGTATTTAGCTTCTAAAGCATGGTTGGTGATATCTTTCTAAGAGATTAATTAGACAGACATCACATGTGTCTTCAGAGATTCTTGTGTTTATGAAAATTAATTTTGCTATGCGTGTCATTTCTATAACTACTTATAATTTTTTTAAAAGAGTTCTCATTGTTTAAATAACTATTGAAGAAACACTGTGCAAAAATAAGCTACTTTTCCAAACCTCTTTTTAATAGGTGACTATTTTTTTCTGAATAGAAGAGAAAAAGAGAGAAATTAATTTGAAAAAGAAAGATCATGATGCTGTTTCTGGACCCAAGGAGCCAGTGGTCAGGTGTTCACTCTGCTACTACAAAACATGTTTTATATGCAAGATTGCACATAAACATTTCAAAATCTGTCTTACAACGTCAAGAACTCAAAAAACTTTTAAGACTCCTCAACACAAACAGCAGGAAAATATTTATGTTTTATTCAGCCCATTTTCTGAGTGTCAGATTGTTAATCTACTGCATCGGAGTCTGTTAACTGATCCACTGCATTCTTGGCTTTGTACAGTGACAGATATTTTCCTGTGGTTTTTCCATTCTTCATTTTCCACCATTTCATGTAATGGAATACTTGTAAATTATATTTTTCTGTGCATGTTATGCAGAAAAGTGGTCTGGTGGATGACACAACTTTCCATGGATTAGAGCTGTATGGAGTTTCTGCAATTTATTAATCAGCTATGAATCTTGTAGGAAATGGAGCACCAGACCTTGGTTTTGAAAAGTTCCACATGCTCTCAAAGTTTATGGATCCAATACTGTGAACTAACTTCACATGAGCCTGCTTTTAAAGTGCCTTATAAATGACACCTTCCATTAAACACTCCAGAGACTTCTAGTTTGATAATATTGTGATCAGATTCTGAATTCCAGCCAGGTTTCATATTACTTATTTTACCTGGCTTGATTCCTAGCACTAAGTTCACAATGTCCTTTGGTCTTGTTAGTTTGTCAAATAAGCATATACCCTCCACAAATGATATTCCTGTTTCTTCAAGGACATTACTTTCATGATACCTGTGACTCTTAGCTGCCCTTATTATAGACTTAAACATTATTTTATGGATGATTACTTAAAATACGATAAACTGACATTAAAAAACTGAATCATGACCCCAATTGATTGTTATGCTGAGAAAACAGATCCTCCTATATTTCTAGATTTCTCCTACCAGAACTGTTTCATTGACTATTATGGTCTGCCAAAAAAACAATTTTTTTCCCTGGCTCTCATCTTTATACTCCTCCTTGATTCTCAGTTTATAGTAATGCACATTTTTTAATTTATCTTCCTTATAGTGGGAAAGCTTCAAGGCCTTCTAAGCTAGATTAAGACCAAGAAGAGCTGTGGGAGATGAACAAAAGTGAAGAATAGGCTTCTACCAAAGCTTCACCATGAAAAAGGTGTTATTTTTCAGTGTTGGCTTATATTAGCTATATATTTTTAGAGTACCCGTTTGGTCTATATTTGTAGTACCTCAATTGCTAAACCTTTTTATCATTTATTTAATTGCACCTATTTAATTCTTTCCTCCTAAAGTACCTACTGTTCAAATATTTCTTCCATATATTTTGATATGCTTCCTCCTGATTTTCATACCACTCAATTAGATGTATGAGGTTTTCTGTAAGTATATCAGATTTAAGAAATGCTCTACATCTACTCATAGTGGTTACTTGACTCACGTATGATTTAACAATTTTCTTAGATTTTCTCTCCCTCTCTGCTTCTTCTGAGAGTGTCCTTACATTCTTTTATCCTGAAAACTTAGGCAATCTGGAGACTTTAACCCTTATACTGGGAGTATACATATGCCAAGAATATTCCCTGAAGCTTGAAACAAGACTGACTGCTTCACAGGACTATAACACTTTGCAGGAACTTAATAAGAGACTAGGTGACTTCACATCCTCCAGGGAAAGGGTTTGCAGAAAGACACTGAAGAAAGCCAGGCATAGGTGTCTGCCTCCATTGCTGATGTATTTGAGAGTTCATCTAAACAGAAGCAGGAGTGGTTTTCCCAAATATCTTTGACACTCAAATCCCCCTTGGCTCAGTTCAGACCTCTAAGTCACTGTGATGCTCATGGCCCCTCTCACATGAATTGCATCTCAGCTTTGAACAATGCTTTCAGCCTTTGGGCAATTAATTTTTTTTAAACTGCATGAGAACCAGTAAATTTTAGGTCATCTCCACTATGCTGGCATGAGATGAGTCACAGGGGGGAAACTGAATCTTAGTCTGTCTTAACCCTGGTTATCAACAGTTTTCATTACATAAACAAATTATGACATTTCTTTTTTCTGTTCCTCCACTTCTTATTTTAAAATACTCCATGAAAATATTCAATTTTAAAATACTCCATAAAACTTATCAGTTCTCATCTTTCTACTCCAACAATCAGATTACAGGAGTGAAATGTACAGAAATACAGGAAACTACTGTGTAGTAAAGTTGAAGAAATAGGATGTTTTGAATGCTGTTTCAGTAATTCATGTTAGTACTTTCTTGTCAAATGTTGTCAGGTAATAACAATTCAGTCTTTTTCATTACAGGAAATGTTGAAGTGAACATTGACAGATGAAGGACCCATCCTAAAAACTGGTGCCTTGTATTACCATGTAAAGGAAAAGCCTCTTCCATGGGAAATGCACCTAGTTATCTGGTTTGTCTAGTGACAAAAATAAAAATAAGACTGAAGAAATCCAATATGAGGCCTGAATCCAGTTGCTCTTATCTGTACAATATACTGGTGACAGAGATGCACAATTTCACAGCATGAAATCAAAAGAAATCTGAAAACCAGCAATATGTGTAGTAACGTTTGCTAGTAGACAGAGACATAAAATGTTTTTTCTGTAGTGTATAGTCTATCTAATGCTGTTTTCATGTTT
This sequence comes from Acanthornis magna, assembly GCA_036785705.1. Taxonomy (NCBI): domain Eukaryota; kingdom Metazoa; phylum Chordata; class Aves; order Passeriformes; family Acanthizidae; genus Acanthornis; species Acanthornis magna. The sequence goes on along the minus strand of JAWUZG010000040.1, from coordinate 19,758,576 downwards.
TTCATATTCTTTTCTGCTTGAAATACCACTAAAATTTGAATGTATGTCCTGCTCACATTTTGTCTTCAGTGCAGAGTGCATTATGTGCTGTTATTTACTAAGTTACCACGTGGTAGTAGGATAGAAAGTAGTTAACATACATAGAGTTCAAAATAAAGTTCTGGGAAACGACTGAAAGGAGAAATGGTAACCTATGCTTTGATTGTTTTCTCTGACCTCTCACTTTTTATAACACATGAATATATCACGTAGTGTGCTTTCTTTCTTATTTCCCCCTTATTTCTGTTTCTTTCATTTCATGTCTGCCTCTGTTAGATGATGACGTCTTTATTGTGGAAAAATTTACTTTTACACTCACAGGATAGGTCATTCATTAATCTGCTGAATGTCTGTACTGTATCTAAGCACAGTACTGTGCTAGCCTGAATGCCTAAGGACACTCCTTGCTTAGTCACAGTCCTATGCTGTGTGACACGTTGGCCTCTCTGACACACTCATTACGCAAGACATCCTTATACTGCCATGTACTTGCCCATCTTAGAGTTTTAGGAAGTTTTTTATGACCTAGACATGTATGTGTGTGCTGCTATCCATTTGGGTGGAAGAACACTGTGGGGGAAAGAGCAGGAAGAGATCTATCAGCATTTGTCTGTCTTGACTGCCCTTTCACCTCTGGGACATTTCTCCTTCCTCAAACTATTTTCCTCCATGTGCTTGTAGAAGCAGGACGCAAATTGGACTTGAAGACTGGTCTGTGCTGGATTTCCATAAAAGTCTTGACAATATTCCTTTTTTCTCTACACTTGTCATGCCAACATTCCTGGTGTGAGAACCCTCAGTGTATGATCTCAGTCTAGGAGATTTTGTTGACAGGCTTTTCTCCACAGTTTCTCAACTGGGCTGTAATATGAGGCAGAAAGCTTCTGATGGGCTGGAGGAATTGTGGCACCCGTGGACTCATGCATGTCAGATATGCAACCAGGGGTTAAAGTGCTCCCTTGAAGGCCCCGAGTCCAACTTTCACTCCCAGGAACACATTATCACACCATGGAGGAAATCTACAAAAAGCTGCGGGCAAGAAAACATCTAGAATTAAATAATCTTCTTCCCAGCCACACTACTTCTCTGTAAATCCACAGTCTTTAATTTAAAATCTAGGCTCTAGAGGAATTCCCAGACAGTTAATGAGAAAGAAATTATGAAGAAATCAAATGTCAGGGTCTTGTAATTCAGCTGCTTCAGACAGGCAGAAGTAATTCTTCCCAACTGGGATTTTCAACCTGAAATATTGTCCAGGACTGGTCCTCAGATCCTCTTTATGCAGCACTGCCTGAGGAACTGGCTATGGTAATCAATCTGTTCTGTGGTTAACACACTCAGCCAGGACGCCTAAAAAAGGTTTAATTTCTTCCTCTGACTAAGGGGAGTAAAAACTCTTCCACGCTAATTGAAATAATTGAATATTAATTGGGTCATGAAGAAAGAACAAAAGGCCTGCATGAGGGTTAGAGCACTTATGTAGGTGTCAGAATATGTTTAAATATTTTATAACAATTATCCACTGGAGCTGAGTATCAGTTCTTCCAGGTGATTGTCCTTATCTTGTTCTCTGTGAGCAGCCTTTCACACCTTCTGAATCTAGCTGGCTTGATATGTTACAGACAAAAAAAATAGTGTGAAAAACATCTGCAGGACTGGGTTTCCTAAAGGACTGTAGTTGTTCAATGGTCCTGTAGCCTCACTTCCATGATTTCTTCCTCATTGGTCTCCTTAAATATGTGTCAGAAGTTGTCTTTCAGACATTCTCTTTTTTTTTTTCTACATCTCTTCTTATGGAGAAGGTAGGCATCTCCTAGTATTCACACATTCAAGAACAGGTGAAAAAGGTGTTTCTGTTTCCACCTATTCAAGAATAAGTGAAAACAGAAATAAGAAAGAATTCGGAGAGCTGACTTTGGCAAAAAGATCTGTCATACATTTACTGTTGGAAATGTCCACAGTTTATCTGAGCCTGAGGTACTTCCTTAAATAATGTTGAGACTCTCAGACTGCACCTAACAGATTGGTAGATACAGATGTTAGCAAATTTTTGCAATTGTGGTGCATAATCATGCAAATCTTGTCCTTCCATGACTTAAGGAGTCTTTCTATTTCACTGGTTGTTTGCACTGGGCTAGAGCTCTAGCAGAGAGATTGGAGACAGGGAGAGCTGTTTCTTTTTTCACAGAGCCCTGTGTTCACCCTGATGCAGAAATTAATCCTTCAGCAGAGAAAATCTGGGATCGAAGAATAGGAATAAAATTTCTATGTTGAGTGCGACAGCACATCTCTGCTTCTTTTTGTCCTATGCTAAAAATTATCCTTGGGACAGTAAGATGCAGAGAGGTTGTATTTCTCATAGCATTATTGAAGTCAGGGGTGAGACATAATTTATAAAGCATCCCAAGTGAGAAACTAAAATTCCTAGTAAAGGGATTATGGTTGTCAGCAGAAGGCAATAATAGAGAACAAAGTGGAAAGCCATAAACAGCTTGAAAAAGAGGAAGTATCATATAATTAATAATGTAAATGTACATTTTACTTTGAAGAAAACCTCAAAAATTTGCACTGATATTAGAACCGGGCAACTGCTTGGCTCTGTGACAATGCTGAATTAATACAGCACTGGCAACTGTTCTTTCAGTTATTTTGACAGTCCTGTTTTTTGCCTAAAACTGGAAACTTCTGTTTCTCAAGTGATTGACACCTAGAAGTAACACTCTATTATCAACTGAGAATGAGCGATCATTTCCCCAGGAAAGCCTTATTGTCATTACTGTGTCGTTATTGCTTCTCTCCTTGCCTGTGTTCATCTTGAACTTATTTCAGGCTTTTTCTACATCCAATTTTTTTTCTTATCAGTTATACTGGCTATGGAAAATTAGCCTACTTTTTAATGAGAGAGAATGGGAAGGGAACTGGAAAATCATTCAGGGGCTCAGGGCCCCATTGGTTTTGACTCCATGCCGTAATTTTCGATGCTGGACTCGATTCCCTATGGCTGCTACCAGCACCACTGGTAGCTTTGCACCACCACAGCTTTGACTGCTCAGCCCAGTTCCACCTGGCTCTGCTCAGCTCTGCTCAGCTCTGCTGGGCTCCCTTCGGCTCAGCTGGACTGGGGCTCTCTCCTGCTGCTCCATTCCCTGTGGTGACCTCCTGCACCAGCACTGCCCTTCAGCACCACATCAGTTCCATGTTTTTCTGCTTTTCAGCCCCACATCTTGGAGCCACAGCTTGGGTGAATGGGTAAGGGGTCAATGGCAGCTGCAAATGACGGAGTCTGCTGGGCTGATCCCCAAAGCCTTCCTACTGGAGAGAGAGAGAGACACAAAATGATGCATTTTCAGGGGTGTGATCACCTTTCCTTCCCCCTGAAACTACATGATAATGTGTGTGGTATAGAATAGCAAATTAGCCCTGCCCAATTAGCTAAGCTCCCCCCCTCTGCAGCCTGGACACACAGCAGTGATGCCCTGGCTCCTAGTTACTGCCTCCAGCTGGATTCCCTCTTGTTTTGCAGCGCTCTCAGTTTTATAACACTCTACTAAATAACACCATTAACCCAGAGTATGAGTATTTCATACATTCAGAGTATTTCAATTCCAGACATAAAATGTAGAGGTGGGTGCTTTTAATCCAGCATTGCCCCTTAAATGGTAACATTATTTAAGGTAAATAATGACATAATGCACAACACAGTACTTACATACCACCATATTTTAATAAATTTGGAATACAAAGCTACAAGAGCAGAAGAAATGGTTTTTAGCTGCTGCCATTGCTATTAACAGTGCACTATTATTCACCAAGGAAAAGTGGCCGAGCTTAGTCCTGCGCTTAACAGGTGCAGTTCTGTAATTGTTATGTTAGATATTTTATATCACATAACTGGTGTTAAGCAATTCAAAGTGCTCAGTTGCAAGTATTGCCTTCTTTCTCTTCAGATGATTACAAAGATTCAAGAAAACTGGGAGCTGAAAATCACATGCAGAAAATTTTGATAATTAGCACATAACCCAAGGCCAGTGACTTCCAGTCTTGATCCTGATGTTGGCTTGTTTGACCTCCTTTTGTTCACTTCCTGACCTGTAAAACTGAGATAACATTTTGCTTACATATTAAGATCCTTAGATATAAAACACTGAATAGTATTAAAAAAAGCACTGTTATATGAAACACATTCTTAACATTATTTTTTAATTGTTTCCTGTATACAAAAATATGGAATAAATATGGATTTATTTTAACCAGACTATAAATTCTCATGTGCATTCTAGTCATATACATTCAAAGTACTCAGTATCTTTGGGACCTGGGAAAGAAATTCACTCATTTTTGCTTGAACTGAAAAATAGATTTTACATCAACAGTGATAATTGAGTCATGGAGTTGAACATGGCCATGAGTTTCATTTAGTATATAAGTATTTTTGTTATTATGTTTATGTGCCGTTTCTCAGGGGTTTTTATGTATAAATACTATAGTAAAACCATTCCCACAGGAACAGTTATTTGCTGTCTCTGAGTGTTAAATTAACTCTGTAGCTTAGCAGGGCACTTTTATATTAGTCAGATGTGCTAAATGTTCCTATTTTTCTGTGAAGTGTGTGCTTATTTTTTTGGTAGCATAATAAATCTTTAAGAAAGACAGAATTTACAATAATGCATAAAAGAAATAAAGAGCACAAATGGTGGCTATATGTACATAAGTTCCACTGCTAGTACCAGCTTTGAGCAACTAAATAGGACACCAAATCCCACAGAGAAGAGTTCTCAGATTTTCACTCTATCTCAGTCTCCTTGCTCTCCCAGAGGGAAGAGATGGCAGCCTATATGGGGCAGAGATGCTCCCTGAGCTGCAGCAATCAGGAACCAGGTAGGGACATACACTGGCTCTGTACCCAGGGTTAATTAGAGTGTCCTTGCCAGAAGTAGTGCAGAAAATAGCCATTAGACTAAACATTTCACACACAGCAGAAGGGACTGCCAAAAAACCTGACAGATGTTGACCACGAGACAATCACCTTGTGGTCTGGCTTGATCTGTGCTAGGACAGAATTAAGATAACCAAGCCTGAGAAATCTGGTGAGGTAAAAGACCCGGGGCGAGGTTCTCCTTGATCAGCTCTGAGTTCAGTCTTCCTTATTCTTCCTCAATGGAGTTGTCTGATTTATGAAATGGTAGTGAAATCCTTATACTTGTTATGATGTGTTACTCTGAATGTAAGCAGCTTCCTACATTCATTACATGCTTTATTTGGGTAATTTATGTGGTGATATAGAAGGACACATTATGCACTCTAATGTAAGAAATCAATTTGTTAATTCTGGTCTTGCTGAGACTTATAAACAGACCACACACTGCACCACAAACATGAACTGTTGGATGATCGGATAAGTCATAAGAATTTGTAAGACAAAATTGCACACACCCCTACCAGTGTGATTATGAATTTTTTTTTAAGTTTTATAAAGCTTCAAAAAATGAGAATTAGGATAAAAAAATGCTATTCAAATTGGCAGAGAATTTTTTATACTGGTAGCGTTGCTTGTCCAGTAAAACTGTAGCAATTTCTCTTGTCTGAAATATAATTCAACTTTTTAGGCTGGTTTACTGTTGGGACCTTCCAATTTTAGTTCTACTTTCAAAGTCAACTCAAACATGCAACTACAAAACTTGGAACTTAGAGATTCTCTCCATTAAATGTCACTCCAAGGATTCTTCTGGCAGGAAAAGAATATAGGCTGCAAAAATCTAGTGGGTCTTTGTGGTAGTTTTGCCTGGCCCAGTTTTTGCCAGTGGATAGGGTGGGGTACAAAGATGGCTCCTGCATGTCCTGAGTAAAGATTCTGGAAATTTCTCCACCATGTCCAGCAGAGCCAATCTCTGATAGCTCTGAAGATGATGGACATGCTGCTGGCCAAACCTGGGCCAATTAGAGATGTTAGTTACGCCTCTGTGAAAACATATTTAAGAAGAAATCAAAACAAAGTAGGCATGCACTTCTTTGTAGCCAGGGAAGGAGTAGGAGGAGGTAAAAATATGTGAGGGAGAACAACATGGAGGCACCAAGGTCAGTGGAGAAGGTGGGGGAGGAGATGCTCCAGGCGCCGGAGCTGAAAACCCTCTGCCAGCCGTGGTGCAGACCATGGGGGAGCAGGTGGTCCCCCTGCAGCCCATGGAGTCCAGGGGATGTAGAGAAACCCCCCACAGCCTGTGGGGAGGTGCCCACGCCAGAGGAGCAGGTGGAAGCCTGCAGGAAGCTGTGATCCAGTGGGAGTTCCAGAGACTGAGAGTTGCAAAAGCCTTGCAGGAGAGAGAAAGGCCTTGCTCCCGGGATGGAAACAGCCTGGCCTCGGCTTGGAATTCTGCAGCCTGGAGAGAATCTCGGACAGCAGCAATCGGGCGGGGCTGCTCGTGAAATTGGACACACACCAAAAAAGTTCGCAGAGGACTGTCTCTCGTGGGAGGGACCCCCATGGCTAAGTAGAGGATTCTTTTCCCCTGATGGACTGACCCTGACCAAAGGAAAACCCCCATGTCCTGCCCCCACCCCGGAGCTGTTGGTTAGAAGGAAGGAGGGAGGGGGTGAGCTGAGAAATGGCCTTAATAGGGAGAGCGGTGAGCAGAAAAACAGCGTTTGTAGCAAAAGAATTGTAGCGTTAGACTGACTAAGAAAAGCCACATATCTTGCCCCAACCCGGATCTGCTGGTTGAATGGAAGGAGGGGGCGAATAGAGAAACAGTGTCTGTAGTAGAAGAGTTGTGATAGACTGACTTAAAGAAAAAACCCCACACACTGCCCCTGCCTGGGAGTTGTTAGTTAGTTCGAAAGGTGGGATAGGGTGAGCTGGGAAGCAGTGCCTTAAGAGGGAAGGGGGGTCAGTGAAGAAACGGTGTCTTGAGAGCTTATTTTTATCTCTGATTTATTCTCCGACTCTGTTAGACTAATAAATCACTTTTTTTTGCAACTTTAAGTTTCCCTGCCTGCTTTTGCCCTGAATCTCGTGTGTCCCCTTATCAGTGGTCTTATCTCAACTCATAAGTCCAGTGTTTTGTGTTAATTTTCCCTCTCCTCTGCATAGCTGCAGCAGGAGAGAGCATAGAGAGCAAACGTCGTAGGTGCCTGGCATTTAGCCAGGGTCAAACCCACGACAGTCTTAAGAACAAGGCAACGGTTCTTCAGGTGTGACTGGGGCACAGGAAAGAGCCTCAGGAGACACCGATCTTTAGTTGCAGCTGAGGGATTTTTGGAGAAAACCCAGAGGTCACGAGGGAAATAGGCTTATGTTTGCCTATATTCAGGCAACAGCTGTCAATAGCCTCCCACAGGTAGAAATCTTACCTAGAGAGGGTATAGTAACACTGACAGACTCCACATTAGTGGAAATCCATAAATTTGGCATTTTGAGAGTATTTAGTTCATCTGAGATTAACAGATCGAGCACAAATCTGTTCCTTTGCCTGCAAGTAAACCAATATCTGATTGTTCAAAAGATCATAATCTTCCATGAATTCTGTATTTTTGCTGATTTTTAGAAAGATATGTTAGGAAAATATCACTGGAGGTCGAGTGAGAATGCATATGTGGAACTAAGACTACTGTAAGAGCTGTAATTGATATGCATGAATACAGAGAAATTTTACACAAAAGTAAGGGAGAACATTTTACCTTCCTTTCTTCTCATCTCCTTGTGGCTTTCCCTCCACTGCACAGTGGTCCTGGAATTTTGGAAGCCCTTTCAGGTATGGACTGAAATAAAATAGTTTGCTGCTATTGATGTTAGATTCCTGAAACAAAATTTAAAAAGCAAGAGAAATTTCACATCTTTGCATTTTTCATTTCCTCGCAACACTTGACTTGCAGTTTGTTTTGAGCATATCACTTCAGTTTTAAAATGATAACATATGAGCAATAAGTTTAATGGAGTGTGGAATGCCCTTGCGCATGAAGCATCCTCAGAATTGTTTTTGTGATCTAGATTGGTCAAATTATGCTTTATCTAATATAGACAAGGCCTGAAAGTGGAAGATGTTATGCTGTTGAAATATTCTATAGTTTGCTTTCTTCATTTTTGAATATTCTGATGACAGGGAGAGCAAGGGAAGTTTAAATTGTCTGTCAGAACACTGACTTAATTGCTCTGACACAGCAACTACTAAATTTTTTCTTTTGATAATCTCCTGACTTCTATGCATTTCTTTGCCTGCAGTACCTTCTAGCTGGTTTCATTTTATCTTAATACCCTGGGCAGAGAACAAGGTCTGATTCTTGAATGGCCAGATAACAGCACCATTTAATACAAGGCTGCAAGTGCACAGCAGACTTCAGCACAACACTGCTGGCTTTTGGAGAGCTGACAGCAATCACAAAGAAATGGTAAAGAGGTCAGGATTCTCTCGTTTTGCAGCCAATATGCCCTGAGTGACAACTACAAGGCTCGAGTGGACATGCACAGCATTTGTGCTTGTCTCATGTGCCTCATGCCTTGGCTGACACTGCTCACTTCCTCAGAGACAATAAATCAGAGCTCATTCTACATGTGGAGGTCATGAACAGAATAACTCTGAACAGTTTTCATTAAAACAGTGCCAGGAGCAAAAAAACTGAGTATTTTATGCACCTCTAAGAGAATATTTCACTTGTCAGATACGTGAATAATATGGAAGTGTGATGGGTAGTTAAAATGAGTTTTTCTTTACTGAGACTGAGAATTGGTCATTGGAGAATTAGAAGCTGTAAATGCTTTAAGACAGAGCAAGTTATGTACGTTCAGATGGTTGGTCCATTATAGAGAAGGTGTTTTGGAAAAAAAGTGGAAGCAAATAGGATAAAATAAGTTGACAATAGGAGCAAACCTGGATAACAAAGAAAGAGAAGGAGAAAATGCAGTGGGATAGAAAGAAATGGATATTGCAGTTTAATCAGCTCAAATCAAGGTACATAACCTACATTATTTGCACTTTTTATTCTTTGGATCTGACTACATACAGGACCCTAAATCTTCCTTTTCCATCAGTATGTGGCACTTTCAGATACCTAATTATATTTGCCCTGCTACAATATGTTCATTGAGATAAATTAGATTGACTTTGTATATCCCATACTGTGCCTTATTTGATCTCATCAGCCTAAAAGTAACTTTCTCAAAACATAAATATTACTTAAGAAGACTTTTAGCTCTCCAGGCCTGGTTTTTCTCCTGAAGAATTTCTATTATTATTAATCTCAGGGGAAAAGGTATTATTTTTATTTACGGTAAATAAGATCAAATGCAGGTTTTCAACTGTTGCTGGATGTATTTCAGGAACTTTCTGCAGAATAAACTGGATAAAAGTGAATAAAATTTCATGAGATCACTGATGCTTCCCTAGAAGAATGAAGCAAAATGAAGAAAAGCTAAAAGCACTGTGCTGTGGAAGTTTAAGATGTTAAGAGAGGTTTATCATTAATAAAGTGATTCCTCAAAAGAAAGAAAAACTAGTCAGATATAACTACCTGATAATATCAAATAGTCTTGAGTAATAGCTTCCCAAATACCAAAAAATGAATGACCTTACCTTGGACTTGGGACTAATGGTCAGCTGTGGCACAGAAATATTTAACACAAGTATACCTGTTTAAACTTTTAAAATATAAGAATTCCAACAACATCAAAAGGCAAAGAAAAACTAGTTTAGAAACTACATTAACATGCTGATGAAGATAATTTTATCACTACTTTTGCTTCTCTTTGACTTCATGCTCCTGCGAAGATCCTTGGGGTTTAACAGTCATATTTTCTAGAAAGATAAACTATATGCAAAAAGGATAGGTGTTCATAACTATGAGTTACTTCTACGTAGAAAAAGCAGAGGAAATGAAAGTGTGCAATTTCCACAATATATAGTATCTGTACTTCAGAAAACCTGTAAAGAATGTGCAAATTATGCGTACATCTAGTCCTCTTTGAATTTATAGTAGTGAATAATACTAAAGGAAAATGACATACAAATGAAATGCAATTTCATATACAATAAAAAAGTATTGTTATTTGAGCAGGAGAAAAATGAGCTTCCCAAGAGGCACCACTTCAATCATGTTTTCAGTTTCTACACTAATGCATGCACCATGAGGAGCAAACAGGAGGAGCTCGAGACTTTGACCCAGTCCTGGAGATTTCACATCAGTGTTATAAGTGAAACTGGTGGGATGAGTCCTGTGACTGGAGTGTCCTGTTGGATGGTTACAGCCTCTTCAGGAGGGACAGGCAGGGCAGAATATGCAGAGGGGTGGCATTGTATGTAATGGAAGAGATAGAATGTATGGAGCTCACAGAGCCTCAAGGAAAAGATCAAGGGGCAAACGAATAATACCAATGTCATTGTGGGCATCTGCTATAGATGTCTTAGCCAGGACAATGATGCTGATGAACTTTATTTTGTGGAACTAAGGGACACTTCCAAGTCAACTTCCCTTGTCCTTCAACTTGCCAGAAATTAACTGGGAGCATCACACAGCTGGTACAATCCAGGACAGAAGATCCCTCAAAAACCTGGATGACAACTTTATGGAACTGGTCCTAAGGGAGCTGGAAAAAATCAACCATCACTGCAGAATAAAGCAAACTCATCCACTTGATCTGGATACTCAAGAACAGATGTTTCTTAATTAGAATTTAATAGAAACTCATCAGCACTATGCATCTATTAGGTTTACACCAGAAGACAAATCCCTCCTTGATATCTCTAAATTATCCAAGATCATTAGCAATTAAGGCACAGCAAATTTTCATGAGACTTGGTGGTGAAAATAAAATAATTCTATTTAATAAAGCTAGTAGAAAGGAAAAGCTTTATGATTTCTAGATCATTGTTTCACTTAGACCACCTAGACCTACAAGAAACATTAGAAACAGATGCAGTGTCTTCTTAGAAAACCAATGAAATATTACAATATATTAAATATAGGAACTCCAAATCATCAACATACATCACCAAGGGGAAACACTAATTTTGTTTTGCAGTTGGCTGTTCTTTTTCTAGCCTAACCTGGAAAAATCGGTTGTATTAGGAACCAAAATCTTATGCATCACTAATGGAGTGCCGATGATTTTGTGGAAACATAGCTAAAGAAGCGCACACTGGTGAATTGGAGGAACATTCTCTGTGAACATTGATGCCTGAGAGGCAGGTGAAGTACCTGTTTGTGCTACTGAAGGTGTGCATTGTGCACTTAAATGTCTGTTTTTCTTTCTATTTCTCTGTGTTACGTTTATTAGACTTACACTTCTGAAAACCATTTTATTTAACATATATTTTGACACTTGTACATAATGGAATACAATCTGAGGGACAGAGTTATTTCAGTGTGATTTGGTCAGACTGCATAGCAAACCAACACATACCCATTTTACTGCTGCTTCTTTCCTTGAACCCCATGCCCCGGAAATCACCCTTTTTATGTGCCTCTGGACAAATCCTTAATGCCTGCCCAAGGTGTGGTTTATGGACTTGAAGGAAAAAGTTATGTTGAATAATGGTGGGTATGATCTGAGATAACAAGTATTCCCAAATTGAATCTAGTATTGGATATCCCTGACAGATTAGGAATCCATAATGAATTTAAGACCAGAAAGACATTTTATGATTAATCACCAATGGTCAGATTGAATAACCTGCTGTTCAGTTTGTGACATATATTAAGTCTTTAGGCTACAGGCTAAAATGTTATCTATCTACAGACTAAAATGTTAAATTAAACATTTCTTAAACAAAATTGTGGTATCCATACTTCAGAAAGTAACATTTTAAAACTTGTACATCCATGTGTACATTTTATCTCCTTTTTAGGAGGCAACATTAGAAGAGTAATTCCACTTCAATGAAAAATTATTGCAATAATAAAAAGCACATTCTTAAGGATATTTAGGAACAAAATTTCAGTCATAGAATTGTCAGGGTCAGAAAAGACCTTTAATATCATCACGTCCAACTGTTAACCTAGCACCACCACCATGTTCACCACTAAACCACATCTCTAAGTGCCACATTTGCATGGTTTCTGAACACTTCCAGGGGCAGTTACTCCATCACTTCCCGGAGCAGTGTGATCCAATGCCTTCCATGAAGAAATTTTTCCTAATATCCATCCAAACCTCCGCTGTGACAACCCTAAGCCATTTTCCCTGTTATTTAATTTTTTTCGTGTATATAAATTCAATTCATATTTTTTATAATTGTAATGTCACCTAGATAAACATTACATAGATGTAATCAAATAGTAGATACTCTCAAACAAAAATCTCAGCCTTTTAAAATCAGGTGAAATTTTAAGATGTTTTAGCCGCTGTCCTAATTCTCAACAGCTGGTAATTTCCTCAATTTGGCTCTGCATTCTACTTAAGATAACAATAGAAGAACGCTGTCTAAAGTAAAATAGGAACTTTCAAAGCAGTATGACATTCACAGTAAATACTGTATTCCTGTATGCCACCCAAAAATCTGGGGATCAGAAATCAGTAGCAATTAAAGATCATGGATCTATCACGTTTTTCCACTAAACTTCATGCATCAAGGAGTTTCCACCATTTGCTCAGTTTTCTGTTTCAAAGTTTATAAGTATATAAGGTTACACTGCAGTGACCCACTCTTTAGGTGAAAAAGTCTTGGATCACAAAAAAAGCTGCCTATGGACAAAGCGCTTCCCTCTTGGAGTGGAGAAATGAAAAACAACATTCTTTACCAGTGCTGCCTTGCAGCTCTCTATCCTGCACAGAAAATATAACAACCATTGTGAACTCTAATAGAAAATCATGTACTTTCACCCTCTGAGTGGTGTGTGTTCACCGTGCAAAGTGACCTCTTATCTGAGTCACTCCCTTTCAGTACCCTTTACCCATGCTCAAGCACCAGAAGAGATTTTTAGTATCACAGACCATGTAGCTCATGCAAAAGCTATTAACTTCCTTTCCAAGCACTCTGATGAGGCACTGGTGCTACTTTAACAGAGTTCACTGAGGATTTCTGGTTGCTGTTTTGTTGCAACAGAATAGGATGCTGCTCTACAGTTGCTTTACCTTCATTCTATCTAAAACATCTGGGTGAGTCTGAGTGCTTTGAAGAGGGAGATTGATGCTTTTGCTTGTTTTCTTTTTTTCTTATTTTTTTTTTTTTGGTCCTGTCCCACCAAGTTCATTTGAGAGCAGCAGGTTGCAGAAGGGAATATGTGTGATGATGCCAGCAAATCTGACAGGGCAACAATGTCACTGGGGAAATAGTGATAATTTGCTTAGGGAGGTAGTGTTTTTTATTCTCAAACAAAACCTTAAATACCTTAGAATAGTGCACCAGCTCTTGCCATTACTAGCTATGGCACCTGCAGGTTAATATGTTTATTTCCATCACCTCCCTCAAAACCCTACAACAGCATAGGAACATGTAATTGTCCTGAATTATGATTTTACGTTTTATGACAACTTTAAGAAGAATTACATTTCTGAGTCCCTCTGATAATTATTTCTTTCCTGTCAATTACAAGCTATCCCCAAACAGTTAATCCACTTGTTTCCTTACTTAAAAACCAAACCAGAAAATAAAGCTGGATAACTGTTCAAATTTAGCTAACTTTTGCTTTGATATCTAACCTTCCTATTATTTCACATTCTAAAGCTTTTTTGTTGAACAGAATGTAAAGAAAGTAATGATTTTTATTCTGATTTGATAACTGTGATCTTTGCATGTACGAGAGAAGACAAGGTTAGGAAAGGATGGCTGGCCAGGAATTAAAAGTAATGTATATTCTGTCTGTCTGAGATTATTGGAAGGTTTATGGTTTCAGGAAACACAGTCTTTACAATGTGTGTAAGCATTACGGAGGCTTATTCTTCTGTTAACTCTACTTCTTTTCACAAACTCCTTCACTGACTTCCATATCTGTAATTTGGCCCCAGGCATCTAAAGATGGATAAACTCATATTGGAAACAAACAAGAAGTGAGAGAGAGAAAAATGCATGTGAAGATGTCTTACATTCCCTGAAATCCTGCTATTCAGCCCTCAAATTCCTTGCTTGTTTGAATATACAATGATATTAAAGCCCGAGAAGTAAAAGCTAAACCTAGGCTTTTAGTGCTGATACTTCTGCACCACAATCCCTACTGTGCGTGTTGGAAATACGCCTTGACTTCTGGTATCTGATACCAAAATGATATCAGAGGCACAGGAGATCAAGACAGGGTACAGCTACACTGAGAGATTTGCTTTCCAGTTTGGATTTGGGTGTCAAGGAATTTTTTAGGATCTTTTTTTTTGTTTTCATGTGTATTTCTGGTATCCAGCTCTACCTCAGACAGCCTGAACCACCTGAATCAATATGATGGTCAAACCACAGAAGGCATCACTCACTCACTCACCATCCTTATAACAGAAAGGAGGGCACTTCAGTAAGAATGGAAAAGCTTTCTTAATGTGTCAAGTATGTCAGTTTTCTGTTCAAAGTGAGAGCTGAGGCTTCACAGGGTAAATCAGTTCAAAAAATAACAAAGAGCTCTTATCTACTTTAGAGTGACAAGAAAGAGCAGACCATCTTTTTAAAGCATGGCTTTGATTCAAGTGAATCAATTAGTAGCTAATCACATACTTACTATTAAAAGATTGAAATGCAAATAATTGCATAATGTTACTTGAATTGTTTTAAAATATATTAATCAAAATTCTGGTCTTGGATTAGAGTGTTAGCTGATAACTCGTGTCTATATTCATTTCCATACTAACAGTCACTTATGCTCCCTCTGATCAAGTTTGAGCAGGCCCTGACTGGAAAGACTGCATGTGATAGTTAAAAAGAAAAAAAAGGAAAAAGCACACAAAGGACAAGTTCTTCTAGCTGTCCAAAACAGACTCCTATAAAAAGAGAATTTCCTCTTCCTAATCTAATGCACATGCATGACAGCTAAAAGAGGGTGATGTGTTTGACATAACCATTCCTCCCTCCTGTATTCACTATGCAGAAGAACAATTGGACAGTAAGTTTGCATAGGTCCTGAATGTTCAGGGTCTCAGGAAAGCATCTGAAAAGCAGTCTGTGTAATGTCATCTGTGCGTCACCATGAGTTGAACTGACATGGTTCCTTCCAAAAACACTCTTCTCAAGGAGCATTTTTTAAGAGTGTCTCAATAAAACCCCCTCTGTAAAGCACCCCCACTGTGTAATATCCTGGTAGAGACTATTTTTTCAGGAAGGTTACACAGAGTTGTTTAAAACTCCATTCTAAGCTGTTACAAATACCTCACTTCAGATTTGGAATAATTCTGCATAGCACCAATCCTACAATGAAGGTAAATTTTGTGCTCTGTGTATGACAGACTTCCAGGACTGGAAGAACTGCATTTTATTCCCGCTCATGTGATAACTTACAGTCCCTGCTTAAGATTAGTCCTTGAGACAAACCAGTGTAAGAGTCTGTATTGGTGCCACTAAACTACTCAGTTGTGGTTTTCCCAGGTAGTCAGTGATCTGGCAGTTTAACATAGCCATTAATTATAATAAAGAGTTGTTCTGATCTGATGTTATTTTTCCTGACAACCTGCAGATATGCTTAAAAAGATGGTATTTGAGACGTGTTATTTAACTGTCATGAGAAAGCAAATGCACTATAAATACAGCTCCAAGCAAAATGTAGTAATTTGAGGATATGTTCCCTGAACTTACTTGTTAAATATTCACTCAAAATATAAACAAATAGATACTTGAAAGCCTTTGTATTATTTGAATTTGTATTTGGATTTAGTGACAATGACTTTCTGTTGTCAGTGGCATTTCTTTTCATTTATTTTATTATTTAGTTCTGTTTGTATTTTTGTTTCCCCTTAACTGATATGCTTTCAAAAGTTACAGGCTTTTTTTGTGTATGCTGCTAAAAAGAAGCTTTAATTTAACAATGTAAATGGTGTTTTGCTATCAAGCATAGACAGTCATGGAAAAGGCAATCAATAACTACTATACAATTTTTAAGGAGTGCTTTTATATAGAAATAAAATTTCTAACTAAAAGACATTCTAAGCAAACTGCAAAGTAAGTCATTTGTGTTTACTCATTTGAAGAAAAAATTATGGCAGAAGAGAGACATCACTTAGGACCTTGTTTTTGTTGTGTTGACCTTTAAATTTCAAATAGATAAGTGTATTTATAAATATGTGCATATTCAACAACATTATGCCACAGGATTTACACACTTGAAATATATTGGAGTGTTTTTTAAAGGCAGTTTAGTCACTTTACCTCAATCCTGTTCAAAGAACATGTGACAGCTGTGTGAAAATCGACACCTTCAATAAAAAGTTCAGGAGTTCAATGACCAGAAGGAGGACTGGAGTTCATAGAATGGTTCAGCAACTACTTAACAACTTGCCCTCAAGGTGCAAGATAAAAGTGAAGGAGTTTGAGATAACACTTCCTTTTTACTGCCTATAAATGTCTTGAAGCAATTTCAAATGTCATAATGAGCTAGAAATCGGTAGCTGAAGTGAAGAACATGAAGTGTCATGCACTAATGTGTGGCTTGAAAAGGTTTCTAGATTAGTTTTTCTCTCATTTTTGGATAAGCAAATATATTCAATTTATTAATGTATTACATATGATTACTTCATAACTATTTAATAGTTAGAACAGATCAGAGGTCAGATTCCCTGGAAAGTTATGGTGTTGTCCTTGAATTTAATTTTGGGGATTTTTTTTCACTTGACATAGTTTTAAATTGCTTCTCCCTCTAAATTAGAGATGTATAATGCATCTTGGGGGAAAAGTCATACTGTTGTATTCGAAGGAATACTCTGTAAATTTGCTGATGATATTACATTGGGAGGAACTGTTGACTCCTTTGAGGGAAGGGAGGCCCTGCAGAGAGACTTCAGCAAATCAGAGGACTGAGCAATCACCAATCATATGAAATCCAAGAAGAGAAAGTGCTGGATCCTGCATCTGGGATGGGGCAACCATGGATGATGCATGGACAGACTGAGGAATGGGATGTGGAAGAGCAGTGCTGTGAAAAGCGATCTGGGGATCCTGATCAACAGAAAGCTGGGTATGAGTGGGGGCCAGGAGGGAAAACGCTGTCCTGGGGGGCATCAGGCACAGCATGGCGAGCCGGGCAAGGGAGGGGATTGTCCTGCTTTGCTCTGGGGCAGCCTCACCTCGAGTGTTGGGGGCAGTTTTGGGAGCTACAACATAAAAGACAATAAGCATTTTGAATTTTATTCTTTGGTTCTTTCCTTCACCCTTTTAAATACAAAAATTACATTTTAACCTCACTATTTAGAACAAGCTTCGCTCTTGTAATCTTTCTGTGTTAAATCTGGTTCTCTTGTCTTTTTCTGAGCACTTGAATTGACTTGCGAGCACTCTCCATTTTGTCTTCACTTTGTGCTAAAGATGACACAAACTCTATGGAGTAGAAATGTTCCATCCTACCTGTATCTTATGATAGCTCTCTGCAGAATATCATGTTGAACTTTTTTGCTTACTTATCACAAGCTTACATAGTTTTATGCTGCCAGCCTCCATCAGCCATGCATTTTGTTATGGCAGAACTGGAGATATCCACAAGGCTCTATATGCTTTTAAACAGAACAGTGACAAAAAGACTATTTGACAATGTTAAATTTTATGCCAATCTGTTTTGGATTTCTTGATATGGGCAATTTTTATTATTCCATTGTTATTCCTTTAGTGTTGTGGTTTTTCTTTTAGAGTAAGTAATTTCTGATTCTTACACCTTTTGCCTGAGGAATATTCCAGTTCTGTATTGCTTCCATGGGAATGACTTTTACCATATTTATTTCTAGAATAAGAGAAAATACCATAGAAATGCCAAATGCCCTTTTCCCCTTGACCTTTCAGTTACAGCTCTGAAAATTAGTTTATTACTTATTAGGAGGGATAAAAAATCAACAGTTTTTAAGACAAAGAAATATGTCTTCATGAATGAATTATGCTCACAGCACAAAACAATAGTTTGTTTCCCACAAGAAGTTCAGAAATACAATTACTGTTGTGTTTCTGTCTTACTTCATGATAAATACAGCTGTGGCTTACTAAATAGTCACATAGGACCAGGTTCAAATGTGACATTTTGCTTCATTTAGGAGCAGCAGAGCTGAACGTTTCCCTCCCAGATGCTCCGTCAATGCCTAGATTTGAAGGCTGTGAGAACTGTTCTTTTTTTTATGTGCCCTGCCCACTTGCTATAGTTGAGATAACACTGGAAATCTTGGCATGCCTTTCACATTCAGAATAGATGGGGTTTCAAAAAAAGGCATTCTCCGGACAGGACAGTCCTGTACTTATTTTAAGAGCATGTGTAGAACATAAGTTTGGGATCTGGACAAAAAAATTAACTGCATTGTTCACTACCACTAACATCTGTAAGAGAGTGGTCAGAGAAGTCTTTGAAACAAATAGATACCTTGGTATCTATCACCTCCTGGGATGGGGTATGAATCTACAGATTATTAAGGTTATTTTTCTTTTGCTTAAAAACTGTTTTTTTGCAGCAAGGATTATTTACACTGCCTAGAAACAAAAACTCTGTCCAAGTGAACTCTTTCCTCTGAGTTATGATTCCAAATTTAAAGAATATATGTACTTTAGCTTTATAAACAAAAAAAAGAAAATCTGATTCAGAAAAATCCTCTTTGTTCTTCCTATTTCATGGAATATTACTGTTAACAAGTCAGAAGACACCACGTTAACTTGAAACTATTACTGTTTGTGCAAGAGGTAAATCATGATGCAGCTTCTAAACTTTACCATTATTAACAAACATATTTCCATGCATCTTTCATAGTCAGAGGTGAGTTACTACTGTTTTTCAATGCAGAAGTTCTTTCCACATTTATTGCCTAAAGATTGACAAGACTTCTGGCGAAACAAGGTCATGGCCTTCTAGCCACAGAAAGTTGAGCTCCCTTGAAGTGGTGAGTGTGGGCATCACCTGTGCTAATATGTACTTCACTAATGAGTCACACTTTCTGTATTAAATCTAACACTTCTGAAATTAAATAAAAAGAAGAAATACAGTAATTTTGTTTTTCAGAACAGTCACCATATCTTGTTTTCATAGTAAAAGATGCACTGCCAGCATGACAACTCATGGATTTGTCAGTCCCTGTGTAGTGGCTGAAAATTGATATTCTTTCACCAGATCATATGTTTCCTTCTTAATTTTGTTTCATAATTTTTCTTTGTTAGAAATAGGTTTTTTACAGGGATAAGATGGGAGTGAGAGGAAGGGTTCTGTTTGTTGTCTTAATAGTATTTATTAGGTTCACTACTGAAGATTTATCTAAAGGCTTAATCCTTTCAGAAATCCTCAGGAAAAGGTGGGGTGAGAGCAGAGTCAGGAAATGTCACTGACTGCTAAAGAGGAATGTGATACCATCCACAACAGAGCAAGATGAAGAGAAAATGTCACATTGTTCTGTTTTGTCTGTTATTAAAACCACACTTGATTCTCACTTTCAATGGAAAAAACTCAAGTTCAGGATGATACTGTGAACTGAAATCATGTGTACAAGAACTATTTTGGGGGGAAGTATCTTAAACGTTATGCATCCAGGGAGATTAAGGTGTTGCTTTATCACAACAGTGGTAAAGAGTACTGATATTCCTTTAGTAAAAGTCACAGCCTAGCTCGTTTTATACTCATCATTTAAAATCCTCCACACTTACTCTATTTCTTTGTCCAAAATTAAAAAAAAAAAAGAAAAAAGAAAAAAAGAAATAAAGAAAAAAAAGAAAAAGAAAAAAAAATAAATAAAAGGGGGGGCGTATCATTTTTAACATCCAAACTCTGAAAAATTAATTCATTGAGTGTAAAAAAAGTCCAAAAACATTCTGAACACTAAAGTGCCTGATGTTTGCAGAAGAGGAGCACAGTTTTTCACTTTATAAGGAAGTATGTGTCAGAATCCTGGTTGTATTATCCAAAATTGAATCCAGTATTCTCTGAACTGAACAGTGAACAGTGAATTGCCATTCCTTTGTTTGCAAATACTCTTCCAGCTTCAGAACCTGTGTGGGAAAAGAGCGAACAAACAAGCTCACTTTTTAGGTGGGAAGATAACTGTTTCTCTGACTTGTTTCTTTCTTACCAACTCTGAGGCCGACAATATCAGGAGTAAGTAAGGCTCTAATACATGGCCTCAGACCCCAGATATTTGATATAGATTAGGGTCAATTCTCATGCAGATCAGCAAACAACAGTTGACTTAAAGTTGTAAGTATTACTGAGAGAGTGACTTCAGTTGGTGACCTGGTGTGGAACAGTCCTTATTCCTGAGATCTGAAACACAGAAGTGACAAGGAATCGGATGCTAGGGAATTTTTCTGCCCTCTTCATTACCTGTCTCTGGGGCCATGATGAAGTACGAAGGAATGGTAAGATTATGAAATATAGGAATAATGACCCCAGTGTTGTCTGGAATAATTGCATTGAGGTTTATTACCACCAGGGAGAGAATGAAAGAAAAACAAGGGGAACAGAGCAGCAAATGAAATAGGCAAGAAGAGAAAAGAAAATTACAAGCCTAAACATTTTATATGGTTGTGAAGAAGGACAGAAAAAGATTAAATGCATTTCAGATGGAACAACAAATGTAATTACTCATTTTTTCTTATAATGCCAGCTGCTACCTCTCTGACTTCTGTGTGTTCTGTGGTTATTTGTAAGTAAGGTCAGGAAATGTGGGTTAGGTGAAGGGACAGTGAGGTGGATCAGTCTGAATGGCACATCTCAGAGGATCATGATCAGCAGAGTAGAATCCAGTTGGAGGCCTGTAACCAGTGGCATTCCCCGGAGATCAGTGCTGGATCTGTCCATATTCAATTTGTTTATCAGTGACCTGGGCAAAGGAATGGAATGCACTCTCAGAATGTTTGCTGATGATACAAAACTGGGGGGAGTGGCTGATTCACCCGAAGGCTCTGCTACCATTCAGCAGGACCTTGATAGACTGGACAGTTGCGTGTAGAGAAAGCCAATGAGGTTCAACAAGAGCAAGGGCAGGGTCCTGCACCTGGGGAGGAATAATGCCAAGTACCAGCACAGGCTGCTCACCTGCTGGAGAGCAGCTCTGCAGAGAAGGACCTGGCAATCTTGGTGGGTGACATGAGCCGGCAGTGCCCTTGCAGCCAAGAGGGCCAATGGTGTCCTGGAGTGCATTGGGAAGAGTGTGGCCAGCAGGTTGAGGGAGGAGGTGATTCTGCCCCTCTACTCCACCCTAGTGAGGCCACTTCTGGAGTGCTGTGCCCAGTTCTGGGCTCCTCAGGACAGGAGAGACAAGGAACTCCTGGAGCGAGTCCAGCAGAGGCCACAAAGGTGATTTGGGGTCTGGAGTATCTCTTGTGAGGAGAGACTATGAGAGCTGGACCTGTTTGGTCTGGAGAAGAGAAGGCTGAGAGAGGATCACATTAATGCATACAAATATCTCAGAGGTGGGTTTTGAGAGGATGATGCCAGACTTTTCAGTGGTGAAAAGTGACTCTTTTCCAGCAACAGGACAAGGAGCAATGGCTATAAACTAAAACACAAGAAGTTCCACCTCAACATGAGGAAGAACTTCTTTATTTTGGGGGTGGCAGAGCACTGGAAGAGGCTGCCCAGGGAGGCCATGGATTCTCCCTGTCTGGAGACATTCAAAACTCACCTGGACATGTTCCTGAATAACCTGCTCGAAGTGACCCTGCCTTGGCAGCGTGGTTGAATTGGATGATCTCTAGAGGTTGTTTCCAAATGTAACAATTCTCTGATTCCATTTCATGCTAGTTTTTCTGCTACCTTTGCCTTTTTGCTACTCCATTATTTGTAAATCAATGAAATGCTCCTGCGTGAATGAACCAGTTTTACCTATAATAACACTGAAATGTGCAATGCAGCAAATTAAAATCTAACTAACTTAAGCACTGACTCTGCTCTGCTCATTTTTTTTGGTTTTGTGATTTCAAAACATCATTCATTCTCAAGACGAGAAACAGGCTTAGGATAACATGGGCAATATGCAGAATAACGAGTTCTGTTGAAACCTGTGACACTAGCTGAAATAATAATGAATACAGTTGTGCAGATAATATTTTGATGGAAGTAGGTGCAGTTGAATTATCCACTGGAGATGAATGAGAATGAATCATCAGAATGTTTTAATTCTGCCACAAGAGTAAAAGAGTAAGATAAATATTTTAATGATATTAGCTATTTTAAATAATTAGTAGTCATTAAAGGGGTTGTTAAATAGTTAAGCTTATTTTAAAGGTCTTGCTTAGATCTACAGTTCTGTCAGAGTAAATATCTTTTGGAACAAAGCACCTAAATACTTCACAATTTTGCCATATACTATTTAATTCATTCACAGTAGAACATAGATAAGATGTAAAAAACTAGCATATATAAAAGAAAAAAAAACCCCAACCCTAACAAAAAACCCCCAAACCACAACAAACACATAGTATGCTTGGGGTTGAAAAACCAAGTAGATTTGCATTCTTTTACCTATGCACCTGAAAGCAGAAAATAACGGAATATGTTTCAGCTGCTCTAGATAGGGTACTTCAAGGTATATGAAAGCTCCCAGAGACTGAAGAATCCCACACGGATATGAATGCTCTATCACTTTGCAAACCAGTACAGCACTTTGTGACATTGCCTTAGAATGTTATCTTCGCAGAAGAGCTTGTGCACCAGCATGCATAAATATTCATTAGCCACTGAAAGGCAAGGTGAGGGACCTTAATACTAGGGGGGAGTAAGAGACTTCATGTAGCTGTGTCACTATGTCCTCCATGAAGATAAAAATCTCTGTACATAAGATTTTCTTCATTTAAGAAGTCATAGCATAGATTCTGCAATTGTTACTCACGTTGAGTAACAGATTACCACAGCAACAGTTCAAATTGAACTGAGGTTTATGATGGGAATTTCAGTAAATCATCCAAAATTAAGTCAAGTCTCCACAGGATGGTGTCCAGGGATGCCCTGAGGGAATAAAATCATTATCTGGAAGTGTATTGGTGAAAAAAAGCAAATCTCCTACTTGTTCTATATGAATGCTAGTGTAAACTGGATCAGTAAAGTATTAAATGTTTGAGATGAAGGTAATGCAGGTCAGTGATGTAGCTTGACCCCACCCACAGCTGAAAATACACAGTTAACAACTTCATTCAGCATCTCACTTTCATACAGGACAAAAAAATGTTCATAGAATTAGAGAATTCACAAAAAGAACACTTTGAAAAATTAACATTTCCGTGTTTATGGCTGCTAGAATTATTAGACAAAAATTATATGCACTGGCAAGGTAGGTTATTATTTTTAAAATTATTTTTTGAAACCTTTTGATTTGAAATCAGTCTATCCATCAGTGATCAATACATTTCGTTAAATCTGCCATTGTCATACAATCATCCAGGTGCACTCTGTTGATGGACCCTCAAATCTGTATAAATCTGACGAGATTTGAGGCTTAATGAGAATAAAACCACATTTAAATGTGTCTGATTAAATTTCATCATAGCTAAGAGACCTTTCCTCTGTACTTGAAGCAAAAATCCTACAACCATGTAAGGAGAGGATGGCATGTCCAGGCTCATTTTTAGGGTTTTGCACAGAGCAAAGTTTTTGGACTGGAATCACATTATCTCAGGTCAGTGCAGCACTGATTTGGAGCTTAGCAAACTGCAGTTCCTATGGCAGGTTCAAAGGGGGGTAATTGATTTCTAGTTTCAAGCCAAGACCTGGAGCTTAAAATCTATATGTACAAAGCCAAAATACAATGTTAGCATAAAATTCAGCAAAGAATAAAGTGCCAAGTGTGTAACATCTATTTCTCAGCTCACACAGACAGTTGTGGCAAGAGGTTGTGTAAAATGTTCCCCGTCCTCCTAGGAAATTAGCAAGAAGCATTGTCTGCCACTAATTTTCAAATAAGCTGCAAAATGAAAGCTAATCATTGTCTGCCAATGATGAGTGTAATTTTGCAGGGCAATTACAATCAGTGACTATTTTCTTCAAGATATTAGTTTGCAAAATAGTTGTGGTCTGGTGCACATCCAGGGTAGTGATTTCTGCTTGCTTGCTGGCTGTGGTGAGCTCACCCTGTCGCCTGTGAGCAGCAGCAGAGCTCTCCCATCACTGCAGGGCTTAGCAGCGTGACAGGACGTTTCCATAGAGCCCGAGATGCACTTTTACCATCTGAAATGTCTGTGTGGGTGTTTGTCTCTTGGTTCATTGCTTCACCAGACACTGTGTCTAATTTGGAATAACTTTTGCTTCTACATGCTCTTTGCTTCTTGTCTCTCTGTAAACTCTAGGCTGCAAGCAGAAGTTCCTGAAATCTCCTAAGTAAAACCCATGTCCTGTGCTAGTGGTGCAAGGGTGTTTCCTCTTGGCTGCCTCTGTCAGAGTAAAGTTTTCCAGACATTTGTCATCTTTGGATTTCTTTGATCAGCAGTTAATATTATATTTATGCAATATACAACACAGAAAGGATGTGTTCCAGATTTTATTGGGCAGCAGTTGGGGTTTGCTGGTATTTGACTAGATTTTTGTTCTTGTTGTTTCTTGATGTGACTTCATAAACTTCCAGCATAACATGAGTTATAGAAGCTGAATTGTGACAGAATATTGGGGTGCTGAATAAGAAAAGAATGTTACAATGGAGGTAAACCACTAGAAAATTTATGTTTATGAATATTCTCTATATTTAACTTTTTTTACGGATCAAGAATGTAGGGGGAAAGTAAATATGGATATCATCAGTAGATCACACAGTACTGATCAAATTATTATCAGTTGTGAATCTGCAAAATGCCTGTGGAAAAAACCCCATAATTGCATAGCAACACATGAAGCTGGGAACTCATGCAGCAGAAGCCAGCTGAGATTTCACAGTCATCAGCATACAACCTGCACTATTTTACAACAGCAGCCTCAACAATGTGCCTATTGCCAGATCCAGCCTTCAAGGATCTGTGTCTGAAGGCTGTCATAGCAGTGTGTTTGCAGGGAAATAAACGTGGAATGTGTTGCCATGTCAGTGTGACCAGCTGTCTCCCTGCAGAGAGCTAAGACAGGCATTTAAGTTGTGTTCCAGAGTGTTTTCACTACAAAGCTTTTCACTCTTTCCCCAGGTATGAGCAGTGATACTTCAACAGTGGTGCTACCTCTGTGTGTTTACTAGTCTGAGCTCCAGTAAGGCTGGCTGGAGATTTTCGTACTTTAATGCCTATATTTTCAGGAATAGGTGTCTAAAGCTAACCGAAATATGAGCCTTCAAATAAAGATACAAATCTCCCAAACCTGCAGTCAATTTTGGAAAGCCATTGATGTGTATTTTGCTAGCCCCCTGTATCCAGAGGCAGCAATTTAAAGCCAGCTTGCACTCAGCTTTGGTCAGAATCTGCCTGATTCTACATATGCACACTTGTATGCAAGAGAAAATGCTAGCCAGCTTGAGCCTTCTGATTACCTGAAAAATCTTAGTTCAGATTGTCTTTCTTAAGCTTTGCAGCTGCATTTTTCAGGAGTCCAGCTGCTGACTGTGCTATGTCACAGAGCTGCAGAGGATTTAGAGTTCAGGTGCCATGCAGTCACATTGCTTTTGGATCAAGAGTGTGCTCGCTGTGAAACAAGCGCCAGCTGTGTCTTGCACGATGAAGAAAATTAAGGATGCACATCAGCAAAAACCTTTCAAGGTGGTTGGCTGAGGACTCTCTTCTTGGAAAGCATGCTTTATTTCTCTGTGATATAGCTCCAGATGTTCGCTAAGGATAACAGGAAGACTTCACATTGCATGGATGTTGGGAAATACAGCTCTGTGTGTGAATCCCATCATCAGTCGCTCTGATGAGTGCCATAAAATCCCATTGCATAATTGACAGAATTTAGATGATGATTCAGATAAAAAGGACATTTGTTGAATGGGGAAGCCAAAATAAAACAGTGAATTTCTGATCACTCAATAAGTGTGGGAGATTTTAGGCAGTGTTTTTAACAGGAATTTGTGATATAGTGGAATATGTATGTGGAATAATGAAAATAGACATTGAAATGGCCTAAAATTGTGCCACATCAGCTTCTTATAAGGAAAATTAATTAAATATGTTTTTGGCTGACATTTAAAAATTCCTCAATTTTTTTTTTGTATTTATGTAACAGTAAAGTACAAAAAAAAAGTATTCTTATGTCCTTTGCCTGTTATATTTTTTTATTTCTACTGAAACATAAACATGTTCTATTATTTATATATGCAGATATGTTTGTGAGTAGGAGGAGTGTTCAAAATTCTCCTCTGGTCTGCCTGATCTCAGAAGTCACTATATCACACTAATTCCTTCATAATTCTCCTGGGTCTCAGAAACATCAAATACTCACAATCTCTCATTCCTACTTTCCTTTATCTACCACCTTCATGCCTCTAAGGCAAAAGGAAATCCCATATGGATTCCAGGTCAAGGTGCAGAGGATGCTTTCATGTTTCCAGGCTTATTCTGGAAGCACAGACTATTCCAACATTTACAGAAATGCTTGAGGCTTACAGTACCTTTAATTTTAATGAAGGTTGATGTGATTTCTTGCGTAGATTTCAGTTTACCCTCATCCACACTGTAACCAACAGGAAAGCATAAAGTCATGGATCATTTTGAAAAACAAAAGTGTAACAGATAGTCCAATATACAGTGCTTGGTTTTATTATTTTGACCATTTGCTCTTTCAGCCATGGAATAATAAATGTTTATGTCTGGCACTGCAATATTCATTGGCAGAGCTCAAATACTATTGTAAATGTAAGAAGACATTGTTATTGCACATTGCAAATAAAAATACTGGAGTCAAAGAGATGAGATATCCTGACAAGATACACAATAAAAAAATGTGATAAGGCCTTGTAGGTTTCTTGTGCAGGGCCATGACCCCTCCCTTGCATCTGTCCAGAAATCAGTGAATAAAGAATAACAGGATAAGATGGAAGCTGGTGTCATGCAATGATCAGTGGTAGGAATAAATCTGAAAGGGTGAATAAAAGATGAGAAGCAGTGAAGAGCCTTGATTATTGTTAACAGAAACAGCTGGATATTTTAAGTTTATCTGAAACTCTTCTGTTTCAGCCAAAAAGGAATTAGCTCTCAGAATAACATTTCCAAAACCATATTCAATGGCTTTTTTTGAGAGGTCAAGCTGACAATGAAGTTAACCTGACAGAAGCTGGTGGTTTGCCTTCTTTTGGTTGACATTCCAGAAGAGCTGGGTCATTCCCACCATTGCAACATTATTCTGTCCTTTGTGATGAAATTAATTATTGATAAAAAAATAAATTAGCAGATTAAATAAAATTCTAAAATTAAAAGTACAAGTAAATAAAATTAATTTTAAGAAAAAAGATTAGTAAAAACTGTTTTCTTTAAAGGGTTGATCTGACGATACTTTATTTTTGAATTAGTAAATTTGGAACACACTTGTATTCCTTGTTAAGTCTCCTCACAACAGACTTGATGCCTAAAATTTTAACACAACAGAAGGTAAGGAAATCATTTGAATAACCCTAACAACTTTGAAACAAATGAAACTATAAGAAGAAAATACTTTGTTGTACCATGAGGCAGAAGAATTCGATTTCCATATTTTAGCACCCACAGGTCAATACTGTTAAAGGCAAAGACCAATTTTCCTTTTGTTTCTTTTCCCTTGTTGAGAGTATCCTATTAAAGTAGAGTTTAGCGTCTTCATCTTACCATTTTTCAAAATCAGTTTCTCAATAGATACAGATGTATGGGCAACTAAACTAAGAAATTATTACAAAACTGTATACTAATCTAAATTAAATGTATTAAGAAGATGCTACAAACACTCACATATGTTTGATGTTTAGCTAGCCTACCATAGCATTGATGTTCCTATGAATTTTCCCAGTATGCCAGCTTCAGGGTATCAAAACAGTAACATTGGACAAACACACATAGCTTTACAGATTTCCAGGTGAAAAAGCATTGAATTCAAGTAATCTGTGTATAAGACTCTCTCATTTCCCTTAGATTTCTGTCAGTAATTCTACCAGCAGTTATCTGGATTAATCTCTCTTTCCCACTACTAATTCCCTAGTAGTAAGGATTCCAGTTTTTGCTCTCTTTTGTAACCTGAAACTGTCATCTTCATTAATATGTTTTTTTTCTAATTTGTTTTTAAAAGCAGTAATATTAGTTACATTCTGTAATAATGTAACTGTCATATTATTTAAATTCTGTAACTTCAAGCATAGGCATTCATTTTGAAATTAATGTTTAAACTTTTTGCTTTTGATTGTGCTGAAATATCAAGGTACTAAAATAAATAAATAAAATCAATTCATTATAATGTCTATGTCTAGAAAATTGTTTGGATTTTATGGAATTTTGTTTCCCATAGATACTCACTCTTTACATGAAGAAAGAATTCAATACTAAAATAAATATTATGCTAATAACTTTCAAAAGAAGACAATCAATATCAGCCTGATTCTGTGGCTGTGAGTGTATTAAAAGACTGCACTGGAATTGAATAGCACAGACAATTATTTCTTTTATCACATGAGAAAAGTCTGATGTGTCTCAAAGGATACAGCATTACCTACTTCTTACCTTCAAAGACTTATTGGATGCAGATTAACTTTCAGTTTATTATTAGAAAGTATCCTGATGAATGTAAAACATATCTTTCAAACCTTTTATAAAGTGTGGCAAGGGAATTAGTTCCAGAAATATTATTCAGATGATTTAGGTCTGGATGACAACCGTGAGGATGGACTAGTCTGTCTTCTTTGAGCATATATCCGAAGTGAAACTGAAGTTATGTGCCCTTATGAAAGAGAAAGGAAAAGAAGGATGCAACAGTCAACAAAATACAGTGGCTTTGAGTAATTCTTTGCCTATACTTCTGAAGTTTGATACAGTACACTTCTGTAGAAGACTTATTTTGACAAAAATCTATCAAGCCAAAGAAGATAACAATTTATAGGAACAAAAATGAACAGGTCTCGTTGAGAGCTCACCAAGACCAAATTGCTTCTGAAATACCTAAAAAAAGGAAAAGGAAATGTTATATGACTTCCTCTTCCAGTCTACAGGTAGTTTTCTGGGGCTTTCCTGGGACTTGTATGCTTCACTACTAGCCCACAGTATATTTCTCTTCCAAATATGTGTTTAGATTCTCCTCAAGCTCCATTTAACATATTGAAGACTTCAAAGTGAATTCCAAAATTAAAGCACAACAATTACAGAATCACAGACTGGGTAAGATTGGAAGGCACCACAGTGGGTCATCTGGTCCAACCCCCCGGCTCAAGCAGGGTCATCCTATTGCACATGGCACAGGACTGTGTCCAGGTTGCTCTTGAAAATCTCCAGTGAGGGAGACTCCGCAACCTCTCTGGACAGCCTTTTCTACTGTTCAGTCACTCACACCATAAAGAAGTACTTCCTCCTGTCCAGGTGGAACTTCCTGTGCATCAGTTTCTGCCCATTGCCTCTTGTCCTATTGCTTGGCGCCACTGAGAAGAGCCTGGCTCCATCCTCTTGATGCCCTCCCTTCAGATACTGATAGACATTGATGAGGTCCCTTCTCAGTCATCTCTTCTTGTGGCTGAATAGGCCCAGCTCCCTCAGCCTTTCCTCATAAAGAGATGCACTTATGAGAGCATCCAGATGCAGCCCTTGGCTGGACCTGGAATTTTATGTCTCTCTTGTCCTGAGGAGCCCAGAACTGGACACTGCACTCCAGATGTGGCCTCACCAGGGCTGAGTAGAGGGGCAGCATCACTGCCCTTGACCTGCTGGCAGTGCTCTTCCTAATCCACCCCAGGACACCATTGGCCTCCTTGGCCGCAAGGGCACTGCTGGCTCAGGGACAGCTTGTTGTCTGCCAGAAGCGCCAGGTCCTTCTCCACAGAGCTGCTTTCCAGCAGCTCAGCCCCAGCCTGTGCTGGTGCAGGGGTTATTGCTCCCCAGTGCAGGACCCTGCACGTGCCTCTGTTGGATTTCAGTCAGTTCTGCTCTGCCCATCTCTCCAGCCTGTCGAGGTCCTTCTGGAGGGATGCACAGAATTTTTGGGATATTGGTCGCTCCTCCTAACTTTGTGTGATCAGCAAATCTGCTGAGGCACATAATCTTGTGTAATGTTTCAAATTGGTTCCGGGGAAACGTCTCCATGACATTCACTCCTTGTGCTGGTTTCCCTCCACAGAAAAGCCTTCTCCACCACCAAGGGTTTATGGTAACAATTCCTTTGGTCTAGATCATATCTCAGGATATCAGCTTTCTTAGTTTCTTTCAAAATGATGACAGCTTGAAGGGGAAAGAGATGCATCTGAGTATATGCATCATAGCAACATCCTCCTCCCTTTTTGCAAGCACTAATCCAAGTTTCAATCCTATTCTTGTCTTTAGCACAGCTGTCTTCTCCCTTTGTTTACACTCGGCTGTTAAAATAGATCCATAATTTTCTGAAGTCCTATCCTCAGGTTACTCTTGCACAAAACTTTCCAGTGAATCCACATCTTTACTCTTATGCAGCTAGCCACTGTTCTTCAATTTCATCTCCTGTCCCATGCCATTTTACGGCCTATCTTTAATTATTTCCTAAACTAATTATATGCATTGCCACAAAAGGATGGAACTAAGATCTGTTGTTTATTTTTTTAAGATACTACAGACACAGACTGAGAAAAGTAAATATCCTTGAGATCAGGCACTATATCCCATTAACCTTGGGTGTGGAAGAATAAGAAAAACCTCTGTGTGGATTTTCTATAATCTAGGTACGTAGGTTTCTTTCCTTAAAAGTTTGTAGCAATGGGAAATAGGAAAAATTAATCCAGAAATTATAAAAACATATTTAAAAAATCCATTCAGATATAGCTCAATCACAAAGAAGAAAAATACTGATTTGTTCTCTAAATACTTTTTAAATTTTTGATTGTACCTTTAGGATTATAAAAATCAGTATAATTGGCAAATAAATGTCAATCTCCTGGAAGATTGTCGAAGAACAATGATTTGACATATATTAAAAAATAAATAAAGCACAGTTTTGTGAGAATGGTCAAAAAGAAGAAATACATGGATTTCTATAGGTATTTTTAATTGTATTTCTTGAATTTTGTTTTTATAATTAGCTCTGAAGTTTTATTTTTATGTATATTTGGTTTGGACTGACAGATGAAGAGGTCTACAAAATATCATGAACAACAGAGGCAAAGTTTTTTTCTTCAAAATGCAGGACAAAACCATGTGTCCAAATTTAATAATATAAAACCTGGTTTTGATGCAAAACTAAGCAGTATGTGATCTCCAAAATTTGTCTTATGGTATTAGGAAAATCAATTTACTGTTGCTGATGAAAAAAGAAGTTTTTAGGCTCATCTTTTTATTCTTTGACATTATAAATATATATATGATGCAAAATAGTAATAGAATGAGCCCATAAAAATACAATAATATTTAAATTTCGAAGTAAATTATTCCAGACATACAATATTTCAAAGGTAAAAGATAACATTTTTCCATAATGAAAGAAAACAAGCATATGCTTCTTCAAAATTACTTATTTGATTTCTGTACAACAGAAAACACATAAAAGAAATGTAAACAGATTTTATTTTATAACAGTTACAGTATGGAAGTGTATGTGTGAAAGAAATATATGGAAAACTAAACTTGCCATGGAGAAATTCATTAAGATGACAACTGTGCTAAAAGTAAATCCTGGGTTTTAGCACAGTTTTTTCATATGAATTGATACATCCACCTTGCTTTCTACAGATACAGGGATATGACATAATGAGTCATAAACACTACAGATACATATTTTATGTTTTCATTTCACTGCCATATTTTATAGTAAGATTTTATAACTCAGAGCATAGCCAAAGCCTTTGACTAGATCTCCACTGTCAAAAGTAATGACAAATCTCACACGTATAATTACATATACATCACCCACAAATTCATTGTAATTTTATCCAGGATATATGCTTTGCAGAAATATAAAGATTAACAAAATCATAAATATACTCTTTCTCTACTTAATGAGAAGGGTGTACATAAAGGACATAAAACCCAAACAATATTGAAACTTAATATTTGAAAGAGAGCAAGATGCTTACAGAATTTTATGGGAAAAGAGTTTTTAATTTCTGCATAGAAAGCAGGAAAAGTATTTCTAAGCTTCAAGCAAGAATGAATGATTGAATAATGCAAATGC
Organism: Acanthornis magna; assembly: GCA_036785705.1. Lineage (NCBI taxonomy): Eukaryota > Metazoa > Chordata > Aves > Passeriformes > Acanthizidae > Acanthornis > Acanthornis magna. The sequence goes on along the minus strand of JAWUZG010000040.1, from coordinate 19,726,272 downwards.
TAACCTATATCTTAAGATTCAGAACTGTGAAAAATTATTTCTGACTCTATACTTTCTCCTCTGCTACCTCCTTTGGCTTCCTCCTTTGTCAGAAATGAACCTGAGCTATCACTGGAAGGAAAAAGTAGAAATTAGAGATATGAAAGGCAGAATTATTTACTTGTTAGAGCCGTGGGTGAGCAGTTAAGTCATTGCTCTTCTGATGCTTTTTAAAGCGTTCACAAAGTCATATTTCAAAGCGGTTCACAGTCTCACCTTGACAGGGCTATGGGGAAACTTAGAGGCCTCAGATGGACTCAATGTGCCCTGAGGGCAAGGTCTTCCCAGGCTTAAGCTGAAAGGTTTACAGAGGTGCTGCTTTACAAGTGATTTGGAGATACATGATATTTCAAAGTCATATCTGAAAAGAACTTCAAAGCAGACAAAGGCCAGTGTTAAAACATGAATTATGTATCATCCTCCCTTGTATTTCAGCCACTTCTGAGCTTGTCCTCTCTTCTCTTTCTCCTTGCATCTCCCAGCCCAGATTCAAACTCTCAGATTTCAGAAACATATTGGGACAGGTTATACTTCTGTCATCTCACATTTCTGACATCCTATTTGTGAAAAGAGACTAAATTGATCCATTAAACATGCAATAATGGGAATGAGAGTAAGGAACTTCCATGTGGATGCAGTTTAGGACCAGGAAGCTTGTTAAGGATAAAGGTTTTCCTGACCTTGGAAGCTAATTTGAATTAAAGAAGGGTGTGTGGATTTTATTATGAGTGTGAATCCAGGCTAGAATGAAGCAAATTTACTAATGAGTAAGAATATCTGTAAACACAGTTGCTCCAGAATAGCTGTTCTCTACCAAGTCTTATTCTGCATCTGAAAAATAGTGTCGGCATATGACTTTCTAAAGGTCAGAGGCTGGTGGTTTTTCAGGACTAACAAACTAACTTAAAATGAATTTTTTCACACTTTATGTTAGTACACCATTTTAAAAACAGGTGTGGCTTACTGCAGCTATTCCTAATTTAGACAAACATTCCAAAAAAGCAATTATACCTTACAATTCTAAATTCTTTTTAAGATATAAATATGCAACTATAGAAACACATGGCATTTGGGATGGTGTTTGTAGAATTGAATTTCTTTAGTAAATAAGTAAAACCCTCTTAAAGCTATGTAGACAGAGTTGTTTATTTTTTCCAGATTTCACTGCTTTGATATTTACTTTCAGATCAATCCCTCATGATATTTAAGTAGTCCATAAAGGGGGACGGGAGTCAAAATCTGGGCCAATGCATCAACTATGCAAAACAGAGACAGAAAACTCAGACCATCAAGAAGGTGGACAGATATATTCCTAAATCTTACTGGACTCCAACAGGACACCAGGAACTCAGAGAGCTCAGAGAGCTCTTTCCCCTTGCTATGAGATACACAGAGGAGGTTAGTGCTCAGGGCAGACAAGCTATCAAAAGAGAAATATGGAAAGACAAGAGCTGATTTCATCAAAGCTTTTTCTAGATTCCCTTTTATTTGATTTGGATATGTGAAACCATTTATTATTTTTTTAAATTATCTTGGTATTTTGTCATAAAAAGCTGATTTTTTATGAATCTCCATGTCATGTACTATGCACAGTGATCTACTTCATGGCTTTCTGTCAGAACTGGTTACATGTCTACAGTTTAGAAGCAACCTGGTTTTTTAAAATTTTTTTTGTTTGTTTGTTTTTTGGTTTTTTGGGATTTTTTTTGGTTGTTGTTTTTGTTTTGGTTTTTATTTTGGTTTGATTTCTTTTTTCTTTTTGCTGGAGAGCTCTTTCAATGTGTGAAAGAGGGATTTATTAAATTCTTGTTAGAGTAGACCACATTCACATTCTAATATCAAGCATGTTCGTGGCTTTGGTGCTTTAGATATCTATCCACAAGCAAAATTCTACTAGAAATCAGATCTTAATTTTGCAGAAATTGTGGAAATTAGGACTGGAATTTAGGAACGTAAGTCCCTAGTGGTGTTGAACATTGAGGGTTTAAGAGATATCGAGATATTTACATTTGGCAACATTTCCAAATGATTTGGGCCAAGTACTTGTAACTTTATATTGTAACCCTCAGGCTCCTGCATCCCTGACAGTACACCATTGCTTCCAGAAAAAGGCAGCATTTTTTACCTGTTCCGTACTGCCCTACCTGAAAACTCCGTATCTTTTGAGGATGCTACTGTGTTTTCTTACCAGCTCTATAATCACTAGCTTTTTCACTGCTTATTAGAGCTCTTGATTTACAGAAAAATATGATAGCACAATAAGTATTGCTTAATTTTTTATTGTCTGATTTTGTGCTTCATTGTGCTAATATTGCCTTGAGACTTTAATTTAACACTTGGATGTGTAACTTAATACCAAATGATCCTAATAACTGAGGCTATCTATTTATCAGTCTTCTCTGGAAAATTTCACATGTTAAGCTCTTTTACACTACTTAGTCAATAAAAAAATCATACACCATTAAAGACACAGGCAGGGGCTCTGGGCCCAGGACAATCAGTTGTTCTGGAATAGAGCTGGACTAAATATTGGGTTGAAAGTTTGCTGGCGAAGAAAATAACCTGTAAAATAATATCAGTTTTTCTTTCAGAAAACCACCTATTATTGATTTAAGGTAAATTTCTTAATGGATGAGTTTTTATCCAGATAAAAGTCTGTGTTTTTCATATTAAAATTATCAAAATAATATATTTTATTTTTTAATATATGTATTTGTTACCATTGCCCCGGTTTTTTGGCTGAAGTGGCGTCAATTCAATCTAATTAAAATTTGCAGTCATCCTGAAAATGTGCCCGATCTGTTTAAAAATAAATATGCGTAATAACCACAACAAAATATCTGAAAAAAAACCTAACACAACACACAAAATAACCCCATGAAAGCATATTGCTGAATTGACAATCATATGGAGATCATGACTGCAATCCAGTTAAGCCTTGAAGTATGTATGCTTCTTTCGTTTGGGTCCTCCTTCCATTTACTTCAGTGAGTGGTAAATTTAATACTAGCCCAGGCAACCTTGTAATCTAGGGGTGGTAGTGTTACAAACTTTTAGCAAGATCATAAGCAAGTGAATAAAATTGTAGTTGTAACTCCTGGATCAATGAAGACTCCCCTAAGAGTATAAAGGACTATTTTTACAGAAAATTTCTTGCTACTACAGGGATAACTGTGTGGAACTGTTATACATATGGCATAAACCAGGTGGAATAATATAATTTTTCCTTCTCAAACATTTTTATTAAACCTTAGGGATGCTAGAATTTGCATTCAAAGCCACAGTAGCGTGAAATCTGTCCCCCTGCAGTGTTCAGAGACCAGGGCTACCTGATTTTCAATAAAAGTGTCAAGGACACAAAAAATAAATCTTAGACATATATCATGAAATATTTTATTATTATTACTTAATTTGTAATTGTAAACCTTTAATTTTTAACTGGCTTGGTAATAGATATTCACCTGTGGCTTTCCAGGTGCTTCTTTCCTATTCCAAGTAGACTATCTCACTAACACAATGATAAAATTGGTTTTGAAAACAAAGATCCTGATCTTTTGAATATAAAAGAGAGAAGGAGGACTATAAACAAAAATAAGTCTTTCTTAAGTCTGTCATGAAACTAATTTTCATGCGTTGCTAATTTTTATTAAAGCTGTGTTCAGAAAGGCATCTTCCCATATATTTATTGTCTGTACTGCAAATTTATATTTATGTAACCAATTATAATAGTCAGTCAGAGGAAGCTCTTGTTTAATAGCATGGCTCTAAGTTATATGTTAGTTTCTGCAGCAGCACACCAGCAGAAGCACGATTCACGCTGGAAAAATAAAGGTAATAGAAGAAGAATATTAAGAGGACATCTAATCTACCAGTCAGTCTGGGTGGTTGGTTTTTCCATGGGGGAAGAGCACAGAGGGCTCTGGGAGAATCCTTTACCTCCATGATTATTGTATAAGAGATGTACAGGGATACATGTTCTGATTTGGTTTTAAATGCATATGCTTCTTTCTTTAACTAAAAGTTGGGGAGCAGAGTAGAAGAGGAACAATCAGGAGAGGGCCAGTTGATGGGGACAATCTCCGCTGATGCTGTACAGTTAGACCTTAATTAAATCCATTTGGCTTCTTTCAATAAAATTGTGTGGAAACTGAGTAAAATTTGCCCACTTCAGAGGAAATTTGCTTATTTTTGGTTTTGGGCAAAACTCTGAAATGTAGTCCAGAGCAAGGGTTTTGTTAGCTCTCTTAAATATGTACTATGTATAAAAACACATACCATGAGTATGTATGTAAAATATATGCACACATACATGTAAGATACATCATGAAAAAAAAATTGCCTAAATTGTTATGGGCAGTAACCTATATTTCTTTGTATTGATACACAGTCCTACAACTAAGTTATGGGTAATGAGGTGACTTTTTTCCTGGGTTGTGCCTTCTTGTGGAATATCCACATTTTTGTTAGATTTTTTTCATGGATGGTGTATATATTTTAAAAATTAGTAACTCTCTACCCACACCCTCAGCTTGAGTTACCTTTTTCCTAAAAACTGATGGAAGTTTGTTTTGTACTGTTTTTGTTGTTGCTCTAGGCATTTGTCTCAAGCTCAGAAGACAAGTAAGGAAAAGTCATGAAAGAGTAAAAATCTGTGCAGATTGAATGGCTAAGCTATGGCTGAGTAAGAGGCAAGTGCTTATTTCATCTAGTTGTTTGCATGCTGTATTTCAGTTATTCTGCAAGAGGGACCATAGGACCAGTCTGAAAATATGATAGCAAGCCAGCTCTTCCCAGCCCGCTCTGATGGAAGTTTCTCTAGAGGGGCCTTATCAGACACCACATGGAGGCTTTCTGCATTGCAGCACTGGTGGGGTTTGCATTGTTTAGTAGGACAGTCTGAATTGTGTGATAAACCCTGCCTGTTTGAATGAAAACCTGTAATACAGCCAAATGAGAAGTTTTGCATAATTGGAGAAAAGAAAGAAAGGAAAGTGCACAAATAGAGCACGAAAATGGGTGTCTTGGAAAAGAATGTCCCAGAAAAAGTGATGTAGGGATTCACATTGAATAGACAACTCAATTGGAACTGTCATTAGAATGCTGGGTCAAAAAAAGCCTAATGCAATCCCTAGATAGATATAGAGAAAAACAGTGAATAGAAGGGAAGAAGTGATTTTGCTTCTCTGCTTGGAAGTCATGTAGGATTTTTGTCCAACATTTTTAAAAGGCTGTTGAAAATCTAAAGAGGTGCCAAAAGAAATGCAAGAATGTATTCAGGGGTATAGGAAATCTCCTTCAGGAAGGTACTTAGAGCTTATTTTGTGTAAACTTTCAAAAAGAAGACTGAGAAGTTAGTTGAATGACGGACATAAGCCTGTTTAAAGGGAGAAAACACTGGAAAGTGAAGGGCTCCCTAATACAGCAGAGAGAGGAACGGCAAGGATTAGTAGCTGCAGAGCAAGCCCAGGGCAACTGAAACACATAATTTTAAACAGTGAGTGTGGTTAATCACTGGACAAATGGGGAAGGGGAGCAGATTTCCCATGACCTAAGGTCTTCATATCCAGAGTGGGAGTTTTTTGGGTAGAAGGAGAGAAGCAGCAGATGAACTGACCAAATTCGTGTCAACCTGAGGCAAGTTGGGAGCAGACCCTGCATATGTCAGAAGCCCGTGAAGTTTATTGCAGAAAGTCAGAGCAGAAAAGGAAACCACAGTCTGCAGCTCTGCTCTGGCCATTCTCACTTTACCCAAGCCCTACATACCATTCTGGGGTCAGGAAGCATGGCAAGAGCCTGGCATAGGAAATGTGAAAGACCAGCTGGGAGTAGTGTGGGTTTAGATCCCTGCCTCTGCCATAAAGCTGTGGTTCCATGGGCAAGAAGAGGGAACAAAACACCTTGAGAAATTCAGAGACAACAGCCTGAAAGGGAGCGTGGGCAGTGTCAGCCCTCAGCAGTGCCTGCGCTCACAGCCCAGCAAGACTCCAGGACCCTGTTAGGTGTCAGTTTGTTTCTGTGAGTCACCGTCACATGCGTGCTCATATATATGTATGTACTCCCCCATTCTCTAAAATAGCCACAAAGCTATTTATTATTCATGAAAAGTCCAATTTCAGGGTCCTTGCCTCTACCTTTAGTCATGGTCTTTTTCTTTACTGAAGTCAGTTGCAATTTTTGTAAAAAGATGTTTCTAAGGGGTCCTTTAAAATATTTTTGCATGTGTATCCTAAACTAATTTTCCCTAAATATACATTAAGTTTCATACAGTACAATTTAATTTGAATATGCAATAATTTTTCTTCATCTTTACTTTGCTGAATGGAAAGATTTCTATTTAACCAAACATTTTGTGATGGGGTAGTCATAATTAAAAAAGGGAAAACAAATATCTAAAACCTCTGATATAGTGGTGGCATTCCCTGCCTTCATTTTGGAAAGCAGAATATTGAAATAATTAATGAGACCTCTTGTATTTCAAGCAGGTTTCTCATTCTAAAGGGTAATCTATATTTGGATCACATTTTTTCCTTTTCTCTGAACTTCTCTTAACTCATTTCAAAATGGATGGAAACACATTTCTGGCAAATATAATTGTTTATATGAGGAAGGGGGAAAGCCTCTTGGTTCTAGCTGGAGGATTCGTTCCCCAAATATATCATTAGAAATACAAAGAGATGTGACTCAAACTCCAGCGTTAAAACTTGAGCCATAGATAATTTTTTTCGAACGATTGCTCTAGTTGCTATTTCTTTTTCTTTTCCTGTGGGATCCTTATGAAATAGAGAGAAGTTCCCACACAATCTCAGATCTTATTTCTTAGGGAAATCTTCAGTAACTATAAGTTATGAAAAACTGCTGTTAATGAGACAGGTACATGTTCTACAACTTAAGCACATGATTAATCCACTCTTCTTTGACATTCAAATTCTACCACCTTATTTTGGTATTGTTAAATCCTGAAAATACATTCCCTGAATACATCTCTGAAATATATTTTACCACAAGCACTTGCATATGTCATCACATGGAATGTGTTTTCATGGCTACATGGTCTTACTGCAGCTTGAAAAATCCTGATAGGCACTCTGGATTAACACTTTAGCTTTCTGTGGTGCTGAATCTTTGCTGTTATTTTCACGCATAATACCTGGATGCAGATATAACTAGTTCTGCTTTTAGGCTGAAAGCTGATTTCACATCTGCCAATATACAGCTTCCAGAAGGTAACAACATATTTTAATTTTTTCTCACACCATTTAGATTTGAACTGAAAAAGTAGAAGCAGATATGTATCCATTTACAATGCAAATACTAATTACCCATGTAAAAGGTTAGGGGGTTCTTCATTCTTTTAAAAATTAGCCTATTTAGATAAGAAAACTATTCAGCTTCAACATAAAATTAATAAAACATATAGTGAGTGCTATAAAAATATTTTTTTAACATTTACTTCTCCCACTCCAAGAAAGGACAGATTCAAAGATCCATAAATCTTAATCCTTAGAATATTATCCACCACATTTCACTTTGTCAAAGTGTACTTGTGTCAAAATAAGACACAGTTATAATTTGATGGAGTCAATCCAACACTCTCAACATTCTCAGAGACCATGCTCTTGTTGAGCAGGGTGGCTGCTCGGCATAAAGATGGGTGAATTTATTCATCTGTGAGAGTGAGAAACTTTCTAGTGGGGGAAGGCAATAAATCCAGTGGCTAACCAAAGCCCCTCCTGGAGATCTCTGAAGGGATGGGAATTCAGAAGAGATTATGGATGATCTGGTTTTTTTTCTGCAAGAGACATAAATAAGCACAACCAGAAGTCAGACTTCAGAATACTTCCATTATCTGTATGTACTACGACATTTAGGGGCTAAAACAAACTTTCATTTCCTATTAGGGCTGCTGAATAGAGAATGATATCAACTTTGAGTCCTATCCTATTGCAATTGTATAATCATTGCAGAGTTTTCATTAGCGGTACCTCAGCAAAGATCCGATAGATCGTGAGTGAAGCTGTGTGGGATTTTACTTTTTGTCTTTTGCCCTTGAAAAGTTCATCAGTGTCAGATTGTTAAAAAAGTTGACCAGAAACCAGCTTAAACGATTCTTAAACTTCTGCTAAAATGTTTAGACATAGTTTATCTCTCTGAGTAAGTCTCAGACATTTGTCAAAAGTGACAGATTCCGGGCTCCTTGTAAAGTTACAGTATCCCATTAAAATGGGATGATAACAACATTACAAGCACATAAGTTGTTTCCCAGAGTGATTAGTTCCTCCCTAAAAAATTATGTAATTGCATTAAGTCCAGAAGCTGCTATTATTTGCTTAATCTGGTGTTAACATGAAAGGAAAGTCAAGATAACTTTCACACACTATAATATTCTCTCTTTTTCTGCCCAGAAGATCAAACATGAGAAATACAGTCTTTTTAGAGTAATATTCATTACTTTTGCCTACCTTCAGTCCTTACTGTAGTTGTCTTTAAAGAACAAATGCTTCCTTGCAATGACAAATAGGCCATTTCAGAGAATTGTGGGGTGAGTAGATGAAAGAATTGCAACAAACGAGTCGTGCTTTACATTCTATGAAAAGTGATATGGTGTATTTCCACGTATCTTGTTGAGCAAATAATGAAAGTTACTCACTTTTCTCTGTAATATCTTTTAACAAGTCTTCCTACCTGTGTCATTGCATGAAATAAAGTCCAGGATAGCAAAGACCTTCAAATGGAAAAGGGAGTTTGTGTTATAAAATAAAAGTGTTCTTGCTTTTGAGAACCGAAAAATGTCACCTTCAGGCAGGTGTATTTTCTGTATTAATCTGGTCCTTGTATTGTGATGCATATCAGTGGGTTGACTAGTTCTAAATCAGAGAGTAATAGATTATAAATTAAAAATTCTCAGATACATTTCCTTTCAAAAAGAAGTGCTAGAAAGAGATTATTACATCTTCCAGAAAAGGAATTATCAGTCAGGTAAATATGCATTTATACAAGGTTGATTAGTGTTAAAAGAAAAAAAATAAAGAATCACTAAATAAACAGGAACCCTGATGCCATGACAGACATAAGAACAGACTAATGAAACTTGGTTAGTTTTGAGTAAGCTGGTTTTGAACTAAAGGCCCTTATCTTTCTCTTGTGTTTTGTGCTCTGTCAAAACCATCAGTCTTCATGAAATTCAAAGAAAGACAGGTGGAGGGAAGAGTTGAAAACTCAGTCTCTAATGTGAAAGTAATATAATCTATATCATTTCCCTAACTTCTTAATTCACGTAATCATGCTATGACAAACCCTTTTCATTCCTAGAAATAGAAGCGTTTTGTCACCAGTCAGCAAGCTGTCATGTTTTCTGTACTTTTACTAACCTCCGCGAGTCAGACGTGCCCTAGCCATGCTGTCTGATATTTACATACAAGGAAGCAGAAGGTGAGCAATTGATTGTGGGTGGTTCATACAAATAATGTGTTTGATCCTTTGTGAACTGAGGAAGAGGATGAAGGTGAAGCAAGATACCTGCGTATGTACTTCACCCGCCAAGAACGCAAAGACATACAATTCAAGGCAAGAGTTATGTCTATTCACAGCATTCCTAGGTAAAAAGACAAGAAGACTGTTACTTGTGGAGGGAAGGATGCATTGAAGGGCCTCAGGAAGATTTCAGGCATGTCTGTAAGGAGTAGTTACTTGCAGAATTTTGGGGGTTATTTTGCATTTTAAGGTTTCTGAATTAAAATCTCAGGATCTGACCTTTTGAAAGAGGATTTAATGGCACGGCACTCCCTGCAAATTCAAAGACTATTGTATCCCTTCTGTTCAGAACAGTAAGATGGACATGGTAACAACAAAATCTTTGTTGTGCTTCAAACACGCTTACGCAACATAGTACAAAGTGTACAGCATAATATCTCCTAGATCATTATTAGTTGTCCAGCCCTATTATCTAAAAAGTGAAGTCTAGACACCAGCAAAAAGTCTGGAAACAGAACTCTAGCACTTAAGCAAAGAAATAGAGAAATTTTATTTGAATTGAGCAAGTTCTTATCCGTCTCACATCACAATACCTGCCAAAATACAATACTCTTCTGTTGAATTTTAAAGTTATGTTCCATTATAGCTATTATATTTTATGAGATTCTTCACTTCTTTCCATCATTGCTTTGTTTTCTCTGTTTTAAAAGTAAAAAATAAAATACATTACTGAACCCTATAGATAAAAAAAAAAAATTGTGTGAACCAAATAAGAATGCTGAAGCAACAAGCATAATGAATCAGTTTCAGAAGAAAATAAAGAGGAAAAGATGATGGCAAAATAAGAAGATCAAGCAGCAACAAAATACAGGATGTTCAGTAGGTTTTCTCAAGTAGCTTCTTGTGAAAACTTCTCATGTTAATCTAATTAATAAATTCCTGTATTAATTCATATTTTTTCTGCTGTGTTTTTTTCCAGTTCCAATAGTATTTTGATTCCTGATAATGAAATAATAATTGATAAATACCATGAAAAGCATTTCACATGGATAGTATTTAAACTTAAACACAGAAAAGTGAAGTAATATTGCTTGTAACTGCTCAAAGTTGAAATTGTCTCTAAATGACTGATCACTGAAAAGAGGTTCAGAAACAAGATGTTCTCTGGCCTTGAATTTTGCTAAAACAAGGACACAAAAATCAAAACCCTCTACTATAAATCAAATGTTTTGTGCTTCACAAAAACAAGAAATAAATAAGCAATGACCATTCTGATTTTCTGCTATTTTTAGCAGAATGAGCTGCTTTCTCTTCATGATGAACTGTGGAATAAAGTATCAGTATTAAAGCCTTCAAACAAGCCTTGTAAGGCTGTAGAAAAAGAAAATGATATAGTGCAATTATTGATTGCTAATAGTGATTTTCCTAATAGTGGAATGAGAGAAAATCTTTAATGCGGGGAAGAATTTCATAGTTATAATCCCTTCTTACTGCTATCCTTTACTGACCAAACAATAAGGGGTAAGAATGAAGTGGTTCTATAAGAATGTCAGAGTAGAAAAAGAGGAGATCTGGGCAAAGAAAGCAAGGAAATTTATTTTCAGAAAGACAGACACTTCAAAAATTATAAAAGGATCCAATACTTTCTTGGTCTAAAAATAAAACATATTTGAGAAAGTTGAGATGTCTAAGACAAGAAAATGAGAGTAAATGTCTATACTTTGTAGCTGCATACATATTCTTCCTCTGTTAAATATGTGATTGATTACAGGAGTTACAAACAAGAGATATTTCTATTTCCACTTATAAGTGCTTCCAAGATGGAGGAAAAGCACATTCTCAGAGTGCTTGTAAGACTGCCACATGGGAAAAAAACCTTTCAAATTGTTTGAAATTCTGCGTCTGATTCTCTAAGGAAGATGGGATGTAAAATACCCTTTGCTGATGAGGTTATAAATTTCATGACTGTACCAGGCATCTGTTCAGACCAAGCAAAACACATGAACTTGTGGCCCTGACATGATGGGATTCAAAAGCTACTCCATGAATATCCACCTGAGGTATACAATATGTATGTTATGTGAGCTAATTACATGAAAAGAGATTATTAAATGAACATGATTAAAGTTGCAAACTAAAACTCAGGGTTATTAGTTTCTCAACAATTTTGCAATTGGGTTTATGACTCTTCTGTAGATGTGAAAGCTTCTATTTTTTGCACTGTCAACACAGAAAAGACCTAAAGGACACAGTCTAAAAGACACAGACTAAATCTTCTTTTAAAGGAAAAAATAAAAATTAATTAGGATGTTATATATTAACTCTCACAGATATTACTCTGTGGGAGAAGTTACAAGAGAGAGAACACCCACTAGATGATTAAACAGAAGTCCGCAGTTCTGCATCATTCTGGTAGGGTTCTTCAGGGGATGTGTATAATCCCCTGCATAAACTGTTGGGTCAGTACTGCCTTTGGAGACATGGACATGAGGTCCATATGGCAAAAAATAGACAATAGCCCTTGAAGAGCCCTCAAAGGCAGATATGCACAGAAATGCTGAAGACTTGGTGAATTTAAAATCAACAGAAGGTAAAGGTGTTCAGCTTGAGCACCAGCCTGTCAAGTGAAAAAAATTGACTTGATTTGTTACTCTTTGATAAACAAATTTGGACCTGAGACAATAAATGACCTATTGTATGTCCTACTGGTAATTCAGAGCCAGGAGGGATTTAAATCTGTCTTGCCTCTCTGGGCTCAAAGACAGCTTGCTCCCCCTTCCACTGCATGTGCCATCTGAGTCTTCTCTGAAGTAAGACAAGCCACTCAACACTGACACATTTAAATACAGGTTACCATTTTATTTCCTTTTTTTTCTCATGTTTTCTCATTGTACTACTTTCTATCATTTATCCTATGGATTTAATCTGTTCAAAATCTACAGCCAAATTCAGATTTTTTAACTGTTAAAAGTCGCTTAAGCAAGATTATGTTTCAATGGAGGGCTCATTTTTTCACAGGGGTGAATTTATTCAAACATGTAGATTTTTCTTACAGTGGAGCTAAATCTACACCATAAACTCACAGTGCGCCTGATTATTTTTAGCTTTGAGAATAATTTTTAAATCATTCTACTTTTATTAGAACTGGAAGCAATATAATCTCACGGGGCCAAATTTCCTGGAACCATTGGCTGAATTTTGAGTTTTGTAGAAGTGAGGCCAATTTTATAGTCAGATTAAAATAATTTGAAACTGTATGATTTGCTTTCTGTTAAAGTTTTTCCCAGACATTTTCCTGGTTATTTTCTTGCTTTTCATCCGTGAGTTACTGATTTACTCCCCTGAGAAATTAAAGGCAAAACTGAAGGAGTTAAATCTGGGCTTGGTTGAAGACAGTGGGACCTTTATTCCTGAAATGAATATCATGGTGACCCAACCCTTCCTCCCTAATTAATTGCATTACCATTTAGGGAAAGAAAAAAAAAAAAAAAAAAGAAAAGGAAGTTTTGCCTCTGTCCGCCCAAGAAAACCGGAAAGTTTCATGCTTAAATATGGTTGTTCCTATGAAGTACTGAAAAACTATTTTGGAAACTTTCCCATCAAAGCAGCTGTGCCCTTTTAACTTGAGTCTGACTAAGTACCCTGGTTTTCATTCATATTGCAAGAGCTACTGAATGTAAAGACATTAAAAGGAGCTTTCGAGATTGCTTGGCAAATTTAACATTTTTAAATGTTAAGGTATTAACTTTTTGATAAAAATATTTACTTAAATTGAACTTAATTTATAAAGAATTTTGATAGTCAATGATTAAGTTATTTTCAGTCCTTTAGTCTTAACAAATACATCTTAATAATTCCTGTGTCTTCTATCTCTGCTTTATTTTCTGTTTTGTTTGTCCTTTGTTTTCATGAGACTTACATAAAATGTAGGTAGAGATATGGTTATAAACATATATATAAACTATATCTATAAATATATATATGATATATATATCCTTTTTCTGATAAAGGCAAAAATATTGCATGGAACTGAAAAGAAAGATTTTTACAAGGAAATGATGCTTTATAGAAACAAAAGCATATGGGACATTAGTAGAATTTTCCAAGCATATTGTGGTTTTGTAATCATGTAATGAAAAATGGATCTCTTTAATCACCAAGGGAAGGTGTATTCTGTACACTAGTAACAGCAGTTCATGTGAATTTCAGCTAAACTCTGCCAGATCATTCGCTCAAAGGGAATAATTGCATCAATCAAAGCACAAGCTACTGGACTCAGTAGAACTGCAGGGTTGAATACCGGGACCAAGGTTAAGATAAGAAGTCAGGCTGAGTGATCATATAAGGTCTTACTATGACTTATTTTCAATAAAGCAGCACTTTTGTTTAAAATTTTCTTATTCTATAAAAATCAAGTGAGCGGTGCTGTGAGAATATGAAGTTGATCTGTTAATAAAGTAACTCATCATTTAGTGATATTTAAGAATTTGGTGTTTCATCAGGAATAGCTAGACACAAAAATTTACATATCCTTGACTCATTGTCCTATGCAAATGAAATGAAATAGCCTTAGTGATTAAAGTGAGACAGAACAGAACAGAAAAATTATTTTCTCTTCACTGATAGCAAAATAAAATACCATATTGATAATATGGAAATGAGAAAAGGAATATAAACTATAAAGCTCTTGTTCCAGAGGACTGGCTCCAGGAAATTAGAAAAACAGTCAAAATGCTACTGGTTTCTATTTTATCACTTTGCTTCATACATATCAATTACAAATTTTAGCCCTTTGTCACTTCTGACTCACTTGAAAAACAGTGACTTTCTCACATCTGATTTCTTAACACCTGAAAAACTGCCATTTTTGAGGTTATAAATACAGAAAAAATATGGATGTGAATTAATTATTTTTTAATTACACAGAGAGACCATTAAATTAAAGAAAAAAATAAAAACAATCTGATCAAAATTGTATTCTTTGCTGGTAGTCTACTCCAATATAAATATTTATTGTTGTAGTAGTAAAGAATGGACTTTTAAGCAACAGAAGAATATGTGTTTGCCAGAGGGAAGCATTTCTCAAATTGCATTGTGCTGTCATAGGCATCAAAGAGGAATTAAATATTTTTCTTTTTTTTTTTTTAAACCGTCTTTTTAATTTCTATTTTACTTTTATGTTTTTTTCTTCTTGGAAATCAAGAAGATGTATGCAAAACTAATCCCAAAGAATAGTTATTTTGATTTTCTATGAGTCTGTATTTTGTCATAATAAATACCTAGATGGGTACTGTCACATTTAAAGTAGTTCTATAGTAGTTTTCCTTTGTTACTCTATGATGTGCATGACACAGTTTTTATGTGTGATTACCTTATATTTCCTGAAGAAAAGACTAACTTCTAGCTTGTTTCTCATCTAGATAACTGCAGACTGAGAAAATGGAAAAAAGGAACTGTTACTTTCAGAGAAGTTCTGTGCAAGATAGGTAAGCGCTAATACTAATGCTGTTTTTAGGAAAATAGTCACTGGAGCTGTCAGAAAATTTTAATTTGAAATACTCTGTCTTTAAACAGATTTTTTCAAGGCTAGAGATCACTTCAACAACCTCAAGTAGATTAGATAATTCAAAATGTTGATTTAACTTAAATGTTGCATCAAAATATTTAACCACTGCTCCAGGGGGTCATGTGTCTCTTACAGATTTTAGTTATATTAGTTATACCTCTTATTTGAACAAATGTTCTAGTCACCTTAAATATGATCTGGCATCAGAAAATTGCCTCAATGGATGCTGTTTCATCTATAAAAATTTATGGATTTCATGTTTTCATTTTTCCACAGAAATTTCTCTGAATCAATGTAGTAAAACAGGAAAAAGTATAGATATGAGATAAAAGATCACCACAAAGCTATGGTGGGGGAATGCTTTTATATTAAGGACGATTCATTTGAAACTTCTGCTTTGGAAAAAAGTTCACCTGGAGGGAGATCTAAGAAATTATACAGTTGTGAGTGTTATAGTAAATGTAGATAAAAATGATTATTGTTTTTTGTAAATTGGGTTTATTATTTGGCACCAGATTGAAATCAAAAGGAAGCCTTTCTTTTCCCACAAGAGAGACTATTTTCACACGAGTTTTTTAAACACATCAAGTGTAAGGTAGTTTCAGCTGTGGCTGCCATATATGATGACTTGAATTCAAATTCTAGGTCAGGAAATTTCTAGAAATCTTCCTACCAATTGCTGGGGAAATAAAATGAGCTAAAGATCTCCGTTATCTGCTCTTACCCTCGAATCTTTTGTTAATAGACAGTCCCAGAAAAATGGCTTTCTATGCCAATGCTCTGACCTGGTTTTCCTGGTGGAGTGACCTGTCTAGCAGAAAGCATATTCAGAAGTAATTTACAAAATCCCTATAGGGAATGAGGTGGTGGTAGTGATGGAGATGTCTCTACTTGGCTGGGTTGGGTATATAAATGAGTCTCCTTCACTTGCCGTGTGTGGCAGCTGTGAGCACATAAGACACAATTCACCATGTCCTTTCTTTCAAACCTATCTGACAAATTCACCTGAGTGTAAACCCCTGGGAGGGTCTGCCCTTTTGCAATAACATCATGTCACATGCTACTCTCTTAGGAGTTAATCTGCATTATGCCTTCTTGTGCATGTATTCCACTTGTTTCAGATCATTGCTTGAAGTGATAAATAGATCTCACTTCAAAACTGAGCCTGGACTTGTCTTCTTGAGCACTGATTTGCCTCTTACTTTCTGTGCCACAGATGAAGCTATAAATGATCTGGCTCATTTCCATTGCCTGACAGACTGAAACTGGAGTGGCGATGCCACTAGCCACTAACCATATGCAAGACTGAAAGCAGTAATAATCCACAGCAAAACAGATGGAAATCAGTAACAAATATTTCCTGCATCAATTTCTAACTCTTCCCACTGAAAATTAAATTTTAAAGAAGTTTTCATAGTAAAGTCTAAGAAAATATATGGGGCAGGGGGGAAATAGTAGAGACACAGATTCTGTTCACTGTTATTTCTATATTCTAGGGGTTTACTTTTCAAGTCAGTTATTTCTGTAAACCTAGTTAGAGATAGCTGTCAGGAACTGTTCTTCCATGAAACACAGATATGAGGAACCCTTGCCAAAGACTCCAAGTGATAAATGCACATGGGATTATTTCAGAAGCAAATGCAAATTATGAACTATTTTGATGGTTTGCCACAGATGATTTCATCAAAGTTGTCTTTTATATCTTAGTTTTCTGTCTTTGTAGGAGAAAATCTGTTGGTTGAAGGAAACTGACTCCAAATGCTGTAAATTCAGGTCTTTTTAGCTGTGCCATACTGGCAAATATGATTAGTTTTACCTTACATATAGTAATTTTGTAAACATCCTTACTGCTCTTATTCACCAGTATATGGATTTAGAGATTATAAACATCAATTACTTGTAGTGCAAATGTTAAAAAAATCATATAGCAAGCTTTATCCTTTAAAATTTTTCATTCCTTTTGCTATATTTATGAAAGAACCTTCAGGTTTAAATATTTGGGTTCAGATTGATTAAGAGGTTAAATGTTAAACTCATTGCAGTAAGCAAAAAAAAAAAAAAGTTCCCCATTAATTTCAGAGTTTTCACCCAAAATTTTACATACCTTGGGCAGGATTCATAAAGGGTCTATGAGTCAGGCAAGAGAGGCCAAATGAATCATTCCATCTATGCTTCCTACATGAACAACCTGGGGAAAACAGCTCTTGGTAGGACTGATCTGGCACTGAGAGCTTCCCAGACAGCAATGACTATGCCAGTTTAGAAATGCCTCCGTCTTTCCTTTAATGATGCAGGGTTTGTAGACAACAGCTTTAAACTAAATGCCTATTTTTAGCTGTCTATATTCAGGAGAAATAAACGCAGAAGAAAGAAGTGCCACTTAAAGTTATACATTGCATAACTTTAAACAAAATTAGTCCTCCTTAACATCAGGGTACTCACTGAATAAATTCTTTCCTAAACTTCATGTATATTTACCTCTTAAATTTTTGGCTGAAGGGGAAGGAGGGTTGGGTTTTGTTTTGGTTTTTTTTCCTTCTGAGTTATCAATCAACAGAGTGGTTCATTCATTAATTTGTAAAATAAAATTATTATATTTGCCTATTATAAAATTATACTTACCCAATTATAACCAACAATTACACCATGCAGAAAACACTGGTTACTAACAGACTTGAAGGAAAACTACTATGAGAATATATGCATAGAAGTACAGGGCACCTTCAGACAAAAAAAGCCCACTTGTGTCACTTAAAACTTTCAGGTAGGTGAGCCAAAAAGGCAAGAAGCCAAGACTGAAGAAATCAGAAAAAGACAGAACAGAGGGCATGGATGAGAAAAGTTACAGCAAAGAAAGCCTGAGCATTAATTTACAGCTCACCTCTTACTTCAAAAGAATCAGCCAAAGGACTTCATGGGCTGGCTCTCTGAAAATGCAGCTAGGTTCTCACAGCAAGGGGCAAGATACCTTGAATTTCAGTAGATGTACGAAACATCAGCAGAAACCTAAATTCCTACTATCCTCATGCTCTGAGGTTGTTTATGTGCTAAAATGCACCTGTTTTCCTTATTACACTGGGAAAAAAAGAGATATAATTTCTTTAGAGCTTAAAGAAGTACACTAGGCCAGATGACAGTGTATCATTGAAAAAGTAATTTAAAGTGTTTCCTTTTGGGTTGCAATGCTGGGATAATTTCTGGGATATATTTTCCTTCCAGGAAAGTGATGGGCAGAAGACGATCAATAAATCGGAAGCTGAGTCTAAGGAAAAACCAAAATAGAAGTGAGAGATCCTGCCCTGAAATCAGCAGGGCTCAAATGAGCTTCCCCATGCTGCAGCGATTACTGACCTTGCTTCTCCACTAAAGATGAATGAAACAGAGGTGCCTGAGCTGGGGAGGTGCTTTCCCTTAAGCAAAGTGAAGAGGGACAGATGCAGGTCCCATAGCAGACACCCTGCAGCTCCTCTCAGAGCCTCTCTGTGTCACCAGAACGTGGCCAGATGCTTGGGGGGTAGCTGTTTTAAGGAATGCAGCCAGTGAAATTTCCCTACTGATGCTCCAGGAAAACCTTGGCAACAGAGAGAAGGTTGCTTTCTTGCTTACAGTAATATGAAATGTGAAATATGTATAAGTTTATATTTGCTTTAAGGTTGCTGATTAAGGTTGATTTAAATCACATGTTACCACACTGGATGGACTGCAAGCAACTATAGAGGAGAGAGAGATTGTTTTCCCTGTATATAAATCTTAGGAAACAATTTTATTGAATATTCAAGTCCCTTTTCTTATACACTACATAGATACTATACAAAGTGCTAAGGTAGATGGGTTGCTTTTCAGTACCTCTTTTTTTCTGCAAAATGAATAGTGGTTATAGTATTTTTATGCAGATTTCAATTAGTTTTTTGAAGAATCATTGTTCTGTTGATATTAAAAAGGAAAAATAAGCTGTCTAATCTCATTCTGCACAAGGAAATTACTTTTATTTTTCTAAATTACATGCATGTACAATGTGTTTAATTCAGAAAAAGCGATGTCTTAATAGCATAATACATATTCTATTTGTATTAGATGCAACCAGCTGCTTGAGAGACTAATAGAAAAGAAGGTATAATACTCTTTAAAGCCTTTCTGATGGATTCCACAAATCCTCTTGATATCTTCATGTGAGAAGAAGTTTACATGATGCTGTAGGCTGGCTCTGAGAGAAATTGCTGTACAAATTAAGTGCTGACCTGTGCCTGCCTCAAACTATGTTTGAGATTGGATGGGATCCCTGAAGATCACATTTTCCACCCCCCCTGCTCACACAGTGCCATCTAAGCCTGCTTGCCCATGCCCGTGTTCAGACAACTTCTGAATATCTCCAAGGATGGAGACCTCTGCAATCTGTCTGGGCAACTGGTGCCAGTGTCCAGTCACCCTCCTAGCCATTGTGTTTCCTGAAAGCCTCATGGAGCCTTTTTTGTTTCAGTTTTTGCCCACTGCCTCTTAACCTGCCACTCACTGGGCTGCCCTGCTAAGTGCCTGGCTCTGTCTTCTTTACCACTTCCCTTCAGGTGTTTGTATACGCTGACGAAATTGCCTTTGGGCTTTCTCTTGTCCACACTGAAAAGCCCCATATCTCTCAATCTTTCCTCATAGGATAGATTCTCCAGTCCCCTAATCACCTTTGTGGCCCTTCATTGGATCTCTCCTGCAGTTCCATGTCTCTCTCATGCTGAGAAGCCCAGACCTGGACACAGCATTCCAGCTTTGGCTTCAACAGTGCTGAGTCAAAGGGAAGGAGAACCTTCCTTGACCGGGTGGCAGCCCAGGCCTTCTTTGTCACTTAACACAAACCTAATCAAGAACATTTATTATAGAGGTTTGATCACTACTTGATAAATGCTTGGATTATGCTGCCTTCACTTTTATTCTTGCATTTATATTTCAGGGAAAGGCAAGTTATGGCAATACAAACTACTTAAAGCACAGATCTATGCTTTTTTAAGATTCCTTGGTTGAGAATGGACATCACTCAAGTAATGTTCTTGTCTCCTTTGTGCTTCTTTCCAGTATGTGACCCCAGGAGAGAAACAAAAAATAGGCAAAGGAGGGCTTTTATAGAGACTACAGTTATTTGCTTCTGAATGCACGTAGAGAAATTAAACACAAAGAAAGTGAAGCATGCCCAGAATCCCTGTCACTCTCCTGCAGATCTAGGAATTGCAATGATATCTCAGCAGTTCAGTCACTGTCATGTTCTTTGTAGTAGTTAAAAGCCATAGTAAGCGCCCCTGGTATTAGACTTCAGCTTGTATATGAATGAAAGGTCAATTGGTAGTCTAGAATCATTAGAAGAGTTAATAACTACATGGTTCTACATATCTCCAGTTCATTTTCTATAAAAGTGTGTTCTCTGCTTACTACATTATTGGAATAAAATTCTAAGTTGTACTGGCAACTCACATACAGGTTTTAATAAGGCAATTGGTTAAGGAATATTTTTGAAATATTAGAGCTCTAAAGGTGCAACAGAACAATGAGAATCAAGGTTTTTTGCTTTTCTTGAACTAATGCAGTTAGGCATTCTTACAAAGGAATTGTCATCAAATGATGTATTGTGTGTTCATTATACTGCTCACTATAATTATGATCACAATTAAACCTCAAAAATTGTTACTGTCAGTTTAGGATGTACGAAGCTGAAAAGACAGTTTGCAGTTCAGCGTATTCCATTATTATTAAAGACTGGTTAATCACAGACAGCTGCAGTTGATCAGTCTGGAAATCTCACATATTTAGGAACATGTCACCAAGTTGATTCACGTAATTTTGGGGTTTTTTTTGCAGTTACATTTTAGCTGTCTCTGTGGAAAGAGCAATCTTAAATGTCTTCCTTCACTGTCATTGTCCAAATCATTATGTGTAGATTACATCTTCTCTTAAGCATCTTTTAATGCAATTGGAAATTCTTTGTAGTCAGATTTGGATTGCTGTATTGTTATCATTAAAAGATAGTTGTATGGATTTAGAAGTAAGGTAAAATTGTTAACTTTACATTCTCAAATTAGACCTTGGAGTTAGAAAACTTTCATTTGAAATTCTCTCTTGTATTAGTAGATAAAGTTCTTAATTTATATAACGAAAATGTTTTCCTCTGGATTTTCAAATTCATAGCCTTTGAGTTTGAAATACAAAACTTTAGTCCTTTAGTTGATACAACCGTGTAATGATTATAATCACAAATATATAATCCCAAATGCCCATGAAACAATAAATTAAACTTTATTCTTTAGTTGGAATTTTAGTCCAATTGGAATTTTGAATTAAGTGCTTGAATTACTGGAGGTTTGTACTTACCAGAGTTAGAATGAAACAGTTAGGCATTTAATACAGCTATCATATGTTTCAGTATTATTTGACTTAATAAACAATAATAAAAAATAAATAAAAGTAGATAAAATAAATTTTCGTAACACAAGTCTTTCCTATCTCAAAGAGCAGGAGTACTTCAATTGTTGTGTTTGACGTCCCCAATAGATTCACGACCAGTTCGTCATGCAGAACTCAAGCCCTTGACACATATCAAGAACTGCTTTCTCTATTGGACTTAGCTCTTCAAGTTTTGAGTTTGACATTTATTATAACAAAAAAGTTCTTTTGTGTCTTCCAACTCATTCCTTAACTTGTAACTCAACTACAGGTCTTTTTGTCTGGGAGACTGAGAAAAGTATGGGCTAGAGCAAAGAGAAATTATGATAAATATTCTCTCAAAAAGTAATTATTTTAAAAAAACGCATCATGAAAATTTAGTTGCTATAAGGTATGAAAGGGCAGTACATATTTCAAATTGATTTCCATTGTTACTTAAAATCTTAATTAGACAGACTATTCCCATAAATGCTGTGTCACTGCCATTGTGATATGCAGTTCTAAATGTAACATAAATTAATTTTCAATTTTTCACATTCACCTTATAAATAAAATCAGGGAGTTGAGAAAATAACATCCATTTGTCAGCGACAGAACTTCCTCTGAATTTCCTGTGTAACACTCAATGCAGGTATGTACAATGCATATGTAAGAATATGTAAGAAAGTGAGGGTCTAAAGTGAATGAGAACAGGAGGTAGAGGAGGGAATTAGAGAAAAAGTAATGTCAGGAAAAGAGGCAATTGGACAGTGCCTGTATATCCATGAGTATTTGAGGTGAAAAAACCCTGAATCTGACAAGCCTGCATGGGAATGTGAATAATTTCTCAAAGCTGTCTGTTGTCATGACATTTAGATTTAAGATCAAACTTAGGTGTTTATTTCTATCCTGCAGTACTTTCAATGATCTGTGAAATTCTAACTGCCTTATAAAAATGGAATTTCTTAGATGATTTTGCTTGGTAAATCACAGAATCAAAGTACTCCGGCATTCACCAGTACTCATAATCTTGAATTTTGATGTCACACCGAATCTGTGTTTAACAGCTGGACTCAACTGTTTCACCTGAAGTGATAATTAAATTGGGAGTTTTTCCTTTCTCACAAGTTCATTGCCAAAGTTTCCAGTGGTAGACTTGTTCCTTAAAACACATATGAGACCTTACAAGGATTTAATTTTAAAAGTTGTTTGTCTTTTTGCATCTGACTCTTTGTTCTGTTCTCTTTCAATTCATTTCAAATTTATAATTACATCTGCTTATAACTATGGCAAAAGCCACAGGCTTGCTCTCCTGGTTTTCTTTTTCACTATATAGATTGAATATTATTCTAGTTTTTGTAACATGGCAGACACTAACAAAGACTGGTTTTGCTGTGTTTCATTTGGTGGTTAGCTTTTCCACTTCTGTTAAAATAAACTCACCTGACAGTTTTGAAATCCAGGCCATTATTAGTTGTTTAATATTTTAGATGCAAACCTTATTTTGTAGAGAAGAAAATATTCTCAGTTCTGAAGTCCGAAGTGTTGTGCAATAAAGGACTCCATTTCACACTCCCTTAAAAAGAAGAGCTAGGTTTCTATGTCAGTAAGAAAGATAATTTCAAAGCATAAGTCACTTTTAGCTCCCATATTTATCAGTTTTCATAAGAATATGCTGTACTATCACATGCAAAACATAATAGCAAAAGTATCCTCACTGCAAAGCATCAAGGCCAGGATTCTGAAAATTTATTCAAAATTTGAATCTAAGACATAATCGTAATTAAATTAGGAGTCTTTCATATCCTGGATAATGACCATAGCATAGTCATTAAACTTTATCCCGTCACATGCAACCAGCCCAGTAACATCTGACTGAAATAGGAGTTTTACTGCCGATGGCTCTGTACATGCTCCTTATAAAAGTGCAATTCTGTAGTCAAATGTCACGCTTCAAACCTGACAATAAATATCTTTGTGTGTAATTCCTGGATTTCATAATAGTTCAAATACTATATTCCTGAAAGACATTTAAAGCAAAGAGGTGTGGAAAAGCACTCATGAGGATAATGAGCAATAGGAAGGAAAAGATAATACCATATTCTTCGTTATTCAGTGGACTTCAGATATAATTATTATTTTCATACTCAGATATTAGAGAATAAAACTTTTTAAATGCCATTGGATACACCTGACTTCTTTTAAACTTTGTGTAATGATTATAGTTCTCAGACCTACTTCTGGAGTTAACAGGTTTCAATTTCATATGTCTACTCTGTTCACTCATAAATGAATTAGAAATTGCTACAACTTCATTACTGCAAATGATTCTTGTATTTCCAGGCACATTTCAACTGTGTCCTTAACAGCAAGTATCAGCATCCAACTATGAGAATCCTTGCCATCCTGCTTTTGTTTGTACCCCATTTAATTTCATGTGCTATGAAGACAATTGTTTTCCAGAAAAAAGAATGGCCCTGGGAATTATAAAAATTTTATTGCAATTCAAGAATGTGCAGTAATGGAAATGACTGAAGAAAGCTTTGAAAACCCTTGAAAATATGTTTATCATATTTTCTAATCCATTCTAATCCATTTCTAATCCAAAATATCTCATTTATTGCTTTACAGAAAATAAAAGGTAACTAAATAATCTCTTTTGTTATTCATAAGAGAGCTGCAAGAAAAATTGGAAATACTTTCACCTTACTGATGTCTTTCTCTGCACATAACCAAGTCTATATGATTACTGAAGACTTTTCTCACAATTATTAAATTTAATAGGAAAATAGAATACTCATTTTCATTCTGAAGTTCTGGTTTATGGGCATCTACAGAAAGTATTATAAAAGCTATATATAAATATTTTTAAATCTATACATTTACTTTTTTTGTTTCAAAAGAAGGATCCAAATTATGCATCCCTTTTTCTAATCCAGGTAGAACTGGAGACAGAGGAATAAAGGCTATTGATGTGTGTGAGTGACACATGGCTTATGTCTTCTCTACTGTGTAGTAGACAAGTGGAAGTGTTTGAGCTCTTTGAACCAGCTCTGAAAAAGTTTTCAGGGGGTCAGCATTTTAGGAGCTGCTCTTATCCTGCAAATGTGGAAGGTTGGTGCATCACTCAGAGTCCACTAATCCTGGCTGGAACGCAATGAGGATTACTGGAGGTGGATAAGGAGGTCTCTAAACTCAGCCTTCTTTAAAATTGAAACCTGACAGTTGTAATGCCATCTCACTCTTCAAAAAAAAAAAAAAAAAAAGGAGTGCAAAAATTAATTAACTTATTGGTACTTTCTCTTTTCCTTTGTCCTGCATGTTGGTAGCCCAGAAGAATATATCAAAGGTCATATTAGTGCTGAGTGGGCATTGCTTTGCAGATGGAAGCCCTTGGGGAAGTCCTTTGTCCATGCTGGCCACTCAAGCTGCAGATGCAAGAGCAGGAGGGAGCTGTTTGAGGGCAGATGTCCCCAGCATGACCCCACACCAGCTCTTTCTGCAGAAGAGCAGCATTCCCTGACAGACAAGAGTAAGTGATACTCTTGCTGGGGGTGAGGTTTTCAGTTCCTGCTGATCACATTATTGCACTCTTTTGTCTTGTTACAGCTGTTTGAGCAGGGATAAATTGCACCTGCAGGTTTCTATTACCCTTGTTGGTCCTGTAAATTGATATCCACAGAAGCCCATGAAAGTCAGGAAGGCAGTTGTGTACAATTAGTAGGTGGCAAGACAGATAAAGACTGATGACAAAGACTGATAAAGCAAATTACTTAATATAAACTTTCTGACACTTACGAACATATTCTGGTATAACTTCTTTATATACAATTATAAATATAACATACTGTAGCTTTTTATAATTTTCTAGCCCCTTGTTTGCAAACCCAAACTGTTTTTAACTCTCAAACTCTTCCCCATGCAATTAATTTTTCTCATGGATGAGTGGTGTAAAAATAACCAATTTGGAAAAAAAACATAAAAAATTTCCTCAGTTACTGCAGAATTACTTACAGTAACAAGGATACTGATGACATTTCACAGAATTATTCACACTTGCATGCTTTAGAGGGAAAATAGAAAGTGTGTATCCACAACACACTTTTTACTAATAGATCTCCAGTTCACACTTTCTCTCACACAAACGATCATACTTGTAATTATGGGATCTATATATGTTGATAGAAGCTGTTCTTTCCCAAAGGAAAAGCACTGTTGCCTTTAAAAGCAATTAGTTTTAGCATGGAGTTGACTGAGCAAATGAAGCCATCTGTCTGCATTTACACCCTCAAACCAAGGCAGAGCTCTGCTGGCAATTTCTGGTGGGCATCAGCAGAGCTCTGCAGGCAGAACCACAGCAGATTCACCCTCTGAATTCACCCTCCACTCTGCTCCTGGGCATAATCTGAAGGTGGACCTTACTCCTTCCCCATGGAAGCTTCCTCATCATGGGCATCCCAGAACAGCATCCTAGTGCTCCACCAGGCTGGGAAAAAGTTCTCTCTGCTCCTGTTACAGAAGTACTGTAAGTGACATGATGGCAATTATCCACTAACAGTTTTTTAAGCTCATTTCAGACCAAAGACAGAACACGCATCTGTCTTAAAGTTGTGCATTTATACTGGGTAAAGTGGGAGGCTCAGCGTGGGAGGCAGCCAAGAAGCCCAAGAAGTATAGTCTGTATCTGTCTGATTGAGAGGCAAGATTTATGCTCCTTTTGTAAGATAAATTATTTTAATATCCATCGTATACAACAATTTTTACATTTGTTGGGTTGTGGAGAATATAATGGCCTTTAAACATTCTTTTCCTCTGGAAAATAATCCATTTTTTACTGTGAGAACTGGACTGTTACTATTATTATATGCATCTCTCTGTTCAATAGATAAATTTTATAAATAACCCATAATATCAATGGAAACTTCTAACTGACACCTCAATATATGAATAATCCCCTTTCATTTCAAATAACAGAAGAATTAAACTTTACAATAAAAATCATTATCACTATGACATCAAAGTCATAAATACATTATGAATGGGTACATTTGAAAATTCACTTTCTTGAAGTTGCTGGCTAGATGAGTTTTAACTTCTGTGGTAGATGCCCTGATAATAGAAAATTGGAAAATAAAATACAAATGCTTAAAAAAGGTTTTTTCTTCTCCTTTAGGCCTACTTTAAAATAACCAAATTTATTTAAAAAGCAAATAAAGGAAAAAACAAAAAGCCAGACACTCACAACTTGCAACCTGAGGCTTCATTTTTACAATTCCTGTATTAAATATTGTTGAGAAGAACTTCAGTTTGCTTGATGTGTACTTACACCAACACTGAATCTTTGGGATTTTCAGAAACCTCTTTATGTAATTGCTTGGAAATAGGAGTTTAATCGTAAAGTGGCATCTGGAGTAAGAAGAGTCCTTCAGTAGACCTTATATTGAGCTAATGCTGAGGTACAAAAAGTCATAATAGCTTTGTTTTGTTATATGGAGAAAAATACAAATTGAAAAATTTTCTTCTTTCTTTAAAAAGGCAGTTTTCAATAAAGGATAAATCCTGACCCAAAGCACTTGAGGGATGAACTAAAAATTAAAATTTTTAATTGTGTTGTTTCAGAACAGTTTAATAGACATCCAATAATGTGACTGTAAACCGAGACTAAATTGGAAGTAAAACCAGCTATAATAAAATTTAAAGGAGAAATACAAACAAAAAGAAGAGGATGTTTATAGCAATAAACTAAAGCTAGGATCTCAGGAAACTGATAAACTTTCTAGAAAAACGTAGGAAGTCTATAGACAGATTTAAGGATAAAGCATATTTCAAAGAGCATGAAATAAAAGAAACTGAAGTGGGTTGTATTGATCACACTTTTTCTTGATTAAGGGGTTCATCTTTTGACTGATAAATCGAATCTACCTGATCAATGAGATCTGGCAAACTCTACCCTTTCATTTCAATTACATGACAGGCTAAAGCATTCAGAAATAGATATTATGATAGACGATGTCAGAAGAGTACTTAATTCACACCATATGATGGACTGTTTTCTATGGCTTCAGTACCTTTGAAAGGTTTTAACAACAGTTACCAGAGCTAGACATATTTAAATGACGATTTCCAGAATAATTTGAAAACTTGCATTTACATAGTTCAGGAAGAATCCCTCATTAACTTTAGCTAATGTTGATTTTCAATAACTCGTGTAACAGCCAATAGTGAAATAAGGCAATTGGAATGATCAAACTAATTATGTCTGTTAGCTTATCATAACCCCTGAAGTAAAGTGTGGACAAACTGATAATACGACTTTATTAATAAAGATTTAAAGGAAAATAATGTAATTCTTTCCAGTAGGCTGGAAAAATAATGTAATATTAAAATAATGTAATTCTTTCCATAAGTTTATGGAAAACAGATCTTGTCAAACCAGCTTTATACCTTCCTATTGCTGAAAATAAAACCAATTATCTATGGGAAAAAAAAGAACAAGCAGCAAGCTGTGGATACAGACTAAGGCTGAGGTCTCAAATTGGTTGTAGGAAGCTGTTAGCCTGATGCGTGCAGGATGCCTACCTGAGCAAGAGATTTCCCGAAGTAATCAGAACAAAGGAGCAACTCTTAAAATATTGTATCTGCTTTGCCTCTATTTCCCTCGACCTTCCCAGGTGAGGAAGGAGCCTAAGACTATTCTCAATAGGTGTCTTATAATGGTTAAATTTTCAGAGGGAAAAAGGGATCACTGAGAAGGGGTTTTAATAGTATGAATGTGTATACAATTTGTGAAGGTAAAGGAAGTCAGAGTACCTGTATTTGGCACTGTTTCCATCTCACATGGAAATCCTTATATGGCAATTCTTTATAAAGACCAGAAGTTACTGATTAGGGAGGTCACTGGAAAACTGAGAAAACTTCACTGAGAAGCCTCAAGAACAACTGACAGACTGGAAAGATGCTTGAGAATTTGAGATGACATTAACGGATTGTGAAATCTTAGCAAATATTTATGTGTGAATTGATAACCTCTCATACATGCCTAATGAGGAAACAGGAATTTGATAGTGGAGAATAGATGTATCACGGTTGCAAATTAGTGTAAAAGAGTTCCGAATAAAGAAATAAAAAGACACAATTTTTCAATGATGATAGTGATAATAATAACCAATTAACAAGGACTATAGCATTTTTTCCATTACTTGCTTTAAAGGATGTGATACTATACTTTCATTCAAAAGATATTTTTTACAAAAGGAAATTAAGCCAATATAAAGCCAGAACAGATGTGTTAGAGCTGCTGATTGTGATTCAGCTCACAGGTTTGATACAGAGGCTCTTACCATCACCACAGGTTATATGCCATAAACAGCTGCACAAGTACTGCCGAGAACAATCTCTTATTTTGAGAGTTCATTAGCTGCCCAGACTTTCAGAGGTGTTCTCCAGCTGGGAAGCATGAGAACTGGCTTGGGGATGAAATACAGAGCATGCTATTCCTAATTTCTAAGGTGGAATTTCATTAAGGGACAGCAACCTGGGAGCAAGGACACAATTACCCCACACCTTCAGGTGTCTCACTGAGGTGTTGTACCTTTGCAGGCACTGGCTCTGCACTGTGCTTCTGCCATCTGCCTCAGGGGAACATTTGTCAGAGCTGCCTTAATTATTCCACTGATAGCTTAGAAGCAAGACATTGAACTTCATGTGCCCTGAACTACACCAGAGGCAGGTGCCTACAGTAGGGCACATGAATATCTTCCATTATGGGCAGCTATAGTACCAAGGGAAAAGAAAAAGGAATAAAGAGGTTTGTCACCACAGCATGTCAAAGGAACATGCATAAGCATATGCCTAACTCACACTGGAAGTCAACCATGAGGAGATATGTAAAAGCACAAATATGTATATATGAATAGTATTTTATGCTATTCCTCTGAATGAGAGCCTTTTAAACTGCCCTTAAATATGAAAAAAAGTAAAGGAAGTCTTATAGTCCCGTTGAGGAGAAAAAAACATAGTCAAGACAGTCCTAAGCTTATGTTTCTAAGCAGCTTCTCTAATTTTGTTAGACAAATATAAGTTTTATTCCTTTGATGTGCATATGTAATTCCCACTGGTGTTAATGAGAATTATGTGCACAATTCAACAGAATAAGCCCTATAATTTAAGGGATATTTTAAGGGGGACTTCAAAGAAAACATTAAATACCTGATAAGAAGTGATTCAAAGTCTGTGAAAAGTTTGAACGTTCGAATAGCAATCCATTTTAAAAACGATCTTGGATTTTCTAACATATGTCAAGAGTTCTAGTCTACAGAAGTCCCGTATATAGACATTCAATGAAACTTTAGTAAGATAAAATGACCAAAAAAAAGAACATGAACACATTTCACTCTTAATGAAGTACAGCCATATAAAAGGAAGTTATTGGATTTTTTTTTTAATAGAAAACTGTAAAAGACAAAAAATGTGAAGTTTTAATCTGAATCTTCTTTGATATAAAAGGAATTATTAAGCTCTAGGTGAACCAAAAAGAAGGAAAGCAAGTCAGACAGACAGAGTAGATTTTGCTTTTCAATTGCATTTCTTCTTTCTCCTGTAGATATAGAATTTTGACTTATTGTGGACTCAGTGATATATGTGTAATGATTACACCAGCAGTAATTTCAAAACTTGAATTGCAAATGAGAGCAAAAGCTCAACAAAGGCACCATGGTCTCCTCTTCTGGCTGCAGCAATGGTCCTTGATGGAATAATGCGGAACACCATGAATCAGAGCTGCAGCACGCTTGGCACCCAAGCTGTGGGCTCAATTTTTCATTAATCCTGCGAGTACCTGCAGCAATGGACCTTCTTGGTGCGTATGCCAGAGCCATACAAACTGGCACAGGCCTCGTAACGATCTGAGGAGATGCATTCACCATTTTTGGGTATCTGGAGCACAGATGCTTGCATCTGTCTCATTGCCTACAATCTCATAAGTGTCAGTGGAACAATCCTAGGGAGAAATAAATCTCATCGTAAAGTAAAGGTCTGCAACAGACCAGACTAATTGGTAATAAAATTTGTCCATTATATTTTGTTGAGTGCAGAAGGTAAAATCTAAGTAGCCCAGACAGGAGACCCCACCCCCAGTTTATCCATTGATGTAGAAGTTGGTCTGACCTGCCATGGTGGAGACTGTAACAATCACTTTAGTCAATATATTCCTGCATCCGTTATAATTTTAAAAGCATTTTTAAATTACAAGCTGTAAATTAAGCCGAATATTTTAATGCAGTCTGTCATGGAGAAATAGAACAGAATCTTTTTTTCAATTTTGAATATTTTTTTTACATATTTGAAGAAAGGCACATCCTATTTTGCTTTTGCCTTCTTCAGGTTAAACAAACCCAGTATTTTTGATACTTACCTGCACATCATGCCTTCTACATCTGTGCTCATCCCAAACAATATACATTTGATCAAAGATTTTTCGGCTGTAGCATCTTAGGGTGACTGTAATATTCCAGCTGAGACCTTATCACAGTAATGTAGACATCAGAGAAAATCTACTTTAAATGTCATAGGCACAAATTTTCTGCATGGAAATTGCTTTTTTCCCTCTCTCCACTTCCCCCCGCCCCCAAGAGCAAAAGGGTTATTCATCCTTGTTCTCTTTGTAAATCAGGTTATTTTGCAGGTATTTTTTCAGTCAATAGCCTCTCCTACTTATTCCTGCCTCTATACAATAACTTGCACTAGAAAAATAGCATGTTTTTTCCTGATACCATCTAAAATCTGACAAGATTTCTTTGAATTTCTTGCTAATAATTATAAATTTCTCACCTTGGTAACCCTTCATATTTAATGAGCACACGTTCTGTTCAATTCTCTAGGTCATTCATACAAATATTTTATAGATTTATAACCTGCAGAGATCTTTTTGAGAGTGGAAACTTCTCAGCTTTCTATTTGCCTCTGTCATTTTTGTCTAAACCATGCTTTTCCATATTTCTTCCGGGACAGGCACACAAAATCTTACTGGAACTGCAATTTGACATGTGATGTTCCTCCTCTATCCATAAGACATTACATTTTGTTGGAGGAAATGAAGCTTCTTAGGCATGATTCATTCCTGAGACACAAAGGTTGGTGGTTATTCATTCCTCTGCTTTACTCAGTGTGTTCACAGTTTTCTTGCTTATGGCTCCATGGTTTTTTAAGCAGCGGGAGTTAGGATATCTGCGATTTTCAGGCACCTCCTCTATAAAGCAATGCACCACATTTGCCTTTTGCTATTTTTTTTCATATCCATCTGTCATAACTTCTCAGATGCAACCTAGCACTGAGCTTTTATTTATGAATCCTTTCAGCACTTTGAGTAAAAAAAAAAAATCTGATGAAGGCAGTTTGAAAACATCTGATTAAGTCAAGTATCAATTTGTTCCTTGCTATACCAGGCTGAAATCTTGATCCTTCACGCCTGATATTAACTACGATAGCAAATGAGCTTTTTAGCCAGAGTGGAAAAAGTCATTAAATGTTCAGAAAATTTCAACATCGTGTGCCAATCACTTTCAGTCTCTGCAGGAGCAGACTAATGATCTCTCTTGTTTTCATCCTTCTTCTGGAGCACTTACTTGTAACCGGTTTCTGTTGCAATTCATTTTCTCCACAATTTTCCTCTTCTGACTTTGTTTTTCTAACCCAAACTTTAATTGTAGTGCTGTGTTTTTGCACCCATCTTCAATAGTTTGACCTGAGGTCTGTTTTCTATGCTGTTCTCTTCGTGATTAAAATGACAATGAGATTACAGTTTCTCAGCTCAGTGCCCTTGATATTCTTGTAAGTTACGAATCTCTTTTACACCTTCTCCTAATACAAACCATTTGGAAAGTTCTTCCCATCCAATTCTCTGGTTTCATTGAAGTCTGCCTTTCTGAAAGCTGTTTTCATTCTGACCTGTTTTGTGCACTCTGCTAGGGTCGTGAAGTTACAATGTTATGTTCACTCATTCGCATACCCAAGTTATCTTTTAATCTGATGGCCTCAGAATTCTTTCCTCTTGGTTGAAACAATATGTAGAATTTCTCCGTTATGAATGCCCTGCAGCTTTGTTACCAATTGGAAGAACTCTCAGGGCAGTTGCTATCTAGCTATGTATCTGTTTCTGTTATTAAACATTTCCACTGATGATTACTCTTTTGAGGGTTTTTAAGGATCAGAATGACATTACCTGCTCCGGTATACACTTGCAGGAAATATTTCTGCTTGAGATTTTTCACTGGCTAATTCTATATTTTGTGATACTTTGCCACTTGAACATCTTTTATTTCAATTTCTTTTTATTTCCTTTTTAGGGTCAGATATGAGCCTCAGCTATTGCTGAGGATTCAATCTTTTGAAATAACCACCCCTGTAACTCTCATATCCTTGCACAATACACGTATTTGTACCCAATTCCTTTGTTTTGCCTGTGTTGCCACCTTGTCTCTAACTACTTGTTCAGCACAGTGAACCTGTGTCCGTGTGTCTGTGTGTGTCTGTGTGTGTGTTTACGTGTCCAGGCCTGCACTTACTTGAATATTGAACTTAGAGAGTGGTTTTGCATTAGGAGGCCAAATAATAACAGAAAAAGGAGTGTTTGATTCCTAGAATTAAAAGTGTCAGCTAAGCTGCCTATAATATGTGGATTTAAAAAACTTTGGGCACAACAGACAGATCCATGAGAACAGTGTAGTTACTGCAGCAACCTCAAAAA
Source organism: Acanthornis magna (assembly GCA_036785705.1). Lineage (NCBI taxonomy): Eukaryota > Metazoa > Chordata > Aves > Passeriformes > Acanthizidae > Acanthornis > Acanthornis magna. The sequence goes on along the minus strand of JAWUZG010000040.1, from coordinate 19,693,054 downwards.
TACTTCAAATATTCCCTGTTATGGAAATAAGGAAAAAGTTATCTTAGCAATATATAAACAGAGACAATTTCATAAACCCCCATAGATTAAAAATCTGTTCAACATTCAATTTTAAAAAGCATTTAATTTTCCTTTTTCCTTACCATATATGTCTTTGAATATGTCTTTCCATTTCTTTAGAGGTTTTGGAACTGAAGCTAGACAGTTTGATTTACTTTGGCTCATGTTTTCTATAAGTCTTTATTTAAATATCTTATGCATGAAAGACAAATAAAAAGAAAACATATTAAGGATACAAAGGACTGAGAAAAATTTAATGTTTTCTATCCTGGAATTAGAGTACCTAGGGATTATAATTTCAATCTTCATTAATAGCAAACTATAATTTTTAATTCTGTGTGCCCTTAAAATCATGCATGATTCAATGAGGCTTTTAAACACCTTCTCTACTTCAAAGTATGCTCAAAATTGCTTTATTGGATCAGGTCCTAATTCACTCAAAAACATAAATAGACCTTATTAAAAGTCAACAAGCTTGTGCTTTGTGGCTTACTTTCAAGTCATTTCATTTGAAGCACAGGATCCAATTAATTCCAATAGAGCTGTTTTACAGATATTAAATTTACGTATTAGGTACTAAATTGAGGCCAGATTGAGGAATACCAATGGTCTATACGCTTTAGGTTCTATAGATGTCTGCAGTGCAAAGCTGTATTTGTGGAATATATATAGATTCAATTCTTTTCACCCAACATTTAGTTCAGAAATGTATGCATCTTTCTTAAACTGATAGCAGGTAGCCATGGAATGATTTTCAAGTCTATATATTAAAATAATTTAAATAAACTATAGCATTTATACACTGGACATGTTGCATACTGAATTCCTCAGAATTAATTTTTGGAACACTTTAGCTGTATCTTGTTAAGATGAAGTTTGGTTCTGATTTACAGGATCACTGCGGAGTTCCTTATTAAACTGTCACTCAGAGAGTACGAGAGTGGAAAACCCATTACTGTGTTAATTAGATCTGTGGTAGTTTTCAGGCTGGTGGTGACAGCTGCCCGCATGTGGCCCAGCATAGACATTATCCTGGTGGCAACACTACCTCTGCTCTGGTAGAAGACTTTTCACAGCCATGACAAAAGGGAAAAGGATGTTGCTTTTCCCCTTAGGGGGCAGTATCACAATCCAGGAAAAAGCTTCGCAGGTTAGATTTATTTTCTTGCAAAACAGTCGTAATGACAAAACATGCTGCAGATTCATTGCGTTTTGCTCTTCTTTATTTCTTAACTAAATGTAGCTGTCTTACACAAACAGTTAAGTTCAGCTGGGTACAAATGTTACTGAGAAAAATTAGATTAATGAATAGTAGAGGACTATATTGCTCAAATATGTTGTCCTCCTTGCATGAATACAGGATTTCAGGAAATTATTCCATGATAAATTAGGTGTTTGTACTTCTGGACTATACCATGCAGGGTCAGATGATAGGTAGCCCCCTTCCATCTCTTAGTATGTTTCTGCTATTAATCATTTCCAGTTTCAGAAAATGGGGTGAGACAGAACCCATTGTGCCCTTGTGGCATGAAGAGTTGTCAAATTTTCATCAGTGTTCATGAAAGTGATGTCCCTGGGCTGTCAGTCAGCCTTAGGCTGCAATGTAGCCTGCTGTTACAGTGTCAGAAACAAAGGTATAATGTTTGGAAATTTGCCTGCTCTGGAGCAAAATCATGTAGGTGCACACTTACCTCTGGTAAAAGGGTAGTAGCAAACCCCACCTCCATTGATAGGAACATGTTTGGAAAGGTTGGTGAATTCCTTTGAACTTCCTTGAATTCACTCAAAACTGATAGCAATTAGTATCTAATACTTCTCATAAACCCTAAAACTCCATGTCACTAGTAAGGAGTCACTAGTTCATGAGTGGTCAGCATGCTGCCAAGTCACGTTCGAAAAGCAGAATATTCTTTGTCAAGCCAGTACAGCATTTCTTCAAGGGTAGCTCAAAACTAGATAGAGTGAGTCGGGTCAGGCCCATCAAAAGCAATAGAATTTCCTGCTGAACCCAAGCGATTTTTCCTTTCTTCTACTTTCAAGAGGAAGGCACTCTCCCGTTTTGCTCGTGCACTGAGCTGGGAGATGCTGCTCAGCAGTGTGGCAAGCAGACATGGTACACAAACTGAATCATTCATTTAGTGAGCATTCCTGGGCTGACACTTACACCCGTACTTGGGGAGCATGCTAACTAACTATTCCCACACATGCTGCTGTCTCTGTGCTTTAAAGAGTAAACCAGTCCAAACATGAATCTGCTGTGAATCCACTGAAGTCAGTGAACATTCTCCCTGCCCTTTGTGTCAGGGCTTCATGCTGTGCCCTGCTGAGAAAAATGACCTAATGAATTTTTCCCCATCTCTGACTTTGATGACTCCCTGATGTTACCTTCACCAGGTTTCCACTCCAATCTCATTTGCTTCTGTATACTTTATCTCACTGTATTTTCCACCACATTTTTAAAATTCATCATTTAATACTGAAAATAATGTAGAATTTTTTATATTTAAGGAATCATGGACCGCTCAAAAGAAATAAGCCAAGACTCAGAGTCAGAATACAGGGCAGAGTTAGTGTGGAATCAAAACTTTTCACATGCATATAAATTATTCCCTTTCCCAAAGTCTTAGAAAACAGGTGGGTGAGACTTTAGTATCATAAAGTTCTGTTGATTAAAACAAGAAGCAGTAACTGGATAAGGAAAAATCTCTGTTCTTCACTTTTTTGTTTGAACTTGTGAACTCACTTTCAGTCAACTGACAGAATCCAGAAAATAAATGGAAAAATAAAGTTGTGGTCAGCTAATAAATGATGTATTGCAGCCAGAATATTTACAAGACTGAAAAAAAAATGTCAGCTACATTTGTCTGGAAGCTTTGTGATCACTGAAGGGGTTGTATGACTGAGCTACTAAATTCAAGGCAAAGACAGCTAGAGTACGAGAGAGAAAACAAAAAGTTACATCAAGATTAACTGCACAATGTTCATGGTCCATCCTTCACATGGTGGAAGAATATAAGGTAGGTTAATTTTTTTCCTCTCTGAATTAAGGAGTCTTTGCTTATGGAACTCATGCCATTTTCCTTCCATCATACTCACCTTGGGAAATCTCTACTGATCAAAGGTTTAAAAAAATGGTAGTAAACCACATTAGAACAAGAAAATCAGAAACTTGTTGTGCTTTTGCCAAAAAAAGACAGTTTACATTAGTATCTTTCCTTGATTTACCTTTTTGATGATACTGGTAAGACCTTCCAGATAGACAGTGGAAAAATCACACTCTATATCCATCCACAGTAAAGCAAGGATGCCAAGAAACTGGATTTTCAGAGGAAGGCACAAGAAATCAGGAACCACTGTGAACATTTCAGGTTTTCTGCTGATTTTATAGGATTTATTTTTATGTCTGGTATACAAGAGAAGTAAAACATGGGGTCATGATCATTTTCTTTCACTGTGTTCTCAGGAGTGTCTGTCCCCCCAAAAAGAGTTTGGATTTTTTTTTTTTTTTTATCAGCTTCATATCTCAAAACCTTTTTGGAAAATGGGTTCTCAGAAGCAGCAACATGATTTCATGTTGGATGAAAAGCAGTAAGAGTACATTAGCTTAATTTGACGATTATGGCTCTAGACCAGGGTTGTTCAGCTTATTTTTTATCCAGTAGAAAAATAAAGTGATGCAACATTCTTGATTTTGAAATGGAGAAGAATTTATGCTTCAGAAGTCAGTCAGATTCTCTTCCTGGTTACACCTGAATAAAACCAGAACCGAAAATTTAATTTTCAAATAAAGATTGCTACACCCACAGGTATACACTTCAGTATGAAGACTGTTGAATGGGTATGTATAGGCAATGTGATTTAAATCACAAAAGGTTTCTACAAATATTATAATCCAGGAATCCATTCACTGCAGAATTCAGTCCAGCAGCTCTGATGAAACTGGCAAGATGCATTGGCTGAAGTTATTGTGAATCACAATATACGCAACAGCACAAAATTTACTAATTTCCCTCATGCATGTAACTACACTTATTCCAATGACTCCGACTATTTTGTTTTTGTATAACACTCTCACTATTTGTTTCTGACAAGAACTTGGCAAAGGAGATGGAGAAGGAAATACATTTATTGCATATGCTAAGAAGAAAATATCAAAACTTTTTTTTAATAACTTGGATTTTCCTCCATAAGTTAACTGATCTCTTGCCACCAGAAATTTAGATGTTGCAGTTTAATGCATCAGCACAAAACACCAGTCTCTCATGCCAATATGTTTATTTCCATGTGAGAGGTTAGAGGAGTATTAGATTTGTAACAGCACTGCTATAAGGAAACACTTGGTCTCCTAGCTGCCATAATTATTATCAGCTGCAACTTACTGGGTTTCCTCTTATTAATGTTATCACTTGGCACAGAATTATAATACAGGTTTAGCCAGTTATTTAGCCATCTGTGAAGTGGCTTAACTCTATAAGGCTTGGTATTAAATAAAAAAACTTATTTTGCGGAATGTGAGTTCATGGCATTGTCTGCAATTCAGTTAAATAAAAATGAAGTCAGTTGGGAAATTGCTGTAGTTGGACTAATTGCATATAATAGCCTAGAAAAATATGGGGATTATAGATGAAACTAAATCCTTCAATAAAGGCTCCTTATGATAGACAATTTTTGGATTCCCTTTCCTTGCAACAAACTATGCAAAAAATTTAACTTCTCACTAAATTATCTTCCTTTAATTATTCAAATTTCAAATAGATTATTTTTCATCCCTTGTCTTCATTTCCTGGCAGAGAGCAGAAAAAAATTAATTTTATTAAGAGACATTAGAGGCACAATATAGAATACTAAATCTGGTCAATAATACACTGACTTATTGAATCATCTTGTAGTAAATTAAAAATTATTTCAACAGCCCACAGGCTAAAGTATTAAAATCAGCATCAAGCCCTTTTCTCTTTCACATGTAAGAATTAAAGGAACCAAAGGGCTGGAGTCTAAACACTGAGTTCTCTGCCCATTTATTCCCAGGGATACCACCTGCAATTTCAGGCTTTCTGCCCACCATTGATACAAAAATTGCCAAGACTTGCATTCCTATACCAGCACAATATCCCAAGTGCATCTATCTACCTCAGCCTACATTGCTGGAAGAGCAATTTTCTGAGTAGGAAACTTATGAACACAGAAAGAAATCATAGATCCTTGTTAATGGTTTGATACATAACTAAAATTTATGACATATAATTATTTTATCAAGGGATAAAGTAATTCCCAATGTCCACATCTTTGCTTGGATGAATGGGAGTGCTCATAAATTTTATGTTTCTTGTTTGAGCTAAAAATATATTAATATATACACATCTGTACATACATATATACGTATATACATATAAACAAATATACAAATTAAATTCCCTCCAGGCAATTTAAAGTCTTCAAGGATACTGAAGCTTATTGCAAAAGGGAACAAGACAATCTGTGTCCGTGGTGGATTTGATGAGCAGAAGTGGATTTAAGAGCAGAAGTGTGAAGGAAGCCTCAGCTTAATCTTTATTAGAAGTGTTTGCAAAGCAAGTAATATCCAAGAGGGAACAAACTAGAATAGATTATGTGGGAAGTGATAAGTCTACATTTTTGGACATCTTTAAAAGCAAGCTGGAAAATACCAGGAAAAATACAGTTAATCTTACATTGGGGAAGAAAGCACAGATAATCTCTCTTCAAACCCCTAGACTCACAAAGCAGAGTTGTGTACATGCTTCTGCAGGGCAAGGACTGGAACTGCAGATAGGTATTTACACATGCATCCACACAACTTTTGATTTGGCTCAGAAAGATATTTTCTAAGTGAATTTTGCAATTGTTCTCTCACTGCACCTTGCTTTGCATAGTAGAGGGATCTTGGGAAGCACAAACTCTGTTCCCTTTAGGTAACACTGAAGTGAAAGCTGCAATCTGAGATCCCACCTAATAAATTTGAGCTGCTAATTGGCAATCAGCTCATGGGGTCATGCTAAATTTGTCTGGAGGAAAGTGACTGCAGTGCAGACAAAGGTCCTTGCACCATCTGTGCTGCTCTACAGAGCCTCTCCTGTTAGAACATTCTTCCTGCTAGTGTAGACATGATTTACAGGTTTTACTGGCTGCAGCAATAAGTTGCTAATGCAGCCAGGATCTGTTGAGCTTCTAAATCCTGTACCAGATACAAGGAAAATCAAGCAGAGGAAAATAAAAGAAGTAGAAATTAAGATAAGTGCCTTTTAGTCCCCTTTAAAAGCAGAAATAATTTTGTCAGACAATATTGATACTGTATTAGATCATCTGTATGCATCTCTATTCTGTATATGAAAATACATTCATAACATTGAGATTCAATTATTTGAAGGCAAGTCAACAGACACCAGGAATCTGCTTAGGCATCACAATTCTTCATCTTTCCTGAGAATACTTTCCAAAATAGACATTTTTACACAGATTGCAGATGAAATAAAAATCTTTTTGCTAAAAGATCATGCCTTTTTTCTTTTTTTCCAGTTCATATCTGACTTATCTTAGAAACACACCATCTTTTGAAAATAGCAAGTCACTGATGGAATATAAATTAGAAGATGACCTCACAATATGATGGTGTCTCCTCTTGTGGCCCCCCATGCTTCCAGCTGTCATCCAGCTACCGACATGCAGCTGCAAAAGTTCGGGAAAAAATTGTGAAGATCTGGAGAGCAAGTTTCTGGTTTCTCTAATATTAGAAACTCTTTCTGTTAGACCTCAAATTCATTTCCAAGTGCTTAAATGGGTCTTGTCTTTCTTGATGGTTTCTCCGTGTTTCATATTGTATTGAAACCCATGGAGGAGCATGATTACAGAGAGCTTATAGCTAGAAGAACTTGTTTGTAATTCGTAAAAGGATCAGGAGCAGACACCAACATTAAAAATGGAATTCTAAAAGGATGGAAAGTGGCTTGTCTGTCAGAGCTTTTTCCTGATGGTTGCAAATTACAGGGAGCTGCTGGAGATACTGAATGAGAGACAGCAATAAGCTAAATGTCAGTAAGCAAAGATTAGCCAAGGAGGGTTGTGTTCAGGTGTTCAGGTTGGATGCTTTGCTCAAAATTGAACTGTCCTTTTATGTTTTATCACTTAAGCAAATGATAAGTTAAAAGAGGTCTTGTGAAGCTTATGTCTAATTACTTTTGAAATTGAATGTCCTTGGAAAGAGCTAAATGTTGAACCAGAGTGCCTGCACCTTGGCTGAAATGCTGCTGGAATGTGAAAGAGTGATTGTGGAGGTTTAGGGTCAGCTTTATTCATTTTGATGTGAAACCTTTTCGTCTACAGGTGACCTGACTTCTAGGAGTTCTCACAAAGGCTTGAAATTCTACTCCAAAATGAGCAAATTAAAGCTGGAGGATAAAATCAGAGCCAAAATACTGCAATATTCTGAGAGGATGACAAAATGGGAATTTCTGTTCATATATATATTATATATGCATCTTTGAGGCACAGACACACACACACATGTACATACCTATATAGCAAATACCAGTAAGCTAGCAAGAAGCTCTGATAATAATTTGTCAGAAAAAAATGACAAAAAATGAGATGGTGAATTGTCTAAAATGCAAGAAGTGGCTTCTCTGACCAATTGTGTAATAATGAGATAAGAGTCACAACTTGCAGTCTGCAGACTTTTTATGATCCAGCTACAAAGTGTTGCAAATCTGTTCCTCCTCCAGAGCCTCTCATTCGGGAGACACTTCAAAGTAGTCGAGGCAGCCAAAAGAAGAGAATGGTGGAATATTATTGAAGATGCATTTATTTTGTTAAACATAAACTCTTAAAAATCTTGTCTTTCTGTCTTACAAAGCCATTTTTATTTCTCCTACCAGAGTGCTACTTCTATTAGCTTTGGCTACAGGAAAGCACAATCACCTATTCAAATAATGAAGGACTTTCTTTTCTTTTAAAGACAGACTGAGCGCTGGTAGGCTGCAGTGTTTCACTGAAGACTGAGGCTAGACTGGAGATAGGAGACTGAGTAAGGAAGAAGATAAAAAGGGCAACACATTCCTGTGTGAAATGTTATATTCATTTTGTCTCAGAATCAAACACCGACTTCCACCTCTGCATTCGTGCAAGTGGGCGCCACCGGCACCACAGGGTATCATTTCCTCCTGCCCAACATCACCATGGCAAGATTTTGAAACTGCAGCTGAGTTTAACTCTCTCACAGACACATCCAATTTCACACTTACCAACACTTGTTCAGCTGAATTGCAACAAGCATCAAAGAAATGATAAATCTCTGTGGTGCTGACCCTGCCTAGTGCTAACTTTTTGTGTCTTTACAAGCTCTGGAAGTCCATATGTCCAAATATTAAGAAGGCTTAGCATCCAGCCAGCTTTCTTCCACAGAAAATGTTAGGCTTTGGGAATGATGACTTTTGGAGAGGAACGGATTTCCAGCTCTGACCATTGGATAATAAGCACTGCTATTTACAAAAAACAAAGAAACCTCTATTGAGGCCAAAGTCAGTGATCTTGACTGGGTTGTATAAGGCGGCATTAATTTCATAATCTGTCCTTTTTCCACAGAAAGAATGAATGATTCCCCAATCAGGAGCTTATCTTAGAAATACAGAGCCTTGTTCTTTTTATGGTCTCCATCTGAAATAATCTTTGGAACTAAAGAACAAATTATTTTCCTCTCACATTTCACACTAGTATTGATTGAAACGAGAACTAACTTTGACAAGTGCAGTTTTATTCATTTGCTTAGGCAAATGTCAGCATGGTATTCAAAGGAGGCATGGCAAAGGAGTGATCCCTTAATGCCTGTTTAGGCCTTTCCAGGTATCTCATCTCCTGAATTTCTGAAGGAGAGAACAAAAGAAAAGTCAATGTTGTGCAGTTGCTGTATAAATAAACCTTTGGATATTGTCCATGGTAGTTGGCTCTCATACAAGAACAGGTGAATTCCTCACAACCATTTCAGTGTTAGAGGAAGTTGACAATTGCTGCAATAACTAGTGAATACACAGTTTAGGTTAGAAATGTGTACCAGGAGACAAGGTTACGGATCTTTTCCAGAAGACAGAAAACAAAGGGCCAGTTATTTAACTGTTCCAGTTGGTGGAGGAGAGTCAGCCTGTTTTGTGACTCTGTGTATGCGACTTATCCCTCATACCTCCTCAAGGGAGCACTTTTTGAACATGCAAAAACTGAAATCAGGTCACTAACAGCGACCCAGAATTCTAGAAAGATTTTTCCCACTCCAAGAGTAAATAGAAGTATTTTTGCTGTTGAGGTGAACTTTCTTTAGTCCTATTGACATAGTTTCTGAAACCAGAGATATCTACCACTTCACACAAACCATGGTGCTCTTCATGCAAACATGCTTCTAATCATCTTGTGAGCAGAGACTGTGTGAGAGCATTTTTTTTACAAGGTAATTACAGCATGTTACTCATGAGGTCACTGGAGATTGCTGCACAACAGGACTTTGTTCTCTGCCTTTCTGGGTAATTCTGACAATAGAGCTCCTTATCCAACAACAGAGTTGCAGTCTTCCCTTTAGAAAAACATGAGAGGCGTTAAATGTATGGGATAGCCATAAAAAAACCACATGTGGTGTGTATTATGCTGTATTGTTACAAAGTTACACTCTCCAAAGCAAATTCTCCTTGATTCCCAAAAAAGAGGGAAATGGACTGACAAGTAAAACCAATCTAAATAAGCAAACACCCAAAAAATTATTTGCTTAAAGCATTTTTCTTTTTTCTTTTTATTTTCTTCATGTGTAACCAGAGAAGTTCACCAAGGTTACATTTTTAAGCTTTTCTCTGCAGCTACAGGGAAATTTTCCTCTCTCCTGAAAGTTAAGACTGGCATAGACTCAGGACTTGTGGCTGAAAGGAAAATATCAGGTACCACAAAAGTCATGATAACATCATACTGAGCTCACCCCAAACCACCTGGTTGTGTCCCATGAGTTTGTTGCAGAAACAGCTGTCATTGAGGAGATGACTCAGGTGCCAGATTCAGGGTTGCTATCATGAGGTGCCCGATTCAGGGTTGCTATCATGAAACAGGAACCAGGGACAATATCCTTCTACTCACAAAGATAGTGGAGTACATGCTCAAGCACAGAGGTGTTTCATGCCTGTAAGGCAAAGAACCTGTGGTGACACTACAACTGCTCAACACTGCCCTGTTCCCTCTTCCTCTTCCTTTGGCATCCTTCTGTGCTCTTCCCACCCCTCCCAGAGCATAGCTCCCACAGCTCAAGCCTTTTGGCACTCACTTTTTTTTCCCAAAAATCACTCCAACAGGTTTTTTTAAATATATTATTTATTGAGGAAAAATGTATGTATTGTTTATTTTGTCATGGGTTTTGTTTTGAATATGTCTTTTTCTTCCACCCTTCCCCCTTGCAGCCCGCAAACCTAGGTGTTGTGTAACTCAAGCTCTAGAACTGGAATGTCAACTTCACTGAGACAGCAGTGAAAAACAACATGAAAAGGTCACGAGTCTGATAAAGTATTCCTGCATCTTTCTATTGAGAAATACAAGGCTTCTGTTGATTTTGCAGAGCTAATCAGAAACAGAATGATTTGAAATCAGACTTCCCTTTTCCTTACGTAAACCCTTTACATAAACCAAAATGTAAGCAACAATTCAACCTGGATTAAGGACTATCTGTGAGTTACAATATCCTCAGTCATGGAGTCACAATGACTGGAAAGGCAGTTTTAAAACATTATCAGTCTATTAATTTATTTGAATTTGGGTTTGTTACCTAAGCATAAGTCCAGAGCAGCTCCATTGACTCACGTAGCTAAATCTGGCCAGCATCACTGTTTGTACTGATTATCAGGCACAATGTAAAGGGAAACTGGGGGGAAAAAAATAAAATCCGTTACTTGTGTAGTGTGTATCACCAAGAATGAAAACTGAAAACAGGGCAGATTTCATATCTCATTTCAAATGCTTTTATGGCTGAACATTCCATTGTTGGTGACCTTGCAGTACAACCAGGATATAACTAAAACCAAAATTATATCAAAGTGGTGCTGATTTGAAATTTTTATATGAATAAGTTTCAACAAACATGCATAAAACCCCCTCATTCCTCCTACAGAAAAATCAAAGCATCTGACTCTGATTTCAGTAAAAGCAGTCTTTGTTAAAGAAAAAGAAGGGTTTTACCAAAATAACAGAGACTGATGTGATCTTTCAATAAAGTCCTGAATTTTAATTGGACATATTTCGATTTTCAAATACCACTGTTAATTAAGGTCATAATTTTTATATTTTGGACAGGAATAGTCACGCCATATAAAACATTATAACATTTTATATTTTCCAACATAAAAGAAGTATAAGTCAAGGTTTTCCCTATATCTACAAAGCCCCCGATGATATATTTACTGTCATTTAAATAGCTGTCTTTCAAAGAATCTTTACTATCACATGAACTCTTCAAGTCTATTTTCTTTTGGGTACTAAGTGATGTATGAGGATTAGGTAGGTTTTCCTTTTGTTTTGAAGGAGTTATCCTGGTCATCCTCATATTCTCTGGGAATTGACACTCACTTGAAGACATGACCATTAATTCCTGCAAAATACTATCATAGCCATAAAAATAATGAAGGAATTAATTCCTGAAACTTTAAGAGGCACTTCAAATTTCTATAGCTAATCCCTGTCTGTAGAGTCTAAACATCACCTTATCTTCAAAACCCTGTAATAATAATTATTAAAAAAATTAAGCAGACCTTTTTTTTTTTTTCTGGTAATCGCACACGGAACACTTCTGCCATAAGCATATTTTGGATAATGAGGGCTGCAAGGACCAGTCAGCAGCATTGCTCTCCCTTCCAAAGTACAATTATTGCTCGAGCTGTCAGAGCTGAATGGATTTAGCAAGTGTGCTTATAACAATGCATTAGCTGTTATGTGCTTGACATGTGGCAGCAGCTTACAAGCATTTGAAAGCAGAGGTTAAAGCAGGTTTTGCGCAGTGAGGGATCATATTGCTGGAGCAGCCATTACTGCACCTGTGAGGATAGCCTGCAGACACTGCCTTTCAGATGCTGGTTTGCATCCTACTGGGAGGAACCTGCCTGCGTGGTGGGAGCCTGCATTTTGTAAAGGCTGCCTGCCCACCTACAGCGCAGGTGAGGGAACATCAGCCCCTGCTTCCCCAAACCCCCTCAGTCTGAGAACAGGTGCCTTTAGAAGGATAAATGATTAACATCCACTCTCATCTGAAACGTCTCCAGCAGCTGCATCAGAACATTTTTATGATACAAAATGCGATTGTAGAGAGCAAAATCAGCAAGAGATTTGGAGTTCCATTTTCCTGGACTAAGACAACAAGCACTAGAACTCTGCTTTGAAAAGAGCAAAGCAGTGTGCAGTGCTCTTACCATTGTGCACAGTGCACTCAGCAGTCAGGCTGCATCTTTTCTTATAAGTTGTTGCAGTCGGAAGCAAGAATTTCTGGGAAAAATATGGTAGTACACATAGGATAAAAGCTCTTCGCTATTTGTTTTTTTCAAATGCCTGAGCAAAACTTGTGCACTGTTATCAGTAGATTTGGTCTGCTTCAGACCAAGCAGGGAAATTAATTCCAGGACCTCAGCTCTCTCTCAGAAAACATGCTAGTGGTTCCCCCTGTGTGGTACCAGCTCTGCACCTGCTCACTCACATCCTGCTTTCTCACCTGGGGAAAATGAAACGGTAGCAATACTCTTCAGATTTCTTCACAAAGACAGTAAAACACAGCACCAACTCATATATCTGCACTCTATACTGTTTTAAAGGAAGTTTTATCCTGTAACTGTTGTACGATACTTACAAAGTAAATGTGATTTCATGAAAAATTAGCTAAGAAGGTAGCAAGTTCATATCCACTTAATTCTTACGTTGAAAAGATATACTTCCAAGACATGCTGTTCTTCATCATAGGTAAATGATATTCCTGGTTCTCTCCTTCTTGTTCAGTCACTACTTAAATACTGCGTGCAATTTGAAACTTTTGAACAAAATTAAATGAAAGTTCCCCATGCTTTATTACAGCATGTATCCAACTATGGACATCTGAAGAGTTTGTCAGAATTTCCTTGAGAGCTTTCAGTCTCTTAGACCATTTCTTGCATACTCTAAAAACAGAAAGTTGCTTTACTAAAAACTAAGTCATAGGCTTCACTTTCCAATGGACATTATTCAAAAAACATTTTTGTGGAATACACTTTGTACAGAGGAAATCATTTTGGATTGTACAGAGATTCAAACCAATCTGGATGCTCGACACTGCTGAACTTCTGGTGTCCTCTGGGCACAAGCACAGCTACAAGAGCTTACGGAAATAAATACATTCAGCATTTCACCTGGGATGTGGTTTTAAACATTCTCTATATGGGAGTCAAGTGTTCAAATTAAATACTTCATCTAAAAAACAGATTTACAGAGAAATTCTCCAAGGAAATATTGAACAAAGTAATGAATCCAAGTCTTGAAGTTAACAACTGCAACAGTGATTAATACAGCAAGAAATAGTATTTTTCTTTCAGTACATGAGCAGAGAGAAATGGCATTTGTGAAGGAAGACAAAACAGGTGTCCGTCATGGCTCCTTCTGATTTTACAGACCTATGAGAGAGGTAAAGGATCAGTAACTATTAACCAGTTTTACCTTGCTGAGCAGTTCTCCAGTGCTGCCATCATCCCTCAGTATTTCCTCTTCCTTTTATTTGTTTGCTAACCCAAATCTCCACACTTCACCTTCAAAGAGCAGGTGAACCCCCGAAGGCAGAGATTGTCTCTCACTGTTTACACAGAGCACTGCATGATCCTGACAGAAGCTACAGGAGCACACAAGCTTAACTTCATTCATCAAATACTCCAAAAAGGAAGGACAATTTTTCAGGGAACATAAGGACTCCATTGATCCTGAGGAAGGATGGACTAGGGATTTTTTGTGGTTGGCACTTTTTTTTGGTTGGTTTGGGGGTTTTTTATATTTTTTTCTTTTTTTGTTTGTTTTGTTTTGTTGTTGTTTGTTGGGGGGTTGTTTTGTTGGTGTGCTTTTTTTGGGTTTTTGTGTGGGGTTTTTTTTTTTGTGGTGGTGGTTGGTTGTTTGTTTTGCTTTTGTTTGTTTGTTTTGTTTGTGGTTCGTTGGTTGGTTGGTTGGTTGGCTGTTGGGATTTTTTTCCCCCAGAAGAATTGCCAGCTCAGGGCTGAGCTGTATCAATGCTGCTACACCAGCACTGTAATCAGGTCACTCTTGGTTTGCTCACAGGATCTTCAGATATTGAATTCTGATTTTGATTTTATTTTCAGATTTACATTGTGTTATCTAAACAGATTTTATCTCTTTCTTCTGTTTTGGTGTTCTCTGAGCATGTTCCCAATGTATAAAGCTTTTTTCCATAAGATCTAGGGAGGCAGAACCCACTAGCCCCAAGCTCCACCTCCTCCTCAGGTTGCTAACACAGTTAAGAATGTTCTTTTGCAGAGTGCTGGAAAAGGGTGTATGTCCTCAGGAAGACATTGTTCACAGGTCACCCTATCATCTACTTGTACGGTGAAGCTCAGTGAGCTCGAACTGCTCATTCCCCTAAAAGACAAAGCCCTTTCAAATCACAAGAAGATGATATTTTGGATTTTGAAAGTAAAGCTTATTTCTACCATATTAAATAACAGCCTGAACAGTCTCTCTTTAGCTTCAGCTGCTAAAAATTATTGAAGGAGTGACTATTCTGTCTTTTTCTCAGCTTTCAAAATCTGCATGAAAGCTACTTGGCAAAATCACCATTTGGCTGCCTTATGGGATTTCAGACTGGTTACCAAACCAGGTAGCTTTGCCATTGAAGCGATGGTTTCTCTTGCTTAAACTCTGGCTCCTGGGTGGTGTACTACCTACATGGCTGTGTTCAGGGAAAGGACAGCTCAGATGGAGCAATCTCTTCTTGGTGGGTAACTAGAACTTGAAATTTCCTGGGAGCTCTCAAAATCCCATGTCTGACATTGCCCTCTTAATCTAACTGCTGCAGTCCATTAGAGAAACTCAGTTGATTTGATTTCCAAACAGTGCGTTTCTGGAAACTCATGAATAAATACAGCAACAGAAGCTGCCTTTATTTTCTGAAAAAATCAGTCAGCTTGGAAGTAATGTTTTATCATTATAAGTCATTTTATTAGTGTATTATTTGGTCATTTTTAAAAGTCCATATATTTGTGGAAGCCAGGGGACAGAAAACAGGTAATTTGCACACACATCCATAAGTCATCTTTCCCTAACTGAATGGAAGGTGAACTAGATGGCTCATTTCTTTCACATGCTTTAAGAGCCCCCAAAACCAGGAAGACAGATTACAACAATTTACCTGGACAGCTGCTGAATCTTGTATGAATTTGTTCAGAAAGCAGAAGGCTAATGCAACCATGGCATTCGACAGTCATCTTGTGCGCTGAGGCTGCATGCCAGCACTGTGAGACAAAAGGCTTTATCATATATCACTTACAAAATGGTACATAACTGCTGCAGTGGATTTCTGGGGTTTTTCTTCATTCTAAAAGGAGCTTTACTGAGCACCAGTTTTCCTGTAGCTATAGAAGAAAATAAATAAGCTCCAATCTAAAGAAAATAATGTTGTAAGAGGAATGAAGCTGTGATACTTTGTGACATACAGTTTCTCACAATGAGTACAAAAAAAGTGTAGCAAGTTATACTATATATCACAGTTCTGCAGAGTAACCTGTTACTTCCTCTTTGGAAAAATTTTATGAGTATTGAAGACTATTTTCCATCTATACAAAATCCAAGTATCTGTGAATAAAGAAACCCAAGCACACAGTGACAAAGTAAAGAGTTTTTGCCAGAAACAGTGGGCTTGACATAAAATACATAAAGAATCAACTTTGGTTCATAAAATAGGGTACAAGCTGTGATTACTTTAGTAGTTGGGATCTGCTTCCCTGAGAACATGCTGCCAATTTTATGCTGGGATCTCTCCCAAGCAAACCAGCATTCCGGAGTCTCAGGAGAAGATGCACGCTGCTCAGTCAAGATGAGTTTCAGATAATTCTAATGGTTCACCCTGTCATAAATCCTCTGACAAAGACTGCTGATGAAAAAAACAAAAAGCATTTTCACAAGAGCTGTTGATTGTGCTCATATACTACTAACTCAAGTATTGCTTTTCAATTAGTTCATGGCGTGCTCAGCCCTGCAAGTCAGCAGGAAAGTTAGAGAAGTAATCTTGTCCTGAATTAATCTATTAGCATAAGTGTTTATGGTGTTTTATTTCAAGCTGATCTAAACATAAACTGATGCAACATGCTTATTTAAAAAAAAAAAAAAAAAGGTAACCTTTTGGCTAAGTTGCAACCTGAAGTTTTCCCTCATGCTTTTGTCTTCTTAACATTGGTCCAAGCCATTAAAAAAGCCCTGGTCCAATAAGGTCCTGGCTTGTATTTGGACATATTCTGAGTTTAAAATAACACTTCTGGACTTTGTTCCTGTCCAGAAGACTGTCCAAAATCGTGTTTGTCTTGTATGAACAACAACAAAAAAGTACTGCAACCAAGCTTAAGTTGTTAAGCAGGTTTCTACTTTTGCAGGCATTATTATTCACTTGTACACTGTGGTGTGCTAATGGTAATAACCAAACCTTTCTTTTACTAAGAATTTTGTAGGATTTTGTTATCATTTACATGGTAAATATAGCAATAACTTCAACCTGACTGAAAAATCTTCTTCATGAGATCCATCAGAGATGAGAATTCCCATACCCCATTAATGATTTGATTTTGTCACAAAACACACAGGAAAAAAAAAACCCACTTAAACAATAGATGGGAAACAGCCTCAGGTCTAAATGGATAAGTACCATGCTTTTTATTTCTTGACTCTTGAGACAGAAGGAAAGCAGGGAATATACCAGGACAATATCCATGTGAACAGTTCTTAACTGCATTTGGCCCCAACGTTTTCAAGTTTTGTAATGTCTGAAAATATCTTTGAAAAAAGAATGGGAATGAAACTTTAAGTTAGGCCTGGTTTTGGATATCTGATATATGAAGGTATATATGCAGTTTCCATACTGCTTTCTCTACCTTTGTCTGCACTGGCTCTTCTCTCCTAGACTCTTGAGGCACCATTTGAAATGGGAAAATTAAAACAAAAAAAAAGATGTAGTTGATGCAAAGGGTTCTGGAAAGTAAAGGGCAAAGAAAATCTCAGATTGTGAGGAAACAGCAAGAAGTGGCTTTGACAAATCTCAGTTTACAGAATTTGATGCACATTAAAGTAGTGAAGCATCTAATTAACTATATTTTCTCTATCAGTTTCAAGTGTTTTGAAAATAAGTGTTTTAGAAATAATTTGTCCAGTAATTCTGGATATACCTACATTAGCATTGCAAACAAAAATTGCTTGGGCAGTGAAAATCAAAAATCTCTACTGTCCAACTGTCCTCCTGTTTGTGCATGGAACAATCCAGCTGCCAGCCTGGGCCGAGGACAGAGGCTGAAGGGGTCTCCTCTGTTCTGGAGGAAAAGGACATTTCATGGGAGAAATATGGGTTGTTCCATACCTGTCAGTCTCAGTGCCAAACCATGTGTTCTGGACACATTAATTTTTAATACGGTTATAGTGTTATCCTCTTAAAATCCAGAAAATAAAGTGATGATACGTTACTTTCACTTTGAGTTTCACTTATCTCACAAGTAATTCTGGCAGAATTTTAGGGGCACTTCAGCTTTATAACATCACAAATTCACACATAATAAACAGATAAATAAAAGGCTAAAGCAGCCTGGTACAGACCTCTGCTTGTATATTATGATCAGCCACATATTTCATCAACAATCCTAGTGTTTATCCATCTGTGATTAGCCTCTGATAAAAATTATCCTTTTCCAGAGCAATGGTTTTCTGCTCAGTTATAGTTGACTACATAGCTCTCCTTGGCAAATTGCAGTGTCAACTTTATTGGCACAATTTAATTTTATTTACCAGGAAACCAAATTCTTCAACCAGAAAAACGGGTTGTGGCTTTTATTTTTCAAAGTTACAATGAAGTGGGCTTTCAGAGAGCAAAGTAAATATTTAACTAACAGCAAGTTACATAAAGCAATTAACTCTTTAGGAAGTGCACTTTCCCCTCCTTTATGTAAGAGGCTCATTGTTTCCAAAGAGGAATTTTATCAGAATAATGACTGTAGGATACAGTCATATAAAAAGGAGAGAATATCATACACCAGTAGTGATCATAAGCAATAGCCATTATTGGTTTATCTTTTGGCAAAAGTTCAGAGTATTCAAAGGAAATTAAAGAGGCCTCATTTGCATGCTGCATAGGGCTGTCTGTGTTTTTTATTGCATCGAAATCTCAGAAATAAATGTGTCTTCATGTAAAGTGACATTTTAATGCTTGATATTGTCAAAAAGTGACACCACCTTATTGACCTAAATTTCTGTCCTTAGAGATGACATTACAGAATAAGCAAATACCTTTAAAAGCATGTGGAATGGAAAGAAGAAACCTGTCACAACTTCTTGTTTTGCCTGGATAATTTTTCTGCCGCTCCCTGTGCCTCTCATGTCTTCCCAGAGGTTTCTCTCTCATGCCAGCACTGATCACAGCACACATCCTCTTCTGTCAGAGTCACAAAAGTTGCCATATCCTTGTCTCCCTTTGCGCCTTCTTCCATGAGCAATGCTGAGCAATTAAGGATAATTAAGAGTGACTAAATACTGAGACAGCCTCACTGAGCACAAGTTACTCTTTTAAAGCTCTTTTTAGTCAATGACCCCTCACTAATAACTTCATTGTCCAGAGATTGCAGCAGTCAGGAAAAGCCTTTTGATGACTATCGTGAGCAATGGGAAAAAGAGGACAGAGTCACATAAAGGACCCTAAAAGCTCAATATTTACAAAACTGAAGTGCTCCCATTCCACTGAGGGAACTAAGGAGAACAGAGATATGACCTTCTGAGGTTATTTGCAAGCCTTGCTGGGGACCTCTGACATGGGATGTTTCTCCCAGATGATGACTGGAGCGGCACCATGTCTCAGGATTGACAGGGGTCACAGGGCAAATAGGGATGAGCTCATAGAATGCTGACAGCAGTTGAGGCTGTTTGTGCCACGGCCTTGCTGGCCCAGGCAGTTGCCCATGAAGGGACTTTAGCTCATCTCTGGTCACTCTTAGGGTGAGTTCTACCTGTTGACTCTCAAAGTTACTGGAGGCAGATCCATAACAACTTCACCACATAGGCAAACCTGAGCACTCACTGTGTCCAGGGTCCTGGCTACACAGACTCAAGGAAGGAAATGTTGGATACTTGTTTGTCTTCTTTCATTTGTCTTCACTGTCAGGGAACACTGAAAGTACAAAATGCAAATCTGTCCTGGGATGCTCTTACCCATATAATCTCTTTCATTGAGCGCTGTTTTCTTAGCAAAGAACCAGATCTGATACGTGAGCTCTTTTCAGTAACCCTTACTTTAACAGTCTTGAGGGGGCTAGGCAAAGTACAGAAACTTTCTTCATATTAACATGAGCTAAAGCCATCTGAAGAGCAATCCTGTAAGTAGCTGATTTACAGAGAGCTATCCATGCTTAAAATTAAGGGTTAATTAATTGAAGGGTTTGGATGGCTGGGTACCAAAATTCGTACATAGTGTCTTGGAGTATCAGGCTCTTTATCAGTGTATGTGGAATTGATAAGCATGGTAGAATTGAGGAAATATTACACTACAGATGAATTCCATTTTGCTTTTAATTACAAAAATAATCCATGTTTTATCATAATAGCCACCCTAATCCTACAGATGACTCCATAATGTCATATTAAAAAAAAACACTTTTGAGTCCTGCCAGTCTCAAAGATTTGGAAAATTATAAAGATAGTCAGATTTTGAGATTTAGAAAGTATACTTGAGATATCAAAAAAAGTGAAAAATCACTAGTTTGTTTTCCCTTTGGCTAATGAATTGTATTTTTTAATTAAATTATCTCAGGTTTGTGAATGTGAGGAGGGATTTACTGGAAACTCAGTGATGGCTTTGATGCTGGCAGTAGGACTAATATTAAATGCATATGAAAGATTGCGTGCTACCTATGATACCACAGAAATATTGTTCATTTATTTAATTGTCCATGGACTCAATTACTGGGATATTAGTTGTCCCTTCTGGCAGTGTTGTTATTTACCTTTAGAGGAGTACTTTCATGGTTAATATATGTCTTATAATGCAGAGCACTCTGGAACTGTGAAAGCACTACCACTTCTGATGGGCCTGAGTGGTAGCACATAATTTGTATTTTGTAGTCCTTTGCTTACAAGGTATATCAAAAGTTATGCCTTTACATGATTGAACTCCCACCTTAGGATGTGGAAGCCTCTCCACCACAGGAGAGGCTGAAGCACCACTTCTATTAGAAAAGGCTAGGAGAATTCATTTAATGGATTTTTCAGCCTAGACAAGAGAAGGCTTTGGTTTGACCTAATTGTGGTCTTCCAGTACCTGAAGAGAGTCTACAGGAAAGATGGAGAGGGACTTTTGACAAGGGCGTGTAGTGACAGGACAAGGGGGCATGGCTTCAAGCTGAGAGTAGGTTTATATTAGGTATTAGGAAGAAATCCCTTGCTGTGAGAATGGAGAGGCATTGGAACAGGTTGCCCAGGGAAATTGTGGATGCTCCATCCCTAGCAGTGTTCAAGACCAGGCTGGGAGGGGTTCTGAGCAATCTTGTCTGGTGAAAGTTACCTCTGCCCATGGCAGGTTGTTGGAACTAGGTGATCTTTAAGGTCCCTTCCAACTCAAACCATTCTATGATACTTTGATTCTAAAATGCAAAATCTTGTATCTATTTTCTGCTTCAGAAGTGCTGTCAAACTGCATGAGATAGCTAAACTCTGGAAGCAAATAAAATCAGAGTCACAGATACCATAACTTTAAACCATCTTGATCACAAAACTTGTTATAACAAGCTTTTCTGTATGTTTGAAGTCATTCATAATTTTGAAATGAGCACACAGGATTAATTTTTAAACTCTCTTCTATATTCAAACTATAAAAATCAAGACACAAAAACATTTATGACAAATGGAAGCTGCACATATTATTTCTATTATGAAAGTGTTTTCTGTAGAAAGGTGGTAAGAACAAGGAGTTGTATTTTTATCAGTCATCATTCAAGTGAAAAAATAGCAATTAAAATATGATTGAAATCACACTTGGAAGCTTTATAATAAGTTTGTGTGAAGTTTCTGGACACTGTATATAAATCTTACCTTTAGAGAAATCATGATATGCAAACATATATTCTATTAATAATAAACATTTAGGAAGATATATAACCTATTTTATTTCTATTATCTAAATTCTATATATTACATATGAGTATACATTTTTAAAAAATATGCTTGTAATAGTAGGTTCTTTTTAATAAAGATAACAGTACCGGAAATGACTGAGTTTTAATCAATATATTTTTTTACCATACCAAATCTAATTAGGTCATATTAAACATTTGGATCTTGACATTTTTAAACCAAAAGCAAATCCACAAGGATTAGAAATTGTTGTTGTATTTGTTTATGATTATGATTATGATTAGGAACTCAGAGATGTCATTATTTTGAACAAGACATTCTTAACAGAGATACAAATGAGCTAGGGGTGAAATTAGTCTTTTTTTTTAAATTGGAGGGAGTTTACAATTGACATTTTAAGAAAGTCAACATTTGTTTCACACTTCTTGGCTACAGATGAGCACCTCCTGTCTAGTACTTGAAGCACAGTTGTTTGGGGCATGCTCATTCTGGTACCCAGTTGATACCCAGATTCATCTCACAGGTGTTTTGCAATGTCTTTTAAATTTGCAGAAAGGCATCAGAATGCTTGATGAGTTCTGACTGTTTCTTGCTTTTGGCTTATCATGTGCCATGTGCCTTACTGCAGAGATGCATCTTTCTGACTGCCTCTACTTTTTATGTGAGCCCCAGGATAAGTTATTTTAAGAAATACGATGTTGTCAGTTATGAGACCAAATCTTTTTTAAAAAGTTGCTCCAAAAGTTTGATAAGGCATTGCCACAGATGTGTTGTCCATAGGAATTGACAATTCAGTAGCATATTTATTTTCTGAATATTATTTGCAAAATTTAACATTTGTTTTGTCAAATACATACTGTTCCCTATCACAGAACCATCAGTCATCCAAACCAGTAAGGATGTTGAGTATGTTTACAGTGGAAATTGTAAAATTTTGCTCAGAAACAGGAAGACAGTAAAAAAGCTTGAAATAATTTCCTTGACATTCCCCTGTGAAGGACAGAAAAAAGTTTAGACAATTACTTTTATGAAGCAGCCCTAAGAACTGCAGTCTCATCCCAAAAGGCAAACAGAGAAAGAGAATATGGGGTTTTTAATGGAATTCTCAACGGAAGAACAGCAGCACAAGTTGAAATCAATCAAAGGCTAAAGAGCTATCAGAAGACACAACTAAACACAGTTTAGGAAGCACTTGTGTAAAAATTGAGCTTACAAAATACTGGGTCTAGTTCAATGCTCCAAGTTTCACATTCTTAAAAACAAGATGAGACAAAAATTGCCCTTGTTACACCCTTGTTACACCCATCCAGACTTGGCTGAGATTAGTCACAACAGTATATGTTTTAGTGTAAAGTTTTTAGTGTAGTAATCTGTTCTGCTTCCAAGCCTATTTAAGAAGGCTGTTCGTCAACCCAATGCCTAGCTGTCAGAAGATTTTCCTCAGTGCTAAAGGTGAATTTTACCACCTTAAATTTTTCAACATGTCCACTGTTGATTCCTTCTCACGCATTTAACTCTGTGTTACTCTTTTGAGTTGCACAAAATGCAGCTCTCAGTTTCTAACCTCAAGAAAAACTACAGCTATTTTATTATCTGAACTATTTTAAAGACCAAAAGTAATGACTTTGGGTGTTTTTATGCGTTATGTTTGGAACAGAAAAAAGTAATCTACCTGTTTACCAATCTGATC
The DNA here is from genome assembly GCA_036785705.1 of Acanthornis magna. Taxonomy (NCBI): domain Eukaryota; kingdom Metazoa; phylum Chordata; class Aves; order Passeriformes; family Acanthizidae; genus Acanthornis; species Acanthornis magna. The sequence goes on along the minus strand of JAWUZG010000040.1, from coordinate 19,669,950 downwards.
TCATACAGTAATTCCCCATATGAAACTGAAATTATTTGAGTTCTCCAACCAGTTTGGAGCAAAAATGAGCCCTCAGTGGCAACCTACCCTTCATTCTCACTTGTATTATCACAAAATTAGTTTCATAATTTTTCTTAACTTTTCAATTCACCTTTCACTGAAAACTTTTTTGAAATTTTGTTCCATACTAAAATAATATTCTTCAAGACATATCAAGACACATTTGGCTGTATTTGATGTGTCCTCAAATTTTTTGTTCCATCCTTGCCTTTTTTTATTTCTAAGTCTGTGGTGGGGTGACCCTAGCTGGATCCTGGCTGGACCAAAGCCACTCTGTCACTTCCCTCCTCTACTGGACAGGGGAGGGAAAATAAAATAAAGAGGCTCATGTGTCAAGACACAGACAGGGAGAGAACATTCAGCAATTGCTGTCATGGGCAAAACTTGAGGAAACTAGTTTAATTTATTACCAATCAAATCAGAGTAGGATAATGAGAAATAAAACCACAGCCTTCTTCCCACCCTTAACTTTACTTCCAAATTCTCTACCTCCCTCCCACAGGAACACAGGGAGATGGGAAATGGAGGCTGTAGTCAGTTCATCTCACATTTTCTCTGCCACTGGTTCCTCCACATGGGGAAGAGTCCTCACACTCTACCCCTGCTCAAGCATGGGGATCCTACCATAGGAGATAGCTCTCTAGCAGCTGTTCCAAGATGGGTCCTTCCCATGGGCTGTAGCTCTCCACTGGACACAGGGGAAGCTCTTCACAGGAACTCAGAGAAGCCACCCCTGTAGAAAAAACCTCCTCTACCGAAACCTTGCCAAGCAAACCCAATACAAACTCTCAATTTAAATTAATTTATAAATATTCTTGAAGAGTTATTATTCCAATTTTTGCAACAATAATGTTTGTGCTAAAATTGTAAGAAGTATTTATCACTGCAATATCTTTCCACAGCTTGATAGGTCACCTTTTATAATATTTTTCAGTAGGTACTCTTCAGGAAGATGTATCCTTTCCTGTTTAAGGTAATATGTATTGATAGTGAGAACAAACAAGCTCTATTGTCATAAACCTTGTCTATTTCAAGTATTTTATAGCTGAAATGTTTATGTTTAATTAGCTAATATTTTATACAACAATAAAATGTGCTTTACTGCAAAACACTTTCCAAAAATATTAACAACTTGCTGTTTATGGTTTTTTTAATACAAAGCTGACTGGGATATGCAATATAAACATTTTCTCCTTTGCTTTTGCATCATATAAATTGCACTAAGTAATCAAATTCTGGTTTTGAATTTTGCTACTGCAATTAGTTTTCTAAAACCCCTCAGACCATTATCAATTTTCTTCACAACTTTCAGAAATGCTGTTGAACAGTACAGTAAGTGACAGGTTAGCTAACCTTCCTAATGACCTAGAAGGATCAGGTAACCTCCACATATTCCATTTGAAGCACTTTCTTCCTCTTAGCAAGCTGTTTTCAATGCCTTACTTTGATACTTCATGCACTTTTTCGGTAACTTAATTTAGTTACCCTCATTTGGTATGCAATCTATGTTATATTTTACAATATTTTTCTCTTATGCATTCATGAAAAATCTCATCTTTTTATACGCTCTCATTAAGTCCTACTGGGCTGTACATATGAGATAGTAATAATATTAGATTACTTCAAAGTGTGATTTCATAATTGTTGGAATTTTTTTGTTTTAATCATTTGGTTGAGAGCTCTGTGCACTGCTACAGCTGAAACAAGTCTGTTTAGACAGCACCAGGCATTTTGAGGAGCAAACAAGAGAGGAGATTGCAGCTCCCACAAATTCCCTAGAAGATTTGAATGATACCTGGAATAAAAGCAAAGTCTGCATGAATATCCAGGTAGCAAAAAAAGAAATGTTTGTGAGTCTACTCACAAGATACATAGCTTTGTTCCAAGCAGAAGGTGGAATTTAGATTTCAGCAGAAGTCAACATTTGATAAGGAAGAATAAATAATGGTTTGTCTGTTGGAAATATTCAAATGCATCTTGAAACTGTAAAACTTGTCTAGTTCTGCCTATGAACATATGCATTGCATGTGCTGCATTCAGCTTCATTAAATATTACAAAACTAGCGAGCATAAGATTAATATTGAGTTGCTCCTAATGAACACAAACTGAGTATAAAAAATGCTGCTTTTTAATTAAAAAAAAAAAAACAAGCCCACACTTTTTTTTCCCCCAATCAGTTGATGGAAAATTCTGTTTTTCTAAATATCAACCTCTGGAATAATATTCTTGCATACCTACACTGACATCCATTGTTTTGTAGCTTTCTTCCCTCCACTTTTGTAGGCAGGTTAAAGCACAGGAAGTCATTAAAACCAGAATGTCTGCATCAGCTGAACCTGAGCTTCAAGGCAGGGCTACAACACAGGGAAGGAAATGAGGAGACACCACTTGTAATATATAGATAAGGGAAGACACAAATGATGAGGTGTACTCTACCATTATTGGGTTTTGTACATCATATGGAACTGGAGAAGAGGTGTCTACAGCTTGATCATATCACTTAAATCTGCATTTCTATTGCTGTGCCATGAATTGGTCTGTGTTGTGTCCTTTAAATCTTACTGGCCACGAAACAGGGTGGAAACTGCAGCTGCACTCAGGCCTGGCATTGAAATTCTCCTACATGAGGCAGTCAAGATGACAACCACCCTGTGGGCCTTGCTGGAATAGCAAAAATAAACCCAGCTAATGAGTAGTAGTAAAGCCTAAAGGCTTAAAGGCTGGGAATAATTTACAGCATAAGCTAATTAATGTTGCCAAACTCCTTATGACTTCCCCAGGGTATGTACCTAGGGAACTGTGGTTAATCTGCCTGATTAATTTCAGTCTATTCTGTACAGCTTATTTAAAGATGACCATTTCTATTATAAATCCACAGTTGTTCATAAGAGGTAGATTTCATGTCCTGTCTTGGATTTCAGATGTCACCTATGTTTGCCATTTGATTTAATTGATATACATATACACGCAGTTATGTAATCAAGCTTCAGTGTAAATATCCCTTAAAGACCAAGGCCATTAAATGTCTCCAAAACTCTACACTTAAGGCTTTACTTAGGCCCCTTAGGAAGTGAATTTTTCAACCTGTTCTACTGTTAAGTGGTGAATATAGTGGCAGAAACAAGGACTGCAGTGCTGTGCAGGAAGTGAAAGTGCAAACCTGGGACCTGCTGAAGGATGTGATCCCCATGCTAAGGGGAGCCTGACCTTCACTCTGTGAACTCCGGACAACTGGCTGAAATCTTAGCCATACTGCTGTCCTCTTTCTTTATCCAAATCAAGAAGTGTGCACTTTGCAGGCTTCAAAACTCCCTTTGAATCATGTAAGCAGGTTCTGAGGTTGTTTTAGTCTAAAGGATTTTTTTACATTTCTGACAAAATTTAGTCAAACCCATTTGATCAGCCACAGAACAGTGAATCTCTGTACTAGCCTGCCACTTCCACACCCATACTGAATTCCCACTCCCTAATTTGATATCTGATCACACTCCTATGTGTACTTACATGCCTTCACCATGAGTTCGTATAACAGTGCTATCTTGGCATTGATTTCACTTTACAAGCTTTGCATTTCCAGGTTCAATCTTTTCATGGTTTTCCCCATCATAGGCAGCTATCCTTTAAAACAGCACTCTTTAAGGGCCATTTACTTCAAATGGTGAAAACTGCTGGTCTGTGGCAACATGATTTCTATCTGGGAGGAGGTTCTGGATCCATCTGCTTTTCACAGGACATTCATGCATTTCACATTAAGCAGCAAAAGAGGTCTCGAAGTGAATCTCTCATTCAGCAACTAGTATACACTCATTTCAGATGCCAGACTAGTGCTGTATTCAGCTTGCTAATTAGGCCATTCATTTTGTCCCCTCATCTTGCTTCTGGCCCTTTGGGAAAACAGTTTTTAAAAACAGTCTAGTCAGAACTAAATTACTGCTTGGGAAAGTTTCCCTGAAAATAATCTTTGCTTCTTTCTGCCTGGAGAGATTGGTTACAAATAAGAAATGTGTTAAGTAAAGATTCAAAAACTAATGATATGTGAACTCCTCTCTGGGCCAGATGGAGTATTTGGATTAGAATTGGTGTTAGCCTCCAGCAAATCTCTATAGAAGCTCTGCTACAGTCTCTTGCCTCCCCCTTTTCTTTGTTGGAGCATACTTTCTTCATTCCCTCTATCTCCTGAAATATCTTTTTTTTTTTTTTCTGAAAGTATGCTGAAGAAGTAATGTGGATAGCAAAGAAACACAAGTGTTGAAAGGTGGGGAAAAAAATGTAAGAAATCTGTCTGCTTTTCCTCACCCAATTAAGAGTCTGATACACAGTCTGCATACCCTGCCTGTGGCATTTCCCAATCTTCTCTTAAAGATTTTGAAGCAAATGACTTTTTGAGAAGAGTCTGAGGGAGAGTGGTGTGGTAAATGTGGAAAACGGATGCGAGAGGAAGAGGTCATTTTGCTTTCTTCTACTACCTAAAGTGTAGTACAGGGAAAGTGCACAGAGACCTTAACTGAAAGTGCACCCTGAAAGTCTGAGAGGCAACATGCGCCTTTTCAGCAAAGAACATTTCAGTTGGTTTTTTACAAAACAATCTTCTCAGTGTTGGTCAAATCGTTTACCCAGATATTTTTCTGGAACCTCCCACTTTGGAGAGAATCTAAACTTAGCTGGGAAAGAATGTGACTAGCTCCTAGTAATTTTTACTTTGGCCCTGCTTTGGGCTTGAGATTGGATCAGATGAGCTCCGTAGTTCCCTTCCAAACTCAATTGCTCTTTTTTTCAATAATCCAGCAGTAGATCCTATGAGATATGAATAGAAACAAGGAATATATTTATCAAATCATGCTCCTATTTCGTGCTTTCTATCTGGTTTTTAACTCTTTCTTTTTTGTATTCTCCAACTCTGACATTTGCAGTACAGCACTGTTGGAAAGAGCAACCTTTCTTGACCTATCAAAATGTTTTGCTTGAGTGCTTAAAACTCTTCCTTTTTCTCCCTAAGATTCATGGAAGTTTTTAAAAACACACCATTCCCTGTGAAAGTACCTGCTACAAAGCAAAACAAAAATAATAGTCAGGAAAAAAGCTACCCAAAAAAGTTTTGAAAGCTCACCACACCTGAATGGTTTACTTCAATACAAATTTTTTATCATTCTCAGACCAACCTGATGTGTTCTCCGTGCTAAGAAAGTCTTATAAGTATTTGCATTGATTTTTACATATTGTAGCATTGTCTCAAGTGTAAGATTCTTTAAAGACTTCAAATAATATTGTCTATTTTCCAAAATGATAATGGAGAATTGTTGTTCTTTGTTCTTCAATGACAGATTCTGAATAACTTTTTCCTGTGCAAAGACTGTACAAACACTACACTCTGGAAGACAAAATTGCATCCTGTTCCATAGTGTGCATAAATTGGTATGAATCTCATATCTTAAAAACTAAGCTTTGTTTTCACATGCTTAAAGAAAGTAAAATACCTCTAAGTTCCAATCAGCTTGGGCCAGATCAGGTTGTTGTCTGCCATGAGACCTTTGTGCTGCAGAGTGGAGTGGGGTCAGCCCTGGTAGGCAGGGTCTGTGCCAGCAGCATTGCTTTTTGCCCAGTCAGGACAGCACAAAGGAAATCCTCAACTCATTGAGGGAGAAAACATGAAATATACATGTGTCTTGTCTTCTCAGAGAAAAGGCAGATGTTAAAGTATAACTTCTGCAATTAAAAATAATGCAAGAAACATATGCTTGTGAAGAAAAGACACTCACTGACCACCAAAGTGACCTTCCTTAACAGCGCTAATCAGTTTTGCCTTTATGTAAAAACTTTATGAGCCTAGATGAACTACCTCTGTATCCTATTGTGTGATTTACAACATTCTCACAATAAAATTAATTGGAACTCCTAAAATCTATTTTGAGGCACAAAAGGTCTCAAAATTATTTCTTTTAATTGGGACTGTGCAGCATTTTGTTAGCTAGTTTGGTCATCCAGTCTTTTCACTTGGTCCTTACTTGCATACACTTTAGGATCTTAAAATATTTATGTTTCTTAAAATATAGCAATATCTACTATATCTAATATAAATGAAATATCAATGTCTCATGATTTTGTTTTTATTGCAAGCACTTTTCCATAACCATTACATGTGTTTCCCAATTAAAAAAAAATCTGTTGTACACTTTCAAGTCCATGCTTATTTGCTACAAATGATTTTTCTAACGTGCAGAGCCCAGTACCTCATTTGCAAGTGTTTGTCAACACACACAACTCTGGTGATATGTCCTAAGCAGAAGATATGAGGAAGATAAGATTATGAAAGTTTGCTAACTTTTTCACAGGCTGAAAGCTTTCTATTAGGAATAGCAAGTGAAAATAATACCTCTGAAATTGTTAAGCCTAAAAAAATGAACTGCAGCAAAAAGGTCAAAATTTCTTGCTGAAGTACAAATCCTTCTGTCCAAAAAACAAACCAGTTTTGTTCTTGTTAGCAAAGTCATGCAGCCAATTCATTTAATCTAACTTTAACAAACTTTTTTTAAAACACTCAATTTATTAGATTTAGGGCTTTGAACTGATATAAACTGTTGTGGCACCAGGAAAATTCTGGAGTTATGTCAGCTTGGCAACTGGTGCTTTTTTTTTTCCCTGTCTCTTGTCATATAAATAAAAGTGGCTATGACAAGATCTCTTCTCACAGAATTTTATAGGTCATGGGGTCACCAGCAGCAGGAACTCACTGAAGTAGTTTGCAGGTTCTTGTGTTACAGGGTATGCTGCTATGTTTTTCCACCCCCACAAGGCAGCAATGCTGTTCACAATGACAACAGACAATGATGTACATGCAGCTCTTTAAGGGATCCTGCCTCTCACAAAGATAAAATATGGGCTGGTGCGACATACAGAAGCCTCCCTGACCAACCATGTTTCCTCAGATGTGCTTCCTCCCTCCGGGAGGAGCAAACCAATCTGAATTTCCTGTAGGAAAGGATCAATCCCAAAACTTAATTTGGCTTCCATATCTTGGGAAGTAGGCCAAACAAGAAGATGAACAAAGTGTGTATTGAATCCAAGGGTGCAGCCATTCTGACTCGAGTCCCGGTGCATGACGTGGGCTCAGCGTGGCTGCACTGCCGTGAGAAGGTGCTGGGGCTGGAGCCACCAAATGGCAGGGAAGAGGTAAAATGTCCCACAACCCAGGTGCTGGGGCTATAACATCTAGCAGCTCCAGGATTCAAAACCCCTGATAGGAAGAAGTGAAGAAATAAAAAACAAAGGGGAAAAGGGTTTAGGGAGGGCCTATGGTGGGTAATGCAGCAAGACCAAGGCTCAGCCTTCTTCAGGCTCCAGCGAAGGCTCACCAATCCATCCCTGACTGAGACCTGCCTGCAGAAACTTTTTGTTCTGCCAGAGGAACATATTAGTGTTTACTGTGTCCCTGTGTTGGCCTTGGCCATTTATTGCATGCACTCCCCCCCAATAAATAACTGTTGTACTCTCTGTGCTGTGCCCAGCCTGCTTGCAAAGCCTCTCTGCCTATGGTAAAATGTGCTTGAACTCAGGTGACCCATGAAGGTGTGCTATTGACACAAAGATTCATGTTGATTTAACTTCAATGTTTGTATTTCACTATAAATATTTTAATTATTGATAAAAGTATTATGAAGAAGGATTGTGGAGGGACAATTAATAGGAAGGGACAGAAGAATGGGGAGGAAGGGAGAAAAGCAAAACCGAAATGTCTCTGAACTTCGTCTGAAAGTTAATGTGACATTGTGACATTGGTTATTAATATGACATTGTAATCAAGCCAAGAGTGTCTTGACACATGAGTAGAGATCTCCATCACGAGTAAAATGCAGCTGAGACCTCTGTGTTGCTCCACAGATTAAGTACCCTGCAGCCCTACTTGTACAGCGGCTTGAAGGGTGCACTGACTCTTTCAAACACTGTCTCCCCTGAGTTTCACACCAGGCTTGAGAACAGAGGAGGGAAGACAAGAAAACAGCTGGGTTTGGGACAGAGAAGGAAAAGGGCAAAGGAAAGAAAAGCAACCTACTTGGAAAAGTGAAATAGTTATCCCACAGTGGAACAGAGATATGATAATTTGAATTTCGCCACATTTCTCTTAGTTTAAGTGTACCTAGCGACAGAGATATATTGCAGATGAGCTGAATAGCAGGTAAAATATTAAACTTTAGTATTCCATACTCTTAGATGCTAAAATTGGTTTGAAGTATAAAGTTGTCTTTTTTTCCTAAAACTGCATGATACATTTAATTATATACTGACCAAAAAAAAGAAAATCCCCCTTGCAATGGATCTGAGTGTATATTCTTTCCGTACTGAGTGAAATTCTGTGTGCATTATGGCAGAAAGCAGATCATTCAGTTTCTTCTACTGCAAGCCTCCATGGAGCATGGAAAATCTCAGATACATCTCATTAGCTTTTCTGCATGTGAGTTTCTAATTATGAAGTGCTATAATTGATCATTTTCCTTTTCAAATTAATTTATAACATAAGAAGATTTGGTTGCAGAAATGTTCAAAAGGAATACTTTGGTTTGACCTTACAGCTTGTTCCAACTCTTTGGCTGGTATCCATTTGGATCATTAAAATCAATTAAGGAGTTAAGCACAGGACATCTATTGTTCTGCCATAGAATCAATAGACCCTTTCAGACCTCCTATAATTTTAGGGATCACAGCAGACTGTTGAAAGAATTGCTCTTTTGTGGAATCATAGGTTCTAATCCTACAATGGTTCTAAGCATACAATGCTTTTTTTAGCTTCATTTATTATTTTTAATGGCAAACACGTACACTTTTGGGGTTTGGAAATATAGCTCGATCTTTGGAAGAGGCATGCCATCCATATTGCATCTCTGATACCAGAGACACACTCAGTGAAAACTGAACTATAGCTGATTTCCTTGCTACAATCAATTTAATTGAAATTGTTGAATATTCAGTTCACTAATGGCTGGTCATTTGTAGCTGCAGCTATATTTAGAAAAAGAAAAAAAGAGATATTTGTATCCCAGTAACAGAGATGTGGCCCACGTCATAGCTCCATGGCTGGATCAGCCAGTGGCAATCATTGCAGCAGCTGAAATCAGAAACATGGGGAAGGACATACTAACACTGTCCTAAAGGCCCAGAAGCTACAGGATTGCCGTAATAACTTGGGGTCAGAAACAAGCTTGACTTATTTGGTGAAATAGTATTATCTCATACGAAGCACCTTTTTTTACAGTTACTGTAAACTGAGACCTAGGACAGTGTTCACTCGTATTTGTGTAGCACCTCACAAATGGGACTGATAGTGCCAAGGGTGTCAGTGCTAATGCTGGGTATACGTTCAATGACTCTTATTCTTTTTATTATTTAGCAGCTGTTGCTGGACTTTGGAGGAGGCAGTGCTAAATATAATCAATTTCTATCACAGTGAAATATTACAGACCAGATAGTCATGCTGAAAACTGAGGATGAATGGATTATAATACCACACACCTTATTTATGACCGAGTTTAACACACACGAAGGAGAAAGAAATGAGGAGAGGAAATTCTCTGGAGTCAATGCCTAGAGTTATATTCACACCTTATTTGTGGGCTCAGAACTAGCACACCTTATATATATAAGGACAAAAGCTTATTGCTCGTAAAATCAAAATTGAAAAAGTCTAATAGATTTTCATCCAAATCTAATTGTTGTGGACAAAGAAAGAAGAAGGCTGTGGGAGCCTCTTATGGCAAGCCCTGGGTATTTGGAATTCTTCACTTGTAGGAACACTGTGGTCATGTTGATGGTTTCACCTCATTTGGCCACATTTCTATATGTTTGCTCTCATGCTTTCATACCTTATCTCATCATTGGTCTGCTGCTCCCTGCAATGCCCAGAATTATTGCCTATGGATACTTTTTTCTAAGGTGGATACTTTGCTCTCTTTTTCCACACCCAGGTGCTCATTTCTTTGACTCACCATGGCTGGGCAGTTTATGGCCTGGGAGTCTCTAGTGCCAGCCTCTTCCCCATCTCACCAGTCAGCTGTGCTTAGTGCCTCCACTTCTCAAGCTGCTGTCCCACCAACCTGTGATTCTGTATGTGACATCATTGTATTAGAGTCATCAGAACAAAGGAAAACAAATTAGCTGTAGACAATCTGCAATTAGGAAATATGTTGTTACAGCTAAACCACATTAAAGAAAAGCTGCTGGCAGGTCAATAAAAGTTCAGGCAGAGCAGGCATGACAATCCTCAGACTTTAGGCCTCGCAAACTCTGAACACTTACGGCCAATTATTAGTAGTGACAATATCATAGGGCTGCAGGGTAGCACCATTTGCTGCATATGAGTTCAGCAGTACACCTTATAAAACTAGTATTTTCTTCATCTGATTATGCATGAATACATTGTCAGCCTGCGCTGAGAAATAATCACTCATTTTTTCTTCTGAAAAGTCAGTTTACATTTGTTTCCATATTCAGTCAAAGGATTCCTAGGCACTGATTACTGCATCATCTGTAATAAACCATCATATGTGCCTACATTAAAAACAATTAGTAAAATATCAGTGACTTCCCCTTATAATGTGACTCTTGGCTTACTTGAGAACAAGACTAAACATAAGCATGATATATCATAGTCCATAATACCATCTCTATTTGTTATTAACCACAACTTAAGGGCAATTCAAAAGGATTTTCTTTCTTAATTTGTGGGAATAGGTGCTCAGTTTCTACACTGGCAATGTGAAGATATTTAAAATTAAGCTGTTTTTCTTAAGTAAGTTCTTATTCTTCCTCTTTCCTCCTCAAGTTCTCAGGCTAATACCCCATCAGACTGCAATTAGCTCTGCTGCCATCTGGGCAGCAGCAGAGGTAAGTTTCCGTTCCACCTGCAGACACCTGGCCAAGCAGGGCCAGGAGGGTCACCCAAGGCAGGGAAAGCAGGAAGGGACAATGGCAGGGTATCCCCTCCTTTGCCAGCAGTCCCTAGGGGGTGACAGGGAGAGCTGCCCTCTTCCTTGGTCATGGGTAAAGCTACAAACTCTACTATTATGGCAGGCTCAGAATGAGGGTGGAGAACCCATGGAAGGGTCTCTACTGTGGCCCCGGTGAAGAAGAAGGACTCAGTGTCCCTTTTTGCTGTGCCTCCAGGCTCACCTGCTGCATGCCCACGGAGGGCTTGTCCACCCTTTCCTGACAGAGAGCTTTAAATGCCTTTCTTCCATAGTGGGCTCCAGGTATGTTTCTAAACCTGGTATGTGACTGCCAGTGTGAGAGGCAGGAGCTAAGCATCCTGCTACTCCTTGGCAGCTCTCTGGGAAACTGCAAAACGCTTACAGCTGAAAATTCATCATTAAAATGTTCTTCAGCATCAGTCTTTCTTTCCCCTGTCATCAGCAAGCCCCCAACATCAAGACAAACAGGGTGACCCTGACAAAGAGCTGACTACTGCCTTGTGTGTGCCAGCTATCAGGTTTTATTACTGCTGTTTTCTGTCTTAGCAGAGCTACTCCTAATTGTGTGTCAAGAACGTTTCCTGCCTCAGAAAGCAATAATCTATATTGCAAAGAAATAGGCCACCTAAGGAACCTCCACGAGCCAGAGCCTCTTTCTTGCATAGTAGGACTTTGAGGGCTCTGCATCAGCTTTGTGTGTTGCCTGCACAAGCCCCAAATCCACAAACATCTGGAAATCAAAAGCAATTTGCTGAAATGCTTCAGATTCAGCAGAAACTGCAGGGTTCCTCTTCTGGCCTTCGCTTGAAACACTTGGCATTATAAGGGGCAGGATACAAACAAACACACTTGGGAAACAGAGGAACTTTGGCAAGAAAATCCTCTGTTAATATTCATTAATTTAGATAATCTATGTGCTGCATGCAAAGCAGCACTATGGAAAAATGAAATGCTGCATAGATTTCTTTTGCAGAGCAAATATTACAAGGACTGGCCTGCATTTTGTAATAAACTGCCTTATGTTTCTTCAGCTATAACATTTTGATGTTTCAATTTGTGTTATATTTCTCTCACAGAGCCTATCAGGAGAACATTTTCAGCTCAGAACGCATGTTAAGAAAGAGATTTGCGTGTCTATAATATTAATGCATTCCTAAAAAAAGGCAAAGGATGCTTTTGAATGCCGTCAGAGTTTATATGTATATTCTAGAGCATGTTGATATTTTCCAGGAAAGCCTGAGATTCTGGTTTTCTATCATGCTATTTCCACACCCAAACTGTTTGTTCTGAATTTTTCTTTGACAGCTGTTAGCTATTTATACCTGGAAGATATGAACTTTTGTAGATCTAAGAAAGCGGGCATTATGTTTCTCAGTGTTACAGACTGTTTTCTTCTGCTTCCTTATTCTGTTTTTAATTTTAAATTTGTTTGAGCCTTTTTTATTTTCTTGAGAAATTAAACATGTAACATCTTATGTTACTCCTATAGACCATAAATTTTCTCCTTATAATTTTATATTTCATGCAGTTTACACTATGTTCTTTTATGCAAACCATTGAATACTTCAATTTCTACATATATCTTAACTGTCAGAAATACATATAATATTTTATTTTAATGTTTACTACATTGGGGGGGAAGGTATTTCTTGTTTTAATTAACCATCAGGTGCCTTTTTTTTTTAAAAAATTATACAGATTAAAAGTCCTGAAAAAAAACAAACCAGAACAAAACCAATCCCTGTTAGGTAATAAAAAGCCTTTTAAAGAACAGAACCATACAAATTTAATGTAGAGTACATGCATTTGTGAGTGGCATGTTCTGCAGCTAAAAGGGGCGATGTAGAAATCCTCATTTTTCAATTATTATTGTTACATTCAGAAAAAAAAAAAAAGGTAAACTTATCAGAATTGAATCAGAACTAAAAGTTTCCCATCTGATTCAATTTCCCCAGCTGTTATTTTTTTCTGAGAAACACTTCAACAAAGGCTCAACAGAATATTTTATAGCAAAAACTGAACACCTGAATGATAACCATGTATGATAACAAATGTACATGTTCTGTTTCATTACTCTGCAATAAATAGGGGGAAAGTTATATAACCTTGATGGAGAACATCCCTCTTTTATGTGATATTTCTTCATTTTGCTGGATTAAAATATTAATACTGTAACAATATAGAAAAAATATTTCAACTTTTTTTCCTCTTGCATATGTAACTGCTTCCTAAATGAAATCTGAAGATCTGTTTCTTACAGCCTCTCAGCTTACTCAGTAAGAAAAGATACATTGTGTATTTAATTCTGTATAGAAGGGAACCCTGCTTCTCAAATGTTCTTGAACTAGAATTTTGAATGCAAATTACCTTCCCACACAAATTAATAAAGAAGAAAATTGAAGCATTATAACTGCTTGTTTAAATCAAAGTCAAATGCAGTAATTTTTCAAAACTTTTACCTAAATTTGGTACTGACAAAAGCTTTGTTTACAACAATTTCGATAATAAATTAAATCCAGGTCTACCTCCTCACCCTCCTTTCATAGTAAACTTAGCCAGTAAAATAGGCTATTGCTGAATGAAGCAAAGCCAACATACAACAGCCTTTGCCAATGGAAGCAACTCTCCTGCATTTTATCAGTGAGTTTGTACTTGCCCTTTCTTTCTGCTACTTCCTATCCGTGGGAACAGTTAATCTACATTTCCATCATACTCTATTTTCTCATCCTACTCTTCCAATAGTATGGGATCTGAGTGCAGACAAACATTATATATAGCCCAGGCAATGCCAACAGATTGTTTGTTTGTGTTGTGCTGTCATCACTGTGATTTATTGCAACCACTCCCAGAGTAAGACATTAAATTTACCTTATTGTGGGTCAAGGACCAAGTTTTAGAGCTTATAGTGGAGAGCAGAGTAGAGCAGATGAAGGCTGTATGGCTTCCCACAGTCACCAAACTCATTTTTTTATGTCCCTCTGATGCTGAACCACAGATTCATAAAGTTAGATTGAAAGCAATGTTTTCATGAGGACATTTCAAAAACACTTGTACACAGTGATATGTCTTCCTTTGTAGAACGTGCAAATGCCAAATACTAATCCCAAGACTCTGACATCCTGCAGGTACAGTAACACAGGAGTTCTATTAACTAATATTTTCTTTGCCGTATAAACCACAGTGGCATCATTTCAGAGTCAGAATATTAGCACAGTAGTTGTGTCGTTAAGATCAACTTCAGGTCTTCTTTCAACAGCACAAAAAAATAAAAATCTCAAAGAAATGCTTAGTTTAAATTAATAAAGGTTACCTTTATTTTCTGTCAAAAATTTCTTACAGAAAAGGGTTCTCTTTATCCTGCCGTGACACCAGATGCTTGTCATCTGCTCCAGGAAAGTGCAGTCTGCTGAGGTATTCCTGCTTGTTGGTGGGAGAAGTGACTGACTGAGACAGAAAGAGGCAGCCACCCACATCTGCACTTAAGACAGGATTGGTCTTAAGAAAGCAACATAATATGATCAAAACAAACAAACAAACCCATCATTCACTATCTTTACTAAAGGAGTCATGACAGTGCAGTGTTGACCCATTTGTAACCTTTCAGGCAGCATGTCCATTTCATCACACTTTTGTTTTTGTTTTTTTCACGAGGAGATATGCAGTAAAGCCGTGACCTAGCAGAGAATGTCAGGCATATTGCACAAAACATTTCCAAAAAAAGAGATGAAACACAAATCCCTAGAGAACAACGTAAAGCTCTGTGGTTTTGCCTTTCTTTTGTATTCATGTACCGGAGAAGTCAAACTCAATTTGCTGTGCTGTGCTTACCTTTTGCATGACACTTTCCATCTACCTGCGGTCCCAGACCATTGGACTACGAGGTACAATATGTTTTGGAGTTAGATACGCCTAAGCCAATAAACTTATAAACCAAGCCAAACTTTAACACCCAGTGCATGTTGAAGGAATCAAGAAATGCAGTTTTTACTGTGGGCAGGATTTCTGACACAATTGGGTTACTGTGAGTAATGATAGCACTTTATGCTTTTAAGGGCCAGTAAACTGAAATTTCTTGTCATCTTGCTTTCTAAAAGTGAATTTTTTAATACCAGTAAAACTAAAATGTAAACAAGTAATTTAGATGAAGATTCATGCTTCAGAGCATTGAACTTGTTTTTGTTGGCATATCATATAAAGGTACTTAAGAGGTGCTTGATATTGAGATTTGAAAATAGAGCAAGTTATGGGAGAGCAAGAGAGGAGGTTTTGGCATAGAGAAAGACTGTAGGAGCAGTTGACAAAGTAATTTATTTGTGGCCACAAAAGGCTGTGAACATGAACTAAGACTAAAAAAAAGAAGATAAAGATACAAAAGTCATGACATCAAGCTTAAAGCAAAATGGTACAAGGTAGTGGAGAGCAGCAGTTACTCCCATGCAAAGATTTTAGGGAGTCTGTGATGGGTTTGCATGAGCTGTCACACAATATTGACCCATCCTTATACTCTCCTGTTTGGCATGCATGAAAACCAACTTTCAGCAGCACCTTGCAAAAAAGCTCTTAGCTTGCCAAGTCCATCAGCAACCTAGTAGATGTTAGCACTGCCTGGAGACACAGTGAAGTCCTTTCACTGTCAAAAAACTTCATTTGAAATGTGCGTCTCAGCCACACAGAACGTGCCACCTGAGGCAAGGTCCCTCACCAGCCAGCTCCAAGGATGGCTCTTTATTATCCCACTCTGTGTTATCAAGTGTGCTCACTTGCTGGCCAGCTCCAACAGGAGGGGGTCCAGAGCTGACATGGGATGCTCCAGAGAAAATCTCCTGTGGGGCAAGCCTCTGTCATGCTACTGAGGAGCCTAAGAGCATTGAAAGAAGAGAAAAGCTGTTCACAAAGATTGTAAATAAAGCTGTAGCACTGCAAACAATGAAAACATACAAATGTAATTTAACATCATGACTGGAGACATAAAGAGCTAGTCTGTATTGTTAATCCCGTAAAGAGCAAGGTAACTTCCAAAAATGTGTTCAGGGTTCTGGAAAACAGGAATTTTAAAAGAAATAGCTCAAGTCCTTAAGTCTTAACAATCACAAAACTTGGCCATGTGTCCATGACAAAAAGAATATTCTGCCTTACTTGAATATAAGAACTTCTGATGATGAATATATGAACTCCTGATTTCCTCCAGCATGTATCTGAATAATGTGCCATAATTTCAGCTTTTCTTTTTTTTTTTTTTTTTCTAATCCAGAAAACTTCTGCTTAAAAAGAGGAGTTAGAATGCATATTCCTGAAAGGTTGTATGCTTTATAATAGGAAAGTCTTTCTGACTCATATACCTAAACCAAATAAGGAGAAACTCAGTCCTTCCCCGCAGGACTGTGTATTAAGTGTTGTGCATTACAACGTCTGCATTGAAAATGGCAAGTCAATCAAAATACAGAATTATCACCTTTAGTCATTTTTCATACATTTTTCAGTAGGGTTTTTTTACTTCTGCTTTATTCCAGACTACATACTTGCATAATGTATGAAAATAAGCCTTTTCATACTCTTAAGCTTATTTTGCATTTTCTTATTTACTGGCTTTTACACAAGATAAAAAATACTTTTCAAGTTATGTATTTAACTTGCTTAAGAACATAATATTTCCTTAAACAATTACGGTGATTAAAACCACATGTAATAATAGTGCAGAAAATAATTTTAAAAATTAAATAAGGTGACAGAATGGATTCTCTAAGAGGTTTTATAGATTAACTCATTGTCTTGGTTTGAGAAAATTTAAAGGAGAACACTCTGGAATGAATTGCCTCCCTTTAAGCATTGCAACAATCCCTTTTCACCAATAAGGAATGAATAGTAACAGATAAAAGTGAAAAAAACCCAAACGTAGGACACTCATCAATAATATTTGAGTTCAAAATGACACATCATGATGAAGAAAACATAAAAAGTTAGACCTTACCTGTGTGCCCTTGCATTCAGGAGGGCCAGCCATACCCTGGGATTTATCAGGCACAGCCAATTGAGGGAGGTGATTGTCCTGCCCTGTTTTGCATTGGAGCAGCCTCACCTCAAGTACTGTGTGGAGTTTTGGACAAAACAATACAAAAAAGACATTAGGCTATTAGCAAGAGTTCAAAAGATGGCCACAAAGATGGTGAGGGGTCTTGAGGAGAAGCCATACCAGGAGGGCTGAAGTCGCTTTGTCTGTTCAGCCTAGACAAGAGCCTGAGGGGAGACCTCATTGCAAGCTGTGACTTCCTCGCAAGGGGAAGAGGAGGAGCAGGCACCGATCATTTACCTCTTTCTGGTGACCAGGGATAGCATCTGAAGGAACAACATGAGGCTGGTTCAGTTTGGATATTAGGAAAAGGTTTTTTACCCAGAGAGGGTTTGGGCACTGGAACAGGCTCCCCAGGGAAGCAGTCACAGCACCAAGCCTGACAGAGTTCAAGAAGAGTTTGGACAATGCTCTTGGGCACATGGTGTGATTTTGGGGGCTGTCCTGTGCAGGGCCAGGAGTCTGATCATGATGATCCTTGTGGGTCCTTTCCAATTCAGGATATTCTGTGATTCTATCATTCTGTGAATTCATAATTGTACTGATAGTTTTTGAAAACTAGGCATGGAAACACACGCTATAAAAGAAGCATCAGAATCTTTTGGGTATCCAAATCTGTGGTGCTAAATATAAAGGAAAATATTTACATTTCAAATGAAACATAAGCAAAAGGCTAAAAAAAAAATGTTTAAAATCCCCTCCACACCTTCGGCCTAAATTTTTGAGATGCTGTATCCTTATGATACAACTCTATAACTGTTCTTCAGAATTTGTATTAGTAGCAGACTGACTGTGTTAATCTGAACTAAATTTCCCCAAGTGAGAGGATACAAAAATCCATTTTGAACTACTTTCATATCTAAATATTGAGATAATATCCATTTCTCATGTGGCTAGGCAGTTCTCTGTTCAAAACCACATCTAAAAAAGGTTAATAAATTCAGTAAATGTCATAAATGTCTGACTGATGTTCTTTGTTTTCAGATTTCAAAAAGTTGTGGCATCCAGTCAGGAAATATAAACAGTGGCATGTGTCATGGGAAGCATTCATATCCTGCACCTCACAAATTTTGGATTCTCCACTTCCCCAGTGTGAACAGGTTGTACTGTTCACTAACCCAGCCATAAGCTGTGAAAGCATTTTCCGTACTTAGAGCTTGAGATCTATATGATTTCTTCACTCTCACTGTAATGTTTAAACAGAGCCTGGAATTCCGTGTGCACCAATGTCGTTTGCTTACCCAAAGTAGAATGGGAAAAATATCCACATTCTTTGCCAAATCCAGGTCATTGCTGTTGTTACTGGATTCATGCATATGCTGGCCCAGATGAAGGCCACATAACTACACAACCAGATGATTGCATGAGCACAAGAATTATTAGAATCCTAGATAATGCTTAGAGAGTGTTGCCAAAGAAAAGTCTTTGGGAAGAATGAAATAATTAATCAAGACTGTACTATTAGCAACCCACATATATTTCACTTCCAATGCTCAGAAACTCCTCTTTAGGACTTTCTGTCCCCAAGCTCATCATGCAACACTCAAGAAAAACAACAAAAAAGCACTTGCTTCTAGATTTAGGAATCTGCGTCTTACATAAAGATACACTGATAGATGAATGTCTAGACTCATTAAATGAACTGGATGGCATTTCATAGGAAGTGGCAGCTGGTCTTAACTAGCTGCTTTGAAAAAGGTCTCTGTGCTGTCTTTGCTCACCAGCAGCTAATATGTTACTGTAGGCAGGAACCATGCTTACATTAACATATTAGGCAAGATACAGCTCTACCAGTGGTTGCCACACTTCTGTTTGCTTATGTTATAATAAATTACTATTTAGTTCAGGATAAAACTGAACACCAAAGCCCCTTTATGAATCTATCTATTTGGCATTGACGGGCAACCCTCAAGTAGCTGCACAGTATCTCCACGGAAGGGGACTAGTGACCTGGAAACTCCTAGTGAAGAACCTCATGTCAGTGTTTTCACAGTGATACTAACTGAAGCAAAATGAAAGGCAGCTGATTTCTTTAAAATCTAAATATGGAGTTCATAGAGAGACAAGAGTATTCAAGGAAATTCTTCTTACATCAAATTTTTGCAAGTCAGAATTGGTAGCCAGCTAGGATTTGTTTGACACAGTTCCATTTTCCCCTTGTGTGCTCTGTGCCCTCGCAGAGATGCAACGTAAAACACGTACCATGGCACAATGCCTCACTTTGCAGCTGAAATGATGAAGATATCACTCTGCATAGAAGGAATTTATAGACCTTCAAGGGGCAACAGAGCTAAAAATTGTTTTCAATGTACAAACTTTCAGCCAATAATAATTTCCTAAATGAATACTAACTTTTGTTCAGGCAGAAATAAATAACTTTATGGAAATATATCCTTGTGTGAAAAGAAGCAATAGTCTTTTACTGTCAAATGCTGCGTGCCAAGTGACATAGAATCATTTAGTGGACCAGCTCTCACTGTGACTTAAAATTTGAGTCAATGTCTCTTGAGAAGTGCCAGCAACTACACATTTTTACATGCGAAATTTGTTCCATTGTTTTAAAATTAATTCTGTGGAATGTATATGTAGATGACAAGTAAAAGGTTTTTTAATCTCTGTGCCCAAAGAATTATTTTATACTTTCTTCAAATATCTAAAATTATTGCTGCTTCCTCTCAAAAAAAAAAAAAAAAAAAGAGAAAAAAAAAAGAGAAAAAAAAAGAAAAACAAGAAAGCATCAGTCTGTCACAACAAATTATTAATGTAATATTGTTTGGTCTGAATGCATCTGATGTGCTATACATGCTCTACACACCACTACTAGGTGTCAAAGGCCTCACATTTCAGGATAACCTTTTATTTTAAAGCACCTCAATTTATATAATCAAGTTCTGTTCCCCATTCATAACACTTTAACAAGCCCTCACAACTGTGTGAGAATCTCAGTTTAATCCTTGTATGTATTTCTGAAAGCTTCTGTGCAGGAGAACTGTGGAGAAAGGCTTAAGATTTTGAGCCAATCTTAAATCAAACATGAAGAAAATAATGCAAAATATTGTATCTACACATTTTTTCTTTTTTTAAAGCCACTTCCAATGAAGTCAGAAAAGTTGGTGCAGGTTTCTCGACCCAGGTTTTAGTTTTATGTATAACTACCTGCATAATAAGGATCAGCCCAAATTATCATAAGACAATTACATCATATACATTTAATCCTCTTAGACACAGCTTAATAAAACTTACAGCTTGTTAAGAATAGATGGTACACACTGTGCATTTCTTAGCACAGATTTCAGTGATCTGTCTTTCCCATCTGACTCTAAACAACAGCTCACATGTGTGCAGAGCTTTCTTGGAAGGTGTTGTGGTCTAACCACAGCCAGAAGCCAAGCCCCAAGCAGCTGCTCACTCACTCCTTCACCAGCAGGATCCAGGAAAGAGTCAGAAGGGTAAGAGGTAGAAAACTCATGGGTTGAGATAAACACAGTTTAGTAGGGAAAACAAAAGCTGCACACATAAGCAAAGCAAAACAAGGCATTAATTCACTGCTTCCTGTGGATAAGCAGGTGTTCAGCCATCTGCAGGAGAGCAGGGCCCCATCACGTGTAATGGTTGTTTGGGTAGACAAACGCCATCGCTTCAAACATCCACCCCTTCCTCCTTCTTTCCCTGACTTTTTGTACAGAACATGACATCATATGGTCTGGAATATCCCTTTGGACAGTTGGAGTCACCTCTCCAAGCTGTGTTTCCTCCCCATTTTGCATACATCCCCAGACTCCTTGCCAACGTGTCAGTGTGAGAAGCGGAAAATCTCTGTGTAAGCCTAGCTCACCAATGGAAAAATACCCCTATGTTAGCAAACTTGTGTTCAGCACAAATCCAAAACATAGCCCCACGTTAGCCTCAGGGAAGAAAATTAACTCTACCCCAAACCAGCACAGAAGGGAAAGTGGTTGCTTTCCACCAGAGGAGATAAGACTAAGCCCTGACTTCCTATAAAATATTAAGAACATGGTCAACGCAGTTGTGCAGAACAAAATCAAGGAGCATACTGGATCCGATAGCTCTTGTCTACAGATGACAAAAGCTGCATGGTGGCTAAGATCTAAATTGTCTTCAACCTCTCTCATAGCAGTGAATAGCAGATGACTGAATGAGACTATTGGACCAGGATAAATTGCAGTGTAGGGACATAATGGGCCAGAAGTAGATCTCTCAATTTAACAACCTCTTGACATCCTCAACATTCCATGGCAAGAAAGTTCACTTTAATCCTGTGAAAGAAGTCTGTTCACCAGACTCTTCCATTTTTAAATGCAGACATCTTTTCAATACTTAGCTGTGAGTGAAGATTGTTACATAACTTTGGTCATATTTGTAACTTCTCTTTGACATTTTGTAAAATTATTATATTCTTTTTGAAATGGGATTGAGGATTGCAAGCAAATCCCAAGCTTAAAAGGTTTGTTATGGATTAGTGCAGTGACAGTGTGATGCTTTTTTGGAAATTTCCTAACATTCTTTTTGCTTTTCCAGTCGTTGTTTTTCCTTTAAATATCGAGAATATTGGTGATTGCTCTCAAAATATCTGATAAAAAAAAGCAAATATGTCATCGTAATTTCTGTAATTATTCAGTTTTACAGTGTTATTAAAACACCTTGAGTTCATGAAAATTGCAATCACTATAGAGTGTTGACTCTACACTGTAGGTAGATTTTAGCATTTGCATGTACTCTCGAAAGATCTCTGGCAGGTTGTCATCACTTTCTGAACTGTCTGTTAGCATTATGGTAAATTACACATTATAATAATAGTTTACTCCTGTCTGCTCCCAAATTGGTTGTTAGTGTTTCAGGCATGATTGTTATCTTGTTTGTGAAAAGGTAGAAATATTTGTGCTGGATGAATTTTTTTGGCAATGATTTTGGTGGCGCTTTTACCTTGATATCCAAATGGCACATCAACTAATGAGATTTAAGGATAATAGAAAGAATGAATTGTCTTAAATAAGATCCATGTTTTCAACACCATTTAAAGAATAGAAATGTTTCTTGCAAGATTCATTTTGAATATGCCAGAAACCCGCAGCAAGAAAAAAAAGAAAAAAGGCTTTACCAAGCTGAAAGAGGCATTCTCTGATTATCTAAGTTGGATTGCCAACCTAGTCTAGAGATTTTCTACAGCAGTGGAAAATACTGTCTATAGATAGGACCTAACACAGCTGCCCTGACAAAAGAGTTGTCTCTCACCACAGGAGGCTTACATTGCTAGTGCATGTGAAAAACTGCCATTACTTGCCTCTCTTCTGTGTCTTCTATTTGTAACTCCTCTGACATTTCTCATGAGCAATTGCAATTCATGCAAAGGGTGCCTTGATCCAGACACAGCACAGCAAACAGAGCTGTAATCGTAAATAGGGAAGAACAGCTGACGGAGGCAGCAGCTCTGTGGATGGCACTGCACACGCCACATCCATCTGGGAACAGGGCAGAATGAATATAGTACAAGGGGATTTCTGAATATTTTAGTGAAACCTGCTGAGTTTCACACTAGTGTTGTTGAGGGCCTCACAACCCCCATGCTCACTGAACAGCAGAACTGGAAGGTTTTCTTGTTATTCATGTAAAAGACCTGCACAGTTGCAATAGTTCTGGAACAATTCAAATGAAATAATGGGGCCTTTCTCTACAAACACATACAGAGTGATTTGATAGTCACATATTATATTATGATATTTGTCTAAACAGATTGTGCCAATGGTTTCCCAAATAATTATGAATTGTATACGTACAATAACATTTGTGCTTTGTGAAGAGATTATTAATACACAGATATAGCAACTATATCTAGTAATTTGGACACAATCCAAACCCATTTCATTCTTAGATTGATTACCCCTGGCTTCAGAACCTATGAACCTAAAGACTACAACTCCTACAGAGACAACATGAACTCAACTTCTGTGTCAACATTACGAAAAGCCTAAAAAGGAAAAAGCTTAAAAAAATTAAAATCTCACTGTTTGACAGACACTTTGTGTCATTAGGCTGACTCATCTCTGAGAGCTCTGCAAGTTCATATCGTGTATCATCATTAATAGCTACTCTTTCTGTGATAGTCTCCAAGACAAGGTGGACAAGAATGCCAGCAGGTGGAAAGCAGTGTTAATGGAGTGGTTGACTAGAAGCCTGTACTCTTGGAGTAACTACAGTCAAAACTTTCATTTATTGTGCTGGAAGTGCAATAATCATGTTCTTTTTCATTTTTAGATTAAATGGAGGAGCAATGGATGCTGCCACTGTAGTATCATTAGATTCCACTTTCCTTAAACAGGTCTCTGTATGCCTTACCTTTGCTCATATCCACATATTACTACTTAGCTGCACCTTCCTGGAAAAGACTTCAGTCCAAAGCCTATTCAAATTAGTTTGAAATTGATTTTATTCAATAGAGATGAATGCAGGTTATTACATTTTATGTTAGGCAACCATGTTCTGCATGGAGATTATGCAGTTCTTTGTGATTTATAAATTAGACATGTATCAACAATGATGTCTGATTCTGGAAAAACAAGAAAAGCATCTCACAGATATGTAAACAAGACATACATGAGATTTGAAGTAATCCTCTAGTTTACCCGGCTGTACTTCAAGGGCCATCTTTAACCCCTGCTCTTATATTTAGCGCTGACCATTAAAGTCAGGGTGCAAAACAAAAAAGTTGTCGTTAGCTTAGAAAAAATAGCCTTCAAAGAGCAAAAATGTAGTTATTCAGCATAATAAAGAGGATACGGATAGAAAAAGATGCAGTAGGTACCTTAACATACACAAAATATCTGCACAGAGGAAGAAAATTAACCCTCTTGCCACAGAAAAAAATGTATAGACTTGAATTACAGAAAGTGCAGATGCTTCTGGGCTGGGAAAAGCCTCTGATAGTAAAGATGATGAAGTCCAAGCATGGAAAGGGAATGTTGTGCTTAGAAAGAGAATATCCTGCTGACAGTTTTGTAATATCAAATAAATTAAACAAGAACCTTATGGCTTGGGCACCATCTGGTCAGGTTCTTACTCAAACCTGTTTTCTGTGATTTTACACTTCTTTTGCATTAAAAAACCGTATTCCTTTTGTTATATAAAATAATTTTTAAAAAGCCCCTGCTGCTGATTTTCAAAACACATGGAAAAATGTATACTGATGCTAACAGAGTGACATGATGTCCACAATGTTCTAAAATTCTCTTTCTAGATACATTGATTTTAAGACAGAACTTGCTTTGGTTCATCCTGATCATTAGCAGACTGGAGAAAATTTGAACCTGAGGGAAGTTTACTTTTTTGACATCAGTGAATCCAGACTCATGTACATTGGATCTAAAATTGGCACTGAAAGCACGATTGCTTTTACTTTCTTAATTTTAAAGAAAATCTTTGCTAGATCCACAGGGACAAGCGCACCCATTCATTGTTTTTAGGCTTAACCCACCCATCCATTCTCCTTTCTGATCTCATTTGTTCTATTTTAACTTCCTTATCTTCTGTACTTCCTTCTTGAATTCTAATATTTATTTTAAACTCTAAAAGCTAATAAGATCTGCCAGAAACTTAAAATTCAAAACCAGCGATTACTGCTGATTATAATGTTATCTTAATTGTTATCTGACTGTTGGCAGGTACTGCATAGTTACTACTGAAAACTTCAGTATCTGATTTTACTAAGTATAAAATAAACAAAATCAGTAAGTTTAAAATTAAAACATTTAAAAAAGCTTACATTGAAGAATGAGTTACTATCGATATTTTAATAAGATATAAAATGAACCTGAATATTCTCCATTGAAACACCTTTTGTTATTACATACAAATGATTGGTCATACATTTGCTCATGTATTTCTACATGCAGTAAATGCAAAATGAATGCAACAAAATTCCAGGTTAAATACCATTATTGATAACTGGATCATTGCATATAAAAAATAATAAAAGACACATTCAACAGATTTCAATAAATGTACTCCATCTCCTGTGGCTTTAAGACCAACAGTTCCAACTGAGTCACCCTTACTGAATAAGCTGGATTGTGTTACTGTGCTTATGGTGCACCACGCCATTGGTGAGTGAATCATTTTTCTGATACAAGCAAACTCATTTTATTCAGCACCTGTAATGTGCTAAGACCATGGATACAGCCAGCTTTGATGGCTTATCTAGAAAGCAATAGTTTAGTTGCTTGCAATCCTCCTTTTTATCCAAAGATAAATACTAAGTAGTAGTATTTAGTCTTTTCCATCACAGACAGGAGCTCTACACAATGTTATATTTATGACTAACAAAATTTGATTCACACTCACTGGGCTGAAAAAAAGGATTTTATTAATGTAGAACATAAACCCATGAACACTGAGATTCAAGTGATTTTAATCATCCTGTAAAGACGTTTCTGAACCTCCTTTGTGTACTGTCATTACGGGGATGGTCTCTGGCAGAAGCTGATCAAAATGCTGTGGACCCCAACAGACACTTGCTTTCTATTTCTTGGTCAAAGAGCAATCTCCGTCCTTTGGTGACAACAGATTGGTGTTTTGGACAATAATAAACAATACCAGCATCTTTTCATCTCATATTTTGAATCTACCCTGTCTATTGTGTAATCCCTCCATCCCCTGAATCAGCATAAATGATGAATAGTACATGGCATTGTTTATGGTTTTCTGTTTCTCCCATGGTTCATCTCAGGAATCAGTTACTCTAATTATAGGAAAATGCCATCAACAACATTATTTGAGAATGATTAGAAAAACCAAAAATTGGATTACTTAATGGCGATTACACTTTGTTTTTTATACTGACAATTGTAGTAAATAAACAAGATCACATGATAAGCGTGATCTTATTGTTTTTTTCTTGAATGTAAAAGGTACACAGCTAAATTTAAAAATAATGCCACAAGAATCCCTAACTGCATCAATTGCTCTTGGTCACTCTTGCACTCCAGGGGTACACCACCCCCTCACACACAGATTAATGTTCTAATTATTGTCCTTCTCAGAGACTATTTCACAGAGGACTCACACTGTTACTGAGGACTAATTATATGCAAATGTTTTTCTGAATCATCAAATTAATATAGGAGACTGAGTCCCAGTTTGAAATGGGAATCGTGAATTTTGGGCCCAGAGTCCACCTACATGATCTTGAAAAGGATGGGATTTGGAGAAAAAGGAGAGAAATGAGATAGGGGGAAGAAGTAGGGCTTAAAACATGCAAGTCACGACAGAGGAATTGTTAGAACATAGACTACTAAGATGGAAAAAAAAATACCTTGAAATACTGAGCAACTACAAGCAGATAGTATTGTAACTTTCAGATAGCTATTAAGATACATGGGAATGCAGTAATGGGAATAAAATAGATTTCCTTTTATTTCTCTGCACAGCTTTAGCTGAAATGTCAGTGCGCATCATGCAAACTTCATTGCTAATTTCTTTTATTAATTTTCATATACGTGTGATAAAAGCAAGGAATAGGCACACTGATATTGAGCGATTTCAGAACTTTTTTTGGAAGAAGCACCTCAAGTGTGTGTGACAAATGAAGGAATTTTTGCTAAATGATCATGGTTTCTGCCAGTTACTTAGTCCACAGGAATTTGTAGCAGGTGCAATTGTGCCCTTTAGTCACAGGAAAGAAGCACCAATATATTTTATTGATACAATGTAATTCAACAATAAATGCTTCAATGGCAAGGTTCTCTTATTTACCTCATAGAAGACAGGACCAGACAAAAACGCCAAGACCCTCCCATTGTTGTTCAGAAAGGACACCCTTGCTTTCTAAATTCCTTCTCAGAGAGGATTGTAGGTGCGACTGGATCCGCTCCTGGTTTCAGACTTGGTCAGGGGTTAATGTCTAAAGGATTATATATGTGTAATCAATCCTCTAGGCCACGCAGCTAAGATTTCATAGTTTATCACTTACTGAATATCTAATACAATAAGGATTCTCTCAACCTTGAAGAGTAACCTTAAGAGGTGTCCCTACTTGGGAATATCCTGATGTGCCACCTGCTGCAGTGCATGAGAGCTCAATGGCCCTGTGGCCACTATTTGTAGAGTAAGGTGATTGACTTATAGGGATATTTGCAGTGTTTGCATGTTTGCAAGATGGCTGTGCCACCCTTGCAGCCCAGCTTCAGGTTGTCATCTGTCCCCCAAAGCGCAGAGTAAGGTGGTTGCAGCCATCACAATCCCCACTGGTGGTTATGGCATAAACTGGGAGCATGCCATCACATACTTGTACTTCTAAAGATATGCTCCAAGCTTGGTATCCATACTAAAAATAATGAGATAGAGAGAAAGATGGAAAGTAACTTATTTTCAAAGCAAATATTGAGAAACTCACTGTGGAGCAGACAACAGCATTCTAACTGTGCAAGTCACTGGGATGTGAAAGAATTAAATTAAAGCCCCTGGTCCAAATTATTAAGTTAGACTTTCTTTATTTGACTATTCTAAATGAATCCAGAGCTTCCTGTTGTCACCGGAGTGGAGCTTTTGACAAAATTAATATAGATTCACTGAAATACTGCTTTATCTGAACAGCTGTAGAATTGTAAAGGTTAAATCTTATCTTTTCTTACCTTCTCAAAACTCATAAATCCCATAGGATCAGAAGACAGAGGTGTCTTTATCCTTGACTGGCTTGATGGGGTACAGAGGATATTGAGTTGCTTTTAAATTAATTAATGTTATTCCCCTATTTCTTTCATAATTTCAGAAAGTTTCGTAGACTCCACCTCTTGGAAAAGTATTTTCAAATCAGTGCCAACCTGGCCCACTTTACTAAAGCCAGTGATTTTCTTGAATTTCTTGCAACAACTCCCATGATGTTGATGAAGTTCTTCTTCCATTTTCTATTTCAGTCACTGTAGTGGAATTAATTTTCTGCTTTTTTATACTGAAATTTTCTTTGTTAGTATCATCTTGGTGCAAAGTGAGGTCCTAAATGTATAGTTTGACTGTGTTACAGCAAGTTTTTAAATTTTAACAGTGGTATTACTTATTAGGCAAGAAATGTCATTGCCTTGTGAAACTCCTAAATTATTTAATATTTATATGTGTTACAAGAACGTGCATTCTTAGGCCAATGATTGCATAGAATAATTAATTTTATCAAGACCTTATTTTATCAGATTGTAAGATTTGTGCCAGTAAGTAAATCAGTTGGTCAAAAAGTCCTTTCGATCTTTTGTTAAGCAAGCAGTCATAAGAGATCTGAAATGCACATAAACTAACAGTGATGCTCTACCTTAGAGTTGCTCCCCATTTTATAGCAATGCTCTATTTAGTTCACAAATATATAAACCCTGAATATATGCAAAGGACCAAGTGAAGGAGATCATCTATTAAACGAGTCAGTTCTCAGTGCTCATGCAGTAGGAAGGCCTTTATAATCCTGGCATAAACCTCTGGCCAAACATTTTACTGTCAAGCAGGAATTCCCTGTTTGTGCCGTGCTCTGCATACTTGTCTCTCAAAGCTGTCAGGAGAGGCTGCTTAGAAAGAAAATGTATAAGAAAGAGGACATGCACTTCTTCTGCACTGTCATGGAGTCCATAAAGACCCTGGAAAAGTTTCCGGACTGCTTAGCTGTGTGTCAAAGCCAAATTCTGACCCTATGTGTAAAGAAAGCATAGCAGGCTTCTTGAAATGCATTTATTCCCTACACATTGCCCTGGCTGAAACAAAAGGAGATAACAATGAGTTTGTTTTGAAATCTTTGCAAGCTGATCTTGATCACTGTATTCTGCAGAAACCAGAGGGTATCTGGGACATTGTAAAGAACTTTTTTCCCATAGCCTTCTTCTGAAATAAAAATAAAAATGTGATTATATGCACAACTTCTAATTTTGTCATGGGAGCACTGTTAGGAATATTTGATAACATATGAGCATATAACTAATAGTAAAAATATAAAAATACGAGGTAAGCAAGTGATTGCCTTTTCAATGGAACTCACTAACAAATGTGTTACTTCTCAGAAATGCCCATAACCGCTTTCAAAAATTATCAAGGTTCTCTGCATCCATCATCCTGTTGCATATTAAAACTGGCTTTACACCTTTTGAACACATTATTTGGTATGTTAGTAGTGTATTGTTACCCCCTTCTACTAAACTAGTTCATCGAGGCTAATTTTGTGGTGTCTTTCTGTATTGGGGGGAACTTAATAGCAGGGCTGCATATTTGTTTGCACATATTCTTTGTAAATAGAAAGGATTATGTCAAAGTCTAATCCCTCTGAATGCAAAGGAATTAAGTAGAAGGGAAAGTGTTTACTCCTTATTCCAATATTTTATAACAAGTAATATACAAAGACTCTGAGCTTCATTTCAGGCTATGGTATAAGCACACTTTTGGCTGCCCACTACTTTTTGCTGCTTTTTTTTTTTTCTCTCTGCTGTTTCTCTCAGATACAAACACACTGCTAAAATCCACCCATATTGATACCTCACCCCACCTCTGTTAGCGGAACTGGATCTCTTTATGAACGTGGATTAACTCCTAGTACATACTATCATACACAATCTATTTTGACAATAAAGTCATATTGCTTTGGATTAATATTTTATGGAAAAAACAATTTTCTAATTTCTCTAAACAAAATTCTGCCAAGCACAATTTTCATTATGTTTTCTCCTACGTTAATCATGTGTTTTATTGATTAATGGCAAGATTTCTGGACTGAAAAATTCTAAGGGATTTATCTATCTTTATCATTTACTCACTGTGGTCAGAAGGACAGAGGACTGATTGATTACAGATGCTCCACATGCTGCTATTTTCAGTAGGTCCTCAGTAACACATAGTGATGGATCAACCTGCTGGTTGACTGAAACAATTTACTTTATCTTCTTGAAAGAGTGTCAGTCAGCACACAGGGGAAGGTGGTGACCAGAACCCCAACTATACTAAAGGTCTGTAAACTTGCCTGGGCAAGTGATATTCAGCTGCAGAACTGCAAGGCATGTAAAGATGTTTCCCTATTCAAAATGACAGTGGTATAAAGCCTGACACAATTACCCCTTCCTGAAGCATCTCAGGAATTTCGAACTTGAAAATGGCCAAGTTGGTTAAAAGTGTGTGTTCACTTGCTCACTGGAATGATACATAAAAACCAATCACACACACACACAAAATCCTTTACAGTCCACATCAGCAAAACCCAAATCTTCACTGTTATGGAAATAAATTGACCTTGAAAGAACTTATTGGATGACACACTGAGAATAGATCAGACAAACATGTGGTGAATGTTATACTGACATTTAGGCTTAAACTCCATTTAAGCAATTATATCAGAAGCACTGGTTCTAAATAGGTAATTTATATTTGTCAAATGAATCTGTCTGTCTCTGGCTTAGTATAATCAAAAGTAAGAGCTTTCAAGTCAGAGGAGAAATAACTACACAACACACACTAGTAAGGGAATATGTAAAAAAGTGCAATTGCCAAACGTAAATTTTATACCAGTTCCTTCTTCATTTGACTTGGGTTTAGGAAAAGCTAATGTTTATTTTCAGATTATTTCCTAGGCAGAACTGAGCAAATAAAAAGATACATTCTTTTCCTGGCACAAATGTTCAAATTCACATAAAAATTAACAGATTCTGTTTATAGCAGCAGATAATTTTAGCCCAAATATTTGCTCAAAATCAGTGCATTTCCTGAGCGGTTCGTATCTTATTCTACTGCAGAAAATCTGCTGAGAGTCAGTATGTTTTATTCTACAAATGACTCCTACAAAAATAATTCTCTCTTTTGAAAAAGATGACCTTTCCAGACTGTTTGTACCTGGCTGGCAAAAAAAGTACAAATTCCAGCTCATTAATTCTTCCATTGTCCACATGGATCATCCTGGAATGAATTTATTCCTTCTGTCTAGGGTACACTTCAGAAGGTTGACTTCCACTGGGTTGCTCCAGCTGTAACAGGGCATTCACAAAACTTGGGTTTTACTCCAATTCTGTCAGAATGCTCCTGCCTCTCCTCTAGTATCACCTTTTTTTTAAACCCTAGTGCTTATGAAAGGTTTATGCAACAATGGAGTTTCCCAGACATGTACGTGGTGGTATTAATAAATCAGGGCCCAAGTTGTTCCCAGTTTTGAAATCTCTCTGATGCTTTTAATTTGCATTTAAATCTTGCAAGAAGTTGTTGTTTAAAAGAAGATGTGAGAAAATTCATATTTTAATTCACTATGAAGTAGGTGCCTTAAGAATTCATGCTGGGAATCAGTATTTCGTGTGCTTAGCACATGCACTCTATGTTAAGCATTAAGTGCATGTTGCTAGCTTGGTGTTAGTCTTGTCTGGAAAACTGCCAGTGAAGCTCAATCCAGACTTTTGACACATTCAGAATAGCAGGAAACCTCTTCAAGAACAATTATTTCTACAGAATTGTTTACATTTAGAAGTTTTAAATAAATATAACACTTGCTTTAAGTATAACCACAGTTGTCTTAGCATGCTGTTCAAGTGCATATAAATCATAATTTACCTTTGCTGCACAACCTAATGCAATCTATTAAGGAAATAGTTCTTTTAATAACAAGACTACAGGAAACAGAGAGCTCAATCACACATAAAGAGACAATAAGATTACTGTTAATACACTTTTAACCTTTTAATATATCATTCTGATTAGCACACAGAACTGAAAGGATCAGTGGTTGTTTTCTTACAAGCCCCCTTTACGGACTGAAAATTTTGCTGCCCCAAAAAACCCACAGAACGCAGTGCCCCCACTCATTTCTTCATCCTTCTAGTAGCAGGGATGGTATGTCTCCTTCACAGCCAATATTTTTATAGTCAACAGAAGTAATTTTTAAAATTAAAAAAAGGATGCAATTCCTATATTTATCTGTGGTTCAAAACATTACACTGAGTCTAAAACACAACACTCAGAAAACAAATGGTCACTTTGATGGAGTTTAAAAAAATTAAAATGTTAATATTTTGAAAATATTTATTAAACTTTTCTATTTTGGAGGCAACTTCCAATAAAGTGCAATCAATGAGGCACTAAGCTAATAGAATTATATTGTGTAATAAAGCTATTCTAATTTGGTCATATAGTTGAAAAAAAGGCAAGATGGTGGAAAGAATTCTAACCTTCACACCAGTCTCAAATTGTTTAGCCCTGAACAATAAGGGATTGAAAGTTTATAGTAAAAAATAATTGTTCTATCAGAAGAGAATTATAACATGCTACTGGCAAGCAGAAGACTATTCAAAGTTTAAATGGTGGATCAATATGGAAAAATTTTGGTAATCTGAAGCAATTGCATTTCAAGCATCTGTAAATCTCAGGAACAAAGTTGCTCTTAGTACTGACAGAACCTTTCACTTCTGGTCTCTGGCCAGTCCAACCTGGATCCAGTGCCAAAAAAATGATGTCTCTGAGGATACCTTCACAAAGCCTTAGACACAGTTGCAAACGTGGCAAAAAACGTTTTTCAAAGGAGTTGTTGGATTCAGGACTATAAGCCAGTTCTCATTTTGTTTCTGTCTTGAAAATTATTTTCTTTCTTGTTTCAAGCAACTTGGTTAAACCATTGACAGCTCCCAGGAAATCTTGAAGTTTGCTTCAGAAGTGCAAAAAACTTTCTAATCTCCCTCTGATTTATTACCTGAGCGGTTGCTGGCAGTCAAATAGCCAGTAAACACAGAGATTAATATCTCACTTGCAAAGTAAAAATAAATAAGAAAAGGAACAAAATCAAAAAGACACTTTTGATATCTAAATGTCTTTTGTTGCTATCTACTAAGTATCTAAGTATCTCTTTTTACACATTTAAAAAAAAGAAAAAACAACATACATGCATAACTCATGATTTTTAACTTCCAGGAAAAGGATGCATTCACTAGATGTATCCAAGGAGCACATAGACTTCAGTGAACCAGATCACACTTTGTTCTGGCTTACAGTGTGTTCCTCCCCATATTTTGCTGAAGGGTTTTGTTTAGCCAGCCATGTTTGGCTGGTGACATCATCTGTGTGTCTCTCTGGCCTTTAATAATAAAGCCCAAGCAAGCCCTTGTAGATGGCAGTTAGCTTGGAAAGTGGGAATTTCTATCTTTTCTAGCAATTTCTAGCTTTCTGATATTATATTGACCACCCCCATTTTGGATTCCCTTACTCCAAATACACCCCGCTTTGTAGCTGGGCATCCTGGCTGGCTCTGCAGGACACAGAGCATTTCAGAGCATTTCATGGGACTCTCAATGACCAACATGCTGCCAGTCCTTTGTGGTGCCTCCTCTGGGCTTCCATGGCCCCAAAATCATGTGCGGGGTGCAAGCACAACTCCATGGACATCAGCACTGATGCTGATGCATGGACACCTAACACATGCTCCTGTGGCTCCACGTGGAGCACTCTGGAATAAGACACCAACAGCAAGGGACAAGGCTGTGGCTGGTAGGTGGCAGCTAGCACACAGCACCATGCAGGAAAGAGAACCCTAAGGAAACCTGTGATTTGCTGAAATGTTGTAACATTTCACATGGAAGTTTGGAGGAAGGTAACTACTTTATCAACTGGTAGACTTCCATCATGAGTGTTCAGCACTAAAGCGTCAGGGATCGGCACTAGCCAGCTCCTACCAACTCCAGATCTTTTCCAGGATCTTTTCTATGGACTTCAGAAGCCTGATCTTTATGACAAATTTTGTTTACCTTTGTATCCATGACAAACAACAAAAGCTGATCATGTGCTGTTTGTGCAATCAAAAGGATTGATAAGACCTGCAGTACACTGAAAAACAACAAAGTAAAATAAAGCTTTGGTTAAAAATTAATGAGCTATATATATACCCGATAAAAACATGCAAACATATATATATTATATGATAAAAGCTCTAGGTAAAAAGAAAACTTAGGTTTCAAAAAATAACCAAAATAATATTTTGACACATTTGAGGGTAGAACTTTCTTCTATATTATAGGACACTTGCTCCCAGTTTTGACATCTTCATGGCTGATCCTTTCACCTCCACTCAGGCCATACACTTGAGGTGAACATCTTTGTCTTGGTTCTGTCTGAACGAATGCTCACAGAAGCCCCTTTTAACAATCTTTCTCATAATGATATTTGACAAAAAGAGTATTTTTAGAAAAGTAGGCAGAAGTATTTACATTGTAATGCTCACATTCTCTTCCCATGAAGAGAAACAGGTGAATATTGTTACCATAATCCAACATAATTTAAAATTTTTCTTCTCAAACACTAGCTAACAGGTCTCTGAACTACTGGATTTAGGTTTTTTTCCTCTTTAATGGCCTATAAAAAATGCCAAGGTTCAGTGGCAGAGCTTCATACTTGTAGTCTTCCCATCCAATATCAAATGGATCAACATTTGATATCAAGATCTCCGTCCAATATCAAATTCAAACATGCCACACCAGAAAAAAACCCACTAATACTGTAGTAGGTTGAAAATTTTTTCTTTTTACAAAATCGTTTGGAAATACCACATTTTCAAATCTGAAATTTTTGTGAAGGATGACAGCAGCTTAAATTTAACTGAGTCTGTCTTGGAATTGCTGATCAACATAGTAGTCACAGATGCCAGAACAAAAGGTAAGCAGGTGGTTGGATTTCAGGTTTGGTGATTAGCTGAGATGTGAAGATTTTTGACACTGAAAATAACAACCACCTTATACTGTTGCCCTTCTCCTTCACAAAGAACAGAGCTCTGCTTTTTTTTTTCCAAAGCCAGTCATATCTCCTCACTTTCTTTGGAGGCACTCTCCTAATTCTAAAAAGTAGCTGTCATTTCCTGGCTATTAGAATGGAGGAAATAGATGTTCCTTAATTTATTTCATTCATGCTTGGATAGGTACCTGTACTCATCTCTTTATCATGTGCAGCTATTCTGAGAACCTAAGTTTATTTTTAAATACTCTTATTTTCTAGAATCTTCTTAGAAGAATATAATTCCTTTCTTATAAAAAACTTTTGCCATTTTTTACTTAAAAGATAACACAAACTCTAAAAAAAAAGCTGAATAATAAAGATCGTTACATATAAAGTTTAGGGATTATGAAATTGTTAGAAAACCACCATAATGTTCACTTTTCTGTTGACTGAAGGGTGCTTTGAAACATTTCTGTTCACTTTGTCTCTCAGTAAACCTGGTGTCAATTCAGAGAGGAAGTTTTCTCTGTTTCCGGCTTCATTTCTCTGATTTGGGTTAGCATGTTTTGGGATGACTGTTCTTGGAAGTCTTCTCCATTTTGTTAAGAAGATATTTGGAACAATAATGTAGTCTTCCTTCTCAGCCAATAGAATATCAAACAGAAGTATTCACTTTTTCTGCACTGTTGTTTCTGTCTCAGCTAAACTTCATATGGTTGTGGTAGTCCAGTTTGCTGTACAAAGAAGGCATCACCAGGCAAAATAGAGCAGAGTAATATAGGGAATAATGTATAGATAATTCAGATAATTTAACAGCACAGTAAGAATACCTCTAGGTGGCATAGCGTAATGACTTTTCCTGGCATGCAAGGCCAGTAGATAGGAACCGGAAGCCACCATCTTGTCCAGAAGCATTTAGAAATAATGTGAAACACTGACCTAATGTAATATTATTTCTTTTTTTTTCCAAATTTTAGAAAATATTCAGTGAATTGCTTGACGTAAAATAACTTTTTAGTTTATGAATGTTTCTGTAACAGAAATTCCAGAATTGCTGAAGGATTGCAATAGTCAAAAGCAAGGAAGTTTACAGGACAACTTTTACAAAAGGTGATGCAAGAGCCACTGCATTATTTTCATTGCATATCTTTATCTTCAAAAAAACAGAACTTCTGGTAGAGAAGTTATATATGTATACCTGAATGTCTTTTTTTCTGGATGTATGGGTAATAGCAGTTGGGACTGGCTGCTATGGTCTCTGTCCTTTAGAAAGATGCCTGTACAGATAGTGTGTCCTCTCCTTTTCCCAGCAGTTCACTGTGATGCACTGTCAAATCTGCAGCTTACTCCAAAGAAAGCAGGCAAAAATCAGATAGATCTCTCATTTGTCCTCTGTGTGTCTTTTGCACATAAAGCAGAATTTCCATGAACCCATTCATTAAATTCCCCGCCACACTGTTACTTTTCTAGGCTTCTTTTAGGTGTTTCACAGCTTTCCCATGGTCCATACTGGCCACAAGCCATGTGTTTTTGTTAATATGGTGCTAAGCCAATGCTAATAGTCTTTTCCTTTCCAGTAGATTTTATTAGATTGGGTTAACCTTAGTTACACAGCTTCCAATTCAAATCTGGCTCAGATTTGGATGCTTTGTGCAGAGGATAAAACTACATATTTGCAAAATTTCATTTAATCATAGCCTCTATTAAAGCACACAATTACAGTATTTTACTGGCTCTAGTGTTGGATTTTTTTAACAGATCTTTTGCTTATGATTTCAAAGCACAGAGTTTTCAGAGTCATCTATCATTTTAAGTAAGAGATCTAAACTCTATTTTGAAAATTTTTGAGGCAGAGCAGGCTGACTATTTACAAAAAGAGATTGTGAATGTTATAAAATATGAGACTCTGCTTAGAACAGAATTAAAGAATCATGTACCCATATCCTTCATACCTATACCAAAATGTATCCTTTCCTGAGCTACCATATACCCTATACTTTTCATTTATTTATTGCCACTGCTTACTACCTGTCTCTGATGCTTCTGATTTCCCTGTGTATGCTCTGTAGGAAAAACCTTTAGGAAATGCTCTTGAATGCACAGTCAAAATGATTTCTCTAAGAGCAGTTGAATATGTATATAAGAGTTCACCATACTGCACTTAGATGTCAATCTTGAAAGTGACTTTGAGTCAAGGAAGAGGTTTGATTGTTCTTTGGAAGCCCTTTTCCTTGGGATTTCATCAAGAAATCTGGTCACCTTGAGGGCTCCCCTAGAGACTGCAGTAAATATCTATCCACAGGCAGTCATTTAAATATTATTTCAGTTCACTAAACTTTCAGTTCAGTTCATTTCATTGGTGTTTGCAATAAAAAAAAAAAAGTATTGCTTTCCATGTCATTCAGTTTTTTTCTCACATTTTAATTCTCATTTTCTAAACTCTACTGATCATCATAAGAGTTTAGTGACTATGCCAAAATTAATCAATTTTTGCCCGTGATTACTAGAAATTATATCTTCTAAGCACATTTTTGCCTTATTTCTCCCCAATTAATTTATTTGAATCTACAGATACTTAAACTGTCTTGACTTAGTTTATTAAATCCCTGATACATCATGCCTATTAAATTTTCCTTTCCAAAAGCATTCAAATGTATAATTACCTTCAACACATACCCGCTCAACAAATATCTTAGTGTAGTAATCAGATTTTCTGGTTTCTCAAAGCCCTACTTGCTTCCTTACTAACAGCTAAATAAGGGAAAAGCATTATGCATTGACAACATTTTGTGTAGGAGCAGTCTATTTCCATGTGTAAACTCCAACACCCATCAGAGCAGGTGAGGGACATCAGAATGACTTCATTGTGCTTTTTATACCACAGTGTGGTGCGGTACTGAAAGGTATGTAAATAATAGAACACTGTGTGGGACTGAGTTTATATAAGTCTGACTAGTTCACAGAGTTTGCTATAAAGATACATATGCATGGATACTCACTAAAGCAACACAGCATATTTATCTTCAAACTGTTTATATGGCACTAGACAAAAGATAGTAAGAGTTGTCCCTTGTTAGCAAAGAAATTACATGTATTTACACAAAAGAAATCCAACAGAAAGGAATGTTAAATGTTTGAATTTTACATCCAAAAGATATAGACATTCATCCATCGGGGATAGGCAGTGTGTGCAAAAGTGAAGAAGCTTTCAGTTTTTAAGTTAATAAACAATTCATCCTGATCCTTGAAAACCTTTGAAGTCTGAATATTGCCTACAGTGTACAAGGTGTAATTGAAACTCCGTTTGTCTGAGATCAAACCCAAGGGAAATTGCCTGAACTTGAGTACACTAGTCAGTTCAATTTAAAACAGCTTTCTGAAGACAACATGGGCTTTGTTTGCCTGCTTGTTTACTTTTTAATCCAACACCTTCCTATCAATTGTTTGCTAAAAGCCCCTAATTAAATCTGGGCATTATTGTGAGCAGCAAGATTGCTTTTATGAAGAAGCAGTTTCTAGGAAATATCTGTTATGATTAGTATAGAAGGAAGCAGCACATTTGTCTTTTTTATGTCAAATTTATTTGTTCCTTATTGGTAAAATAATGGCATTTCAAAGCCAGACATGGAAGCTTGGGGAGAGTAATGTCAGACATATTTTGCATCACAAATGCAAGGCAAGTAATTGCAACTGCCTTTAGAAAAATCCTAACAGGACATCTGCCTCTGTGTGAAGCGTAGGCGTCTGTCTAAGAGCACACAGCTATACTGTGCACAACTTTGCAGGACATTTTATGTAACTTTCATATGCTGCAGAAAGTTAAGAAAAGAATGAAATGACAGTGGGAACAATTCTCTAACATTTTCCCTTCCCTGCACAGGACAAAAGACTCTACAAGCTGGAAAGCAGTTGATCTGATTCCTGCTTATCCAATAGCAAGCACAACAATGCCCAGAAAATTATCTTAATGGGTTTTTTTCCTTGCGTTGGGTCATTACAATTCTATCCGAGCTACACTTACTGGCAAATTTACTAAACAAACAAGGCTGTCCAAACTCTCCATCTTGTATGCTGACTGAAAGTAGAAGTTTGACTTTACACGCCCTTGTTATGGACTGATCATTATCTCTTTGGATATGGTTCATGGGGTGCTATTTTTGTGAGACAAACAGGGCCAACAGAACCATGCAGAAGTACAGTCTGTAGGTTTTCTATCTTCTGCCAATTAATTGTTAGCAACATATTTGGTTGGATATATTGTTTCACTTTAATTGTTGGGAAATAAAGGATCTATTGCTTCACTTTAATTGTTGGGAAAACAATGCCTACACTGTGCGCATCTTTCAGTGGAGAGAAGAAAAAGGAGCCAGAAGCAGACAACTTCTTTTAGCTATCTGGAGGAAATACACGTGAACCCACATGTAAAATCTCACTCAAGCCAAATATTCCAAAGCTGAGATGTAATAATGGTTAGTAGGACTAAGAATACCTACGGATTTTAGATACACCCTGGAAGTTAAATCCCTTATTTCAAAGTAATAATACTTGAAGAGAACTCCTGCTTGGAGAAGATGTGTGAAAATACAGGATATGGGGAGCATCAGTCTTGCAAGTCCTAAGAGTGAATTCTTTCACATCCTCTATCATAAAGCATATATCTAAATTAAGATATTAATTTAGATAATTTCACTCTGTGAAACTCTGTCACCATGAAACTGCAGTTATGATTGCAGGATGAAAAAGAATACAAAAGTGCAATCACTGATCGTGGTTGAAAGGACTGAATCAGAACCATGAAAAACAGCCCAAGTTACCACAGTGGTCAAATAATTCTCAGAAACTTCTTTAAACACATTAAAAATTACTGGTGCCTCGGGCTAGATTTGAAAATTGTACCATGTATTAGTCTGTGTACTTCAAATTTTGGATGAGATTTGTCACGCTTTTTACAAATGCAGCACAGATTTTTCTTCTGCCACAACACTGCATCGTATCCTGATCTTTGTAGTTTCCCAGAAAGTTGTTCCTAGGAGACTAGACTCAGAGAAAGCTATAGTAGAGTTCCCTAGGATTCTCCATATATAGAGCTAGGTGTCCAATACAAAGTCATCTGAGGGATAATCTGTGGAAGGGGTTCAGACCCACTCTAGTACCAGCTGCAATAATTCTGTCAAAGAAGCTGTATTGTGCCCATATTTAGGGAAAAAAGCAAACAAGGCCAAGAGCTATTTTCCTATGTTTGACATTTGACAAGGCTGTTTCATGTCCACATGGCCAAAAAGACCATGCTTTGGGAGAAACTTGTTGAACTCAGTCCAGAAAAAACATGTCAAGACCATTTCCCAAACAGAGAATGTCTCAGGAACCATTGCAAATATGAAAAAATCCAGGCTGGACTGGTAATTCAGATGAGATTTTATTTGTTTGCCCCTGGGCCACAAACAGATGATTACAGAGCCAGAGCTGCATCCTAATAACCGCTGCTGGGATATGGACGGGGAGGGAGGAGGTTGAGGTCCCTCCTCTTTCTGGGCCCTGCCTGTGCTGAATGACCCCACTCTGTGACCCTCAGCCCACAAGCCTGGCTTCCTCTGTGTTTTGTAAGACAGCAAGGCTGCCATCCTCAAGACTTTCTCCTCTGTCTTACAGTTTGTTCCACTCAGGTTTTTGCATAGGCTTCTTTCCCTTAGGCTCTCTTCTAGCATTTCCGAATTGAAACAATTTTAACTCCCTGTACCATCTCCGTAGCAATTTTACACTATTTGTTATAGGAATGCAATGGTAATGGGTAGGCAATCAAACTTTTGCTCATCAATGCAGCTGAACTGTTGTAATTAGCATCTATCTTGAAAAGATTGCGATATACCTTTGATTACAAACAGCAATTCTAATGCTAAAATGACAAGTTTTACATTTAATAGCCCCAAATGAAAACCTGAAAAAAGGACTATTAAAATAAAATATGAAAGGTGTAATTTATTATTTGGCAGATACTGAATAGCAAAAAAAGAAAAAGACAGTGCAACCATAAAGTGTAACCATCAAAAAATAAACTATGAAAAAGACATTGAAAAGCAACAGTGGCTAATCCATGTAACTAGTTTAGTACAATGAATTGTTAGAAAACAAAGAGAGGAAAATACTAAACTGCACATTGAATTATGCTGCTCAACTATTAGCTAGAGCTATCACTTTATTTTTATTCACTTTCAGAGGATGTTAAACTTGTACCATTGGAGATTACTAGTTTGGAAGGGAGGACGCCATGGGTAATAATTTTGGGTAGAATAATTGCATTTCAAAACTTTGTAATGGAAGTTCCCCATGCATTTATAAATGTACCAGCAGAGCAAAAATATGTTGCTTTCCACTTTATCAGAAAAATGGGATTTTACATGCACAATGTATTTACATTTCAAAATCAGTATTACATGCTGAAATGTTTCATTGAGTGTATATTTTGAAAAGTATATTAATGGCCCACCTGGGAAAGAGATTAAAAGTGAAATTCAAATCTTGTTTTGTAAGAGTAATCAGAAGTTTCCTGGCTATAATTTACAATCCACAAGAGCAGAGTTGACTGAACACTAAATTCTGAGTTAGCACCAATGGACTACATAGCCTTTGCTGGTGGTCTGGGCAGAAGAGAAGACGGCTGAAATAGTTAAAACTGAATCACTGAAAATAGTATTATGCTGTAAGTATTGCAAATTAATAGTGATCCCACTATTCATATGGCTGTATTTTTGCCAAAGGTAAGAAGATACGAAAGAAAAATGCTCATTGCTTGGTGTACAGAATATTTGGTAGAGTTGCTATAATGCTCCAGCTCCTCCTAACCTGCCTGATATTTGGATAACTTGCAGACCTGTCAATATTTTGTGTGGTGGAAGGGTGTCCCCACCCATGACACTGGAAGCGCAAAGGCATTCGGAACTCATCAGTGAGACACAGAATCACAGAATGACAGAATATGCTGAGTTGGAAGGGACCCTCAAGGATCACCAAGTCCAACTTCCTGCCCTGCACAGGACACCCCAAGAGTCACACCATGTGCCTGAGAATATTGTCTAAATGCTTCTTGAACTCTGTCAGGCTGGTGCTGTGATCACTTCCCTGGAGAGCCTGCTCCTGTGCCAAACCACAGGAACCTTTTCCTGATATCCAACCTAAACCTCCCCTGACACAACCTCAGGCAATTCCCTCGGGTCCTGTCACTGTCACCAGGGAGGAGAGATCTGTGCTGCCCCTCCTCTTCCCCTCATGAGGAAGCTGTCGACTGCAATGAGGTCTCCCCTCAGTCTCCTCTTCTCCAGGCTGAACAGACCAAGTGACCTCAGCCACTCCTCACACAGCTTCCCCTCAAGGCCCTTCACCACCTTTGCTGCCCTCCTTTAGATTCTATCTAATAGTTTAATATTTTCCTGTGG
The DNA here is from genome assembly GCA_036785705.1 of Acanthornis magna. Lineage (NCBI taxonomy): Eukaryota > Metazoa > Chordata > Aves > Passeriformes > Acanthizidae > Acanthornis > Acanthornis magna. The sequence goes on along the minus strand of JAWUZG010000040.1, from coordinate 19,627,734 downwards.
CACCCAACACTGCCCCAGCTCTCGAGGTAAGGTTGCCCCAGTGCAGAGCAGAGTGGGACAATCCCCTCCCTTGCCCGGCTGGTGATGCTGTGCCTGATGCCCCCCAGGACAGGCTTGTCCCTCCTGGCTGCCAGGGCACTGCTGCCTCATGTTCAACTTGCCATCGACCAGGATACCCAAGCTGCTTTCCGTGGTGCTGCTTTCCTCTCATTCCCCAGTCTGTCTGTACATCCAGGGTTGCCCCATCCCAGGTGTAGAATCTGGCACTTTCCCTTCTTGAATTTCACGTGCCTGGTGATTGTCCAGCCCTCTAATTTTTGGGCATCTCTCAGCAGGGCCTTCCTGCCCTCAAGGGAGTGAACAGTTTCCCCCAGTTTTGTATTGTCTGCAAACTTGCAGTCCTGTATCCAAGTCATTTATGGAGACATTGAAGAGCACAGAGCCGAAGATGGAGCCCTGCCAAACCCCACTAGGAACAGTGGGAGACCGTTCTTGGAGAAGGGAATTCAGGGCTCGAGAACCCTCCTGACCAAAAGGCCACAGCACCTTTCCTTCAATGGGGCCAGAAGGATGTAACTACTGGGAAAAAACAGCCCAAATGGCTGGTGGATTCTGCAGCATGACTGCACAGAAGAAGACTTCATGTTGTTTCAGAAAGATTTGGTCCTGATTTTCCAAAGAAACTCTTTCATTAATAAATTCCCTTCTCATGGAAAATGCAAATACTATCAGTCCTCACTCCTACTCAAAACAGAAGCTTCAAAATACCGGAATTTGACCCAGAATGAAAAGCCTGCGCTTTAGTAACCAGGCCCCTTTGTTTATCTTTTCTTTTGTTTAATTACTTTGTTTTGGATTTAATTTTCATACCCTTTCATATAATACCATGAGCTGGACAGAGCAATTTTTCTTTTACCAATTTTCAAAGCAATGGATGTCATTGGATTGATGCAGAAACTTCATACATAAAATGAAAAATATATTTTCAGCTACTAAATACATTCCAAAATACTAGCTATGGGGAAAAACGTGGGTTTAAGCTGATTCTCCATTTAACAATATCTTGTCCCAAATTTACATTTTCTCATTTCTCATGTTTGATTATAAAAGAACATGAGTTTTCTCAGACATCAGATGAGTATGTCCTCTGCACATTCCTTTCCCAAAATGGGTGTCTGTCACCTTAGCATCAGTCAGATCTATCTCTGACAGGCAATGGTTTTATGAAACAAAATGTGCATACATTTTAAATTCTTGAACTTTCTGTAGTTATCTCACTGCTGCATTAAATGAAAACTTGCAGGGTGATAGTGTGGTCAAACAGGCTAATTAGCCTTCCTTGGGATTTAGCCCACAGTATTAGCCATGGTCTCTTCCTCGTACACAAATACTTCCATCCCTACTGCAAAACCAAAAGTGCGAAACCTATGTCGAAAGCAAGCACAAGCTCTGGTCCTGTGACATTTAAATCTTCATCATAGCTGACCTTTTGTTAACAAGTGCTAGCCCTTCATGTTGTTTGAATAAAAGTTTGCTTTAACAACTTACTCTTCAAAAGTGTAAAACACTTCATGCTTGTTTCCTAAAAATTACTTTACTGTTACATATCAAAGTCACCACTGATAAAAATATCTACAAACCTCAAAGTAAATGAAAGGCAAAGAAAACAAAATATTTCTGAAAAGGTTATACAAATAACTGTAAGAATTGTTAAAGTTTTGGGGTTTTTTTGGTAGAAAGTTTGGGTTTTACTCTTAGGCCAGTCAAGCATAGCCCACTGAGGGATTTTAAAACAAGTTTTAAAGTAGGTGATTCAGACACCCTACATTAAAAGGCTTATACACTGCTGGATCTTCTGAAGCCCACACTGCTTGTTACATGCAGGCAAGAAGACTTTGCTCAACACTATGGCTTTGGAGAATAATACCCAGTTATCCACCATTTGAATATCCAGCTTTGTTCATATCCCGGCACCCACAGGTTTTCTTGGCTGCAGCATCTTGCTCCAAATGTTCAGAGCTTCTCCATCTTCCTTTTTTCCTTTCCATGCAACCAAGGACTGTGTCATAGCCCAGCCATGTCCTGAGCTGTGTGGGGGCACATGGGGCACACAGCCCCAGGGAGTCACTGGCGCAGCACGAGCAAGCAGGGGACCCCCAGACTCCTCTTCATCCTCCTGGGCATAACTGTGCCCCCACATCTCCTTCTCTCTCTGTTCTTTTACTTTGCTGAGGTTAAGGGTAGAGTTCTCATCCTGAGATGGCATTATTTTAAGCAGACAAGTAGCTAAGCCCAACATGAAGCAAGATGTTGATGACAAGCATTTATAGTACAGCTCTGTGCTTTGTGATTTCTCTCTGGTCTTCATATTTTTCAAGTTTTGCCTTCAAAGCCGCCTGAGCACTCAGAGTTTCACATTGATTCCTTTCGTGATGATTAGGTTTTCCCCTTTCCTTTTCATTCTTGCAGTTTAACCCACCTTTCTCTGCTAATAAAATTGCTCTGACAACCTCATCCTATAGTCTTGTTTCATTTGCAACAATGGCAGTTGTTTTCTTTTTTATTTGTAAGTCCATTATTATGACTAAACAATGCCTTTCAGAGTCCATCTTTTGCTTTAAATATCCTTGAGCTGCCCATGACCTTGGATTGCATTTTAATAATCTAATTCCCTCTTTTCCAAGTTGAAATGCTAAATTCTTTCTTATTCTCTTTTTTTTTGACACATTCATCTGAGGAACCAGGTTAATACACTCCAATTTCTTTTGGCCAATTCCTTGTGTGCCTCTTTCAAAATTTCCTTCATAAATGCCAACTCCTTATCCTTTTCTCATAATCTCCTTCCTAGTTCTCCCTGTAATGTTGTTGCACTTCCCTTGGCCTTAGAGTTTCACTTCAACACATGGCCCGGCTGCTGAAACAATACCCTGTGACCAAATGTTGTGCTTTAAACCAATAAAGTAGGTACAAGTTGCCAGCACTGAATAAACAGTAGGCTGAGGTTTCTGGTTTGCACTGCTGGATTTTTTTTTTCTTAACTTGTCCATGTTCTTTATAATTTAATGGGTGCTTTCTAACTTTCTCTTATTGCAAATAAATCTTCCAAAGGGCATACTCTGCTGCAGCATGCTTACACAGTGCAGGATAGGAGAAGATGCAAGTAGGGAAAGTCTCTGCCTATAAATCTGGGCTCTATAGGGGCTACATTTAATGCTCTTTGAATAGGATTATGCATTTGGCGCCTAGCCTCCTTCCATGACAAACAGACACTGTGGGTTATTGCAAGGGAAATCCAGAAGCAGGTGGGGCAAGGGAAGCATGACTAGAAGCTGTCCTACCTCAGATGCTGTGATGAGTACCAGCCAATAGGGAAAAGCTTCACCCCTTCCCTTTAGGAGGCTTATTCACAAAGAAAGTAGTGAGAAGGCATGTTATACCTTTTTTTTAAACATCTGGCTGGATATCTTCTCTTTGAGCCATGGTCAAGCAGTGGAGATACCCAGGGTGCGCAATGCCACCTGGACAGTGCCATCCAAGCACCAGCAGAGCAGCTGTCTGGGGTTGACATTTCAGCTCTGAAAGTCCTGACTTCCCCATGACCACCTGAGACTCATAAATACTTACTGACAACTGGCTCTGAGAGTCCCAGTCCTTATGGTTCTGTCACTTAAAAGAAGAGAGTGATAGAAGAATTAAAATCCTTCGAAACATAGCAGGCATGTGATCCATTGACGGTTTGAAGCCCCAGAGGTACATCGGAGTGAGAAGTAACTGATCATTATCCTGGAGAGCTGAAAAGTCAGAGCTGAGGGAGACGGGTTGTGAGTTTTCTTCCTATTCTTTTTTTCTTTCAAGTTTCGGCATTTTCATGCTGGTTTTTACCTCTTTGGAAAATATTATCATTCAAAAAAAAAACCAAAACCAAAACCAAAACCCAAACCCCAAAACCCAAAAACAACAGCAAAAAACAACAAAAAACTCCCCAAACAAAACAAAACAAAAAAAAACAAAGTAAAAAAGATTCCAACCACAAAATATTTAAGATTTCCTTATGCAACAACAACAACAAAGAAAAGGTATAATTGCAAGAAAAGAAGAAAAATATTAAAACTTATGCTGCCAACACAGCAGTACTGCAAATCAGTGATATCTGAAATATGGTCAGAATAAATCTCTCTGCTATTGCAGCAATAAGCCAGTTACTTCTTCTGTAAACCAAATTATTTCTTAAGAAAACCTTGAGGTTTTTCCAAACCAAGTCTGAAAAGAAACGTTCATTTTCAAAAATGCAAGATCTCTGGAATGTGTATCAGCCTCAAGGGTCCTGACTGGTTTATCAAATTTTACTCTGTTCATTTTAATGTAATAAAAGACACATAGGTGGTTGGAGATTGGTGTTCTTGTCTCTGTGTGTCAGTGAGTTCTTGAAGGGGTGAGTGCACACATGTTTGCTCTCCACCTATGGCTGTGACAACTATTAACCCTCTTGCTCTCTTATTTGAACATACAGAGAAATTGAGGCAAAGAACTGGTGTATACATATTATTGGCATAATAACCAACCTTTTTTTAACCTTTTGGAAAGTGGGGAAATGTTGGTGAGCTGCCTTGAAGTGTGTGAGAGGCTGTTTCAGGAGCTGTAGAGTCAGGAGCGCACCTGACAGGTGATTTCTGTCCCCCTTTTCTCCTGGCCCAGATATCCAAAGACGCAGTATCCTCCTGGAGATATGTGCCCAAATGGTTGTAGATTTTCCATTTAATTGTCTCCTGCCTGTCCAGACTGAGCATTAGGCTCAGCACAATTTTTAAAGGCTGTCCCAGAAACCATGAGGAACAAATTGCTCATGAGAAGTATAAGCAACAGCTGACATTTTCTGGAAACACCATGTTTCCATGACTATGGATTTTAGACAAACAAAGATTGTTGCAGAATTTTATGACAACTGTGTGAAATGTGCTAGGACTGCAAACTGGAGGATACAGTTAAGGAGTTATCCAAAGATTTTACATGCTCAGCTGTCATCCAGTATAGTCGCCAACACTAGTGAAAGACAGAGGAGATGGTGGATGGAGTGAAGTTTCTCAACTCTGTCCATCTTCACCATGTTGGAAAGTTTTCATGAAACCACCTAGTAAGCTAAGGGTACTTACATTTTGTTTTTCCTATATATATCCATAAGCAATTGACAAGGTTAGCTCTACAGCCCTTTTTTAGCCCAAGAGGATCAAAATGAAAATAAACAATGCTGGCATATTTGGCTGGTGGAAAAATTTAATTAAAATACAGGAGCACACTGAAATGCCTCCCCTTCTTCACTCTACCCTGGCATTTGCACTGGGCTACTTAAGGTTCTCTAATGTATTGATCTCCATGTGCTTCTTCAAAAAAATTAAAAATTAAAATATTTAACAACTTTTATTTAATCTCTGAGGCAATTTCCCAAAAAAACTTGAACCTTTTGTTTGAAATCTCTCTGGCACAGTGTTCGTAGGCAGCAGCGCCCCTGTTTGCTGTAAGCAGAAGCCAACAAGGGAAAGTGGTTCACCCAGAAAGCCAAGGGCAGACCTTGAACCTGAGTCCCTCAAAATTTGCTCGGCTCTTTGGCACATTGCCTCTCACCAGCCTTCTCTATTTGCCTTTCACAGGGTGAAAGCCCAGCCCTTTGTGCCCGTGGGTACAGCTCTGCTTTGGCTTCAATGTGTCTGGCACAGTCCTGCCTGCCCACGCTCCTTGGGCAGGCGTGAACGGGAAGAGGAGAACACACAAAGTAAGGTCAATCCCATCAAACATGAGACTTCAAAGGGAAGTCTCTGTTCTTAAAGCCAGAACTCTGCAGGTGGTAGTGTCACACTGTAGAAGAAATTCTATTTTCTTGCCCTTTTTCTGCTTCCATGGTCATAGTCAAGCAAAGATTTAGAAAAGTCGTAAGATTGTCTTATTTTCTTTTGTTGGGTATAAATGATGGTGAGGATTTCTGTGTGATAATATTTACAACTTTTTGCAAGAAAAAGCTCTCAGAGAAAAATGAAATTAAATGTGTGTGTAGTAGACAAGGGTAATTTCCTTGTATTCTATTTTTGGCCAAGAAATAGTCTTCTGCAAATTTAAAGGGGGGTTATTTTGCAAACTTTGAATTCCTGCATGCTAACATTACCTCCTTCAGTTAAGATATAGTTAAAGCACCTGCACATTTCAGAGACAAAACTCTGACAATAGCAGATTCAATTTTAATGGCAATAGGCCTCTCATATAGACGACAAGAGGAATTGACAGATCATGATTATCTTGCTACAATTAGCTGAAAATTCATCAGGTGATGGAATCCAGAATTCCTTGTTGGCAACCCCATGCTGTCCCTGTCACGTCAGCCTTTAGGCTCACATATTCTGCTCCAGAATCAGAGGCTTTCTCTTCTGCCCGCACCTTCCTGTACCCAGTCCTTCCCCTTCCACATCACGCCAGCTTCCTGAAGGGTGCCTAGGGTACTCTCAGAGCTTTTTCACCTTTTGGCACATCATTGCTTCTCAGCTTTACACTATTTCATGACAACAGTAAGTGTAAAAGTAAAAGCTGCCTCCTGGCCAGGCTCTGTGAATCTTAAATGTATTTTTCTGTCTACCCAAGTAAGGTTTGGGCCGTTTGCAATGTGCAGCTGAGGCAGACAGCAATGCCAGTGGGTTTGGCTCTTAGTCCCAGTACTTGTCTTCTCAGCATGGCATTTTACTGGTTTGCTTCCACTATCTATATGGAGATTTTTTTTTTTAAATGCAATTTAAGGTATAAAGAAACACTTTTTCAAAGCACTCAGTTCAGAAACACCTCTGCTTGAACACAGCTGTATAAATGAATCTTCAGATGATACAGGTGTAGAAATGCAGAAAAAGAGCTTTTTGGATTCAACATTGTAAAGGTTGTTCAGTCAAAAAAAGCCACATTAAGCACAGTACTTCAGTTTTATTTGAAAGACTCCTAATAAAATAAATAGATTTCTAGACAGAACATTCTGCTAAGGTTTTAGCACAAAAAGAATTCAGGGTATTTTGATGAAATAAATCTAAGTACTTAAATTTTTATTAGTTCATTTTGTAATGAAAAATTATATTATATAAACTCATCCAGTTTTATTCACGGGCCTAACTCTCGGGTTATGATTTTTTAAAATATCTAATCTTTTTTTAAATAAATCTGTATCACAACTTCCATTTAGTACAAAGCTCAAAGTGGCATAAAGAGTCTTTGTAAAGGCGTTATATTTGTAAAGAGATTACAATGTTACTATAATGTAAAGCTTAAGGTTATTTAAAACCATAAAAAGACAATGTAGGTCTTTTTTTTTCCAGAACTAATAAGCACTGTGTTTAACCTAATACATTTTTCTTTCCAGCAAGTGAACTGAAAACTCAGTTATTGCAAAATATAATAACAGTAATGGCTATATCTTGCAAAACATTTATCAGTCCTTGACATAAAACATTTTACAAAGAATATAAGCACCAGTTTCTGGCCATAAGAGTGATAAAATGTTACTGGTTGAGGGACTCTTTGCCAGGCAAGGGATGTGATGTGATGGAAAGGTGAGGAAATGCAAGGCAAGATGGGGGAGGGATCCATTGTGCCCAATGGCAGTGCATTAAGAGAGTATCCTCCATCACCACTAACAGAATCCTGTTGAAAATCTGATGTGTATTTGACGCTTGGGCCTGTTTCTGAAAAGCAGACTTTTTTCCGGTGTTAGAGAAGTGACTAGATTTCAAAAAGCTGATCGCCTTAGTGAGGCGTTACATATTAGTTTCTGTTTCAATATATATGGTGACTTGGCATGCAGAGCCCAACACAAAAGTTTCACATTTTTACTTAATTTAGTAATAAAACATGTTCATGACATCACTGTTGTGAGTCTAAAAATTAGGAAAAGATCAGACAAATAATTTCTTCCATTGAAATATCTAGAAAATTGCACTCATATCTGCAATATCTATAAATATTGGGCTCCCTGCATGAAGAAACAAACATATTAATGGCTAAATTTACGAAAATGGTTTCAAGCAATTCAAAGATATGAAGTTCCTGGATCAAAAAGGTTAGCCAAATTCTCCAGTAGAATATTTTCATATTAGCAGACATCATGTTCTTCATCATCCATGGTTACTGAAATAACAGTATCTGAAACTCTACTCATTTACATACTTTTTCACCTCTGCAAGGAAAGTTGTCTTAAATTAATAAATGCAAAATTATTATATAGGCAGTCTTTTAAATGAAGTCTTTTAAAAATCTTTTTAAAATCTTTTTAAAAGTCTTTTAAAAATAAAGTAATAATTGTTTTTTAGCATTCTAAGCCAAATATTTTACATATTGTGTTCAAATGACCATATCATTCTAAGACAAAAGACTAAGATTGATTAACACAAATTTTCATTGGTATGAATACTGCACATTATTTTTACAGTTGTTTTGCACTAAGTGTTTTAGAACTACAAAGTTTATTCCTGGCAGGTTCCTATATGAGGCAACCAAACTGAGGAGAAATTATATGTATAAACTATCCTTCAGAAAAAGACTGTCAATATTTTCATCTGTCATGGAGTGGAATGAACAGGGAGAGCTTCTCCAGTATGGTGACATGGGGAATAATATTCTCACTGAATTTTTAAACTAATTTTATTCTACATTGTGTCTGAAACTTGTTGCACCATTGCATGCTTGGTGTTCTATAGGGTTTTATGGTGTTGCAGGAAGTATTATTTATATCTAATGTAAGTCTATCTCTTTTTCAGAGAATTAAACACTGAATGTTTCCATATCTTATACGTATGCACTGGAGCCCATAATGTACCCAAAGTCCTCAGGCTTCCTGCAAGCTCCTTGAGGTAGGAGCCACAGAAATCAGCTTATTACCAAGATAATCTCCTTGAACACAGCAAGTTGAGCTGTCAGTTTTCTAAACTCAGGCTCAGGTGGCTCAGCGTCCCACCTTCAAGGTCCAAGAAGCACATTCCAGGAGCCAGCTTTGCAGCTGGACTTCTGCAAGCTGGGTAGCAGAAAGGTCAGTGCAGCTGAGGAGCCCTGAACTTCAGCCAGAAGAGCAAAGTGTCCAGGGAGAGCTCAGCTCAGACACTGTGGTTGTAACCACGGCTGGACGCCTCAACCTTCACCCTTTGGTTAGAGAAAGAGGATATGTGATTTGGTCTTTCGACTTGAAAATCCCTGTGTAATGAAAGATGACATTAATTTGGGTCAGAACAGGAAAACAAAGAATTCCAAAGATTCCTAAGGACATTTAAAATTGCATCTTTTCCATGTTCCAAAAGTAAATAACAATAGAAAAAAAAAACATTCCTAAACCAATCATTTGTTTCTATAACTGTATTGTAATTGATATTGCCCCTATAATCTAATGATTTCAGGGACCATCTTTCCAGAATGCTTTCACAGATGGGAGTGTTTACTCTCCTATTCTGCTAAATAAGAGAAGTGGAGGGTACGGTCTGCCTGTCAAGAGACACACACTGCCTAAGATTAGCTCCCTCCAGAACAGACTGCTTCTTCCTCTTGCTCTTGGATTTCCTCCGGTACTCAGTGATCCTTAAACAGAAACATTACTTTAGTTTGTAAGATGTCAAAAGTGATGCTGAAGCCCACCAAACTCTTGCTCCTGGAGCAGGAACCTGAAGCTTTGTGTTGCATGCCCTGAGATCTGGCATGAAGGCATAGGAAGGTACAAAGCTTTCTAGAGCCGTGTCGCAGGACTTCAGGTAGACAAACGTAATTCAGTCTTGGGAATGCTGTCATTTGGAATCTATCCTTGGAGCGAGCTACCTTCAGACTGTACTTGGAGAGAGCTGGATGATGTCACCCTGTGGGAGAACTGGAGAATAAGCTAATATTGAGGTCGGAAAATCATGGGTCCAGCATAACAGTTGCCTCCAGCCTTCTTTTATTTTGCAGCACAAAACTTTCTGGAGTCATTTAAAAAAAAGATCTTCATCATAATCACCCATGACAGCCCATGAAGTGCACAGTCACAGTGTCACTCAGGGGTCACAGCTGCACTGAAAAGTGATACACAGGGCAACCCACCCTCCCCTCCTCCCCTTGAAAAATGCAAGCACAACACCTACATGCTGTTTATATCCCAGATGCATTTTACTCTGGCCTGAATGCAAGTGAGAGACAGTCCTTGTATCACAAGGACAATTTCTTAGCTCAATAATTAAATTAAATTCAAGGGGACAAGTCTTATCATGTGGTTGAGAAATTCTGAGACTTGTTTTAAGGATCCATCCAAGATCTGTCATGCATAGCATGAGTTCTTAATACGATCCTCTCCTCTAGTCATCAATAGCACTAAATGCTGATCTGAAAGTGATGACTTTTTATGCTTCTTGTTGCTGAAATCAGAGCTATGACTCCTCACCAGCAACACAGTCCCTGGGAGTTAACTGCAGTGTCTCAAGGAATATCTCTGCTGCAGTGTTGCATGTCACGGCTTTAACAGTGGCTAATGGTTTTGCTATTACTTATTTTATTTTGGGATGACAATGATAGATATTTGCTTTAAATATAGATGTACTTATTCCGGTAAGCCGAAATGTAATATCAAAACTACTTGGAAGTATCTCTTTAAACACGTATGTAGAGACAAAAGATTTCTGCATTGAAAAGGAAGAAATTTTACCAGGTGAAGAGAAACACATGACAATGAAAACATATGTAATCAGTTCTAGAAATAAAAAAGGATTCTGACACAACACAAGACAAATATTTTTCCCTCCTTTTCTATAAATTACAATTAATTCTTTCTTAAAACAGGAAAGATTCTGCATTTTGGACAATGGCACATTAATTCCTGGTCCTTGATTGGTCAAGCTGTGTACAAACCCATCTCCATGTTGCCATCCACATGTGCTTTTCCAAACATTGTTCTCTCCCTGAGGCTTGAGAGTAACATTCAGTAGGAATGGCTTTGGGGAAAGCCTGCTGCTGCAGAGACCTTTCATCAGTGTCCTCCTGCCACCTTCCCTTTTTACTGAAGTCACCCCACACACAGCTCTGAGGAGCTTAAGCCTCTTTCACAGAGAGCTCCCTGTGCTACCTTTCTGCCCTGAGGGACGCATTGGTGGTTGGGTGCAGGGCAAATGTGCTCAGCCATCAGTGTACGGCCAAAGTCTGCTTTCTGCCATTGCACTGCTAATTTGCACAAGACAGGGAGACAGAGGCTGCTTTACAAAACTCATTTTTATTAAAATCTTTGAGATGAAGAATTGCCCATCACTATGAACAGTCGCAGAATAATTGGCTACTGAATGTACAGCATAATCGACTTCCGCTAAAACTGCGGCCTTGAAGGATAATTGCTGATATCTTTTTGCTATATAAAAATGGCTTGCAGATTATGAATAAATAAAATGGAGGGAACTGAAACTTTTTTTAAAAAAAGTTCCGAGCACAAAATGTCTTTGAGAATAGTAAGTTACTACATGAATAAAGGCCATTATTTAAGAAGACAATTTCTTGTAAGGATATGTTAAATTATACACTAAATGACACGTTACTATGCCTAATACTAGAATTCAGGTCCATGCTATCTTAGATGCTGCAGTAAGGTAGCCTAAGAAAGTGAAGATGGTGAAAATCATAGTGTCTCCTCCTTTGTGTATGCCACTGTCAGTCTCCCTGCTGATGGCAAGGAGAGTTGTAGGGAGGTCCTGATCCATCTCTCTGCTCTCCAGTCTGCCCAGGCATAGGCCTGCTCTGGTCCAAAAGCTGCAGACCTGAGGCAGGGTCATGCAGAGCACAGGCTTCATTGACCTGAGTAACTGGATCAAGACCAAGCATTTATAACACAGAAGAAAAGTAAGTTCCTGTCCATCCTCTGACATGTGTGCAAACATGCCCATGGTGTCTGAGTGCAAAGGAAAATCCTTTGGATGTCTGTTTTCACTGCAGGGTGTGATTCAGCTTCTGTTTCTTGCATTCTGGAGCTGCTGAGAAAAAACACGTGACAGGTCCATAAGATTGATATTTCCTTAAAGTCCCAATTACCCATATTATTTGGGGTCTTTGAACTCTAAAAGAAGGACTACTTAAAAATAACAAATGTGTCCAACTAACAGGTCACTTGAGATAAGAATGGCATATGCTCTTTATTTGATTCTAGAAGTAGCTACAAATTTCACTCCAATAAGACCAAAAAATTGTGATAGGAATTATTGTAAAACTAATATAGTCCTTTAATTTTTTTTAATATATTGATTTTGAACTTTGTTAAATTTTTTTATTCAGGAAATGAAATTGATAACATCATTCAAACTGGAATAATACTGCTAATGTTTTCAGTGCACATAATACTAAGATTTGGTGGTTTGCAATTAATTTGACATTTAGAGCTGTATTGAAGATCAAATGCAAATGACCTCTGTTATACTGCCAAATCTGTCCAGTAAAGCTTGTTAGGAATTTTTCAATTAAGTAATTTTTAATTCAAAACTTTCCCTGGAAAATATTCAGTCTGGAATTCCAATTAAATGAAAGGGAAAATAAGTGAATAAGTTGTATAGAAAATACTCCAGGAGTAAGTAGTCATGGCACAAGAGAAACTCCACTTCATGTCCTTCCTGTACTCTTGAGTTCATTTTTCCATATTATTGCTGTAATAATTTCTAAACATTTTGAATAGGAATTTTTAAATATTGTAAATATCATTGTGTAGGATAGAGAGATTATTGATTTTGCAGTCTCTGTAGCCTGCCTATCAGAAGACAAATAGTATAGTCACAGAGCACATGTGTAAAACTGAACACATTTCTTTTTACTGAATAAGAGTAATCATCAGGCTTACAGAACAAATCTGAGTCCATAAGATCTGTGTCATAACTTCATTCCTTTCCAGAGCTACCTTTATGCATCAGACAAACAATAACACTGGTATCTAGTACTCGTTTGAATTGTGCAGTTTCAGATAGATTTATAGCAGCAGCAAATTAAAGGATGGTAGCAAAACATGGCAATGTGGTTTGTCTTTCTTTGTCCACTGTGCCCTTAGAAGGTTATATGTGGAAAGATAACTTGTTTTACTGGTGATTTCCAAAGGAGCCACAATATAAATATTCAGCTATCTCCAGTGTTGCATACTTAATTCAGTGTTAAATCTTTCCCTAGCAAACAGGGACGCAGTATTTACCTAAATGGAATAGCAGATATGACACAAAATTTTGTCTGATTATTCGATATAATGCTTACCAGCATGACCAGAACTTGTACAACTGATTATGTGACATCAAGGAAGGGAACATCCAACAGAAATATTTCTTTTCACAATCTTCAGTGGTTTGAAAAATGTATTTACCTGTGAGAAGCAGACTTTGCCATAGCAACTCATGCTTTTTTCCCCCAGTTGAGGTAATTCCTTGGAATAAATTATGCTAAGCTGTTACAAACACTGCCAAGAATGATCAGTTTTGTTTCAGACCACTTCCAACCCAGTATAAAAGGGCAAGAGCAACCCCCGCCAGTGAATCAGGGAGTACTGCTCAGAGGACTTGCTTGAGAGGTAAATAATTTGGTCAAGAGATATTCCAGAAACCTCATCCTCTCCGGCTACTGCCGCCAAGAGGCCATGTTCTTAAAATTCAAAGCCACTGTTCATTTGTCTTGACTCAGTCATATCAGGTAGAAAACACAACACATTTTAGAAGATTAGCAGAAGGCAAGAAATTTAAAAAGCCTGGGAAGCCTTCAATGATATGATGCAGGACAGGGTATCTCATCACCTGCTGCTGTTGACAAAGGAACTGAAGAAACTGCCTGTATTCCTTCAGCCTGTGACAGTGTGGATGTCCCCCAGAAACAGAAATTACAGAAAACACCAGGGTGGGGATAGCATATTTCTCTCTCTCTCCTTTCTTCAGGAAAGGGTAAACTACACCTAAATCATTCCTAATGGAGAAATACCTACCAACTCAAAGCACATTGTGTCTCCCTTCGATGCCCATCCCTCAGGCCAGCCTGTCCCGGGCCCTGCTAAGCACACAGCCACCAGCAGCTGAGGCGGGAGGTGTGGGTTTTCTCTGCACCTGAGGACAGGAAGAAGGAAAGGGCCAGCCTGCAAGGCTTTTTTCCTCAGCACTGAAGGGCAAGCATGGACGGAGGGGCAGGATCAGCTCCTGCCATGCAGGCAGTCCCAGCAGCAGCAATGGCAACAATGTCCTTGCAGGCCCCTCCCGCTTCCTTCATCCCAGCTTTTTCTCTACCCACACTGGTAGGACGAGATTCTGGTTGTGGAATTGTATCACCTTCAAACACTGCCAGGCTCAGGGGAGGGGACAGGCTCTTGGAAGGGGTAGTGCAGGCCTTCAGTATCTTCTGCAGAATGTCAAACACATGCCTGAGATCCTGCAGCCTCAGGACAGCCCCGTAGAACTGCTTCACCCGTTTTTGTCACTTGCAGGCCTCCAGAGACATCCTTCCCCACTGCAAGCTCCCAGTGTGAGCTCTGACCCAGGGCCTTCATCCCTCCGGGAATTTGCCGTGCCCCCATGCCTCCCCCAGCACCCCTTCCTCCCCCAGCACCCCAGGAGCTTCCCCTTCAGCCTCTGCTGTGCCTGATCCGTGCCCGGCAAGGTCTTGGCTCCGGCGGTGCCTCCCTGGATCAGGGCTTCACCCCGAGCAGGGCACATTTATTTCCCTCTCACACCCGGACAAAGAGCCCATTAACGGAGACATATGTCTGCACTTCCATAACACCTTATCTAACAGAAACAATCTTTCCTCTTAATAAATTGCTCATGGCACAGCCATTAACAGTGAAGGCCGTGCAGCACCACTATTTGTTTTCAGAATGCTAACACTTGCTTCTACACTTTCAGTGTTTGCCCCTTCATCCACTCTCCTTTGTGTCTGAGCTTCGGCTGAGCACAGGAAACAGTTCAAATAATTATTCCTCTATGTGGACAATAATGGATAGCCTCTCTATAGTTACAACTGAAATCAGCCTGACTTTTTTTACACTTCTACAATTTCAATTCCACAAAATTAGTTTGACATGTAATTTTAATCCAATATTACCTCCAGATTCAGAGAGAAATAATTAAGCTGTCTTTAAGCTAAATTTAAAGTGCACAAAGGAAAAGGCAGTAAAAACTGGTTCAAGGTTTGCATTTTAAAGTAACATTCCTTTGTCTACCTCAAGCTTCTTAAAAATTCATGCTTAAGGTATACTTGGCAGTAGTTTTATAATTACAAAGCTATTAAGCTTTCATAAGGAAAAAATGAAACTGTTTTTTTCCTAATTAGCTAATCATAAATTTTTCAAGGAAATAGTCTTCTGCTGGAAAATGATGATTTGAAGAGGCAAAATCATCAACAGTAGTATGCTGATTATAATATATTCTTCTTACAAAAATCAGTACAGCTCCCCAGTTAATTAAGTCTGTCCTTTGATAGCAAGTTCACTTCTCTGCCTGGATAACTCATATCCTACCTCCCACTACTGCCTTTATATATGCTGCACAGTGAGATGCCAGGAAATCAAGCAGTTAAAGTACTCATCACCTTATTAATTTTATTCTGAAAAGTTGAGAGAAACTTCTGAATCATCATTTCTTAGTAAATTTTCTAAATTCAGTGGGAAATATTTATGTCTATAAAGGAATATTTAGTGATTTGGATGAACTCTTCTGAAACAGATCTCTGACCTCGCCAGCTAATGCAATATAATTGTAGTTTAGACTTGTAATTCATTTTTCCAAAGACTGTATAGATCTTGTGAATATTAGCTTTCGATTACAGACATGTGAAGGCCAAACTGAGGACACATTCATAAAAATGATAGCTCTTCACTGCAAAGGAGGTAGTAATATCTGGCTTCATGATTATACAGAAAATTACAGCCTTACAGAAAATTACCAGCTGACTGGAACTGTAGCTTATTGGCTAACTGCAAAGTGATTTTTGGCTGTATTTTCCTCAATACACACAAGCCTTTCCTACTGATTGCAGAACCTTTCTTAAAGATACAAAAATGTTTTTCTCTAGATGTTTTACAACTCAGCATGAGATGCATGTGTTCCATGTGGGTTTTAGACATTAATGGAAAAAAAAGGCTTTGCAAAGAGAATGAGGTGGCTGTATTCAATGTACCGAACAAACAAAAACCTTTCTACACCCATTCAGCCACACCTCCCGCCCCATACTTGCATGTATCATCAGTAACTGAATTTCCTGTCATGAAGAATTTCTACCTGCTTTTGGAAGCTGCTATGAGAACTCTTATTTAAAACATATATTTGATATCTGATATCAAGCTGCCAAAAGGCTCCTCCAGCTGTTTTAGGCTCAAAACAAAATCCTTTCTTCAAGCCCCAAGAGCTCTGAAAGCAGAATCTATGTTTTTATTATCTAAACTGACTTAGGGATTTTGCTAGCAATAACTTGATTGATTCTTGAATACCTAAAATACAACAACAGCTATCTTTCTTCTTGATCTGTAAAACTAAAGATGACAAGTTAAAGGAAGAGAAAAGAGAAAAATACAAGAAATCAGTGTATCTCCAATGGGAAAGGTTTCTACTGCTAAGTAGAGTGAGAAAGCAGCAACTGGGTAGTGAAGACAGGAGACCTTATGAAAACATTTACTTGTAAACCCCACAATGAAGAAAGGACTTTTTCTACTATTTCCTATCCCCAGAAGAGACTTATCCTACTTCTCAGGTGTTATATTCCAAGCTGATCTCAATTCTTTCCCCATGTTCCTAAAATAAAAATCTAAGAGAAAAAGTCCCATTTCCCTTGACTAGCAGTACTCCAAAATAAGCTGTTTCCAAAAACAAAGGTGTTTCATTGAAGAGGTCCATTGTTCCTCCATTCTAGTTCTGTGTTTTTCATTGCCTCTCAGTCACTGTGCCTGGAGAATGTGAAAATGACCTTGATACCATAAAAGTAAAAAAGACAAAAAAATTCATGCTCCTCTTTACTATTCATTCAAATAGCAGGAGGGATGCCCCTCTTTTAGTATTCATTTTCAAACACTATTCATTTAGTGTGAGACTCTGAAGACATTCTTGGGCACCTGATCTGCAGATAAAGCTGCCCTTTTTGCTGTACCACATTTCTCCACCACTGTGCCTCTGGACTCAGAGAGCCAGAGATGGATGGGAGTTGCAGCCTTGAATTTTTACATCAAGAGGGGAGCACAATTGAGTAATGACACAGCACAGGAAAGCAAGAGAGAAAGGAATCTTTGCAGCATGTTCCCTCTGCCATTTAGGTACCTGTTGCCTTACAAGCACAGTTGCCTTGAGCAGCAGAGTATGAGGGGCACCCCTGAATGGGGATACCCCACATCTGAGCTGCCCCTTTTGAGCTGCTGCATCTCTCTCTTGCTTTCAGCATACTTTCAGTTGGTTCAGATGAGCGTGAAGCAAATTCTCTGTTTTTATTCATCCTGTGTGGTTTGGTTCTCAGAACAGTTTTGGCGTACGTGAGCTGGGTTCCCTTTGGAAACTCAGTCCAAGAGCACTCCACAAAGCTTTTCACTGGAGAGCCACTCCAGCTCCCACTTTGCTAAATGAACCCATTCTGAGCAGCACCCTCCATCCCTCCTTGCAGAAACCACAGGGGCATCTCCTGTCACTGAGGTCCTTTCTGGCTGGGAAAGGACACAGTGGGAAAGGCAGCTTTTTACTTTGAAGGTGGAACTGTCCTCTGCCCACTGGACTGTGCAGGAGAGTGGGAGCCATTTCAGTAGCTGAAGATGTGTCTTGCAAAAACAACACAAGCTGTAAGGGTGCTAGTGGCCCATTGTGAGGCTGGAAGAGGGCTGAGTTTTTTAATATGGTTTCAGGATGGGATAAATTAATGATTTCTTCAAAGGGTGAAAAGAAGTGTGAGGTGGATGGGACTCATAGGAGGACACAAAGCAGGCCTGTTGCTCAGGAGACTCATTCCCTTCTTCCAGAGCCTGAACAGCTTTGCACCACCCTCTGTCTTTCTACTCCTTGCCAGGTTTCCCATTGCCAGTCTCTTTTTCTGGCACCTCCGTGCAGAACTCCAAGCAAGTGCCCTTCTGTGTCTCACACATGGGCTCACTTAAAGAGGCCCTGGCAGTCGCATTCACTAAAAAGATTAATTTTCCCTCAGCCCAGGACCGAGTATAAAGACGAAGACTTGCAAATGGAAGGAGTAGGTAATGCAGGCTTACTGAGGTGGCTCCTCTAAAAATACTTGGGAGTGTAGTTGAGCCTTCTCACATCTGTGTGTGAGAAAGCCTGGGGATGAGCAATGAAAGTTGCAAAGAGATGACTTCTTGTCCAACTGAAAATGTGAGGCGTGAAGATAAGTTGAGAAAATTCTGCAACTATGATATGGAAAATAGCCACTGCCTAAGGAGAAATAATATGGATTTGATAAGATCATGTCAGGCTCTGTCATTTTCCTTAGGAAGAATTTAACTCTGAGAAAGATGTGAGAGTTACAGGAAAATCAGTTTGGGTGAGTAAGTTCAAGGTTGTGAAAAGATATCTTCTTCAATGAAGCAGCTAAAAGAGAGTTTTCGTAGTTATAAAGGGAGTAAAATTAAGAGGACCTGGAGACTCCTTTCCTTAGAGAACAATAGGAGAAGTAAAAACAGTTCTGCAGGAAAATATTTGGCAGTCCTATGTCAGTATTGTTAATATTTCAGATTATATCAATTAATTATTATGTAAATAGCTATTTAAGCTAAATGACAAGTCACTGTGATTTATTATGAACACTGTACGTGTAACCACAGATGCACAGCCAGCTTGACTCTGATAGAATAATGAAGGCCCAAATTAATAAATGATGATGAGAGATATTGTTGACTGACATGTCTTCCATTTTGGAGGCTGGCTTTAGCCAATTTGGCCTTAAATGAAAGAGAAATTATTTTCAATCTACATATCCATTCTGTTTTGTTAGCAGATTGTCTACTTTTGTTTGCAGAATTGCATGAGTTCCTGATGACAGCTGACTCACACATACTGTAAACTAAGAAATATCAAGTAAAACGCTGTTTGGCAGCAAAGTAACTAAAACATATAATCGCCTAAATATTGACACTTGACTTTTGTCATATGACCAGCAGCATATTTTTTATGTGTCTTTTTCTTTTCATGATGAATCTAAAGTGCTTAAGAACCTGTTGGTGAGCAAGCAGTATTTTGTGTACTGTGGACATGTCTCCAATACTCTAGATTTCAAAAGCAGCATGGAAGCAAGGGATTGAATTGAATTGAAGAGAGCCTGCAGCTGCTCAGAGCAGCCACCAAAACACTGAGGTTCTCTAATAAATGATCCATATTGCTTTAGAGATGGAAAAGAGACAGACAGAATAAAGTATCAAAAACCTAGGGCTTCCTAGCTCTATAGTATCCGCTATTTAATTTGAGCTAATGTATGTGAGGACATAATTCCAAAGCAGGGAGGAGAATAAAGATGAGACCAATCAGTTTTCTCATCCATATAGAGGAAAGAAACATTATGCCTCATGTCATCTTTAAAAGAAAAATTCCTTTAAATATCTGATACTACCATCATGCTTGTATACAGATTGTATTTATTCTCAAATGTTATTTTTGTAACATTATCATGCAGAAATTATTAAAGAGAATTTTATATAGAAAGAGGAACTTTCTAGTCAGTTAAACACACAGGTTTTCTGAACTCTATTTTCAGTTCATAAGCATGGAAAGTGGATCTGCAGATGTGAACTGCAGGATGAGGAGCCAAGCATCTTAATATGCCTAAGAAATTATTTCTCACTTTGAACTGTTAAAGGAAAATTATTTTAACTGAATAGTTTTTTTGATGAGAGTTAGATTTAATGACATGGAAAATTAGTTAATATATTTTAATTTTACCAGATCATTCATTTTGGTATTATAATGTTTTCTTGTGACATTTTGATGAAATTAAAATTTCATTCAATTTTAATGTAAAGACTTTTAATAAAGCTTAATAAAACGAAACTAAAAATAATATTTGTGAATTGTCAAAAAGCTGAATTTTCCTTGGTTTTGACCTCATTAGAGTTGAAATTTTGCCAGCCAAACAACCAACCAATCAACCAACTAAAGGAATCAATTAGTTTCACATGCTTAACTTGGAAGAGCAGCAGGAAAGCCGTTTTGTATGTATCTCAGTGGTATAGTAAGGGATAAATGCTAATGTTGTAATAACGTTTATTCTCTTCTCACATGCTTCATACATCCTAGTTGATTTTCTCTTTTCTGTTGCACGACAAACATACCTCACCATTAAAGAAATTGTACGGTGTCATACTCCCTTAAAATTGTAAATCCCACAAATCTTTTTCCAAATTTGCTTTTTTCCCTTCACATTATCATATGTGGTTGTAACTATGTTACCACAATTGCCAAAATGATGTCAAATTAAATCAGTCCTGAGTTTAAGTCCTTCAACACTGTATTAGGATAATTGTCAAAAAATATGGAGACTTTGAAGAGCTACTACTAAAGTGAAAGATGTGTTGCTGTTCTTAGGATACTGTTCTTTCATTTCCTAACGGAGCTCAGTTGTACCTCCTCTGACTAAATGGATCTTAACAATTAGAACTTGACTGACAATACCTCAAATGGCTTTACTGGGAGCAAAGTCAAATGATGAAAATCACTTACAGAAAAAAACCTGATTCTTCTAACTGATGTAGATTCTAGGCCACTGCATTTTCAAGGTAAAAAGATATTTTTAAGTATACTTTTAATTTTCAAAACACTGAAAATGGTGTGAAATGTATGTTCTGATAATTTTATTGTTGATAGTCTGTGCAAGAGGTGTATATAGAAGGATTTTGTTTATGTTTAAAAACCACAGGCAGTCCTAAAATATCTGATGGGACTATTGAGCTTTTCTGGTTGTCATTAACACTGACCCACACACATGTGATCTGGGCTATGCTGTGCTTCTGGCCTCCTACTAGAAGCGCAGTAGAAGTAAATGTCCTTAAGGAATAAAGCTGGCATGTCTCAAAGAGGTGCTATTTTTCCTCCTACTCCTTGTTTTTATGCTTGATGATACAAAATCACAGTATCCTTTTGTAAGCCAGCGCTGTTTTGCTGTGACTGTGAGCAAGCAGACCACCAGCAGCTCTACGGCGCAAAGCTGCCACAACTGCACAGGCTCTTCAGTCTCTGCTGTCCTTGAGGATCACAGAGCCTGGGCATGCTAGGAGCAGAGACAGAAGCAAGAATTGGATAGAAATGGTAATTCCTACTACATGGTCAAGTTTGGCAGAGTTAGGCTCAGCTGTAAATGCTACTTTTCCTGAGAACGCATTTATATTTTTTACAGCATTTCATTAAATGAAAGAATAGTTTTATTCATTGCTCCTGATATAACAGTTTCTTGTCCAGCTGCAAAGGAAGCTGAACTTCACTGCAACTGCTTTTTGTTTCTGTGGAAGCTATAACACATTTACCTTCACATGGTTTACGCAAGTATGATAAGAAATTTATATAAAAGCACTGTTTTATCTTTCTTATGCCCCTAATGTCAATATGCTGTGTGAGGGAGGAAACTGAGAGGAAATTGAAGTTTTCCTCTGAAAGATCATAAATCTAGTTCTGTTACTCATTAATGAATTCCATGTAGCTCTTAATTGCCGGTAGATTTGCTGTGTAGAAAAAGAGCATGATAGAGATTCAGCAAGACACACAGGCAGCAGGCAAGCCACAGGTGTGACTGTAGCTTGCTAAGGTGCCTCATAAATATACTGAAAAAGTATAAAAATTTTGAGGGAACCAAGCCTACTTGGCCTGCATTTGTCATCAAACTGATATTAAAGCCAGAAGTATTTTCTACTTAGGATAAATCCTCAGAGGAAAAGAACCCTCTGCCTGTTAGGATCAGTTTGGTGATGAAGTTGACCTCCTCACTGCTTTATCAGCTGCTGGATTTGTGAGGGCTGGTGCTTAGCTTGTGGTCCTTTTTGTGGAAACTGCTGAAAGAAATAATCATAAAGACAAAGCAGTTTTTCACGGACTCACACATCTCATCCATAAAAATGGAGAGTTTTAGGCCATAAGTAGCTATTTGAATAAGCTATATGATATATACAATTGCAAAAGCCTAGTATGTCCTATCACTGAGAATTACAGCCCTGGTGCCTGTGAGAATCACAGAATCATCTAGGTTAGAAAAGGTCTTTAAAATCATTGAAACCAACAGTAATATATTTGGAATGGCTATAATGTGAAAAGATGATCTTAGCTGAGTTGAAGATGAAGAAATTGCATGTTTTGCATTTTGATAAGAGGTACTGAAATAACGTACAGAAACAAACAAACAGGAGGGGGATGAACTGCAGAATGACAGAAGATAGCAGGGGTTTTTGTTTAAGTTGCCTTTTGGATCTAACAGAGCTGTTATTGGCAAGACAATGAAGAAACACATTTTCCAAAATTTCTTATCACATCCAGTGGGTACAGGCTAGAACAACTAACATTTCTAACCCAAACAAATATGGGCTGTTTCCAAAGGCAGACCAGTTAATTAGTTTTCACATCAGTACTTTTCAGCAATGGCAGCGAGAGCTCTGTTGTATCACTCTTGGGTTTATGCCTGACAGCAGGAGAGGGAGAGTTATGTGAAAACCCAGGATCCTGTATGCTTTATGATATCCGAATTGCTGCTAGGCACTGGATGATGGGAGCGCTGTGTGAAACAGAGCTCTGCAACATGCATGCTCTCTGTCTCGAGTGCTGCCCAGGCTCCAGAGTGTGTCACCCACAGGGCAAGTAGAAGGAGACAAAGGCAAATTCACCTAATGCTTCATCTTGCTTGAAACACACTGTGTGCTTTGTTTTAATCAGGACCTTAATGCTAAATCATACAAAGACTGTTTGAATGTCTAAAGCACACTTCTTTTTTTTTTCTTTTCTTTTTTTTTTTTTTTTTTAATACAGGGAGTTATATAGAAAGGATTAAACAGATAAACACTGTAAAGTGTCTTGCAGCTGGGACAGCTGGGGGCTCATGGTTCTCTCCTGCTGTGCATGGATGGGCTTTGCTGTTCTGGAGTTGCCAAATGAGCAGGCTGCCATGAAATGTCAATATTTTGTTACATCCTTTTCTTTTGTCTGTATTTTAAACAAATTTTATTCACCCAATTGATAAATTAACTGAAGAAGTTGGAGCTGTAGCAACAATAGATATATGACCACCTCTTCAGGACAAAAAACTGGGTGAACTGAATATGGTTTATCTGAACAAACTCTCTTTATTTGCTTGGTAGCAGGACAGGACATACAGGTGTTACAAAGGAAGTGGGCATCTTGAACATATGGTGCGCCTCATGTTTGCTTTCCCCTGCAGCACAGACTTAGCCTTTAATTTTTGCTTCCAGCTCAGCTGTGGCTGCTTGGGTTTATCCCCTTGTTCCCATCTACCATCCCTTCTGTTTGTTTCCACCATCATTCTGCAGAAGAAAAGCTGAGATAAAATATGGGTTTCATGTTGGTCCTTCAGTCTTTGCTTCTGCTTGTTTACTCAGTTTCCAGAACTTTGTAATCTCTTTTACAATTTTTAATTCCTCTCAATTTTTCTTTATTTTCTGTTGACCTTGATGCCATTTCATCCTCGGCTCCTCCTTTTGTTAACTAATGTAACTTGGAGATGAACTTGGAGATTTGGGGGTTTTTACAGTTCTTTGTTGAGCTACATGAGAAAAACTGAAAAACTGGATTAGAAATTTGGTTTTTCACCATTTTAGCTTGTTGAGGACTAAGATTTGTATTCAGATTGATTTTCAGTTACAGTGGATCTACAAGTCAATAATCTCGCTGATAAAGTATGGCTTCAAAACAGCAGGATATTAAGCAGTCTGAGTTAGAGAACAGTTTGGATCCAAGAATCAGAATGTTCTTTTGAAAAGATAAGAGGGGTTCAACACAATTCAAAGGCATCAAGTGAAGCAAAGCTTTTACAGTTGTTATGCTTTTCATTACCAGAGAATTCATTGGCAATGACTAACTGATTTATTACTTTCTTTTTCTCATTTGGAAAAAAACACATTAACTTGGTTGCAGGTGGAGAAAATTTACTTGTGCTGGCATAGGAAAAGATTTTAAACATTGCCATTGAAAAGTGCATGGTTCCATACAAAATGTTGTTCTAATCTTTGTAAGCAAAACTCCTCCAAAAATTAAAGTTCAGAAAAACTCACCACGATGAATGCCTGAATCACATCTGATTAAATCAGGAAATCAATAGTGGTTCTGAACACACCTCTGGATTAGGCAGAGGTGAGCATAGTCTTGCTTGCTGCACAGTTTCACGCTTCACGTCCAGCCACCAGAAGTGAAGTGCTTGTTCTCAGGCTCCTGTGAGCAGAGCCTACCTCCCTAGATCTGCAAAATGCATTTACACACAAACCATTTTGTGTAATTTTTTCTTCCTCCCTGCAATACATTAATACATGTACAAAATTCCTTAAAAAGCATTTTAAACAATCCTTATAGGAACTGATATTTCTTATCTCAGGCTGTGACAACATGTGATTTTTATTGCTATAGAAGTTGTATTCAGTCCTAGAGTCTGATTTATGGGAACCTGTAATATACAGGTATTGCTTTAATTAAAACCATGCACAGATACAAGAAAACACACTCTCTATATTGTGATGAACTTTAAGTTTGGACAGGCAAAAAGGTGATGTGATAGCTCTCTTTATTGTGTAATAATGATAGACAGTTTTTCCTTTTGTGTCTAGTGGTAACTTAATTTCATGGTCTACTGTGTAACTACATTCTACAGACTACTAGAAAGTATGTGAGAAATTAAATTATTGATGTCAGCATGTTCCTCATACAGATGTTTACAGAGAAAAAATTACTTGAGAAAACAATGATTGCCTTTTAAAACCATGAGGGCAAATTCATTTTCCAAGACATAACTTCAGAAACACAATAATTTTGAAGTTACATCAGGACTATATAACCTAATTTTTTGTCAGGCTTGAAAGAAGTGTACTTGGAGCAGCTCTGTGCAGGGTAAGAGCTAAAACACACTAGATTCCTTCTGCAGTACTTTGGACCTTACTGCAAAATACTGTTTCCAAAATTCCCCAACACCCCACAAAGTGATTCACTACATTTTAAAAACAGCTCTAAGTTCTACTGCTTTTTTCCTGCCTTCTGTCAACTGGGACGTAATAAACCCCGGAGCAAAATTCATCCTCTTCTGTACATCTTGTTGTGTACACATAGAGACTGGCAAAACCTGCACCTCTACCTACATTAAAAAATCCTTTAAATCTTTCTGTACAGTTTTTGCAGAGGTGCCCTAGCTCAAAAGGCCAGAAAAAAAAAATAAAGCTATTCTGCTGGAAGACTTTTATTCAGCTGAAACCTGGGGGCTCTTTAGGATTCTTTTTTTTTGCCAACACAGAATAAAGTAAGTTCAGGAAGTCCTTTCTGAAGGAA
This sequence comes from Acanthornis magna, assembly GCA_036785705.1. Classification (NCBI taxonomy): domain Eukaryota; kingdom Metazoa; phylum Chordata; class Aves; order Passeriformes; family Acanthizidae; genus Acanthornis; species Acanthornis magna. Next base: position 19,602,274 of record JAWUZG010000040.1, on the reverse strand, counting down.
GGTGAGAATGTTGTCATTAGCTACCATTTAGCAGATTGGCTCCAGCTAAAGTGTATCTTTTGGCATCACCTTCAAAGTCCAGGAAGAGTTCCTGTAATTCCCATTACACATTTTTAGCAATCTTTGATACATAGTGAAGTGTTTGAAATAAGATCATCCTAGTTAATGAAGAAATTTATTTTGGTAACTGAAATAAATATTTGCTAAATAAACTTGAATAAATATGTATTTGGTGGCAGGTATTTGTGATGTTTGCTAAGAAGGTAGGAAGCTTAATGTCTCATTAACTTTGTGCGTAAGAAGTTCATTACTACAACTGTATAAACTTTGAGTTTCTAACTGAAATATGAGGTCTTGGTGGTATAGATCTTTATCCGAAGAATGAGTCAAAAGATAAACTTCAGTGTCATGTACTAGAAATACTCCACCTTTCAGTTTTTTCTGGGGAAGAGGGGCTATTGCTGGCCTGCCTCTTTTTCACACCAAGGTTTCTGAAATCTGGAGTCCATAGGTCTTTGTTCCTAGGTAGGACTAAGCTGCATCTGGAGTTATATTTGAACAGAATTTATATTTGAATTAGAATAAGTGCCTTGAATATGCATCAGCTCTAGGGATCCACCAACCACAATCTCTGAATAGCAAAATTAAAAATAAATTATCCAGCAATGGACCATGACAGAAAATCTGAACCAATATCGGATGAGCTGGATCCCACCCACTGAGTTTTCCCATTGTGAAAAATGCCATCATCAGAGGAATGAAGAGACCACTACAAAAATAGTCTGTTTGATGTAAAAGAGAATTTTTATTGTGCTTAACAAGAAGCAAGAATAAAACTACCTATTTCGTCATATGCATAAAGAAGAGTGTTGGACTTTAAGGTGGGTACAATCCTGCACTATTTTATAATGTTTAACATCTGATGAACTAAGACGCAAAACCAGCTGCATGGCTGAAGAGACTTTGTAGACATTAGCTCTCATAACACCATGGTATCAGTTGATCTTATCAATAAAAATGAATTCCAAGATAAATGTACAGAACAATGAAAATGTAGTGTCCAATCCAGTCATTATGGAAATACTGTCTTGCATATGAAATAAAATGAAGATAATCACATCTGGAGACTGCTTAATTGCACCACACCAACTTTATAAATCCACACGCTATTGGTGACCTTTTTTTTCTACTTTATTTTTTTCTTTATTTCCCCCCTTAAGTGTATGTCTAACTCTGAACAAAGGCTAAGGAAGCACCAGGACCTATCTGCCTCATTTGGCATCTGTTCCCTGACCCCATCATGGCTTTTGCAGAGCTTAGATTGGATGAGGCAAACATGAGAGGAGGCATCTTTCACAGGTAAGCTCTTTTTATCTTTTTTCACTATCATAATTTCCATAACAAAAAACCCCCACCCAGACTATTCTTTTTTCTTTCTCTGTTATTCTGAAGTAATGGTTCAAATTCCACCCAGAGCAATTGAACTAATGATGTCTAAATATCAGGCATGCTGTTTTTGCTTTTTTGCTCCCTAGATGTACAGTGAGTTTTTCCTACTTCATGGACTAAACCATGCTGTTTTGTGGATTTCCACATGCCAACCTAAAAACTATGTCTTGTGCAATTACTGTGTGACAATAATGTGGTGTTTTCTGTAAGTGGAGGATTTGTGGAGAGTTTCTCCATTGCTGCTAGGATCTCTAAACTGGCTGTTTTCTCACTCCAGAAATGACTGCCTCACTACTGCTTGATAAAGGTTTCCTTACACCCAAGGAACCAGACTGTTGAATTATCTAGATGTTTAGCGATAATACTTGCTATAAGAAAAACTTTTAATTATCACAACATTTACCACCTTTTTAATGATACTAATGATTTAATATCTGGACATATTATGAACCTGCAGTACAACATATTACAAAACTCCCAGTTTTAAAACAAAGGACAGTTTTCTGATATGGTAAATCTAACATCATAATGTTCTCCAGACAATTCTCCCCTTTTTATGAAGAAAATCTATGTAAAAAGTGATGTAAAATATTATCAAATATAAGCTCTAGTAAAACACATATGGCAGAATCAGTCACTACATATATCTTGCAATTTAAACTGGTCAGAGATGGCCTGGCAGAAAACTTTTCATCCAAAATAATACAAAAGTTTCTGCAAGCATGCCTGCAGTTTATGTCTGCATGTATCTCTATACACATGTACCAAAGAAGGGCAATAAAGCTGGAGAAGGGTCTGGATCACAGGACTCAGGAGTAGCGGGTTAGGGAGCTGGGATTGTTCAGTCTGGAGAAAGGAAGCTCAAGGGAAACCTAGAAACCTCAGCTCATCGGTTATAAAATTAACCATTCCATTAATTACATAGACACTCCCAGGGTTATTTTGGTCGAAGTTTTATCTCTCTCTTAGTTTCTTTTATTGAGGATGATTTACTTTCTATTAATAAACTAAATATTTGTTGGTCTGAATTAAGAAAGTGTGATTTGCTCTGTTAGCTAGCAGTTACACCACTCACCAGCAATACAAGAAACCAAAGTTCAAGTCCTTGCCCTGATCAATGCACATGTGCCAAATTTGTTTTTGACAAAAAAGTGGGACTTGCAATCCTCAAAAATCAATAGTCAGTCTTAATGCAGACACTGGGAAATCTGCTGCTAGTTTGATACCATATTTCTTTCAAATCCTCAGAGCAAGCCTTTGGATAAAGGACAAAGGGTACTATAAACTGCACCTTGCTGGGTCTGCTGCGAGGTGCAGTAGTCCATGTTCCACTTACCAAATGCTGCCTTTCAGCTGAACAGTTAACTTATCACCTGCCTCCAGCACCTTCTGCAATGAAGCACGGGATTATTTTCAGTGTGAAAAAATGAGGAATTAGACCAGAGCAGTGCATGTAGCAGAGAACTAGCAAAAAGGTTTATGTCATTTAAATAAGACATCCAACCAGAATGTACTCTTTTCCTTGGATTTCAATAAGGAAACCAAAATAGAAGGCATTCCAAAACATTCAGATTTCACATTTTCAGATATTTGGATTTCCATTCAAATCATGGCTATGACTTTAGAACCATGTACTTAATATTTGATTTTGATTTTGATTCTCTAGATTTCAAAATTGAAGTCTTGCATCTGAAAATATGGACTTGAAAAAGAACACAAAGGAAGTAGGTAAGTTAAGACTTCTAAACAATATGAAGATTAACTATGGTTCACTACTTTCACAAATAAAACATATAAATTTATACAGATTTTTCTTTTAAGATGAGCGAGAGTGAACCATTCTTGGTCTGCAGAACTCAGGTAGGTATATCATTGGACATGTACCAGTATGTTAGAGTACCTTTGCAAATATTTCCCTATAATCTTTTGTTTTTATGATACTGAGATGGAGCTTTAATCTGCCAGGCTGTGTTTCTCCTGGCATAGAGTGATGGCATAAAGCTGATGAGTAAGAAATTAGTGAAAACTTGCCTTCGTGTAAGTGAATCCGTGTGTAATACCTTCTGAGCATAGCAAGGCAACAAAAGTTGTGATGCAAAAGTATGTGTGGGTAGGCAGATGTGTTGCAAAAACCTTCTTCTGAAGGAGCATATATTACAGATTCAGCAATGTACAAATTAAAGAAGTTGGGTTTTTTTGGTTTTTTTTTTTTTAAAGCAAATTACAATTTCTGGAATTCAGAGTTTGATCAAACATGCAAACTGGGAAAACAGCCTTTTCAAGCCCCTTTGCTCTTTTTGAGAAGAGCTCAGAGCACTGAAATAATGATGTGCTAAGCAATAGAAGTGGCGTTTTCTCAAACACTACATTTTGCAGGCTGCAATTTTCAGCCTGCTCAGGGACTCTTGATCATGCAAACTAAATTGAACTATTGCATGAACGATTTAAAAGGTGCTTTTATCCAGGGCTGAGTACTCTAGCTGAAATGCCCTAAATTAGACCATTTTGCTGGCACTATGCTGTCTGCCTTCAAAACCCTCCATGGCTATTTGCATTCCCAAGTTAAACAGGGACTATACTGGAAAGAATCTGGGGCAAAAGATGGAAACAAAAGAGATTCTGCACTATTTTAAAATTACCAGAAGACAATCTGAAAGTAAATACCTCTCCCTGGTCAATAGTGTGGAATATATCAAGTGGTACCAGAGGAGATCGGAATGCACAGTGGGTCACCCAAGAGACTCCTCTTACATCCCAAATGAGTGACGAAATCCAGCAAGATTATCTTACCTATAATAATTTTCTTTCATTAGAGTTTTCATTCACCATATGCAATAGAGATAGGGGAAAAAAATGAAAAAATCCAACCACAAAAAACAAACCATAACCCACATTTGTCAATCACTTGTATTTGGACACAAAGAAACTAAAATGAGGGTTGGATATTTGTGGTCTTGTACCTTTTTACCTCCATTGTTTTTGTTTCTATTTATTAATTCTGTGCTGGTTTCACTAGTGCTACTGTCCTTAGAAGTTGGGAGAACTTTCACACGTTTGCATCCTTGTCCTGCCAACACAACACCTCAGCCCGGGAGGATGCTTCCTTGGTGTGTGAGCAAAACAACAGCAACCAAGTGATGTCAAATATGCAGCAGGCTGCCTATTTAACTGGTCAGAAACCACCACCTAAAGAACAAAAAATGTTGCTGAGCAGCACAAAATCATATTCATTAAAGGTCAGAGGAAAACATGTCAGAGTTCAAAGACCGTAATCTACACAGTCTCCTAAGAAGATTAAAATTTCTTACAATATTTTTTATGCAAATAAATAATATTTGGTAGTATTTCATAAAGAACAGACTGTTACTGTGCATTAATATTTTGACTATAAAACAATGAGAACTAAATTAAGTCTATCTATCTTTATAAAGGAGAAAGAAAGAGCAAATTAATCCACCTGAGGACATATACTGCACTAACACAACATATGTTAATGGAGACTGGTGTGTATTCCACCAGAATGTAGGACAAAATAACAATTCTCAGCCTGGTATTAACTTTTATTTGCCCTCAGTTCCATTGCTGAACTGAAAAATTAGTTTGTAGACTTCTGTCCAGAAACATTGTATTACCCTAGCAAAAGATTTTCATCCCGCAAAGTTAACCTCGCTCCTACAAATCAGCTTGTTGATTGGTGAGCTGCTTCAAACATCTTTTTAAGTTTGACTTTTTCTCAGTTTAAGGCAATGGCATGCTAAATTCAGAGTTCATGAAACTTGTGTGCCAGCCTGCCTACATAACACCATGTTATTCTCTCCAATAATTTATAAACATATATATTTGGTGCATTTTGTACTTCAGAATTAAAACCTGCGGTGGGTCGAGCCCTGGCATTGTCCATCTCCCGAGCCAGTTCCGCCTTCTCAGAAGGAGGAGCCCCGTTGGGGCAGAGCCCAGGGGCCTGAGATCCACCCCGGGGGCTGGCAGGGAGGTGTGTCTGGGGCCCTGGACCCGCCCCCTCTTCCAGAACCTTCAGTTCAGTTCGTAGTGTTATTGGTTATTATATGTTGTACCCTCCCCTCTACATTTTTGATTGAACCCCAGACCTATGTACACTCCCCTTACCCTCTTTCCCATTGGCTGTTTCCTACCCTTAAAACCCCGTCGCCCAAGGCAGCTCCTTGGATTTGCCCTCTGAAGGAACTCTCTCCTGGACCCCCGTTCCTATTCCCCTACAATAAAGGAGTTGAAGGAGGAAATCCCCTCCCAAACCCTTTGTCTCCTTGGAGCCTCCTTTATCAGTGGCACCTGTTGTCGACCTGCTCATCGGGGACAGCCTCATCTCGGCTGGATCCATCCTGGCAGTAGCCTGAGGTGGGCTGAGGCCTGTGCCCTGGGCGAGGGCGGCAGGGAAAGTCAGGCTCACGCCTACAACAAAAGCCTACATTAAGTCTCAAGAGGTAAAAGACTCATACATTTGATTTACTGCAAAATTTGGTACTGGATTTACCTTTCCACTTCCACATGCCTTCCCAGAAGAACCCCTGTGATCTTTTTTTTAGTTGAAAACAATTCCCAAGCTCAAGCCAGAGCCAGCATGAGGAGATTCTGCAATCAGTGGTAGACAATCTGGATAGGCAAATTATCAGCTCCTGCCCATAGCAAAGCTGTATTTCTGAAAAATGGGGTTTTTTTGACTCCACCTGCTAGTATGAAGGAGAATCCAGAGATTAAAAAAAGCCAAAACACAATAAATCACCTTTAGTTAGGTAATTAAAGCAGCTTTAGCTCATACACCAATGCATTCTTGATGCAAAAAGAAAGTCCTAAGCAGATATTTTTCCTGGATAACAAAGAACGTTTGTAAGGAATTTGATTGATACAACTGTGGAAATTAAACATGCATGCTTCCTTTGGAAGCAGCACATCATGGAGTATATTCTGTTCTTGCAGCAAAAGGTAAACACAGTTACATTTATGTGGCCAGAGGACCAATTTCTGCCTAAATTCAGAAAAGAACTCTATGCAAAAGTAAAACTTTGGATGTGTACGTCATAGAAAATAATAATCTCTTTCCCTGCTGCTTCTTGGAGTGCAGTTTGCTTCAACACATTTGCATTCTGCTTGGATCTTCCAAGTTAGCCGCAAGGAAGCCTGGGGATCACGCCTTCAGCAATTTCCAGCTAAAAGAGGAGTGGGCTTTTCTTCTACTTTGTTGCCATGACACCTGGAAAATAATTGGCATGTTACCAGCAATGATGGCTTTCAGCAGCTGTGGCATGCAAGGATTATAGCCTTAGCAGATATATCAGTTCCCCAACTGAAATTTTCAAGAGAGCTTCATGATGCATGAGCAGTATTGAAATGTGAGCTCAGGGATAAGAGAGAAGCCTCATATTTTCATCTGGAGTGACAAAACTACTTCTGACACAAAAGAGAGCAAGGACGTGGCTTTCAGTTCACTTCTTTTTCCTGAACTAGGATACCCAGTGGTCACCACTGACATCTTCCACGAGTTCAGTTGCTCAGGTGAAAAACGAATTTATTAGTGGCCCTGGTTTTCAACGGAAAATTTTGCTTTCTGTTCTGCAGTTGTTCTTGCAACTCTGTGAACTTAGTCTGCTTCAGCTTGATCATCTTTGTATGAACTGTACCAAAAACTTCTCTACCAGGGAGAGAGAATTCTGAAACAGTTACTATTTTGATCCAACCTGGTTAATTATCCAAAACTCAGTCATTGATGTATAGTTTACGTGGGCTTCTTGGAAATTATAAACTTTATTTTAACAAATTTTCACAGTGAAAATTCCTGAGTGAATAAGCTCCTAGCTGAAGCCTGGATAAGAACATAATATGAAAAAAAAGAAGAAAAAAAAAAAATCATTCAACTGTTTTATTCTCCAGATTTTAGTTTATTGTTTGGGATGATTTTTTTTTTTTTTAATTGCAAATTCTTTGGAACTAGGGTGATATTCTGTGTGTGCATGCTCTCATAATAGCAAAACTTGAATTTTAGTCTTGGCTAGATTTTCAGGAAAACCTATCAGCTCAAAGCTCTCTGTCAGAGAGTTCTGCTTCCATATTAGAAGGGCAATAAAGACTGTAATAATTATCTAGTCTGAAGTACATTAATGATGACAATTTAAAATGTGATTTCATATCTTCCCCCCTTTCTGTCCCACTTCTCAAACTCTGAGCAGAGACAGCAGAATGGAAGGAAGGTGGGACAGAATTAATCGACTCTCATCTGCCTCTATTGTGCCATTTTAATGACAGATTCACCTTTCGTGTTCCTCTGTGAAACAGGGCAAGACAACAGAAGATCAAGTTAAATAAAATAGTAGTAAAAGTGCAAAATAAGTCAGAATGAAAGAGACCATGGACATCAGCTAGAATAGATTAAATGGGAAGAAGGGGAACAGAAGTGGACAGGTGGAAGTGAGTGAATGTGAAGCAGATAAATCTTAATGCAACCTGAGAAAATGCAGCAAATTTAAAGGTGCAGCAACTGAGATAGAAAAAGTAATCATTAAAAAGAAGAAGGGTGTTATCTCGGAGTACAGAAGCAGAAAAGAAATGGTGTCTAAGAAGGTGTAGGAGAATTATTCATCAAACAAGGGCACAGGGGGAGAGGACACAGGAGTAAGAAAAAATAACAATGAAAAGATTGGGAATTAAGAATGTCACTGAAGAATTTGAAAGCAAAACAAAAAATGCCAAAGAGCTGGAGATAGGAAAGAAGATAGTGTCAAGAAGCGAATGAGAGTATAAGTAACAAAGGAGAACATATTTGATCAATAGAATCAAACTGTGGAATAAATATAAGATATAAGCACACATATAAAGAATAACCAAAAAAGACAACAGACTTGTGCCATGTGAGTATGACTTAAGTTTGCCCTAAGAACATTCTTAATTTTTGCCACTGCTGGTGTGGAATTTGTTGATTAAAAGTACTAATATATTATACTAGTGAAAACATATTTCACAGTGAAAATCTGGGTATCCAGAATAAAATGGACTTGGTAACTACAGAGTGTGAGGACATAGCTTCAGATAACTTGTTTTCTGTGCTTCATTATGCTCCCGTACCTATGGCTTCATCCTATTCTGCTGATATATGCTGAGTGGTACCATGACCTGTAAGTGATTTGAGTGAAAGCAATAGGACCTCTTGCTGAGCAAGGACAGGATTGTTGCTTTCCCTAGGGTCCATAGAAGAATTCCCATTACTTCCAGTGAATAATGATCAGGCAGTAAGATAATAGCTGTGAGAGGAAATGACAGAGCTGCTAACTATACGTGATGAGTACATGCACTGGTATAGGTGCACAGCAATGCATTATGTTATATATAAATGTAAAATATTAACAGCACTCAGGAATGTTTCGCCTTTCCACCCCTAAGCGCAGATGAAAACCACTGCAGAACAATAGGATATCAAACAAATGCCTTAATTTTCAAAAATATTGCACTGATGAACATTAGCCACACCTTATGTCCAAAATGTATCATTTGATCTTTAGCACATCCTATTTATAATCTGATGTTAGAAAAGTTATATTCACTTTGAAACATATAATAAATTTTTATGAAAATCACATGTTACGTAGTGAGTAGCTTATGGATGGATAGCACATACAGGTTCCCTTTGTTTTATTACAGTGTAAATAAATAGAATGGGTCTTGAGGAAGAGCAGCTGGAATTCATTTAATTACATTTAGCTAATGAGCTTACACCACCTTGAAATTCTTTTTTCTACCAAATCAGTAAAATATTTAAAGATCTTTGTAGTGTAAGCAATAGTCCATTGACAAACTCTTTAAAACTTGACCTTTCTGGTCTTACAGTAGCTTCTGTTTTATATGGATAAAAAGGAAATAGTCTGTGACTTAAAGACATTAAAAAAAAACAAACCAACAAAAAAACACAAACAAAAAGCAAAAAACAACAGGAAATTTTTGCAGAACTGATTTCACTGTCCTGAACTGAGTGAGAATATTAATTTGATTCATCTATAACTTTCTATCTACTTCATGCACCAAATGAAATATTGAGAGAGGAAAGAGGTTGTTTCTTTTTTAACTGAAACTCTCATTTTATTATACTAATTTGTCAGTCTCTTAATATTTCAGAGGTTCATTGCTGAGCACAGAAACTCACTAAAGGTTTGAAATTTTGATAGCGAGTGATCAAATTACATTTGTACGCAAAAGATATGTTTACTGAACCTAACTTTCAGAGTTCACCTCTAGCGGGAAAAAACCTGTAGGTCACTCAAGAAACAAAGCAAGTAGATATGTAATGGTGAAACCAGAGAGTTCAAATGGCATGATAAAACAATCAAAGAAGACTGCAAAGACTGGATAAAGCGGTGCCTACGCTTATAACAGCTGGAAGCTTTCTGATTATTCAAATGAATTGCCTTTTACTATCCACAGTATTAAGTACTGAAACTTACGTGTTTTGTTAGCATGACTACAAAATTGCACATAAGGGAACATTTGGAATGATGAATCAAGAGGGGGAAAATGGGATATCGTAACGAGAAGATAAATACTATTATTGCCTACCCATTCCCGTCAAAAATGCCTCCTACTGAACTCCATGCTATTGGAAATCCATCCAAGCTTATGGTTTCTAACTGACAAAAAATATCACACAAGGATCCTCTTTCCAGACAGATCTTTGCTAAATGGATCTTCTATACCTATGACTAACTTATTTTTACAGTTGTTTTGCTTGCAATGAGCCAACATGCTATGGAGACATATTCATGAGTGAAAGTAACTTCATATATCTTCATACAGGGCTACAGTCATGCAGAAAATAGCAATCAGTCACAATAAATGTAATAAAAAAAAATGCCAGAAATGAATGTAGTGCTATGAATTTTGTCACACTGTCTGGGTTTGTGATTCAGCAGGATTTCACAATTAAATAAGCTGGGGCCTAGTATAATGAACTTGTGTGCTTACAGACAGATTCATTTACCAGATCCATCATGTGGGCGCCTCATGAGTCAGGGCTGGACTCCAGCCCTGCCACCCCAAACCACCAACCTCGTGGGCATGCAGGGAGTGGGCTAATTGCTTACAGATGGTGATACACCCTCATGTTCTTTGTCACCCAGCTGTTGTCAGAAAAGCAAAAGCAAAAGCTTCCACCAAGACTTCACTGAATTCTGAATAAATATTTCTAGTATTCTTTTAAGAAGGTCTGTAAGTGGAGGTGTGCTAAACTTTTTTTAGTTTAGCAGAAAGGTGCTGCTGTTATACCACCTGCAAGAGAGGGCAGTTGTGGTGGTGGCATCCTGACTAATTGGGGCAGCAGATTCCCAGAGTATTCCCACCATTATCACTGGGCTTTAACTTGTACTCTCTCGTCAGTATCCATCTGGGAAAAAACATTGAGTCCTCTTAAATTTTGCAGCAGTGATTAGATAATTCATTCTCAAGGGTAAAAATGCTTGGGGTTAAGTACAAGGTGTGGTATCCCAATGCAGAATAAATGCGTGAACTCCCCCCATCATATTCTGCATTAAATCAAAACAGGTACCCTTTCATTTGTTTAGAAAACCGTTCTTCCAATTATCCACTGCCAGTTGGCATCTGTATCTCAAAATTCTTCCAGTGTCATGAATTGAGAAAACATATAGGATCTAAGAAAACATCTTATACCTCTTCCCAGCAACAGAGGTCATATTTAATTTTATCATTTTTAAGGAAAGAAGCATCTTGAGAACTGTTAGTTATCACCTCTTCAAATTTGGTATTTCTAATGATATATTTTCTGCAAGACTATCGCATTTTTTGTAGTTCTACAGTATTTCACACATGGTCCTGAAACTGTGTAAGTTCTGTAGACTGTTGCTGTGTTGTAAATAAAATATCAACCGGGGGTTTACATAACAAAAGAAATCCCAGTATTTATCAACACCTCTTTCACAAGATCCTTAAATATACTAAAGTATCTAAGCCCTGTTGTAAACACATTAAATCTACTGCAAAGACTAGAAAAACAACAGGGCTTTTCTAGTCAGAAGTATATCAGAGTGTATTTAATACAAACAGTCATTTAGGTTGATGCATTTGCACTGTGGGCTTAGTGCCCACAGTGGAATGCCACAAAGGATAAAGAATGTTGAGGAGGATTTTTAATAAGCTGGCTTTCCAAATGCATCTCCAGCTCTGCAGCTCATTCCAAAACTCAGACATAGAAGGCTGTTACTAGAAAACCTGTTGTCCTTTGTGAACAGGGCCATTCCTAATATTAACTCCATTTAGCTATCAAAATATTTTCTGTTAGACATGTTTTATCTAATGAGAAGGGTCACTTTGGAGAGGAAAAACATATTAGAAGCCAACTTTATGAATCAAACATAACCCTAAAACTTGGTAGGATATATTATAAATCACACCAAAATGTTCAAAACTCAGCGTATATTTTTGGAAATTAAAAAAGTTATGGGGTAAAAGTCAATTATTTTTTGCAGTAACATTCTCTGGTCTCATTTAAAACAATGATGTCAAATAGCTCCCATTCATTGGGCAGGGTTGGAATTCAATATATATACTGAGATAGCATATGATTTACCTGAACCCTTGGAGACTATTATTTATATCTATTTTCCAAGCCCTAATACCTCTGTAAATACACATCTCAGCATTTTTTCATGCATGTTGGATCAATGTGCAGATGGCCTGCTTCTAAGAAAAATCCATTTGCTCTGGAAAAGATTCAGAAAGCATCGTTAATCCACACTCTACGCTACACTTGTTTGGTGCTCCAATAGGGCACTAGAGCTACTATGTCTCATAGAAGTAGAAAAAAAATAAGGATGTTATCACTTGGTAAGATTACGTCAGGGAGCGGAAGTTGTTTTTAGCAGGCTCTGCTATCCATAGATTCTCCCATTCTCCCATATCTCTTTTGCCATCCATTATTTCTACATGCCATAATATTATTCACTTCCCTGGATCTTTGTTCTAGATGTCCTAGAACAAACCATCATAGTAGGAGACCAGTCCCATTGAATTCAGAGGAAATACTTACATTCTTTGGTTTAAGATTGCCTGAATTTGTTGCTACCTGGTTAGTAGCACTGAAGATTTTTTCTGCAAAACAAAGGACATATTTCACTTCTAAGTATCTAATCTTAGGACTAAGATGTTTTCAATACTGGTATGAATTTACGATGTCACTCACTGATTTTCATATATATGTTACAGCCATTCTTGCTTAAACATTGTAATAAGATGAATTTCATTTCTCTATTTCTCTCACCTCCTTGTGCAATGTTTTCAATCACTCTATTACATAATTTCACATTGTAAAGGCTTAAAAAACCCCATGCACAGCAACAACAACAACAAGAACAAAAATCCAACCCTGAGGAACTTGTCCTTAAATATTTCAAAATTCTATCAACAGCAGTAATCTAATCAGGGGTATTAGGAACTGGTAAATCAGGATCCCTTGTTTTTAATTGCAACCTTGCAAAAACTTGACTATCTCATTAAAAAAATCTTCCTGTCCTCTTCGAACAATTAAATGTCTCTTTAACAGGCGGTCTGGATATATCTACATCTTTCTAACCAGTCTCCTGAAGGATGGGAGTGAATCAACCCTCTCCTCTGTATCATTATAATTTACTGTGCTCACCAATCAAAAACATCTGAATGAAATTGTGAAAGGGGAGCCACATAGTCTACATGCAGACTGCATACCTAATGTAAATTTGAATGTATTTCAGGAACAGAACAAGCAAATAAAGAATTCACCCTCCAAATGAACAGTTTTGTTGTTTTGGTGTGGTGTCCTCATATCATCATGGACACATGCATTTTTCATGAGACTCTTCAAGTCACTCTACATCCATCTTGGGGGAAAACACTTCACGGAAAGAAAAGAAATTGCCTTTTTGTTGCTTTGCTTCTTTATTTTGCTGATACTAGAAGGCAGCTAAAAGAAGACATTCCTGAGGAAGCTCAGCTGTAATTCTGAGAGTGGACACTCCTCCTCAGCCCATGCCAGGTCCCCTTTGTGCCTGGGGACCCAGTTCTTTCCAGAGGCTCCCATGGTGCATACTTCCCTTACAGGCAGTACAAACTTCCTCACTCCTGCAGACTGCCTTGGTAACCAAAGGGGCATTCGCATTTAAGAACAGTTTTCCATTGATCAGTTTTATCAAATGAAGCCCCAAATGAATCAAAGTAGCAACAACCATGTAGGATGCTGAGTGTGTGAGCTGAGGAGCACATTGACCCTTAGACATGCTCATGTCCCTGGTATTGCTATTGCTGCCCTTGGGGTGGAAGGCAGAGGCTAATTGCTGTTTTTGCAGGAGAAAGATTAGAGTTACAGTTTGGTTAGATATTACTTTTTTGATCTTCAGAGAAACAAAGAGGCCTGAACTGATGATACATGAACTTTGTCTTTCTTCTGTACTATGGTCCCCTGTAAAGATATACCTGAGCAGGACTCTGTAAAGTGAAGAGATTATTGGGATGACTGCCACTAGGGAAAAGGAAACTGAAATCCTAATAGATTAGAAACAGACATATATTAGAGGAGCAAATGATATAGAAGACCTGTATATATGTACTGGTTTTCACTGGGTTGATTTTCTTCATAGCAACTCATGTGATGCTGCCCCAGATTGGTGACCAAATCAGAGTTGATAACACACTGGGATTTTGGTTGTTGCTGAGCAGGATACATGGATAAGTATTTTTAAGATGGGGGCCTGAAAATAAGAATTAAAAAGGTGGAAATTTGAGTTTTCATCAATTTTGAAATCTAAAAACATTAGTTTCTCTTAGAGTCATTTTGTATGCTAATAGTAGCTATTTATCAATGTTGAATAATCTCATTACATGACATAATACTAAAAAACAACATAACTGATAGTTTTGGACTTTTCACTGTTGTTCCCCCCCCCCCCCCCCTTTTTTATATGCAGCTAAGTTGCTGTATCATAGGTTAATTAAGAGATTTATCTTTTCCTGGATGAAATATTGATGAAAGATTCAGCAGTTATGACTGATAAAGGTCATGGTAACATTGTGAATTTTTTCATTCTTGATGTAATCTTTAAGCCAAGGAGGGAAGCAACAAATTTTGAAAGGCCATTAGCAGGTTAAGAAATAAAGCAATAGCTGCACTTCCATTCAATTGTATTTGGTTCTCTCCAGATTAAAAAGTATACCTTGGAGCCCAAATGTATTACTTATATATATTTCATGATTTTTCTACTGCTGATTTTAAGAACTAAATAACGATTGCTGTCACCTCCCACAGTGTGTGTGTGTGCACTCTGCATCATACATGTGTCCCAGGTGGAAAACAAGAGTAACAAAATTTTTTTTTTTTTTTTAAACAAAGCTTCCCTCTTCTTTCAGCCTTATTCTAGTGCAAGGTTGCAGATGATAATGCCTGACTAAGATATCTGCTTTTTCATCCATTTGAAAACATTTTTTCTTTAAGTTGCAGTTAAATACTACAAATTTTCAAAACTGAATTTTTTCTAACTGAAAATCAAAGAGACTGACGGAAGAGGACAGAAGGAAAGGATGCAGAGTGGGAAGAAAGGAGTGATTTTTTCAATGAAGTAATGTTCTCATCAGAGATTGTTCTGTGACTCATTTGTTTGGAGACACAACAATAAAGTAGGACAGTGGGATGCTGAGATGCTAATCAGGAATAGAGACTGTTCTTTCCCACACGCTGCAGTGTCACTTCAGCTCTCATCTCTGAAACTCAGTCCTCAAGACATACATTCAGTCGGTGATATAAAAATAAGTCTTAAATTGCAGCCTTTACCATGGTATTTTTTTCTTTGCAAGTTTTATACCTTGATGCTCTTCTTCCTTCCATGTATCTGTCATTGCCTTTGTTCTTGCTGCGACATGGGGACCAGCATGATCCCCAAATAAGGAAGAAGTCAAATGATCCAAGTTGTCTTAGACTTCTTTTTATTTAAGCCTCTATTCTCACATGTAATAATGTCTCCTCAATCACTGTTGTGCTTTGGTGGGATCTGACTCAAGATCAGTCTTATCTGCTGTCTTGGTACTCAATATCACATAGGCTTTATAATGCCCAAACATGTACAGATTTGCCTGTCCTTTGTAGTTATTTTGGTACAAACACCTCTTCTAATATATCTTTATTCATTAATTTCTAAATACTTTGCTCCAAGAGCTACACTGAATATTGCTCACTTTGACTTCCATCTTATTATTTCATATCATAGTTCATTTCTTCAAGTGTTTTTACTCACGCAGGTTACAGAAATTTAAATAAACACACATGGTACTCCTATGGTTGTAGCCAGTGTGGCTAGAGTGGTGACTGACATAAAATAATGTACAGTAAAGGATCAAAGGAAAATAAGAATGCAGAATGAATTGAACAGAATTTATTTGTATTTCCATGCAAACAATTCCTAATACCAGCTGCCTGTCTGGCAGACTTATGTGCCTGTATATGGAAAAGCAAACTAAGTCGGTGTAAGAAATCACACAACAGATTTTAAAGTGGATCTCCTAATGATCTTTCTCTGTAATAGCTTAGCTATAATATGTTTCCCCTATTTTACTGGCAACCATGTAGAGGATCTGCTTTCTGTTCACATGCAAAAAAATGAAATCCAAGCAAGCAGTGAAGTTCCAAGTCAAAAGATTTCTCCAAATTTCAGCATGTCCACTACTTAACTAGAAAACAAATGTTTGTCAGATATGGCAAGGAAGAAGTTGAAGGATAAGTCCAAAGGTCCAAATTAGGTTCAAAGGCCCAAAAGGTCCAAATTATCTGGAGACGGAAGTTCAAATCTATCATCCACTGGTTTTTCATTTCAGCTGTTCCCTTGAGTAGCAGTCTGCATTTCCTGTTTGCACATAACCCAAAGCCTGGCACAGGTGGGCTGACAAGGGCAGTAACTGCAGGTGAATGTTATGCTGGGCACTGCTTGGGTAGGTGACTTGATGACCGTTGTGAAAAAGGCCTGGGAGAAGACAGGGAAGCTGGTGTGCTACAAATTCTAAAATATTCTTCTAAGTGCTACATCTTTATTCCAGGAAAGAGAATTATGGATTCAAAGGAAAATGAGAAACTAGCCATGGCTCTCTTATCGTAACAGCTTGGTGCATGTGTTGTTGAAATATGACAGATCAGGTTCATGGTTTGGGATGACAATCTAAGGGTTTATGTGGACATTCTCAGGTATCATTTTTCTCCCTGAGATCCATATTTCTGGCTGTTTCCCGTACTCTGGGGTGGCAGCTGCACCCTGTCATCAGTGCACAATGGAGTTGTGAAGAAGAAACTACTTTTCCTCTGAACTCTGTATGATTGTGTCGTGGTTTAACACCAGCCAGCAATTAAGTCAAATAAAGCAGGTGGAGGTGGGGATCTGGGTTAGATGAAGGTCCAGGTAGCAGGACGCTGGGCCAAAGGGCAGCAGGCCTCCATCCTCACCTGCTTAAGGGTCCTGGACATGATGCCATATGGTATGGAATATCCCTTGGATCAGTTGGGATCAGCTGTCCTGGCTGTGTCCCCTCCCAACTTCTTGTGCACCCCAGTCTCTTTGCTGCTGGGGTGGGAAGCACAAAAGGCCTTGATGCTGTGTAATCCCTGCTCAGTGCATTATCAGAGAAAACATCCCTGTATTATCAACATTGTTTGAAGCACAAACCCATCACATAGCCTCATACCAGCTGCTGTGAATAAAATCTACTCTACCCTGGAAAAAGCAGTACAGATTTTTGTAGATTGTCTTTAGCAGCTGACAGTTGGCATTTGAAGGAGGGAATGAACAGTGAGATGAGAGGGATGGTGATGTTATTAGTGTGAAGGACACTGAAGCTCTTCTACATGCAAGGAATGTCACTGTATCCTTGTCAATCACTTGAGTAGAAACATTGAGTCAGTTTGCGGTCTCCTAAAAACTTACTTCATCACTGTACCTTTAGCATCCAGCATGACCCTACGTGCTGTAGGATTCTGCAGCTTAGATCTGTTTCACAGCCACAGGCTGCATCCCACTGGCATCTGTGGGAACAAATCCTCACAGTGGTGGTGGATTCATTCATAATGGGATGTTTTTGGCAGACCAGACAGTGTCAATTATGGGGATCTCTCAGACTAACAACCACAATTAAAATTCATGGATCCGATAATATCTAAAACTCCTAGGATGTTTTTGACGAGCTTCTTTTCAGTGGTTTGTTTAATATGTGTTAAGAAATCAGCTCAGTGGAAAAAGATGCTTCCAGAAGGTGCACAGAGAGGCTGAACAGCACTGATTTTCTCACTGCTAATGCAAAGCTTCTTCACTGCTCACATTACTACCAGCAGTTACCTCAGTAATTATATAACAGGAAGGAGGCTGGAGACAGTCAGTTAATATTGACCCAAGTGCAGCACAAGCCTAGCAAATAGTACATTTTGCATTTGCTGTTGTATTTGTGAGTATTTGTCTGTTGCAGAGGAAACACTTAATCAAGGCTGTAAATAGAAATTTTTTTAAAAAAATTATTTCTCTTATCTAGGAAAGAAATGTCACTGAATCTGAGATGCTAACATTTGAGAATGCTAACAAATTCTCAAACTGTTCTAGTTATCTGACATTTCACAAATTAGTCAGTTGAGAGGAAGTGCTTACACAAAATTAAGTTAAAACAGCTACAAGTCTAGACATTGCTATTAGAAATGCTGCAATAAATGATACTACATTAGAATGTTCCCAGTCAAATTTTTTCTATCAGTTTCTTTTTAACAGGAGTTATTGACAAAATGCAACCTTTTATGGAATACTTAACTGAAAAATATAGATGTACCATTAAGTGATTAAACCACTCCAAATTAAAAAAATTCCTGGATCAAAAAAAAAAAATCTCCCAACTTTCATGTTGTGACAAATAAAAAGCAAGGGATAAAATAAGCCTTTCTTTCCAGACTAGACAAATTAGATTTTTATGATGCCTCTTTCACTTGGGCAAGCAATCTATCCAAATGGGGTCTGGAAATCCTATTTGTAAATATGTCATAAAAATATATTTTATTTCTCAAGCTTCAGATATGTCTTATTAAATATTTCAATTCTGTAATCAGTAGATACCAAACAAAATATTTTTTCATATTTTTTTCAACAGAATAGTGACTGTATGCAGGAAACCCACCTCATTTCTCAAGGAACATCCAAACATTTTCCATTTTAAAATACTTCATTTATATTTCTAGAAAGGAGACTTTTCCTTTCATTTTACTGTCTTCAGTGGGAAGGCAGTAGCTTTAAAGCAGAAGAAAATTTAGTGTTAAACAGGCTAGGTGAAATATAAAGAACGAGACTTTTGGTGCCTCTAATAAAACCATTGTCTAACTAATAACTACATATGTGCCCCTTAACACTAACTACTTTGGATTCCAGAAATAAAGATGTACCATACAATTAATTACTGTAAAGATGCTGTTTCAAATGTGAAATTTTAGAACCTATTTGCTTCATCTAAAATGCAATCATGATTTTTAGCTTAATTTTTAAAATTTCTGAGCATTTAAATGTAGCGTAGTGTAGAAGTACATGCATAATGATGCTGAGATGAAATTATTCTTTTTTTGTACCTGCTTCAAGTTATCTTATAGAGGGTATAAAATAATTCAGTCCAAATGGTACTTTATTTTAAAAAAGTTTTTAAACTTCCTAAGATCTAAGGTAAAATGTATTTTTTATCTTTTCCGCAAGAGCAGCACTGCACTAGCATTGCAGTGGCATCGTGGGATACTGCTTCATCTTTCTCTGATGTAATTTGCAATTTTGATGTTTCTTCTGTGCAACTACAATGAAGACATGGAGTTCTTCCATCTGGAGCTCTGTTTGCTCCATTTCCTATTTGCTGTTCTGCAAAGCAAAAGCTTGGAAGTCGACTCTTAACTTTTACGACCTCTCCCTGCAGTTGCTGAGCTGCAGTTCCACTGGAATGCACAGTTTATCCATGAAAAATCTGGAATGGGAAGTTTACTTTGAATTTTCCTCTTCTTTCCTCTCATTGTTGAGAGTTCTGACTGGGCTCTGAGTCAGGGTCACGCCTTGGGCCAGCCCCACAGAACCAGGTCGTGGTCCAATCCAAACCTTCACACATGGGGCACAGCAGCTCTGGCCTTGGCTTTCCCACAACACCTCTGCAGCTGCATCTCAGCTTCTCCACCTTCATTTTCAACGCCAATTCCAACATTAAATGGTACAAAGATAAAACAAGTAAGTAGTGTTCATGCTGGCCCATGCTAAACCTGAAGATTACGATGGTTGCAATGCAAAATTAACCAAAATACTGTGGAGCACATCAGGCTTTTACAGGCTGTGAGCTGTCAAAGTCTAAGGATAAAATTAATTTTGACCTGATCGCAAATGGGATTGAATATTGACAAAAAATGCTGTAGACTCTGTGCAATTTCAGCAGTGTTAAAGACCAAAACATGATGTGGTGTCCCGATCAAGACAATATCTGACCACAAACATTCCTAAAATGAAATATTTTCATGACAAAAAGACAAAAAAATCACTGTTCTGACCAGCTCAATCATGTAAAAACTGTGAGCATTGCCTCCCTATTCTTGTACCTTTTTCCCACACATGATATTGCTATTGATTTCTAATCAAAGTGGAATTAATTTAAAACATGACTCAGAGAACACACTGAAGGCTTATAACAGCAATGTCTAGTCCTTATTTTTCCTGGCTCTGAAAGCTGGCTTTCAGTTGCTTTAAGGTGTTCATAAAGCACAGTTTATTGAACAGACAGGTGGAAGCACCAAAGCAAGTTTTGCGCCTTGAGGCTCTGAAAATGTGGTGTACAGTTAAAAAGGAATGTAGCTAGTCTGGAAAACAGCTTTTAGTTATCTTTCCTAAGTACTTTAAAACGGATCATGAATTCTTCTAAGACTTCTTGGGTTTCTATTCCCTTGAAACCCATGAGTCCTTTCTTGGTGTGCAATCTAGGCTATGTTGTGATTCCAAGAACTCTGGGTTTTCCTTTTGTTTTTCAGTTTTGTTTAAGGTCTGCTTCACAAGCATAAGATTAATAAACTATGACAAAGAAAAACTACATGTCAAAGATTAATCCATGGGTTGAAGAGCTCTTTGAAATATATAATAGTAAGACTGGTTTAATCGTATTGTGATTTGTTTGTTTAAAGATTTTTGAAGAGTTTTTAATTATATTGATCAAAGGCTTGGGAGATTTTTTAAATGTTCAGACGCAACATTGATAAAGAGTTGTTTCCAGCACTTAGCTCCATCCAGCAGGAGCCATAGTTCATAGCTTGTAATTACATTGTTTCCTACATCCATTTGGCTTTTTGCTGGTTTTCTGATTAAAAAACATAATGGATATCAAATGAAAAAGCAGCTAATAAAATGAGGCAAATATCAATAACACATTTATCTATACATTTTCATTGTGCATATCCAAACCAAGGGAAGGTCTCAGAATTGTTCAAAGGGTTACATGGCAGATGTTATGGAATTTGATACATGAACACACCTGAATGTGCTGAGAGGGGCACAGAGGGAATGTCTGCAGCTGCCTTAGAGCACGACTGCTGCTGTGGATGGACACCTACCACAGAGCGTGTGTGCCAAGGGAAAACACTCTACCCTTCCTTTTTCATGGGCAGAAAACACATCTCGAGTGTAATGCGATTTTGTCATCATGTGCCTCCTGGCAACAAGATGGTGCTCTTATTGTGTTATTTATGAGGGGTGACATGCCTTTGACCAAAAAAACCCAAAATAGAGATAGCAGAAGTATCCCATGTACTTCCTCCCCCATCTCACAGACCTTCAGGGAGACTCTAAGGGATTCACTATGGCTAGCTGGGCTGCTGAGGTCTAGTGCCATCTCTAATTAAATTTAAACAAGTTAAATCGCAGCCTTTCATGTCCTCTTACGTGAATCAATCTAATTCTGTTCTGGGATTTCTAACAGTTCTGTGAATTAAATTGATTTTTACTTTTCCTGTTCATCTGCATATCTACATGAATAAATTTAAAGTGAGTCAGTGCTGTGAGCTGGGTTAGAAATTTACTTCATATGATTTCTCAAACTAGACTGGGAAATGTTCAGCACTTCCAGAACTAGGTTATCAAAACTTAAAGGAATTTAAAGAACTTGCTTTATTGTTGAGTCCAATCCCTCTGCTGTCATAAGCAGATGTAGTATGTGTGGGCTCTTTTTCCATTTAGCCAAAACAACTGGCCAGATTTTCAACATAAAATGTTGTATTAGGAGTCATTCAGCACAGATTTGCCTCTGATAGCAGAGGAATTACTGACCCCAGATTCTTAATGCCATGGGACATAGGCCTGACAGAGAAAATAATAGCCAGCATTTAGAGAACTTGAAATAATAACCAAGTCTTTCAGACAAACACAGCGACCAAAAATTTTATGAAAAAGAATCAGGACAGCAGCTGGACAGATCTGGATGTACTCAGATCTGGAAAGGACAAAGCTTTTTTTCTTTTTTTTTTTTTTACACACAATCATTAAAAATAGATTTATTGTACTTTTCCTTTTGTGTGGCTTAAATTTCCTGCAAACAAAAACCAGTATCATGTACGTTTCAGTAGTCATGACATTCATTAACGACCAGCTGTCAAGTAAAACTGTAGCAGCCCTGGGTATTTAATTGAGACAGGCTCCAGGCAGTTGTTGTGCAAGTTATGATGAAGGGCCTTTATCAGGACTGAAATGAGGGGATTGTTTTTGTCACACAAGTCAACTTGTCCCTTCCTGAAATAGTTCTACAGAATGTTATAAGGCCTTAATTAAACCCTGAGCTTAAGTCAAAATACATAAATAAATTGATACTTTTTGATTGTTTTGGAAAATAAATTATATCCTTGCTTACTTAACTGTTTCATTAAAAAATGTTTCTTATTTATTATCTATTGTATTTCATGTAGCAAAACAAGGTGTATGAAAGTGACTTGACTCAGAAATCCTATCAATCCCTGATAGTTTGGAGGAGTAAGTAGGAGAATTTTCTCTTGTTCCAGCCTCTCTAGCACTCTCAGTGAAAGCAGTGGAAAATGTGACTTTACTAGGAAAGAAAGAGAGATCAATATTTCAAATTATTTATTTATATAATTAACTGTCTTGAAATAAATCAAGCTGCAGCTCCAAAAAGCTTCATATTTCTTAGAGACAGCTGATCAGATACTTGCAGTGAAAGCCATTAGCAAATCCCATGTGCGGTATTCACCATTCGTGTGGTTCATTTATCGTTCTTTGCTAAGCAAGTGGTGGAAGGGTAAATAATTTTCCTTACGGAGCAATCTGAGAGTGTTTTTCATTAAATGTAGAACTACATGAGCTGCTTACAGAACGGAGAAAGATTGGAACTGGAGTTAACTTTCCAGGGCGAAAGTCATTGCTCCAGCACGAGAGACATTTTGAAAACTTTCCTAAAACCTGATCGTGAAAACCTCAGTGCCCCAGATGCACCAGATTTCAGTCTCCATACTTGTTCATTGTCTTCACCACAGCCTGGATTTTTTAGAGTTATGAACAAGTGTGGCACAATGGTTGGACCATAAAATATCACTAAAGGCTCTGCTGCCACTGATCCAAACTTTCAGCTGAGCCACAGCTAAAAAATTCCCTGTGTCAGCTTAAGTGCCATATGCAGCACTCTGAAAGCCTAAGGTGTGGGTGAAGTGTCCAAGGTCACCAGTAGGAAATAAGGTGAAGAAAGGCTACATCTAAACCCTCTTGAGGAGAGATTTAAAGGACAGGGACCCATTTGGACCAATTAGAGAGGACAGTATTCAATATGTAAGAAACATCCTGGAAGAAGGCACAAAGAGGTTTACAAAGTGGAGAGGAAGAGACTGAATGACAGTACCACTGGCACAACAACAGTGAAGTTTTGATTCTGTCTAGGGATACAAAAGTTGATTTCTGTGTGGAGCACCCATGAAATATTAATGAAGATAGCATCACTGCTACTGCCAAGTCATATAAGGAAACCTCAAAATATGAGGTGTATTTTCAGGTCTGTGTGCCTGCTGGCTTTAGAGCACAGAAGAAACAGAATCTGTGAGCTCAGTTGCCTTCCTTGTAGAGCCTGTGCAGCTCCACCCAGGACAGTGTCGCTGCCATCTGTGCTCAGAAGGGACCAACCAACCAGAGATGGCACCGAAACACCACCTGATGAGGCAAAATTATTAGGTGCAGAAAATAAACAGTCTCGTTGTGTATAACGATCCAAGCATCCAACCCTAGATATAAATTACCAGGCTCTCCCTGGGGAATTTAATAGTGAGGTCTACTTAATTGATAAGTGCTCAGTCAAGGGTCATATTTCAGGTTTCTCTGACCTGACTTGGTTCAGTTCATGGGATCAAACAAATTACCAGTAGAATTTTTTTAAGAGATTATGAACAATATTATAACAGATAAACCAAGAGCTTGAATGCATTCTGGTAATGCTGAAAGACATGGATATAAATATAGATATATAAAATGTTGTATTTATGAAATATGTTCATTTGCTGAAAGTTGTTACCAATGATCTTTGAGTACAGATTGAAGACTGATATTTTAATTGCTTGTGACATTTCTATACATCTACTCTCCATGTTTATAGATTTGTGTCTGCAACACAAATGGTGAGGGAAAGTTCACAGTGTAGTACATGTGGAAGGCAAAGTGTCTCTTTCTTCCTGGAAATTCAACACAGGAATGTCTCCTCCAAAAATAAAATCCCTGGAGAGAAAAGAGAAGGGGGAGAGGAGGGTAAGCAACAAGTGTTTCTTTTATCAATTCAAAATGAATAGTGACATTTATACAGTGTATAAGTAAAAATATCTTTAGATTTATGATGTCTCCCACGTCAAAACAAGTTATGAAGCATAGTTGCTATGATCATAAGCTTTTCTAGACTCTTGTCCTTTATTTGGATTAGCAGTCTTATATAGGAGGCAGCTGGAAGAATGAGTACAAGAAAAAATTAGAACATACGAAAAAATGAAAGCATAAAAGAATAGGAATCTTAAAGAGAAAGGAAATGCAGGAGCTGAAATTAGAAATGCATAAACTGATTTTTGAAAAAAAAATGTAGAGACTTTAAAAGAAACTATGTTGATACGTTGAAAGTTTACATGTAAATCTTGCTTAGCTGCTGATACCAAGCTCTAGAGCAGAACCAATCTTTAGATTCATTTGCAGTGTTTTTTGTTTTCTAGCTTAATCAGATTTAGTTGCTTTAGTTGCTTCGTTGCTTTCCTGCTTAGCAGGAAAGCAATAGAACAATTGCCCACTTTATATTATTTGCTCCCCTCTACATTTACTTTATAGCATATCTTTGTAGGATGTCTCCTCTTACTCATTTTCTCTCTAAATGAGACAATATTTCAATTTCCTTTCACAGAGTAGCCTTTTTGATAACACTTCTTATCTGTTTGTGAACCTTTTATTGCTGTCATGTCCTTTTCTGAGACAGAATGATGAGAAGTGAGCCAAATATTCTGAAGAAGAATCTATAATTGATCTTCATAATGACAGCATCATTTTCTTTGTGCTGTTTTCTAGCTTATTTTTCACATCTTGTTCTTTCAAGCAATGCTTTGGACTTGAACAATTATTAGAGCAGAAGACATGAGCAGCTCAAATTTCCTTTCTATTGTAGAACAGTCTGATTTTTTCAATAATTCAATTAACTGTCAGCTGTATACCCTTCCTCCAAGAATTCTGACCTCCCTGAAGGTGTTCAGATCTTTCTCTATTTATTTACAGCTCAAATGTTTGCTCCTCAAATATTCATGCTGAAATAGTCCATCATGCATCACAAGATGCATGCAAATCTCCTTTCTCCTCTCAGCTCCCATAGAGTGAGTCGCATTTCATAGATTTCCAAAAATAATTTTTAAAAAATGAAACAAACCTAAAACTCAGAACAAAAGCAAGGACATGAGATTCAGGTTCACTTTCCATTATAATTCTCTGAGGGGATGCAAATGCATCAGCTCGAATTCCTTTTACTGACTTCTTTCACCAGCTGTGGGAAGAGAGAACTTGCCATCAAAAGTTCTGACAGACTCAAAGTATTATTTATACATGATAATAAAAGACAATTTTTGGAAACAATAATCCCAAACTAGTCCCTTCTTTCCCCTTCATCTGGAAGCAAGTACCCAGAGACTGACAGCAGCTATGCCAAGGGAAAACCTGTGTGCCTGTCTTGAGCATATCTTCCCACCACCACGCCACCTACAGCTTTCCCTGGCGCCTAACCAAGCCCTCTCTCAAGTGTCAATGCTTGTATAATGTGATGCTGCTCCTCTCTTTTCCCCTCTTCCCTTCTCATTTCTGCAGTCTCTCACCCTCAGCAGCCCCCGGCTCCTCGTCCCCAGCTCTCTCCTCCCACTGCAGATCCCCTGACTTCTGATGCCTTAATTATTTCTAATTTTTTACTCTTCATGTATCTGTAACTTGCTGTAGTTCTGTGCTTCTTACAAAGTGCTAAAAATCTCTGTTCCCACCACCTTTAGCCAAAACAAGGCTCTCTGAATTCAGATTCAAGGACATATTTGTTGCCTTAGGGCCCAAAAATATGTAAACAACTGTGAGATGGGGGGAGCAGGCCTGGGGTGGTTAACATCATCACCTAAGGGTATGATTGGAGAATTAAGGGCCAATATGCTAAGGGGACAGAACTTATAAAAGGTGAAGGCCTCGTGACCCAGTGTCCATTTTGGGCATCGTCCCCTATGGGGCACTTTGCTTGCCCGAATGTACCTTCAAGGCATTTGTAGGCCTTGAATAAATTTGTCCTCTTTTTATACTCCTAATTTGTCTTGTCCTCTGTTTCAGGTAGCCTGTCTTTTAGGCATCACTTCTCCGTCAGCAAGCTGCACTACCTCCTGTGCCCTTCACCCAGGGATAGAAGTGTCTGGGGAAGGGGACCAAGCCTGCATCCTGTCCCCTCCATCACTCCTGCTGACCTTGGTCCAGACGACGTCCTGATCTCAGCATAAGCCCACCTGCAAGTGCCACCCCAACAGGAGCGTGGCCTTTTTATGTGTACAACCACTTTAGCCTTTTGTTCCCCCAAGACTTTCTAATTGAGGAAGTGCACACAGCTAACACAATTAGCAATGCTTTGCTGTAGCCTTTTCCAATTCATTGCATCCACTGCCTTTTCAATAGCCTCGTGGTATAACTCTTGCTGTTCTTTCTCCAGGTAGGATTTCTCTATTTCCCTTAGAAGAAATCAGGGCAAATTTATGCTGCTTGTTGCCTACAACTCTATCATTTTCTGTTTATATTTAAGGGCTATTCTGTAGTCATTTTCTCAACAGAGTGGAATTTTATAAATACATAAATATATTAAATGTGTTTGTTGTAAAGTGTTGCCCACATTTACTCACACGCTGGTGCACCTCTCGATTAAATGACTCATACAGATCAATGACTCAAAGACACTTTATATGCAGATATATTCTGTGTTTATCCTGCAGACCACCCACTGCCAGCAAATACAATTATAATTTCATAATTGAAAGAGAGCTGGAGAGATGCAGGAGGGTGTCTGTCTCGCTTGCTGTGTATGTGTGCATACGTATGTACCAGTGCATGGATCTATAAAATGGATATGTGCATACTCACTGAGGGTGAGAAATAAAGGAAATAAAGTGAATTAAAATGTCCTGGGTAATACGATTGCAGCACCATCAAAAAGTAGCATATTGGCACCAAGAGCACTGTGAATGAGTGTGGAGGTCTCCATTCAGTACACAGCTAATGGTACTGCAAACCTGCCCTGGTTTGCCTGGCCTTGGTGGAGCACTTAAAGCACAGCACTCAGGGAATGGGATGGAGAAAGACTCCTCCTCACCCACATGAACACTTTTCTGTCACTTCATATCTTTTACACAGTTAAGATTAATTAGGGAAATAATTGGAGGATTAAATAATAGAATTAAATTTTGCAGGAATGTGTTTTCCCAGGCTTTCAAAAGTAAGGCAACACAAGAGCAGCAAAATAATATAATTAGAAATAATTATTTTGAAAGAAGACACCTTGCTGTGATGTGATTTGTAGAAACAGCTACAATACAGTCACAATGACTAAGTGTTTGCAATGCTAGTAGGTGTTTATTCCCATACAGATGTGGCTGTGAATTCTTCATCAAAACATCTTTTGAAATAATCATGCTGATTTTGTCTTAAAGTTTAATTTCCTTGAAAAAAATTAAATACTGCATAAATTTTCTTTCCTTTGTGAAAGGTCATAATAACTTATTAGTAAAATACTCTTTTCTGTTCTGGTACCTCATTTTCTCTGAAGTATAAAAGTAATTTGTGTTTTCATTGCCATTAAAATTGAACACTGAATTACACAAGAGAAGAAAAAGGATGTGCTTGCTCTGAAAAAATAAGAGAAAATGTTTGAGCGAGGTAGCAGGTCTCTTTAGCCCCGTTAAAAAAATTGAAGTAGAACATCCTAACAGCATTAACAAGAACTATATGCTAGCATATATGCATTATGCTAGTGTCTGCAGTTTCTGACAGTGAAAAAAATTTAAATGAGACGTGACTTAAAAGATTTGAAACAATTTTGAATTTTTCCAAAGAACTCAAAATCCAAATGTTGCATTTCCTTATAAAAGAATGCTTTTGTAATATCAGAGGCAGAAACATATTTGAAAGAGAGTGGAAATTAAAACAATAATTCTTAATTTCATTTACTATTTTACATACATGTTTGTAGACAGGCATTACAACATGAAGACAAATGTATTACATGAAGTAGATTACTATTGTTCTCATGTCAGCAGAAGAGACTGGAATACTTTTCCAGGCTTCATAGCAAAACTATCACGGGGAAGGGGAATGGATCCCATGGAGATGGGAAGCAGAAAGCAGTTTTGACAACCAAGACCTTCAGTGCCTGGGAAGGGCAGAGGGGCAGCCCCATGCCTGCTTCCTTCCACGGAGAATTCCATAGGCATGGGAGTAAACTCCCAGCCAGCCAGCATGGCACCAGGGGACTGAGAAGAGCATAAGGCAATGAGTTAATATGTGAGATGTGATGGCTCGGAAAATGTAAAAATCCAGGTGCACGCATATAAGTGTGGGGAATATCTCTGTATTTCTCTTTTACAGAAAATGATTTTTCGGTGACTTTTTAAGAATAGTAAGATAGAGAAATTTCAGTCAGTTGGTAGGTACTCATGACAAATAAGTTACTGTGTAGCTGATTGCATGTGTATTTCAGGCCATATATTAAAAGTATTAAGTATAAACAGCAATATTTTTTAATGCACTTATACTTCATCCATCTCACCAGATTATTCCACTGTCAGGGTCCCTCTTATAGTTCCATGTATTTTCTAGAGGAAAAAATTTAACAAGGAAATGTCATTTGAATTTATTCTCCTATAAACTTTAGTTAATGAGTTGTTAGATTTTCAGTCCATGTAATTTGGATAATTATTTTCCCATTTTTCCAAATAACCACTTTTAAAGTTGGAGGTCTGCACCAGACTCATATGGTGGTGTATCTGAGAGGGGACACCATGACCTGCACATACCTACACCATGGAGAACTTCACTTAGGATCTGGGACTGGAGCTTTTGTTTTCCTCTCATGGACCTTTCCATTTTCATCCAGTTGCCTAAATCAGGGGCTGAGGCTACAAAAATAGCCCCAAGCACTTCTTTTCCTACCAAAAAGTACCCTAACAAAGAAGAGCTGATGGAGTGGGTACAATGGATTTTACATTACAAGATTTTATGGTCACTTTTCATTTATTTTCAGTCTTTTGGAAATGCAATGCACATATCATGACCATGGTTTTAGAACAACATATCTGCTTTATTTAAAAGGATGAAAAAGTGATGTATGCTCTTATATTAATGAAGACTACTGTTTTGATTTCATGAAAGTTAGAATAACTATCCAAGATTGGGATTTTGTACATATAAGGTTAGAAGAAATCTTCCAAACTACTTAAGACAATTTAAATATTCAGTGAAAAAATGTACACTTTCTGCAAACAGCCTGTTAACATCAAATTTCTACCGCCTGCCAAATTTTAACAGCTTCTTTTTTTTCCTTTTTAAGTCAAGATTCACTCATTCAAGTAATTTATGTCAGTGTCTGAAGAAGATGACACACAGTGATTCCAGTGAAATCACATGTGTTGTGTCAAATTTACAGCCCACTGTGCCTCATCAACCATAGCATTCATTTCACATCTTATGGATTGTGTCATTGGAAAGGGAAATTATTCTCTCTTCTGTTTCCCCAGCTTATAGTGCCAGCGCATCACTGTATCACCCAGAGTATGTACCAGACCACTCTCCAGTAAAGGTAATGAAGTGAAATCACCCACATCACGCATTTTGGGAGTTAAACCTCTATGCCTTAGTAATAAGTCAAGCATGCCAGCTCTTTGCCAGAAACATTATTTAAATCTTATTTAACATGCTACAAGGGTCCTGCCAAGAGGGTGTTCAAAATATAAATTAATATCTTGAATTGAGCGGCTTCCTAAGTATGGGCAATTGAAAACCTGCGGTCTTCATGAAGGGAGCAACATAGGTAGTGGTGGCAAAACATTGAATTGGTGTGTAGCAGTCTCGGACTGCATGGATCACCCACAGGGGTACAAGAAGAAGCAATTTTTCATACTTATCTTGCAAGTCCTGACTGTGACCATGGGTTGCAATTAATGTGGAGCATTGGAAACTTTTTATTTGCACAGGCATGCTTTCTGATAAGCTATCTCCATCTTTTTCATCTTTGTTGCATCACACTGAGGCAAAACATTGAAAAGTCCAAACAGAACTAGTAGCTGCAGAAATAGCTCTTGAAAATGACCTACCTGTGAAAATGTGTTCATGGTGAAACTTCCAAGCAACAGAGTAATTTACCTGATTAATACTGGTTATTTCTCCTCTTTTTCTTCTGTGAAGCCTATGTCCTTACAACTTGCTGAAATGTAGCAAAACCCCCTCTGATCAATCATGGTCATGCATGATAGCTTTCAAAGAGCTTTCTTGCACTCTTGACTAGCTTAATCTAGACTTAAATTGGGTGCTGCAAGCAAAAAATTACATACTATATTTAATCAGTCTCCTGAAACATCTAGTTCTGTTCAAGAGCTTCCTTCACATGCAGTTATTAAAATATGGTGTGGTGTAAAAATGTCCCCTTCCTACGTGACAGCCCACACCATCAGGCTACCAAGGAATTTTCTGAATATTTTCAAAATATTTGCAAAGCCACCTTTTACTTTGGCAAGAACTACTGAGAACTTCACTCAGAACAATCTGTGACCCAAAAAACCTGATGGCTGCTGCTTGCTGTGGTGTAAGAAGGAATTATTTTCCAGAATAAATGCAAACAATAAAGCTCATAGGGCAGGTGAACCAAGCAGGTCCTTTCACCTCTTAAATTATTTTTACTCTCTTATTTGGCCTTAGCTCTATTGCAGCCCTTGAGTCAGATTTTTCACTTGCATCAGCCTTACTTTAGACACTTTTCTCTCTTCTGTTGCTATGATGTCCTGATCAAGATGACAATGAAGAAAACATATAAATTAGTTTAATAAGACATTGTTACAGTCCCACCATCTTTCTGGTTTGTGCTCTTTGCCCCAGTCACTAGGTACAGGCATATTTGGCCTGGAAAAACAAAACAAAATTTTTCACTGATTAACCTGATGGGGATTTTTTACAGTAAAGTATATGAGGAAATGAAGCTTGCAATTACATCAATTTCTCTTGACTTTTCAGGCAATTTATGTTTGCACATTCTCTACTTTAAGCTTTCCTATGACCGCAAGAGTTTCATCCAACACATTCCTGCATTATAGTGTAGGACTTTTCATCACTCCTTAGCCAGGCCCATTCATTATACGATGCGGTGTTTGATTGTACTTGCTCTCAAGTTTTCAATTTGTATCATCCACTTAAGTTTTAGACCCACTGGAGGCTCAGAATAATTATCTTTAATTAAAGCTGGGTTTTGTATATGATTGGTGATGACAATAATTCAGAAACAATAATAGAAATCAGACAAAGGTCGCTGTGATGATTCTAAGTGCTTGTTCTGGTTTTGGCTGGAATCAAGTTAACTTTCCTCATAGTATCTGGTACGAGGCTATGTTTTGTATTTGTGCTGGAAACTGTGTTGATAACCCCGAGGTGTTTCAGGTACTGCTGATCAGGGCTTGCACAGTCACCCCACCCCACCTGAGAGAAGTGGGAAGTGTGCACCTGAGGCGCACAGGAAGCTGGGAGGGGACACGGCCAGGACAGCTGACCCAGACTGACCCAAGGGACATTCCAGACCATATGGCATCATGATCAACATACAAAGCTGGAGGAAGAAGAAGGAAGGGATACTCGTTTAGAGGGACGATGTTTGTCTCCCCATGCAACCATGATTTGTGACGGAGCCCTGCTTCCCCAGGAATAGCTGAGCACCTGCCTGCTTGTGGGAAGTGATGGATGAATTCCTTGTTTTGCTTTGCTTGCGGACATGGCTTTTGCTTTACCTATTAAACTGTCTTTATCTCCACCAATAAGTTTTCTCACCCTTAAGTTTTCTTACCCTTCTGTTCTCCCCCCCATCCCACAGGAGAGGAGTGAACAAGTGGCTGTGTGAGGCATAGTTGCTGTCTAGAAATTAACCATGATGGTCTTCTTTGAAAAGCTACATTTTCAGCTTTCTTTGTGGCATTAATCAATCTCAAACTGTCCCCTAGGTGAAATGCACTTTTCATTTTGGATGTATAGTTTCTTCCAAAGCATTGATGCTTTTGGCTGGTAACCACTACATTCCTCCTACCAAATTATTAATTATACAATTTATCAAAGCAAGTAATGAGATAAATGGTTTGTCCTGTCTCCTTTGCCTTTTTGCTGTCTCAAATCTTCTTCCCACTCACATGGAAGGATGAATATCACAACATCTTCTTCAGCCTTAACCTGAAAGGATTTGGGGATTGGTGTTCATAACTTAAGGGTGGGAAGAAGGAGTGAGCTTTTGGGGCAGTCATTACAGGGAAAGCTAATGTGAACTACAGTGTTGTTAACTATCCCAAACCTGAATTTTCTGATGGGAGGAAAGCCTGTAGGGAGTTTTGGAAGGAGGCATACTTGATAATAAAGTTTTCTGCACTGTCGTAACACTCATTTCGCTACCATTGTAAACTCATTTGACCCTGCTGAACTGGTAGAATAAGCTTTTCAGAAATTAAGTTATTAACAATTTAAAAATAAAAATTGATACTTTGGCTCTAATTCAGCAGTAAGACAATTCTTCTTCTGAAACAAAGGGACCTGGAGTCTGGCAATTCATATTTCACACTTCTAGACTGAACAGCAGAACTCTGCCCTCTAGGACTCTGCAGAACTCCTTCCAGTGTCCATTACTAATAATATTATTCTAGAATACATTCTGTCTTAAATTCCTCTGCTGTTTTTTCAAAATCATGCAAATCACACATAGCTCAAAGCTGAGTTTAAGTCTTTGCCTTTGTCCTCATGCACAGCCACTAGCTATCCATTTCGATCAGCTTTCATGGAGGAAATGAAGAATTATTTGTTTTGTTTGCTATTCTTTTCATTATTCTCCTTAGAAAAATAATTATTTCCCTATGGCCTCCAAGAAACTTCATAAAGTGGTTTAATTCTGTGAGTTCAGCAGAAATTCAACTCTTAATAGCTCCTTCTGGGCCAAGGAATAAGTAATGAACTCAATCCTGCTACACCACGTCTTTATAAGAGTGTGTTTTGGAAAGTGAAAATGTAGTCTGAAAATCTAATATTTTCATAGTATATGAAAATGTAATCTGTCTTGTTTGAAATCATGTGATTCCAAATCAGTTCTGGGTTTTAAATTTGATCTTCTGATTGCTATAAAAATTATATCTGAGTAAGTGAGGAATTTTCCAAGTGCTTTCTCCTCTTACACTGGTATCAGTGCAGTGACTCTTTCCCAGAGCTGTGTCCTGTTCTGCCTGAAGCTCAGCCCTGACATGACCACCTCCAGCCATGCAACACACTGACTTCACCTAATGATCCCATTCCTTCAGTCCTAACAATAAAGGTGATAAAACTGTGTGCCTTTCTCTCTATAACCTTTCTCTGTCAAAATGATTTGGACTAGAAAAAACTTACCAGTGGAGGTAAGCCATGTCTCCTTGGAAGCCTACTGGATGCTATTGTGTGCCATTGAGCAGTACAGCTCTGGATTTTAATGTTTATTTTGCTTTGATTCCTTTCTGGAACGAGGGTTGTACTAATCTAGCATTGTCACTTCAAATTTCACAGGTGATGAAATGAAACACTCACTGTCTCTGAAAGCTGGGATGAGATTATGATGCTGTTTCTACCTAACAGCTGATGATTTTTCCCTGCCACCGTGAAAATTGCAGCATTGTACAAAATCATATCTCTGTAGCTGATAGGACAAAACTTATCCAAAAATGTTAGTATGGGCACAGACAGGTGTTAATTTTGATCAAACATTCTAGATGGAGAATTCTCAATGTAACTTCTCATGGAAAAAATATTTAAGGAGCAGAAAGGATTTGGAATAGGTTAGAAAAAATCTTCCAGACTACTCAGGGCCTTTTTATTATGCAACAGTTCTTCATGAAGAAAATTTTACAAAATAAATTTTAAAAAGTTTAATATGGTTGTATTGGCTGCAATGAGGTGATACAGGCAGCTTATATTTTACTTGTGTACCTTTTTTATCAATTAACCCTGCATTAGGACCACATTTTTTTTGTGTACTGATGACATCAAATAGAAAAGAGACAGGTTTCAAGAGGAACAAATTTAGGTTTCAAAGCCATGAAGGGCTCTTTAAAGCTGTCTCTACAGTAAAAAAAAGTAAAATTTCAGTCACACTCCACTCATCAGTGGCTTCCACTGGCTAATGGAAGCTGTTCAACATGCAACATGATGAGAGTCCTTCTTCCATGCAGAAGATCTCTATCCATTTTCTACGTGAAATATAGAACAGTGGGTCCCTGTTCTGGCTGCAGGCACACAAATGTAGGTGTAATGACATTTGCTACACCAGCCCCTGATAAGCAGTACTCAAGGCTGCATAGAATTTTCTGAGTTATTTTGAGAGGGAAGTGTTGCCTTTCAAGTGGAAGAGTTGCAGTCTGTATGATATTTGCTTTCTGTCTTTGGAGACAGTATATGTGTGCAGAATGAGAAAAAATATTATGCTCTCATAATGATTTTGTCAGGTTAATTTGATCCAATCCAACATGAGATTTCTAATTTCAATTTAGATTCTATTACTTTGACAAAGATGCTGCATATGTAGGGCAAAAATAATAACTACATTATATCACCTGCCAGACTGAACTGATGGAAGTGATGAATTCTGAGTTGGAAGCCATTATAATTTTAATTAAAGAACTCAGATGCTCTCTGGCCACATTACTAAATTCACTGTCTTATTGTTAAATGATTTTTGCTATTAAAAGATAAGAAAGTTATCATATGTATTTTTTCATTTTAGTATGCTTTCAAATATGTTAATAACATTCAAATGTTGCTCTTAAATAGATTACATTAAAAAGCCTAATTTAAAGACTTTTAAAAAAATTTTACTCATTATTTCTCCTGCTATTATTTTCTTGCTACTGTTAAAAGAACTGATTGCTTTCCTTAGTCAAATATTGACCAGAAGAGCATCTGCAATTATAATCACCTAGTATGCTTTCTCCAGAATAAATATTAATAGATTTAAAAAAAAAAAAAGAAGTTAAAAATCCTGTTACACAGTTGGTCTAACTTCATGGACTCATCTACAGCCATTTCATTCTTTCACTGCCACAATGGGAGCATAATGGACTGTGCTTACTAATAGCATTTTACATTATCCCTGCACTGTGTCTTCTTGTTCAGGCGGGCAAGGAAACTCCTACTGCTACTGACAGGTACTGCCCAAAAAGAGTGCTGGAGTAGTGCAGAGGTTTGTTTTCTTTCAGCAAGAGGCCTTAAGAAATATTTTTACATGTTGCCCCTTGGAAATTGAGAGGTGACAACTTTAGGTTGATATGGAGGGGAATATAACAAACATTAGAAGCAGCTCAAGATTTTAATTTCTTTTGCTCCCTCCTAATCTTTACCTTCAAGTGGTACTCCCCAGAGAGCCTGGGTTCAAGTCTTCCTCACAGTGTTTTTAAAGTCAAGGAGCTGAGTTTGACTTGCAGCTGAAGCAAGCAGTGGAATCTCATTTGGGGATGCACAGAACTGCCAGGGATATTTCAGAGCTCAAGGGATGGTGGATGTTCATGTGTACACAGTTGGTGTCACAGATGTCTGATTGCTCATATCAGCCCACAGGTCACATTTAGATGCTACCATTGCCCCAGTTCTCCACCATATTACTAGAGCTCCTGGAAGACACCGTATTTAACAAATGATAAGGCAAAATTGGAAAGAAAGCCCTCGCCAGCTCTTTTTTCCATCCAATCCCATTAGGTTCAGTTTGAATACTTTACATAGTTCAATTTCTATGAAGGTTAGAATGAAAACAAGCTGGTCTCTTACCTAGAAGGCAGATCAAGATTTGAAAGAACTAAGGACCTACTCACCAAGGGCTGATTTCCCCTAACCCTGAGATGCCAGGGTCTGTATTCTGGGGTTGGGATCTGAGACCTCAGAGTTTCATAGTAAATTCTGAAACATGGGGCACAGGAGGGACCTCTCCATAACCCCCACGCAATCTCCTTAATTCCTTTCCTTCCTGAGTTTTTGAGAACTGGTTTTGTTGTTCTCGCTTGTTGTCAGCTCTGTGCTTGCTTGATAAAGAAAGGTATTGGCCTACTGGAAAAAAATGAAAGGATGTAATGAAACAAAAGATGTCCCAAATGTATATGCCTTGGCAAGAGCATGATGGTCTGTAAATAGCTGAAGGATGGAGTTAAAAGACAGTGCTGGGACAACAGAAGTAATCTTTTATGAAAAATCAGGCTTTTAGCATCAAACTGTTGAGATATGTTTATAAATGCTTAAAAAGAATGGTCTATTGGAAGTATTTTTCTCTCTTTCCCCTTATCTTCCATTTTTCCAAAATTCCACTAGAGGAATAAGTCATCCTTTTCTGTGGATTATGTAATTACATGCTAAAGCAGCATTTGAAAATATTACAGTCAATACCCAAAGAAGATACTCTTAAATACAAAATGCGTCCCGAAAATGATGATGATCAGAATGAGAGCTAAAGTTGCTGAAGTCATGATCAGGTACCAGTTAAATACCTTTGTAAACAAGGAGTGTCCTTTTTGTAAAGCCCTGGATGTTGTCTCATTTAACTGAAGAAAGTTTTTTGGATCTGAATTTGGTATCTTCCATGGAGGCAAATGATGTACTTTGTGGGTTCGGTATCTGGAAGTTGGGCACTACAGTATCCAACAAATAGAGAAAGAAGAAAAAAACACAAAACCAAACTAAGAAAAATAAGGAAAAAAATGTGAGTCTCTTCTGCAAAACAGAATTTCATAGAAGCTAAAAGTTTCAAAATCAGGATGTAAGGATGCCATATTTCAGATTCAGAAGTACCCCGGTAGTACATTCTTGAATGGAACACCATTTTCATGATATTTCTTGCTGACTTATTGGGCATCACTGACTCCTGTCTGCTGATGACTGTGGTTAATTGGCTACTTTTGTCTCTTGTGCCTGCTTTCAATCTTTAATACAAACACAGCAAGTCCCTATCAGTAGCCTTTTACAGAAAATTTCAGACGTTTATTCTTTTGACCAGGAGCAAATGAAACTCCCATATTCACCTCTCCACAGTTTAGCAGGCTGTCATGTTAAAAATAATTAAAAATATCCACGCCACTAAAATTTAAGCACCAAACTTACATTCCTGAAATAAATTAGTACAATACAGCCAACTTTACACAAATAAATAAAAATAAAACAATTCACCATATGGGACTCTGTCAAGCTCTGTGCCCGTGGGTGTAGGCTAGTCATCCCAAAACACCTCTTTGTATCTGACTGTTTTTGTTTTTAAAACACATAAAGGCAAAGCAGCAACAATAATAATGATAGGGACTAACCCAGTATTTTTCACAATGGAGTGCTTCCTAAGCAGCAGATATATATGAAGCAAGAGTAAGGCAGGCAAGTGCATATGCCCTCTTTCTGTTCACCCACATAAACAAGGGCAAATACAGTTCAAATGACAACATGAGTTTAAAGGAATTTATCCCAGCTTTTCTTATTTTTATTGCAGAACATCCTCTGGTCTGAAGAATAAGTGCTAGAGAAGTTCTCTTATAATTTGCATATATAGATAATAATATCTATTTAATCTGCAGCATATCTTCTTGACAGACTACCTTTTGGATGGTAAGTTTTAAAAGATGGAGAATCCTGTATTTTTCTAGGCAAATTAGTACAGTGTTTTTTACTCTTGCTACTAAATTGCATATAATTTCTATTCTGAATTTGTCTAAATTCAATTTCCAGGCATTGGATTTCATTATCCTTATTTTACTAAATTAAAGAAGTCATTATAGGAAGTCTTCTCTCCACTGAAGTACTTCTGAAGGCCATGATCACATCACATGTTAGACTAATTAACTACCCTGAGTCCCTTAATTCTCTCTAGACCTCAAATCAAGTTTGTAGCTCTTTCCTGAACTTTTCTAATCTTTCAGCGTCCCTTTCCAAAGTGTGGGTAGAATCAAACATGCCCCTGCTCCATAGGAGCCTCACTGTGGTGACAAAGGACTGTTAACGTCCCCATTCCTTCCTGGCAATTCTCATCTCAAACTTCTGAGGACTGAGTTGACCTTTGTGGCTTCAACAAAGCGAGAGGAATTTGCATGCAAATTATTTGGCTCCTAGATGTCTGACTTTTTATTTAGATATGCCAAAAGGCATTTCTCTTTGATAAACCTGCTTAACTGCTTTGACCGTAGCAACATATAGCATTTTACCTGTTTTTGTGTAATTTACTATTTTTTTCCAAAAACAACATATTATATTTTCTCCAGATCGTGCTTAGGGTTAATGAAAAGCACAAGGAACTCAAAAAATATATATGCATAAAAGGATTATGCAATTGGAACATAATGAAGCAATTTTTAGGTTGTACAATGAAGAATGTCAGCTTGTTTGCTTTGTGAAACAAAATAACATAAATGACCAAACTATTTGAAGATGTTTGAACTCAATATGACACATTGTTACTAAACAAATTTCCTTTTTTAATTGAAAACTGATTCTAATTTGTTTAGCAAAAATAAATTCCCTGCTCAGGCTCATGTGAATTTGCATGAACTGTACCTCTACCCTTTGGGTTGCCCCAAGGAACATTCCCATGCAGTACATATGCAGCTCAGGCTGCACACCATGTGACATAGTCAAGGCTGAATCTTGACTAGTCTTCTGTACTGCCAAATTTCTAAAATTTTTCTGCAAATCTTTCTTCACCAGTGAGCCTGAAATGTTTAAACAGTTTCAATTCCCTTCCTGTGCCTGGATTTTATTTGTGATGTTTATTTCAATGCTGTATTTTAACTTCCTGCACCCTTAAAAAAAGGTATCCTGCAAACTTAATCACGAAACCTAATTCCTGAACTAACAGCAAATGCAGAGATCACAACAGACCCCACTTTGCAGTGGATTTGACTCACTTTTTCAGTCCTAAACCCATTAAATGCTCTCTCCAAAATGATGACTTAAGTGGAGGAAAAGCCATTACTTGAAATTGGTTTAGTCTGAAAGTGTACCTGTAAATTTGTTTGATTTCTGTTCAGAAGACCTAGTGCCTAAAAGCAGTCAGTTAAATATCAGGCACCTAGCAGGAGTAGGGTCTGGCTGTTCTTTTGGAAGGGCAGTGCACCAAAAGTGCCAGAAAGAATATCTGGGTCTGGGCTGTATCCCAGCTGCCACTTCAGTCCTTCCTCCTTCCTTCTTCGGGTCTTGTTGAAGAAGTTGAGGCTGGAGAGCAGGGAGTCAGAAAGATCTCAGTCTGATTTCAGTATTCATTTGGGGCTTGTTGAACAGGGTGTTTGGAAAGAAGACTACTTCCTCCTTGTAAATGGAACATGAATTTTATCTGCGAATCTGAGAGAAAATGTTAAATGGAATCCACAGTGCTAGTTCCAAAGTAATTTTTTGGAGTACAGTTGTGCTTTCAGTGCATTTAAGAGGGTACCTTTACTGCTAATGTCAACACACTTTAACTATAAAAACTATTCATTTGAAAAATACATGTGACATTTTCTGTAGATTTATTAATGTAATCATGATGAGCAAATTAAATGAAGACTTCCAGGGAGGGTAAACTCATTTAACAATATGGAGAAAAAGTAATTCATACTTAAATAAGACTCTGCTAAAGATGATCATACATGAACCCACAGCTTTTTTTCATATTTTGGGAGAGCGTTTCCAGTGATTCAGAGTTCTTTGAGTTCTTGTTTTTCTTTCATAAGGTAGCTAACTGATAAAAAATTGCAAAAGGAGTTTTTAAGACTGTCAGGGTGACAGGTTTCCTACTCAGTATAGTGACATGATGTGTTCCTGGCTGAGAAGTAAGCACTTTTAATCATATTTAAGAGGTTTCCATGAGAGGGAAGGTACAATCATGGTATCCAATACAATAAAAGTTAAATTATTTCCCAGTCTTGGCTAATTAAGATTGTATATACTGAGGAAGCAGCTGGATGCTCTGTCAGGAAAAATAGATTATTTTCCTATATTCAGAGTGCATAGCTGGAGGAACAACATGCTCAGACATTACTCTGTACACACGCAAAACCCGAAGTTCAGGAATATTTTTTCCAAGATGGAAATGCTATTGCTTCTTGATTCCTGACAAATTAAGGGATTTCTTCTCAGGTAGACTGAAAAAAAAAAGTAATGAGATCATCTGAAAATTTCCCGGTCTAGGGAAAGGGGCTCCTGTCCTATGTCTTATTAGAAACATAAGTCATCATTTCCTTTGACGTTAATGAAAGCAGTGTAGTTAAATCCAGGGTAATCATTTTATGAGACAGAGCTACAGCTCTCCAGGATACTCGCACAATAATCAACTGAAGCAAATTTTCAGTAATGTCAGAGCAGCAGAAGCAGATTGGCAGAACATACCAAAGCCATGGTAGATAGGCTGGTACACTTAGTTGTCACATGCCCATCAAACTAACCAGCTTAATTACTTCCACTGAAGATACCTGAAATAGAGAAAAATCGGTTGAGTTTAGAAAATAGTTATTCTTACAGCTGTTATTCTAAGTGCTGTTTGACTAATAATGTATCAATATAATATAACAAATATGAACTTAGTTGTACAACTGTTCCCGGGAATGTGCCCCTTATTTACTCAGATGTGAAAATAAATTCAGCTATTCCCTTGATAACTGGTACAAATGTATCGTTATGTTAATGACATCTCTTGAGGATGAGCTACAAAATGAAGTTTACTTGGGAATATTTCCAGCAACATATATAATTGCAGATTTCAGAAAACATTTTCTTTGAACAACGTGCACTGCTTCCTATGATCATCATTCTTCTGCATAATTATCTCTTAATAGTCCCTCTAGAAAGCTGATAGGTCTAATCAGAGCTTGCATAATGTCTAACATTTTAGAAAGTTAACAAGTCTTCACCAAAGGAAAACATCTCTGGCAAATAGTACACCTCAGCTCATTACTGAAAGACATATATGAATGTATCACTGAGAGTATTCCATTCTGGTCAAATTCATGTTTTGTTAAATCAAACTAAATTTGACTATGGAAAATCTGGGCATTTATATCTTCCTAAAAGAAATATTAATATTGCTAAGTATGAAATATGCAGGAAACAGAATTCTTGCAGGAGACAGATATAGTCATCTATCTAATCAGCAAAAACATTGGTTAAAAATAAACAGTCTTTGGTTAATGGCTCCACCCCAGTGCTCTTCTGCAGGTGGTGCAGTTCCAGATGCAGTCCTGCACAGGGACAGTCACAAACCTGCCATTTCCACCAAAATGCAACCTGGAGCTTTAGCTGGTGTACTGACAGCCCTCTGGTTCTGTCATTTTTTCCAAGATTTACTGAATGATAGATTTCCTCATTTGCTTATTGTTAGAAAAATTACTTGCTAGACATGCTTTGATTATATTCAACTGCCTTTAATTTTATAGGGGCAGAAGTGCCTTTCACCTATACCACAAAGTTTGCCCCTTTCTTGGCCCATGTCTACTATTGCTCTCAAAATCACAATTTTTGATACTATGAGGTATTCACTCAGTCTGCAGTCTGGCTAAATTTCTTTCCTGAATCTTATCATGCATCAAGCCATAATCTAGACTACTGGCATATGTGAATACAGATTATTTTATTATTTGT
This sequence comes from Acanthornis magna, assembly GCA_036785705.1. Taxonomy (NCBI): domain Eukaryota; kingdom Metazoa; phylum Chordata; class Aves; order Passeriformes; family Acanthizidae; genus Acanthornis; species Acanthornis magna. The sequence goes on along the minus strand of JAWUZG010000040.1, from coordinate 19,560,407 downwards.
GCCTTCTTTAATTGTATCAGAATGCTCTTAAGACTACTACGCAGATGGATATTAACTGAATGTAGTTCCAGCATCTTGAACAAACAAGTCTGAAATGTTTTCAAAGCATTTTGATGGGTAAAAGTATAAGCAAACAAATGTTGTTTGTGCCGTAGTGGGTGGGAGACTGTTTCATGTGCATTCACTTTTTTTTTTTAAATTTAATTTGAAATGCTATCTGTATAGAAGATTTTAATGCATACTAGATTGTTGAGGCACTGTGGAAAACCAGACTGAACAGAGTTAAGAAACAAGGTACAGGACTGCCCAGCTTCTTGTGGTGTGATGGGCGCTTTGAGCATTTCTTTGTTCATAGTCTTTAACCTACAGATCTTCAAGTTATAGCTAAACACACTTCTTCTAAATGATGATGCATGTGATTTTCGCAAGAAATAGAACACAGAAGGCGTATTTTGCAATAAACACAGAAAAACAAAAAAAAAAAAAAAAAAAGATGGCTTTGTGGTTAGAATGCCGGAGCGAAATTCACAAACTCCAGGATGTATCCTCCTCTGAGTTAGATTTCACTTCATTACTTATGTTAATGTAAAGGCTACCATCAAAACCATACCATCTGAAAGTTATTTTTTTCAGGGAGAAAATAACTGCAGGACAAGAATCATAGAATACTGGGTTGGAAGCGACCTCAAGGATCATCAAGCCCAAACTTTCATGCCAAAAACTTGATTTAGACAAGGTGACCCAGCGTCCTGTCTAGCTGAATCTTAGAAATGTCCAAGAATGTTGAGTCCATGTCTTTGCTCTCTTACAAAGCACCGTGTCCCTGAAACACAGTGGTGAGGTCCCACCTAAGCCTTCTTTTCTCTAGACTGAACTAATGAAGTTTTCTTAGACATTTCTCAAAAGACAGATTTTCCAGTCCTTTGGTCATCTTTGTGACCCTTCACTGGACCCTAATAAATTCTCTAAAACTAATATCTATCCCTACCATAATGCCCATTATGAATTCCAATCAGTTCAGAGGAAATTACTCAACATCTCGTCTGTTCTTTGCAGTGTAAAATAAGTATAATGCCTGTTAATCCACCTGTCAGGTGGATCTGAGACAAACATACAGATACCTAGAAAGAAGACATTTCAAAAACACAAATCCAGACAAGCTATCCCCAGTCTTAAACACTGTCTAGGTGTTATGCATGCTTCTTCCTGACTCATCAGACAAATTAGATTTCACTCACCACACCTTTGACACTGGAATTGTGCCACCACCGTAGCTGTGACTTTCTGGATTTGTTTTTTTTCCCTTCACACTGCTGTTATTTCTTTTCAGGCATCAGACATGTACATCATGTAACTACTTAAAGCTACTACCTGATCATTTTAAAATATAGTTTTTCAACTGATTGTTAAAACTTATTCAGAAGAAGAGGAATAAAAGTTATGTTTTTATCTTATTTCTATGTCTTTCAAACATATAAAAAAAAGATGGAAAGCATTGGCTTTCTGGGTGTGTTGTTTTAAAACAACATTTAAAATATAATGCAATCTAGAAATTATTCACTAATGAAATTCTAGATTTTTTTTTCCCAGAAAATTTTTACTTCTCAGATAATTCAGGATTATTTAAATAAAGCTTCCTTATGAATTCCAAGTATATATTTGTACATCAAAAACTCCTAATCAGAATAGTATAAACAAAAACTCCCAATAAGAGATAAATGATAGATCAGCCAAGTAAGATTTGAATCACTATAGATGCAAAATCCAGATGTTCATAGTGAGATATATAGCTTATACTCCAAAGAAAAATGCCTTCAAGACTTTCTTTACAATGCCTTAGGTAGCTAAATTTTCTTACAAGGAATTGACGGGCGTGTGCCTGAAGCAAGATGGTCAGCCCTGGACTGATAGATTCCTTTACAATCCCAGCCCAAAAAAATCCTGCTTCTTGCTTCCTATTCTCTTTTTCCTCAGAACAAAAAAACTAATGGTACAGAAGAAGTAAGGAACTAGCTCCTTAATTTAGAACAGACTCATCAATTTTAATGGCCTTTACTACATTTGGAAGAATATCAAATAGTGACTGTTGGAAACTAACTTTTTTTTCTTTTGTGATCAAATGGTCAGATGGGGTGGTGCATCAATCCTGGATGGTTGTCTGGTTTCCCCCATGCTCCTGTCCTGGCACTGCACTTCAGAGACCTCCCTAAGACTGGGACAATTTCCCTTATGCCCAATTATGTGCAGTGTTGGTAAATTACAATTGCAGCACTGTTACAGTGTAACTTCATCCGTGGTCTGAATGCATGTGATGTGCTTGTGAGCACATGTGTTGGTGTGTGCATCTGTGAAGAGGAAAACCTGTGTTCAGCTGTTCTGTGCTCCCCAGCACAATCTGCAGCAAACATTATCTGTTCAGCTGTGCCTGTACAACAGACACTCTGTCTGAGCAGAGATACTCTCTGAGCATGAATTAAGTTACCCCCGGTATGAAAAGCAATTTATTGATCCAGCCCCTGATAGATATCCTTTTGACTCAATTTTTACCTACTGTTAGCAAACCATAGAGCTTTAAAGGGAAAATTCAATAACTGCTGCTCCTCTTGGGTACCGTGTATCTGGACAACCTAGTGCTTTAAAAGAGTATGTAGTTGTAAGAGGAGTCCTATTCCACACTGGGAAAAAATTATAAAAAAGAAACAGAGAGGTAATGGTACCTTGAGTAGTTGGGAAGATCAGGATTTAAATCCGTGTTTTTTCTGAGCCAAATCTGAGGGAAAATTTTAAGCAGTATCCCAATTCTTTACCATCAGGCTGTAAGCTATGTAGTTTCTCACTCTTCTAAGAAAAGAAGGACTTGAGTCAGTCTCCGGACAAAGAAAAAGAAGCTGAAATCTTAGAAATACTTCCAGCTTTAAGATGCATAACCACTCTTGGCAATTTCCTTTGGAAGAGGTATTCTTCAAAAGAAGAATGTATTCTTCAAACGAACAATGCCTTGATTTATGATGACAACAGGTTTATGAAGTTTTTGTTACACCAAGAAGATTCCTGCTTTTCTGTTTGCTTTAAAGTGAAGCCAATACACTTTTGAAAGCTTTTGTGTCATTCTAGTGAGGTGTATTAGCCAGGAGTTGGGAGGAGAGCCTCCCTTTTTCCGTACACAACTTCCCTTTTCCTCCTCTCCCCCATGCCTAGGTGTATTGTTTCCTCCAGCATTGCTTAGGGAAAAAAAAATCCTGTTCTTTCTTCATTCAGATGAGTGATGAGCACATCTAATCTTTCTCTAATATGTGCGACAGGTTGGACATGGGCCCTGGTTCTGTGGCTGGATGTGGCAGCATGCGTTCCCTCTGCAGGGACTGGCTTTGGCGAGCTGCTGTCGGTGTGCAGCCATTCACGGTCATGCTACCGACTGCATTTGTTGTGAGTAACCATTTGGCCTCTCTCCACGTAGCTTACTTTGCTTTCATGCCAGTTAAACAAACAATGACAACTTTCTTTTCCCTCTGCTTTGTTGCTTTCTTGTGTTATTGCTGCTTTAGTAATAGCAGGTGAGTGGTATTGGCAAGAGTCTTCCCACAAGTGCCAAAATACAAATTGCTTGCTGCCACTGGACAGTATAGTGTTCACATTCCCGGGACTCATTGCTCTAACATCGAACATAAGGACTTCTGTTATGACAAATACAACATATTAGTAAAAAAGCACAGTTACCAATGATAAAGGCCTCCAAGTGCCCATTATATAACAGGTATAAGCAGGGGTTTTTGACCTCAAATACTCACGTGCACTCAATATTTACAAAGAATTACATTCTTCCACAATAGCAGGAATACAAGGAAGTTGATTTTCTCATGCTCAGATTTCATAAAATAACATCTTCAAGTATAACTTCCCTATCCTCAGTAAAACAAGAAAGCTTTTGTGTATTGCATTACTACCACAGAATTCAGATCCTGAGGAGCATCTTAAATATATTGAGAGGAATGAATGATTCTGTGATTTTAATATGATTTAACATAGAATACAGCAAAAATTATAAGGCAACATTTGCCAGAATTTCTTCAGCAAAGTCACAGTAGCCAGAGGAGACACTTACTATGAAAATCATACCATAGACTTTGATGAATGGTGAAGATAAATTATGTGAGTTAACAAAAAACTGGGATCAGAGTATATGTGATGGATTCAGAACAGGAGTTGAAGTTAAAGAATGACACATAGACAGACGGAAAGATTTCAGAGTACCAGGAAACGAAAAGGCCATATTTAAAGGAATAGACAGGTAGGAATTTTATTTCCAGTTCTGTGCTAGACTTGCAACATGATCTTGACATCTCTGACATCTCTTGATGTCTCTGTCAGGTTTGGTATAATGGTGTGGTAGTTTTCTTGCAGAAAATGCCTATTAAAAAGATGTTTTCCACTGATTTTTTTTTTGTTTATTTTCATTAGGAACAAAAAACCCCACTGAATCTCCAAACATAAGTAAAAAAAAACCTGAAAACTTAAAAGAAAAAGTTAGAAGTTCCAAAAGAATTCTTCCTTTCCATCCCCGTCAAGGATTTTCAAGGAATGCAAGCACTTTCTGGAAAAAGTGTTTGTCAAGAAACACATCTTCCCATTAAAATGAAGTTTATTAGAAAAATACAGAGCAAATTTGGCCAACCAACATCAGTACGTGCCTACTCATCCATCCATCTATCTATCTATCTATCTATCTATCTATCTATCTATCTATCTATCTATCTATCACGAAACAAGAGTTTTCAGTGCCTGAAAGGACGTGGCTTTCAGCTGACCCGGTGGACTGAAAGACGCAGAGCATGTGACAAGCTGCCTGCTGAGGGTACCTCCATCTCCCTCCAGGCTCTGACCAATAGCGTGGCACATCCTCAGATGCATCCATGACAAAGGTCCTAAGAATACACAAAATAATTTTCTCTTAGCAACAACTCAACAATTCCTTCAGTGACATTCATTTATTTCAATCACTTTGCTTTTAATTAGCCCAAATAATTGTTCACTGCTTTCTCACGCAGCTCCTGCTGCCTCCCGTATAAACCGGCAGGGTAGTGACAAGACTGCCTGCTCAGCTGACAAGATAGGATTATTTCTGGATTCATTCAAACTGTAGCACATACAATGACACGCATTTGTTAGGGATGTGACGAACACCCCACAGTATCCAGAGAGTTGATTGGCACAGCTTGGAACAAAATGCATGCAGGACATAGACAGCAGATCTCCGGAGCCTGAGATGGAATCCTTCACCACAAAGACGATAAAACTGGCTACAGTGTCATAGACATAGGTAAGGAGGAAACACTGAAAGCTGGTGAACAGAACACAGAGCTCACAGGATCTCCAAAGAGTCTCTCTGAAATGCCTTCCTTACTCCCTCATTTCCTGATGAAGCCAATGAAATGTCACTAACTTCTCAGTTTCATCACACGTTTGTTTCCGCTTCAAAGCTAATTACTTTGGTTTTTTTTACTTTCTGGCTTCCTGGAGATTCACATGGCAATCAGTTTGTTTTGTTTTACTAATGCAGGACTGGTTTTTGGTGCTAACTGTTCACACATCCCTCCTGAAGATGTCTGTAGCTTTCAGCCACTGGTTTGGTTTTGACTGAGCCAAAATTGATGTTCCCCTAATATTTTCCTGGGTTCACTGACACTGAAGTTAGGTTTTAAGAAAGACAAGAGAGGGAGTGTTCGCTGCTTTCACTCTGCCTTTACACCCTTGGTACAGAAATAAAACATGGACAGTAATTTATAGCACCTCTAAAATAATCTACTTGTTATCTTTTTGTGTTCATTATTGTTTCTACTGAATCCAGCCTAAATAAACTCTTATGCCATGGCCACAGCTGGGCAGTTACACCTTTCTCATGCAGAAAAAAATCAGAGATGACTGTAAAATCGATTCCTTCCTGAAGTCACGTACTGATAAGTGCCTATGATGAGGGCAGTTAAATTTGCATATAAGAAATTGATCAGTGCCTGCCTGAAGTAAAGTGGTCAGCTTTGGGCTCATAGACTCCCTTACAATTCCTTACTTAATTTTTCTGAATATATGGCTTAATCATCAAGTCAAGAGACATCCCAGTCTAAGCCAGGCAAATGGTTGCCTAGTTTAGTACCATGGCTGTCTGGCTTGAACAATAGCTTTTGCAATGATAGCTTTTGAACTGTAGTTCAGCAATACAGAGTAACCAGCGTAATCTGTCATGGCCAAGTATCATCCAGAACTTCTCAGCCATAGTTCCAAGGCCTCACAGTTCCCCCCATAAAAAACCCTGCTTTTTCTTTCCTACTCTTGTTTTCCTCAGTTTGAAAAAACTGATGGTACAGAAGAAGTAAGCAGCTAGCTTCTTAATTTAGCACTTAGGCAACACAAGACAGTATTACTCAGCAGTTTTTAGAGGCTCTAAAGTCATCTGCTTCTTATCTCATTGTGTTCATTTTTGCTTCTGCTGAATCCAGACTAAATACACTCTTAAGTCATGGCCACAACTGCACAGTTACACCTTTCTCATGAAGACAAAAATCCTAGATGACTGTGAGCTTGTTTTCCGTCTGTCTTGCACAGCCATGTATAGGTAAGTGGTTATGAATTGTTGCTTTCCTAATTTAATATTTTGCACTTACTTTGGGAAGACATAAATACAAGAAAGCAAAAAGCACTGAAGAAAGATTAAATCACTGGAGAAGAGGGTAAATCTTTAACAGCACTATGTAACCTATGTAAATTAACTAATCTAGAGCAATTAAATTTATTAGAAATAGCACAGGTCTGTGCTGATAGCTTTTTTAATTTTTTTTCTTTATTTCCCATCAAAGGTTACCTTTGACTGCTACAAACAAAATGAATCATGTGTTCTTTAAGAAAATATTTATTATAAAGATGACTTGCCTTTTAGTTAATCTTTTTCTGACTTAAGTCATTATTTAGATAATAGAAAAAGTAACCTTTTTAATTAAAGGCTTTATTTAGAAAATAGACTTACATATACGCAATTGGATACTCAAGTTTTTTGAACACAAAAGAATTTTTCAGTATGAGTCTAGCCCTGACATGGATGATATGGAGTTTTTCAAAAGTAGTCCTTCATAATGATTGTTAACTTGCTCCAGGTAGTCATGTCATGGCTGTCCACAAATCTCAAATGCTGCTATGGCATCTCTGAACTCCCTCGACTGCTTGCTAACCAATAAATGTGCTCCAACACTGTATCCCTGCCCCATGCCCAGCACCAACGGGACTGATCAATAACACGAATTCCTGCTCACACCAGATCTTCTGCTTGTAACAATTCCTTGGTATATACAGAAATGAAAAACTATAGCATTTTTTGAGGCCACACTCAAGGGGGTTTGGAGGTTTGTGGGGTTTTTTTTTGTTTTTTCTATCTATCTATCTGTCTGTCTGTCTGTTTATCTATCATCTGTCTATCTATCTATCTATCTATCTACCTATCTATCACCTATCAATCCATCCATCTATTTTTGGTATACTGTAAAATTAAGAAATTGAAGGCAAGCACTATTGATGATCTATCTGAGCTTTTATTTCTGATCTGAGAATCCTAAGATTCAGTTTATCACTATTGATACTTCTCTTTAGTTTCATTAAGAGACAGTAAAGCAGCATTTCTGAAAAAAAGTAAATACTCTTTGTCCCATATTAGACACGTTTTGAACCATTTAAAAATGCTTATCTTATGTAATATAGATTTTACGGAGAGCTGGGATACAAGACAGAAGCAAAGCCCAAGAATATTTCCCCAATGAAGTCAAAGAAATCTCTGTGTTTATAATGTGATGGATCATGCTGAATATCAGCTGGAGACATTATTAAATTATTATATGACTTAAACATATAATATAGTAAATAAAGAACAGCATAACAAAAAAGACATGGTATAGGCAATTCACTCAATTTATGAGTATGCAAACCATAAATGAGAAGAAAGATACATGTTACAAATGTTTATGTTAAAAATTAGAAAAATTCTCAAAAAAGTGTAAAGATATGCTACTAACCTGTGAAGGAATAAGCCCTTTACCTAACATAGAGGATACCTAATTTAGAGGTTAAATTAGCTTCTTAAAGGTTTGGGGGTATGCACAGATGGAAAATGTTAGTTTGAACATAGCTTCAAGATCAGAGAGACACCATGTTGGAATAAGAATTTAGTTGCTATTAACATAAAATTAATTTTTTTAGAGTAAATAAATCTCTAATATAAAAAGATAATCATAGGTATCTAAAGATAAGATCCTTAAACTACCTTTGTGGTTTCTATCCTGGCTTATATTTTGCTTCTGAAACATTTCCAGTTTGATGGTTCCCTGTTAAGTAATTTCCTGTTACCATAATGAATATGAAGTCACATGTATGCTGCTTATTATGGTTCCTTACATTTGCTAAGCTTTTACTGATTTTATATTCTCACTGAGGGACATTTTATACCATTTTTATATAACCTTATACCATTTAACACCTATAGACTGACTAAGTGAATGACCATTGAATAAAAAGGTAGCTGCAGAAGTGTAGCAGGAACAAATGCCACAAGTGCAGCTTGCTCTGAACATCTCTCTGGAAACTCTGTGTTAAGAGAGCTGATATAAAAAAATGCTGCCCTTCATAGGCTTCATCCTTTTGTATTTACTTCCTTTATGTTTCCTGTGGTATTTGCACCTTGATCTCTGGCAGGCTTACAGTTCTTCAGAACTACTTTCACAGGCCTGTGAACTACACAGTGTGTAATGTACAGCATTAATCTACTGCTCTCAAATCATATTTATTTCTGTGTGTTTGTGTGGTATAACTTGTACTGACAGAAGTTCTTCAGATGTGCTTCATAGTCAGAGGTTTTCCAGTTATTCTTCGCTCAAGTGAATACTCAATATTCTTCCTGTGCCAATAGATAGCAGAGCATATTACACTAAATTATTATGTTTACATTTACATATTTCAATGCCACAACTAAATGCTGTATGGTATAAACTTCTTGAAAAAAAGATTTCTACGGACTGTAAAATTTCATTACTCCTGCTACTACCTCAGGATCCAGGATTTGCTTTCCTGAGGGCTTCCTAAAAGGTTACCTAAAAGGGTCTATATTTCCTTTCTAATAATTCTGAACACAATAAAGAAGGAAGTTATTTAGTACAGTTAATAATGCCACGATTTGTCTTTTTCTATTAACATTTCATATCTAGCAGTCCCTGTCTAATAATAGGTAAATTTGGAGTAGTTCCTTTCCTGCCTTTTAACTGATCATGATCACTATGAACATGTATATTAGCAGTATAAATATGTACACTTTAGGCCTTGGCTTCACAAACAATGAATCCAAATATTTACAAAATATCCACAATAGAATCCTACATTTGTTAGTGTGAGTCATGTTTAACACTAGTTTGTAATAAATCCATGTATGTGTTGGTAAAACTCTTTGCTTGCACTTTTTAAGATTCTCAGGAAACAAAAAGGGAAATTGTCTATCTTCTCTCTCAGATGTGTTACCCTGATGAAAAATAATCTCTAGAAAAAGTCCTGCACCAAACTTTGAGAACAGGTTGCCATGAGCAAAAATGAAATGTGTGGGGAGGTGGAAGTTATGATCAGTCAAATTGCAACAAGCACAGCAAACTGGAAAAAAAAAAGGAATAATAATAAGGAGAAAACTCCATCTTTATTTGTTGGGGTTTTTTTAATATAAACTGTGGCACGTCCTCTGTCTGAATCTTAATCTGCATTAGTGCAAAGTGCTTTTCAAATCTGTTCATTTCTTGATCAATTTTCCTAACTGATTAAAATATCTGCTGGAATGCCCCAGAAGAATATATTACTTTATGGGAATGACTTTTGCATATGAATATGAACATAGAAAACATATGAAAAATCCATTACTGACTCTGAAGCCGATAATTAATCTCAAACTGAAATTTGTTAAAAAAAACCCCAACAACTTGATTTGTGAACCTTTTGACTGCATAATTCTCATAAATTTAATTATACTAATTATAAATGTAAAATTCAGAAGAGTGGTATTTCAGCACTTAGAGGTTTCCTTTTTAATTCAGACCCCCCAAAATAGATCACAAATAGTAATTTGTTAACCCATGAAGTCATGAAAAAAAATGGTCTCCCTGTCCCTATTTCTATTTTTCTTTGCTGCCTCAGCCTTGGAACAAGCATTTTGCTGGGTCCCTTGGAAATAAGTTCAGCCATACAGACGAACCATTGCTTCTGAATAATTTCCACTTGAATATACATATCTTAGGGAAGCTGCCAAATCCTTTTCCTACACTGCTCAGCTGCAGGGATTTTGCTGCAGATATGGCATCTAACTATACCTCAGGGGACTTTTATGAGAATTTGTTAAGACTCCTGAGGATGAAGGCCAACCATAATTGTTCATTCTTTTTTCAGATCTCAACAGGATCTCAACTTATTGCTCTCTAATCTGCTGCAAGACGTGCTCTTTTGAAGTGATATAGCACCAAAATACACATTTTTCTGTACTGAGTACATTGGAAAATCATGTGGTTTTAATTAGCTGTAAAAGGACAGTACAGCAGCTGGTACTACAAAGCATATGAAAAGATTTGTCTTGCTTTGGTTTTGCACTTAGAGAATCAAAGAGTCAAGTGCCTGCTTTTGTACAGTGAGTGATGAATGTGAATTATGTGGATTGGAGAAGGCGTGGGGTTTTAAACACAGACTCTTCCCATTTCACTTTGGTGCTGCTGGGTGGCTGCTAATTAACTCCTGCTCTAGTGCCTGTTTCTGGATCGTTACTGAAACTGTGTTAGTCATAGACTCCCTGAGATGTTTTACAACATTTCTTGAATAACAAGCAGCTGGTGTACAGTGACAGCACACCATACAGGCTCCACTCGACTGTGTACAGCCTTGTATCCTCCCAGGCAGGGGCTGGCAAAACAGAGAAACTTGCAGAAAAATCTCTGAGGGGTTAGAAGGAAGCATCTCCAGAGTGGGATTTCTGCCTCACTGTTCTGTAAACTGCTGTGTTCTGAAAGAAAGAAAACAGGAATTTCAGGTGGCCAGGTGGCACATTTCCCTTCCTTGAATGTCTGCTTTCAGAGAAGCTAAGGAGCAGTGCCAAATGTGCTCCATTAATACTTCTTGAAGCTGTATGAATTTGTCTCATGTATTCAGCGGTACTCATTCTAGGGAAACAAACTTCTCTCAGGCTCCAGCTTCCTGGCAATAGCATCACTCAGATGAAAAACATACTGCACAAAAGCATTGAAAAATGGAATGTGCAAGCAATGAACATTAGAAGCCAACTAATATTTTCTGTTTTGCCAGGGTTTGCTTTCAGCCTTTGAGAGTGTATATACGCAACTTTTATATAAATACTGAATGGCTTAGGTGGGATGGGACCGTAAAGATCTCCTGCCATGGGCAGGGACACATTTCACTAGACCAGGTGGCTCAAAGCCCCATCCAACCTGGCCTTGACAACTTCCACAAATGGGGCATTCATAGCTCCTCTGGGCAACCTGTTCCAGTGCCTCAGAACACTCACGTGTGAATATTTTCTTCCTAATATCTAAACTAAACCTACTCAGTTTGAAGCGATTTCCTCTTGTCCTGTCACTACATGCCCTTGCAAATAGTCTCTCTCAATCTTTCTTGTGCACTCCCTTCAGCTACTGGAAGGCTGAAATTAGGCCCTGAAGACTTCTCTTCCCCAGGCCGAACAATTCTAATTCTCTCAAACATTCCTCATAGGAGAGGTGATCCATCCCTCTAATCAACTTGGTGTCCCTGCCCTGGACTTACTCCCACAGGTTTATGTCCTTTCTGTGCTGGGACCCCAGAGCTGATGCAGCACTGCAGGTGAAGTCTTACCAGGGCAGTGCAAAGGAGCAGAATCCCACTCCTTGAGTCTGTCCAGGTCCCTCTGGATGGTATCCTGTCCTTCGGGTGTGTCAGCTGAACCACTCAGCTTGGTGCCATCATTCCCATCACCTTCTACTTAATTCATGGATACACAGATTAAAATAGGTTTATACTTTTCCATGTTTTTTTCCCCATCTCACTGTCATTTTCAGATACTGGCAGCACTTACTAAAGCTTGTACAACTCCAGCTCCCTTCAGCATCCACCATGACCATTCCCAGTTAGCAATATTGCACTATTATGATACCATGGAAATGGAAGATGCATATGAGTCTTAAACAGCCAGTATCAAAATTATATGCCCTTGAAATCTGTGCATGCCACCCTTAAGGCTCTAGAAACTAATCACATTTTAAATCATATTTATACAGTTTCATATACCATGTTCTAGGTACTAATGTGAAGAGTTTCCATGTTTTGATAACTAATCTGATGTTATCACAGAATGCTTTGCTCACATGCTGAGATCCTGGCTAAAGCTGCAGTCACATAACCACAGATTTTCTTTGTGTATACTTTGGTACACCTTTCAGACTGATTCCTCTAAAGCCTTTTTCTCCTCCTCACAATTTCTGTGCAAATTACTACACTTTCAAAATATTCTGACCAATTTTTTTTATTGTTTCTAGCAAAAAATAGTGGAAAGTGAATCATTTAAAAGGAGCAGCAAACAGACAATTTTAGAAATCTTCCAGGTCAATGATCAAGAAATAGTACCTGCATCCTAAAGATGGAGTTGCATGAATTGGCAGAGTGCTGATTTGTTGCAATGTGAAGAAGTATCTCCAGCTCATTTGATACTTCACTGAAGAAATTCCTCAGTGTGTTCTCTCTATGAGAATTAGGCTCGATCAATTTCCATTAGTGGGAAAGATATTTCTAGGGGGGAAAAAAATCTACCACCAGCAAAAAACCCAAGTATTTTTTAACTCACAGATCAGCATTTAATTTTCTTAAACCTGTCAAAAATTAAAATCTTGTTCACTTAAACAGAACTCAGATGTGGAGATACTAAGGACAAATTAATGGATATCTGTGTGACACTATTCCAGAATTAACTTTTGGTCCCCCAAATCTACTGAACTTCATTCTTCCAAGGTGTATTTTAAAAAAACAGCACCAAAAAAGCCACTAGATGTGTTGGCTTTTCCCCATAAAGTACATATACCATAGTGGCCGTCCACATAGATCCCCCAGCAGCATTTCAAATTCAACTATAGAGACATGGTGGGATCACCTTGGACAACTGCCAGACACCTATACAGCAGCTCTCTCCTAAATCCCCTCCTAGACAGGAAGGGATGAGAAATTAAAATGGAAAGCTTGCAGGTCAGAACAGAGAGACCACTCATTGACTACTCTCATGGGCAACAGAGATTTGACCTCTCAAGAATTAATTTAATTTATTGCCAATTAGTTACAGTGCTGGATGGTGAGAAATAAAGGGCAAAAATTAAAACACCTTCCCCCACCACTCACCTTTCTTTCCCAGGCTCAATTTCACTCCTTCATTTCCAGCACCTGACAGAGGAAGTAAGGAGGCTCCTAAATGCATGGTTTGACACATCTCACAAGTGCATGGCCTGTTCTTAAAAGCACATGAAGTAGGTCAGATTTGAGAGGGATGCAGCTGTCTAGATTCTCTGAGGTAATGGAGCTTGACCTGCAAATTTCCAATGTGCATTGGATGTCCGTACAATGCACTGGAATTATGTTTACCTAAAGTTTATTTTTCTAACTTAGAATCAATTAAAATATGTGCTTCAAGACCTGAATCTCACAAAACTGAATAATCTGAAGGATTTGTTTATCAGTTTAAAATATTCTGTCATAAATGCTTAGAAATTTATGCCAAGAAAGGTGAGATGCTTTTGGTTTCTGCCCAGCAGACCCTCTCCCAGTCCTTCCATTACCATGTCACTATCTACACCTGATTGATGGCACTTCAGGACTTCACAGTCTGAGATTAATGACCAAGTTCCCATGTCTTGGCCCTCTGATTTTGATGGAAGAAGTGGGATTTGAATTGTGGACGTTAAGAAAGGAAAATAATTTTCCTGCCTTACAATGGCTGAAAGGTCATTCTTGAGCTCAAGTCATTTAAATAATTTATTGTGAGCTACTGAGTCATAACAGAGTTACTGATCTATCTTTTACTACAGTGACATTCTATTTTTTCAACTCTGTATTTTTTTATTCTATGGTATTAAATAGCTCTCAGTCTGCAGTAACCAGAAATGTTTAAATGGGCTGCAACTGCATAATGACACATCAGATCTGTGCCTTTTACAGTGTGTGTAGCAGAGAAGTGCCGTGATGGGATTACATGCTAAAAAGAAGTATTTTGCTTGGGAACAGCATTCCTCTACCAGCTTTGAGCACATCATTTATTTTCTAAGCAGCCTGTGCATACTCACTTTGCAACAGGAGATGATTTGAGACCCCAATGGTGATCTACTTTTTTCATTTCTGCATTGGCACTGAGAGCCTTCCTACCTCATTAAACTTGTTTTCTTTATTTTGTGTACTTCAGTATTCTGTGCAGTCTAGGGGGTTGATATATATCTTATTATAGCTTTTAGTAACTCTGAGAAGTTGCCTAGAAGATAAAATTGCTAGTATTTCACAAATTTAGTTTTGTATTCAAGTTAAATAAAAAAGTATTTTTATTTTCCCCACCTAATTTAAAATATCTTTAAGTACTGAAGGAAGACATTTTGGATCACATTACTTGAGAGAATATGGAAGTCCAATCCCTTGAAAAGTGTATGTACCAAAATGGCTTTTCAATTTCTGACTACTGTGATTGCAAAATTTTCCCTCACCATAAGTGAGGACCATAAGTACCATAAGCACCATAAGTGCTTCTAGTTGCTGTTGAAAACAGTCAGAATGCCTTTTCTCAAGAAAGACTGCACAATTGACATTCTTTTCCTAAACCTCATCCTCTTCATCTTAACTAACAATTTCCCAGGTGTCACTGTGCCAACTGCTGTTAAAATGAGCATACACTCAATTTATGCTTCTGCTGGGCATTAACAGGTGTCAGGGGAGGGAGGTGATAAATATATTTTTTGTATCACATTAAAAAAAATCCCTTCATTTCTACTTACCTCATTGTCAGATCTGCTATTGCTACTGCATGTATTTCAAACTTAGAAATAATTATATAAAGCTTACAAATGTCTTCAAAATATTAATTAATTGTTTTGGAAGTGTTTTTCATTATGTGAAATCAATGTGTTACAAAAATCAAATTAGTATGTTACCAAATATTTGGCCTAGAACGTGAAATGCAGTCTTGGCTAGATCAGATTTATGTAGACAAGGCCCCATCTGAACACACTTTTCTGCTTGCATTTGTTTTTTTCACAAACAAACTGTCAGATGATATATCCAGTGAAATTATCATTTTGGAAAATTGTGAGCCACTGTCACCTTCGCTGGACATTCCCTGTAACTATTATGAAACATGAATGAAACCATATTCTTTAGCTGTATTAAGAAAATGGTACAAATTGTGTCTGGTTGTTTCAACTATGCTTAGTTGCTGGCTTTAGTGTGACCCTGACCATCAGCCATTAACATGAGTTTGATTTTGCTTGCACTACAAGGATCACGTGAGTTTGAGATGGTGGGTGGTTTGCACTGATTTACACGATGAAAATTGGATAAAAGGCAGTTTTAGGAGATTGTACCTAACTTGATCCCCTTTTTCAGACAAGATAATTTTCTTGACAAGGGTAATTCTGCAGACTTGATCTATTTGACTCTCAGTAAAGCTTTTGGCACGGTGACACATGGGAAATTTTTAGTTAAGCTGAAGAGGATGAGGATTAGTAAAAGAACGTCAATACAGTAAGGCTTTAGTGGACAAAGAGGAGACAATGAGGTGTGTTGTCTTGACAAATCATCAGGCTAGATGCATAGCGCTGCTGAAATTCCTTACGGAGCAGCAGTTGCTTGGCCTTAGCCAAAGTGAGGTTATCTGCCAGCTGAGGCTCTTGGTGAGACAAAGTATCACTGATGCATATCTGGTGATTGCACCAAAAAAAATGGAGTGGCCATAAGGTCACAGTAAGGCACAAAGTGAGAAATACAGTGAGGCAAACAGGATAGTACACATAGAAGCTAAATACAGGAATTTCTGTTGTGAGCTGGGTGTTATCACTTGGAAACAAAAGAAGCAAAAGAAATACTTGTCGATACTATTTGGCCAGAAGGTAACTATTAGCCAGCAATGTGATGGAGCTGTGGAAGCAGCAGAGTGGACACTGGCTTACAGTGCTGGGCACTGTCACCACTCTGAGCCCTTTATAACCGGCTGTATTTAGCACCTTGTACAAAACTGAAATACAATTTCAACTATATTGAATGAAACTGGAAAAAAAAAAAAAAAAAAAAAGCAGCTTGGATAAGCAGAAAAAAAGAGGATCCCATTTACAAAATAGGACTATGAAAGCAAAGGTTTAGAATAGCGAAAGTATGGAGGGGGCATTATAGGAGATTGGTGAGCTAGCTCAAGTCAGACTAGTATCATCAGGCAAGACAAATGGGAATAAAGTACTCAGAAATAAAATGAGACTTAAAATTAGAAATTCGTAACTATTATAGATGTGAGGATCTGCTGTTCCAGAGGGGCAACAAGGGCAGGAACAAAAAGTAAAAGATAATCTTTACCATCTGATCTTCTGAATGAAACTACATGATTCCTGGTCCCATGTAATGAAAGAAACCCCAGACAAGGAAGTGTTGTCACCCAAGAAGGTCCTTCAAGGATAACTTCGAGGAGTGCTCAGTTGATTTCTGAATGAGCTTGTTTGTATCTTAGCTGCAAATATACAACCACAGAGTATCCAGAGGATGACTGCACATATTCTGGGAAAAGCAGTGCCATGAGCACAGGCATAAAAAGCACAAAAAAGCACAAAAAAATAGTTCAAAGATGCAGAATCAACCTTTCAGTGGTCCTCAACAGAAGTGTGTGTTGTCCATCATTTGTCCAGTTGTCTAACTGTACAGTGCTCCCTTGTACGTCCCCACCTTTCTTGCAGCATTGTTCTCTGTGAGGGTTGGCATCCTCATGGTGACTTGGTCTTGAGCCTCCAAGGCGTCCCACATGTCAGTGAAGTTCTATATCGTTCAGTGAGAGGAAAAATAAATCGAGATGTTGAGAGATGCACAACTTATGATGCCAGATTTGCTTCTTATTCCAACAGATGCCTCGTAAAAAATAATCATGTAAGGTTTCCTAGTTAAAAAAAACCAAACCAAACCAACCAACCACCAACAACAAAAAACCAACCAAACAAAAAAACCCCACCCAACCCACCAAAACAACAACAGCCCTCTAATTCATCTTCACCTCTGTTCCTTCTTAGGAATATAATGTAAAGACTCTATTGTACTCCTATATTATAGGAGCTGTACCGTGCAGGTTTAAACCTCTGGTCTCTGCTCAGCTAAAGATCCCGTTAAAATCAATGGATATTTTCTGTAAAGAGTATTATTTAGCAGTGTCATTGCAAAATTTATTCCCATACCTTAGGCTTCTCCAAACAGTTCCTTGCCTGCCTTGACACTTACTTCTTTATACAAGACATTGTCCTATATGGGTTTTTTAGGATCATTGATTTTAATGTGTATACACTTGCTTCAAAGGCTCACTTTGCATGACTCAAGGTTAAATACATTTATGTTACACAATGCTACTGAGGCAACTGAGCCCTGCTTTATAAAGTATTTATAAAGCCTTAAAACATGGCAAATTCAAAGCCAAGCTGATCTCAGCTTGCTTTGAATCTTAAAAAGAATGCATTTTCTAAAATACATTCTGCGTTATATACATACATGACTTTTGCCACATCCTCAGAAATTAATGAGGTTGTGGTGGCCACAAAGTGATGCATTTTTTGACACTGGACTAATCATAACATAACTTACTATTTGGAGAGATTTTCCTCCCCCATATGAATGGTCTATGCATTATAAAGATCTCAGCCTGAGATTACCTTAGCTATATTTAGTGTGCTCACAACTGGGAAGCCCTTACACAAATTTAACAGCTAATACAAGCAGCAAAGAGGAAAAGATGGTCGAATTTTCAGCTACATCTTCCGTGGCACAAAAATAAATGCACTATTTCTAATATAATCTTAAACGCCAAGGGTGAATCCTGTGAGCTCATCTCCGACACGTGGGGGTGCTGAGCCCTCAGCAGCTGAGGTGCAGAAACACCAAGGACAACAGCATTGTGAAGGGTCACCTGAGATGACTCAGTCACAGGGGCTCGCAGCTGCGCTGAAACCCCAGCTTCCTATTACAGGCTATAGAGCTTTTCCTGATGCTATTTTGAGATGCAAGGTAAAAAGAAAAGCATAGGTGGGCAGTAAAGCAACATTCCCAGGCTCAAAAGAAGAGGAATCTTTGCATACCAAGAGATTTTAATTTTTTCATATGTAAGTAGTTTTAATTTTTCGCTTTTTCATCCCACAGGTATTTTTTAGAGTGTTGTGAATTGCCATTGAATTAATTTAAAACCAGCAGATTAACAATTTTTCTTTCTAAGTGTTGAAAATTGATACCTGGAATTTTATATATTCTTCCACAGGCTCTGGTCATAGCTACTCATCACTATGCATCCTATGGCACGTTCTGTGAAAGCCCTGGCATACGGACATAGGGCACAGATAATCCTTCCTCACTGAACACGTAGGGTGTAAGACGGACCCCAAGTTTTTAAAATTTTTGGTCAGAAGGTAGTAGATAATTGAAGTAGTATTATTTGTAAGGTTAATAGAGAATTGGTGCCCTCGAAAGGACACACTGCTGTTTTGTTTATGTTCCCCAGAGCACTACTTTGTAACTTTTTTCTTACACTTAGCCAAGAAATACACAAGCAGGCAAGCAGAACACACCCTGCTCCCTTATGCCATAGCAACGTGGCCCGCAAAAACAAGTGCTAAGTGCTGAACTTTTGTGTTGAATGATTTCAATTTCAATCTATTATTCTTTTATGGCAGAAGAAACATGACAGTGTGAGACACTTCAGTTTGATGCAGTAAGTTATCACATACTTTTACAGGATCTTTTAAAAAGCAGATTTCTTATGTTCTTCTGATACAACACGTTTTAATGGAGTACAAGCATATATTAATAAATTATTTGGCATCCTGTGAGTTTGTAGCATACCCTGATTAGCTGAGAGGGGAGAATATTTTAAGCAGGCCTTTCAAAAAGTTGATAGTAATGAATAAATAACATATTAATATATATTAAAGAGATACATGAGGGTATGTGATTTGTTTGATGTTATGTCTCATTCAGAGGCATCTTTAATATGCAACAGAGAATAATCTACTCTCCACAAACAGGACCACAATCTTCAAGCAATAGCTGCTCACATGTCTCAATTAAAACCAATAAAAATAGAACTAAAAAAAAGGGGGGTGGGAAGAGGGGGAAAAAAAAAGAGAGAAGAAGGAGAAGAAGCCGTAGCAGACTGGCGGAAGGCACATAACCTCATCTTCTGTGAGTCCTTGCTACTTCGCAGTTTGCTGGCAAGGGCAAGGGATGGCTTTGGCAACTCTCCGCTTTTAACTCCCTGCATCCCGGGGCGGGGGCTGCGGGCAGACTCCCGCCCGCTCGTTCCCGCCCGGCCCCGCACCGCCAGCCCCCGCCCGTGTCCCAGCAGCTCGGAGTCGCCGCGGGCCGTCGGGCCAGCCAGCTTCGCACCTCGGCGGTGCCGCCCGCGGCCGCCAGCGCTGCCCGGGGCAGGCGGCGGGCCGGGGTCGGCGGCGGGCGGGCGGGGCGGGCCCCGTGAGGTCACGGCGGCAGCGCCAATGAGCGGCGCGGCGCGGCGGGGCCGGGGTGTCCCTCGTGCGGCGGCCGCATGGGGAGGGCGGCGGCGGGCGCGGGGCGAGCGGTCCCGGCGCGCCCCCGCCCACCCGGGGGCCGGGACTGAAGGGGCGGTGCCGCTGCCCGGGCACAGGTGCGGCGGTGTCGGCAGTGTCGGTGTCTCGGGCGGGTGCGGAGCGCCCTCCTCCCGGCGGCGCCCGGCGGGGGATGTTCCGGCCGCCGGGGGCGCGCCGCCCGTGGGAAGCGCGCTCCTAACGCCACCTGGGCGCCGCAGGGAGCGCTCGGCGCGGAGCGGAGCGGGCGGTCTGGGGTCGCCGGGAAGAGGGCAGGTAGGAAGGAGGAGAAGCGCCGGTTCGGGCGGGTGTGAGGGGCTTTTGTTTGCTTGTCCACTCTTGTGTGCGCGGGTGTCAGCGGCGGGGAGCGGCGTGCGGCGCCGCCCGAGCTGGCAGCGCAGCGGGGCTCTCCGCAGTGAAAGTTGTGCGGAGGGTCCCCGCTTCGAAGCGGCTGAGGAGCCGCGGAACCCTCCGTCCACCCGGGGCGGGGGGCTGAGGCTGTGGCAGCGGCGGCGGCCGCCGGAGGGCTCCGCGTACCGCGGCGGGGCTGCCCCGCTCCCGGGGGCGCTCGGAGGAGCCGCTCCCGGGGGCCGCTGCGCCCCTGGAGCAGCGCAGCGCAGCGCGGTGCCGCCCGCCCGCCGTGCGCCCCCGGCTCGCCGGGGTCGGGGAGCGCGGCCGCGCTGTGCGGAGTCCCGTCCCGTCCTGTGGCGGCTCGCCCCGCAGCCCGGAGCTGGGCTCGACGTGCCGCCGGCTGCCGGCTGGTCCCGCTGGGGCAGCGGGGAGTGCGCGGCGGTGCGCGGCCTCTCCCCGGGCAGGTCGCTGGTGGTCCCCGCGGCTGTGCGCGGTGTCCACTCCGTTCTGGATCAAAGGAGGCTCCTCGGGATCGCGCTCCGGAGTGCGGGCTGCCGTGCGGCTGGAGTTTGGGAAGGCATCGGTGGGTAGGGTGTGCGCTGCCAGCACACCCACAGGAGTGTCTGAAGCAGAGCCCAAGTGTTTACTTAAAACCAGAACGAGCCGTATTCCCTTCGCTCTGTAAGCCTCGGGGCAGAGAAACCCAAATGGACTCATGTGCGGGGCTATGGATCCACTCGTGTGGATTTTCTTACAGATGAACTGGCTTCTGGTTGTCTGGGATTACTTTGGAAAAACGCAAATCCCAGCTAATATCTGTGCTGACCATATATAGAAGTAGTCGCAGACAGAAGTACTATAACTTCAATATTGCTGACACAGGTCGAGAAACTTTAAAAACAACAAGTAAAAGCCTGGATCTGTCCTGAGGATGTTTTTGTCCAAGTGATATATTTTCCTGTGTTTGCATCCTACATTGACTGAATTATTCATACTTTTTGTTTGTTTGTTTACGTGCTTATACCCCTCAAAGTTAGTGAATGATATATTGATTTTATTTCGTCTGCTTCTATTTAATCTGGCAATGTTTGGTTTGCTTACTTGTGTTGGACCAGGACTGCAGTAGGGAACGCTGCTTTTCCCTGAAAGGAAGCTTGGTTTCGTGGCTTTTAGAAACGTGCCTCAGCTTGGAAGCAAGCAGGTTGCTCATACAGTAGCAATTTTCCATGGCATGGAAGACGTATTGTAGAGTTTTCTGATGTTGTGTGTTGGTGCTCTCTTTTAATAAAAAAAATACATTGGGTTGTTGTTTTTTTTAATAGTTCTGCTGTTGCCAGAAGCTTTTATGTGTACGTTATTATTGCCATGTGGAGCTATGTGAAGACTACATTTTCTAGTGCTGAATCTCATTCGAAGTAATGTGCTTTTATTTCGGTATCATGTGCATGTTAACAGGGTAATTCCAGCAACAGGGAACAAGAATCCGTTGACTTGAGCTGAAACACTGAAAACGATTCTCTTGGACTGTTTTGGATGTAGCAATTTTGCTGTATTTTAGTAACAAAGAAATGAAATGCACCAGGGATAATCCAGTATGAAATTCATCTGACTTGCTGCCAGCTATATCAAAACATGTTGCAAGTTCTCTTCCTCTACCAGATACACTTTGCCATCAAAGCCAGAAATTCAGTTTTGTATCCTTTCACATTTAATTCAAAAGAAATAGTACCTAGCCTAATTTATTGCAGAAACTGTCACAAGGTGTAAATTCATCTCATTTTCAAGTAGATGAACAGTAACTTTCTGGAGGGAAGTGATTACACTCTTTATATCATATATCTGTGTATTGTCAAGTGCAGTGCATTTTTCTTTCTGTTACTGATAAAAAATTAATGTTACTCATAGTAATATAGTCTGCATCCAAAAGCTTATTTTTAGAGTATTTTAGAGTAGCAGTCTCAGAGATAGGTTTTCGTAGTGAAAACCAGCCATGACCATATAAAACATCATAAACACAGTGCTCAATGATGCCTTAAATTACAGTTCTAAGTATTAGTGTTAAGGAGTAAAATGTTTGGTTAATTTGTAAGCGGGTCTAAAAAATTGTCACACTTACTACACTCTTCATTCTAAACCTATAGCAGCTGCTCTAAAACTATTCAAACTCCCTTTCTTGAATTAGTATTTGAATTTTATTCTTAATGCTATGAATGTTTTCAGGGTCAAATCCTGAAATGCTAGAGAAAATCTTGTGATGACTAATGTGGAAATTTCTTCCACATGAATACTACAGCGTTATGGTTCTTATGTTCATATCTTCTATTCTCTGTCGTCTTGATTGTAGCAGACAGCCTAATTGTGTACTTTGTGCCAGCAATTACTGTGCTTACGCAGTGTTATGTGACTCAAAAAGGAAGGGGTGCAAAAGGTGCTTGACACTAGGAAAATGTTTGAAGTGATCTGGATGACCTTAATTAATATTGTTCATTATCGTATTACAGATTGTTTGCCATTAAGAGGAGATGGTGTTCTGAGGATGAGACAAAGTATCTGTACAATAGTTGAAGGCAATGGAAGCTCTGCTCAGTGCATGTAAACACATGGCTGCTTACTTTAGTACAAAATATGATGGAAGAGTTTACTAATATTAATGGAATCCCTTGCTGTAATGGCAGATTTTCATTTAGTGAAGATATATAATTAAGCTTTAAAATGAGGAGTAGCATGTATAAGAGTATGTGGGCGAGGATATGCAATGCCATCTCAGAATCCTTATCTGTATTTAAGTACCATAGTTTCTGAATGTGTAACAGATGTTTAAATGGTACTGTAAGCTTGGAATGAAAAGAAAGAGCCTGGTAACACCAGAAGCTGTCAGTTTCACAAACCCATTCAACAGTGTTGCTGCTTTCTCTGTGGCTTCATTCTGGGTCTTTTTTCTATTGAAGAATATCAGTTCTGCTGGGCTGAACGGCTGCTGTACATGTGAAACTCTCAGAGGTGCTGGGAGAGTGTCCATTACCTACACCTCTAGAAGCACAAATTGTACCTCCCAGTCCATCCAACAGTGTTGCAGCACATACGAGGCTGTGTTCCTGATGGTGTTGGGGTGCAAAACATTATAAATAAATTTAGCATAAGCCTGGTGCGCTGTGATTAGATTAAGATTTCATACTCAGGAGTTATGTCTTATTTTTAAGAGAGCGTAAGAGCAGGCTGCATCACTTTCTACTGCTTGTGCCTTGGTTGAGTGCCAGCAGAACACAACCTTGTCCATGTAAGCCTGGCTAGGAGATTCAGTGAGGGCGAAGAGAGAAGCCATTGTCCTGAATGTAAAATGTTGAAATTACTGCGTTTAAAACAGGTGAGAATGAACAATGAATCCTCTCTCGTATTCTAAGTATGTGGTTTCATACTGGAGGCATCTGTTGGTGTAAAGGAAGGAAGGCTTAAGTGAGTTTCTTTATTAAATGTTTGCAAACTGAAGGCAAAGTCTTTTCTATGGTTGGAAAATCTTCGGAAAAACAAAAGATGTCAGTTATATTACAAATGATAAATAATCAGTTGCTAAAATGAGGGCTAGAGGTAGTTTCATACTTTTCTAAATTAATCTTGATGGAGATAGTTACAGAGAAATATTTAATAATACAGCTCCAGTATGGATTATCAGAAAATGTTTTCCTTGATATGATTTGAAAATGCAGCCACTCATCAATGCCATTGCTTTTCCTTCTCTGATTTCTGTGCTTTCACTCTAAAGATGTAGTAAACAAAAACCTAACCCTTTAATTTAAAACAATTTCCTGCAAGCAAATTCAAAGTGTTGTTCATTTAGCCCAGTGCAATGTAGCTTTGTAGCCACAGTATCAGAGTTCCATGCACACCAAACATCTGATAAATTGTCTGTTCTCTGTTGTGGGCATTAGGCCTGTTCTTGATTTCCAGGAGGTTGTGTCTGCTCTGCTTGTTTGTAGACAGTTCTTGTGGGGATAGTGAATATGATTGGGGGTTCAGGATTATCCAGTTACATTCAATGAATTGATGGATTTGTGCTCTGTAATGATACATATTTCTATAATTTCTGTATTTTTCCTTTCCCTCTCTGAATAAGAAGGCTGTATGATCATGTGTAAGGTTAATCTCTCACCTTATTTGGATGATTATCTGTCCTTCTGCATTCCCAGTATATCCCCATGGGAAAAAGAGTAATTATGACATACAAGGTTTATAGTATGAAAAGTCAAAAGATACATCTTACAAATAAGTTCATAGATGACTGAGAAATTTGGAAGGAAGGGATTAAAAAAAATGCTTGAAGTTACTAGGACATGTCTCTGTGTGTACATCACTTCTCTTACAGAAAACAATCTAATCTTGGTGCCAGTTGGCCAAGGGGCTTTGTGCAATGCTGTTTGGCTGCTGAGCTCCAGCTGCATTTGTGTGTGACATTTTTTCCATTACTACCTTGCTTGACAGCTTTAGGTGTACTGGAGCCAGGTGCTGTGAGGGCTCTTCTTGGACCTTTAAGGCTCCATGTGAGGTATGAAGGGACACCTTTTCAGGTCAAGTGTATAAAGTCGTGAGCACATACATTGTCCTGCAGCCTCATTGTTCCTGTCTGTGCTTTTCATAAGTAGGACAAGACCCTTTCAGCATCTAAGATTAGTGTGTTTAAAGAACACTTCTCAACATTTCCTGCATGAAAGTCTGAGATATCTGCTATAGCGCCTAAAGGAGACAAACCTGACAGTTTTGAAGGGGGACAAAGTGCTATCTATCATGCACAAGGATTTATAAAAAGCCTCCATTATTTCATGATGAAATAAGTAAATTTGAGTTCAGTAATTATGTGGGTTTCTAGTAGCAGGAAATACATTATTAAGGCTGTCAAATCATACATTTAAAAAAATCTCACTAAATACATAGTGAAGAAGCAAAACGTTCCATTTCATTCAGCCTTGGACTACAGTCACATAGAGCCACACTACGTCCTTTATAGGATTGAAATAACAAGTCAAGCCTTGAAAAAAACCCAAAAGACCTTAAATACCTTGTAGAAAGTATTGGGCTGTAATAAAATCAAATAATTTGGTGAGATAATAGCAGTCTTGGTATAGAAAATTAATTACCTCTTTTGGTTTTGTGTGACCTGGAAAACACTTATCTGCTCCATGGCTGTTAATTAGGGATGAGAATAAGCAGGTCATTATCTTGGAGCAACATACTTGCATTCACTAAAAATGCCAAAGAAAGGTCCCTGCAAAACACTGAGAACAGTGTCAAATCTGTAGAGAAAAGTGGTGAATTCCCCTTCCTGATACTGATGTAGAGGAGCTTGTCCCACAGGGTGCCATTATATATGAAAGGAGACACATCCCTGTAGCCCTGTGGGAATTCCTGAAACACAGCAGAGGCTGAGTCTGTGTCGAGGTATTAAGGCAGCAATATTCATGCTGCATGTACTGAAGCATGAAATATCCATTATACTTGCCTTTATAGCTGCAAGCTCTGTATTGGTCACCTATGCAAAATCCTACTGCCTTTTTTATTTATTTTTCTTTTTGGTCAGAAGCCTTTTAGCATTTTCCCATGTTTCTCTAGTAAAAATTAATAGTGCTAATTGCCACTTCTTTTATCATTAATTTCTGAATCAACACGAAGTATTGCTATAGCAACAAATCCTTTTGAACTTCACTGCAGACAATTAGTAGGAGAATTCAATCTCAATATGTAATAAGCACAATTGTAAGAACTATTCGAAGGATTAAGGAACTTTCTTTTTAAAAAGAAGGGGAGTAATGCAAACACTCAGAACTGTCATGAAAGAACAGAACTTGAAAATTTTCAGCATTCTCTTCCTATTTATCATCTCCAGTTGCTGTACAAAGGTGCATAGTTGCTTTGAACAAAATAATTACAGCACACTGTCTCCTCAGAGATAAAATACATCATTCTGTGGAACACTCTGCAGATTTTCATCTCTGATAATAATGTTTCGACATAAACTGCTGCATCCGTCAAAGGACGGTTGTTCTTCAGCCCTGAAAGTGCATGTGTAGGAAAACCCTAAGTAGGTTTCAGGATTAGCTGGACAGCAAATAATCCGAATTTATGAAGTCAGAATTAGATGGTGCTTTATCTCTGCTTTTTCACCAGTTGAAGCATCTTTTTCATCAGAATGGATTGCTATTTGCATTTTACCTTGTCATCTCTCTTGATAACAGACAAGGGAAGTTACACATATATGCACACACAAAAATCAGGAGGCATAAGGGGTGTGGAAGTGCCAAATAGCTGAGGAGCACTGGAGTTAAAGGGAAAGGTCTTGTACTGCAAGTCCATGATTGATGTTATTACCTGTGATAGATTTTGAGGTAGTGAAAGCTTATAAATCTTTAGGGGGAGCTATGTTTCCAAGGATGCTGATTGCATTGAAAAAAGGTTGTGTGAGAAGAAAGTATAAGGACGGGTGAAGGGTAAGAATGATAAAACTGTAAATTAAGGAAATGAAGAGGATAGTCAAAGAAGGGGCAGTGCTTGTAAGCGGGAAGTCTGAAGGGAGTATCCTGGGAGCCTGTGACTCTTGCACACATACAGGACAGAGAAAAGAAGGGGGAACAGAAAAGCCCCAGAAAAAGATGGAACAATGTGACTCTCGGTGCTGAGGTGAGAGCATGCTTGTGGTAGACATCCTGGGAAGGACATAATCATATCCTGGGGAGGAAAGGTTGTCTTGTGCATTCTTCCTTCACCTCCTGAAGTGGGTGGCTTCATAATGGTGCTTCACTGGATGCCAAGACTGCTTCTTCTGTGTGTTATCAAAGTATGGTTCTCTATATGCAGTGCCCCCACCGCCAGCAGACCTTCTTTGGTCTCCCTGGCCAGAATGTTTGCTGAGGAGAAATGCTGAAAACATAATTGCATGTAAGGCCACACCTCTGCCACTCTCTCCTGTCGGAACACCTCTTCTTGGAGAGCCCTTCAGAGCCCTCTGCATAATGTCAAAGTTAGCATTTTCAAGTAGTCAAAGTTTTAAATTTCTCTTCAAGTTGTATCTCTTGGTTCTTCCTTTTATTGCCATAGTGATGTGGCTTTGTTAACTGGGAAATCTTAAAGAAAATTCTGCAATAAAAGCTAAAAGATCATTACAAAAGACAACAGTGAAGAAATGCTGAGTGTCTTTTGCTTCCAGGATTCTTGGAAGACAAGTGATCCCTGGACTATTTATTTATGTAAATATTGTTCTAAAATATCTATTGTAGAAAGCATCTAGTAGCACAGATAGCATCTGAGCAAAGAGAGTTTAGTGGCATCTCTTAAGGAGAGATGGAAAAAAAAAGAAGGGTTGGAGTCCTATCTTGGGCTTGGAGCTGCTGAGGTAAATTCAAGGAGACCTAAATCTACTTTGAAGGCTTGCAGGGGAGACTTCTGGATTTCAAATGTCTTTGTATTATTTTTCTGATCATTGGTTTGCATAAAATTGTCTTGTATTTTCTGTGGAAAGAGATGGAAAAAATCATTCTTAAGTAAAAAGACAGACTTCCTCTGGAAGACAGAAGAGATTGATCTCTAGTGTCTGTATGCAGTGTAAAAAAAGCTAACCAAGAATGACTTTAGAGCAAACACTGGTGAAAGGTCTACGTTGAAGCAAATATGTGTAAACGGGAAACCTACAGGACTACAGCTCAAGGGGTAAAGGATTGTGCTGTAGAAAATAGTGACTAAAAATACTGCTATACAAGGCAAAGGGAACTAACATAAATAGAAAAACAATGAGAATAATGTGTAACTCCCATTTCTGGAAACTGCAGTTCAATAGCTACTGGCTGGTGATGATGTGTTAGGCACATGCATTGGTTCTCCTTCTCCGTGGTGTTAAACTGCAGTGTGATATGGGCAAACATCAACAAGTCTGAAGGCACTGTCAGACTTTCCTGTTGATAGACAGTCTTAGGTATGTGCCTTGGATTGACAGGTTTTTCCTTTTCAGGCATACATGAAGTTTTCACTGGAAAAGCATAATCCCTACTAACACTTTCAAATAAAAATACGAGTGACTGTTAGTTTTCCTCCTGTTCTGTGTCTCCATTCAAAAAATTCAGTTGTTTTGTGAAAGCAAGTATATGGAAGGTGAAGATGAACTGTACTTTCCAGAAGCAGCAGACGGTGTTTATACTGTTCACTACTGAGTCAGTAATTTTCATTCTCACTGAGCTCAATGAAAGCTGTGTTTGTTTGCCAAAGGAAATGCTAAAGAGGCAAAAATGTGCAAGCAAGATTGAAAAAAGGTTTATTGAGTTCATGTGGCCAGATTTTGGTAGCGGGGGGCTGCAGGGGCAGGCTCTGTTTGAAGCTGCTAGAAATTTCTCTTATGTCACATGAAGCCAGTGTCAGGTGGGTCAAAGATAGTCCTGCTGATGGCCAAGGCTGAGCCCATCGGTGGTGGTGGTAGCACCTCTGGGATAACATACTGAAGAAGGGAAAATGTTACTGTGCAGAACAGCAACTGCAAATCCAAGGTTGGTGAAGAGGAGGGGGAGAGCAGAGATTCCCCAGCAGCTGTGGTGAAGCAGTTGTCCCTCCGCATCTTATGGAGGTCCATGATGGAGCAGATATCCACCTGCAGCCCATGGAGGAGACCTGTGCAAGAGCAGGTGGATGCTCAAAGGAGACTCTGACTCTGTGAAGCTCATGCTAGAGCAGGCTTCTGGCAGGATCTGTGGGCCCATGGAGAGAGGAGCCTACGAGAGAGGAGCCCACGCTGGAGCAGGTTCTCTGTCCCTAAAGCCTGGATCAGGTGTGCTTGTGACCTTGCAAGGGACAGTTGGAGCAGTTCATGAAGAAGTTCAGTCTGTGGGAAGGACTCAGTTTGGAGAAGTTGGTAGAGAAGTCCCTCCTGTGGGAGGGACCCCATGCTGGAACAGGGGAAGTGTGAGGAGTTCTTCCCCCTGAGGAGGAAGGTGCATTAGAGGCAATGTGTGATTAACTGAGTGCAGACCCTAATCAAGGGGATGTCTTTAACATTTGGGTTTAATTCTCATTGTCGTACTCCAATACAGGGAAAATTTTCCAACTTACTGCCGAAGTGGAGTCTGTTTTGCCCATGATGTAAATCAGTCAGTGATTTCTCCCTGCCCTTATCTTGGCCCTTGAGCCTTTTGCGGTATTTTCTTTCCCCTGTTCAGCTGAGGAGGGGGGTGACAGAGCAGCTTTGTGGGCACCTAGTGTCCAGCCAGGGTCAACAAAAGGTTTACAAGTACAGAAGTTGGTTTGTTCATCTGTGAAAAATGGTAGGGGATATAAAAATGAAAAAGAAAAGTGAATTGAGTTTAATAGAGACCTTTCGGTTAGTCTTCAAAAACTGCCTAAGATGTTCTGCTACAACGTCTCTAGAAATTTTGGATTTTCTTTTGCGGTGATGTTAGCTTGAATACTTCTATCTTGAGCTGGATAGAACTTGAACTAAGTTAGAAAGTTGTATTAATTTGGACACAAAACTGTTGTGATTCCTTCTTTACTATCCAAAATCTTTGGGAACTGATGAGTTTTTTTGTATTGGATATCCAAGTTTTTGATTCATATCCAGTGGTCAGAAATATTGGATGTTTATTTTCCTGGTGAAAAGTTCATTGAAGTATTCACTGAAATCTAATTTTCATTATTATGATTCTGAAGCTGATATTTTATACAAGCTGTATTTTTTGTAAGCACAACTTGAGTGATCCATTGTTAAAACCACATTTTTACAAACTGCATAGAAGAGAGGTTTAAAGCTATTTACCTTTCCATCTAGTTTGGGGAAGAAAAAGGTAATTTGTCATATTCACTTCTGCACTCATTGTGATGTATTGAAGCCAAACAGATAGTATGATTTTTACTAGTTTATGTTAGTCTTCACTCCTGCCTCCTCCCCAATTAACAATGTTAATTCTTAAATGAAGATCGTGACTCTGGAGCGACTGTTTTTTCCAGAATACTAAGTAAGCATGTCTTTGGTTTTGTAGATTGTATTAAACACTTGCTTGAATTAGGTTGAAAAAAATGAATCAGGTTGGAAAAACCTGAAAAAACTCTCAGCCACTAATTTCAGTAAGTGTATGTTGAGTCTGACATCAGAAATGTGGTTCACTAACTAGGTACTTGGAGTGCAGAGCATTTGTGAAGCATTACATACTGAAGCTTTACAGGGCACTGAACTCTGCTGCCGATGTTATCTGCTGGGATCAGCTCTTGAATTATGGTTACGGTAAAATCAAAATTCTAAATGCCTGAAATGGAAGAATGAGGATTATGTGACTCTTATAGGCTGACAGCAACAATCAGGAGAAAAACAAATATGATCTCAAGTTAACTTGAAATAAAATAGTACACAAGAAAGCTCATCTCGCCTAAGTTCTTTCCCACAGTTTTAGTACATATACACAATTTAAACTTGCTGTCATATTTGCAAGCTAAGAAAATGGAGTTTTAAAGATAAATATGATCCGATATGTTGTTTCCAAGAAGAAAATATTGGAATTGAAGCAATTTTAATGTACTGATTACTTTTTAATGTAGCTAAATATCTAATACCTAGCAACCTGCTAGTATTGGCAAGCAGAGGTCTTATCCTTGTTACATCAGTTGGAAACTTTCCCTGGTACAGGGAGACATGCAGGTGATCAGTATCCTTTTCTGTGTCAGATATGATCAACATTTTTCACTTGATATGTTGTTGCCTGGTGGATTGGTTTGTTTCTAGGAATAATGCATTCCTTTTACAACAGCTGTACAGCCTTGCTTCTGCTTCTCTTGAATTTCACTGTCATGCTGTTTTTATAGAAGGTAAGGTGAGCAAAGGGTCCTTCAAAAAACCCAACTAACAACACCCCCCCACCAAAAACACACCCCACAATCAAAAACCAAACACAACCCAAAAATTTTACCCTTTTGATTTTATCAGATGAGAACATTTGCTTGATATGGCTCACATAATGGGATGGGTAATAATTTATTTGCTCACATAATGGGATGGGTAATAATTTATTTGCATTGTGTATTTATTTATTTAACAAGAACACTAGAGTACTGAGGGCACTTGGGTTGCAGCCTTTTGTGGTTGTGTGACTTGCATGACTCTGATTCTAGTTGGAATTGGGTGTTGTGTCATTAAGTAGAGTGTTTCTGAATCTTAATATTAGATATACCAAAACCCTGGATTTCCAGACTGGAATTAATTTAATTACTCAATTAATTTAATTACTCAGTTAATTTAATTACTCAATTAATTTAATTACTCAAATTTTTCTTTCTTTTTTTTTTTTTTTTGTGGTTTTTTTTTTTGTTTGTTTGTTTTTTGGTTTTTTTTAATTGACATGTTTGAAGCCATGGTTGTTTCTTTTTAGCCTTAGCAGCTTTTTTCCATTATATATTTATTTTTTACTACCATAAAAATAACTCTTGATGGCCTTTCACTTAGTTTTTCAATTGATAATGCTGCTGCTCCTGATCTGACAGTAAACAAATTCAAGGCTTCGTGGACTCACTGGTAACTGACTTGAATCTACAATGTTAAATTATTAATTTAATTTCTGCATGGATCGTGGAAAGTCTTGCACGAAAGTCATGTCCAATTGCAGGTTAGCATTGTCAGTTTAGGGAATGTAAAATAATTACTATACTCTTTTTTACAAAAGTCCTAAAAAGAAACATTTCTGTAAGGGATTTTGAGAATTCCAATAATTAAGATGATGGGTTATGCTTGGGCCCGAATGTGTTTACTAGAAAACTGTAGTGCTGATATTCCCTTTTACCCTCCCCTTTCCCTCCCTCTCCCCCTGCCCCAATCTTTGATGCCAAGTGTCCTGGATTGTTAGTGATTAAGAGCAATGAGTAAATGCAGAGAAGGTTCACTGGTCACGTTTGAGTAGCTCATGCAGAAGGTTGAACTTAGAAGGTACAAAATAAAGAGGAGGAACTATAGAAGCATTTGGTAGTTGTGTGTATAAACCATCTGACTATTTCTGTCTTACTTAAAAACGTGGGGTGACACTGAACACTGTTAAGCAAAAGTTTGGGTTTTTTTTTTGTTTTGGATTTGGAAAAATTGGGTTTTCACTTCAGCCTGTTTTTCACTTTTTTTTTTTTTTTGGGGGGCACATTGAAAAGTGTAGGGATTTTTCTGCTCAGTTTTACTTCTGTGTTTCTTCATAATTTTTTTGAGTTTGCCATTTTTTTTCTACCAAAGATATTACCCTCCCTTAATTAAATTGGAACAGAAATGTGAATTCTAGAAATAGGTGGCCAGTTGGCCTTGTTTTAGCTAATGATAGGCTTGGAGTGTACGTGTGCAAAATATACTTCAAGGCCTGTCCTAATCAACTTATGAAAAATAAATTGAAATAGATATCCCCAAACTATTTGCAGCTGTTAAATTATATTAATTTAAATGAGATTAGAGCTATAATATGTGTGGCTATTTTCATATGAAGATAAGCTTAAGCAATATTCTTCCTCTGATCCTAGTTCAGAGTAACAACCAGACCAGAACCTTTCATTGGAGGATTATAACTTCCCATTTGAATTTTCAGTCATTTCTTTTTTCCTTTCTCTTCAAAACCTGTGTGTAGTTTTTCCAGATATTCTTGTTTATATGTTATTTGCAAGTTTGGTTCTGATGCAGTGATCCATATATATATTAAGACTAGTAAGAATCATGGAACTGGAAGAAATGTTCCAAATAGGTAATTATGCACAAAATCATAAGAGTAGAGATTTTTATTCATAGCCTTGGATAGGAAAGTTTGGTTTAGATTGTGCTTGTTAATAGTCTCAAATGTGGAAAAGAACATGAATCATTGGAGAAACTTGAGTGAAATGGCACACATGGAATAGGTTTGAGGTTCTACAGAAGGAACCCCAGTTGTATTGTTCATATGAAGGTAAGAAAGTAATATTCTGAATTGGTCTGTAAGAGTGAAAGATCCTTGATATAGTATTGCTGTATTAGTAATAGAGCTAATGATGGATTTGTGTTGTTTTGGCATTTTATCTTTTCAGCAATATTTGGACAGAGCTGAGAGAGCTGAGTAATACATAGAACAAAATGATGAGCAGGTAGTGACTCTTATTAGCAAGCTGTTGAAAAGTGCTTGGGGTTTCAATGATAGTAATAAGTTATTTGACTGCATTATTTAGCAGCAACGCTTTACCTTGCTACAAAATTCTTACTATCTGGATTTAGTGAAATGTTACATCCACTGGAATATCATGTAAATATGTGAAGATGTCTTCAGCAGAAATGTAGTGCAGAATATAAACGGATAAATGACTCTATGTTAAAGCTTTATTCAGTCAGCTACGTGTAGCAAAATATTTACTGTTTGCTAGCCATCTGAACTCTACCTAAATTGATGGTCATATAAAGTTAACAAAAATTTCAGATATGGGCAAAGAAAAGGTCATTGAAATAAGGATGTTACATTCATGAGTGTGTACTGTCACCACAAGATCATACAAAATTGAATTTGCACAGTATGTTTGACTTAAAGGCTAGTTTTACTTCTGTAATTGTAAATATCATGTGCAAACAACCATGGAAGTATATTGTGACATTTTATCCTGAGGACCTTAATGTAAAGAAATGTGGGCTAGCATTGGAGTGGTTATGAATTAGCCACGTCCCGTTAGCTCACATTTACTTATATCCATTTGTAGCTCCTCTGAAGTCATCTACAGAATACCAACTGTATGTGCTCAGCTTCTGCCACCCCTGAGAATTTTAAATAACTACAGTTGAAGCTCTTTAGGCCTCTTGGGGGAAAAAAAAAAGCCACTATGTAAGCAGGCCTGTGTACCAGCTGCTTTGTTTTCCTTTTGCACACCCTTGGTGTTATACACTTTTGGTTTCTTCTGTATTATTTGTTGATCTTTCTGAGATGTAAGCCACTGAAAACGTCAGCTGAGTGTTGCAGTTTTCATACTGGAAAAGCAAGGGTCTAAGTAGTGAATTGTGATTTCCCCTGTTGATATTTAGAAGCTTTGACTGCCAATCCTGTATTTCAGGAATTCCTTGAAATTGTTGTAATGAGAGTTGAGCTGAAATACTCAAAACTTTGTGTGCTACAAAGTGACTTTATGTCATAATATCTTCAATAAGAAACATGAAAGAAGTAACTCTGGCTTGAGGAATTTGTTTACTCTTCTGACAAAGTCTGTAAAAATTACTCAGCTAGCTACAGCCAAGGGAACTTACCTGATTTTTCAGGCATGACGTGTGAATCTCTGCAGTTCTACAACAACTGTATTACTACCTCAGAAAATTTTAAAACTCTCTAGCTTAGACAGCAGATGGACATGATACTGCCTAATTTTCACTGAGTTAGTGCTATGGGATTTCCCCTTTGCTGTTCCTGTTAATCCTCTATGTTTAGTTAAAATTCAGAGAAAGGAGATGAGGACAGTTATCTTACTGTGGAGACAGGCTGGCCACCCAAGAGTTTAAAGCTTATAATGACTCCAGTAAATGAGGAGGAATTGGGGAAGTTAAAGTTTCTGTCATTCATAGATCTGAAGTGCAGTGCTTTCAAACTTTGGCATTACCACTATGCCTTGAAAATCTAGACAGATGTTTTAGTTTCCGTGAGACAGTGCAAGCTGTCTGATAGTGAGGGATGGGACCCTGGAGGCAATGGCAGGCATGAGATAATGGCAAGTGATGTTGAAATAGCTCCCTAGCATGTATTCCTGCACTTCTCAATGAAGAAATTGGGAGAAATGTCAAGATTTGGCTCCTGGAAGTGTTTGTATATAATCTACCATAACAGAGTCATGTCAAGAATGCAGCTGTATCCCAAGGTGCTTGTGAGTTTGTAAACTGCTGGTTACTAATGAATCACCAAGGATTTGATTTTTTTTGTCCCCCAAAAAATGGAGCTGGTAATCTGCTTCAATAAAAAACTCCCCTCCACCCAAAAATTTGCTATAATTCTGTGGCAGCTAATTCCATGAGACATTGACCCCGATGTGGGTCACATGTTTGTGTTTTTTCTGAGTGTTCAGCTTGAGGAAGTAGTTTAGAAGTGTGTTTCTAGTTTCCCAGCCACCTGTTAAAGCTTTCTTTCTTGAAACTGTTTGCTCTTTCTGAGGCTGCTGTATATTTCTCACTAAACTATAAGGCTGCAGTAGTCCAATATTTCCACAAATTGGGTTGCTGAAAAACCTTTTGGTGACAAATGTAAGCCAGTGCTGCTGTATGCCAGTGTAGCAGGTGTGTTTCACCATTAATGTGAGCTACAAGCAGAACCATAGGAATGCCACGAGAGAAGTGAATTGTGTGCGTTGGAGAAAAGAGTGAATATGGGTGGTTGTGGACTAAGGTATTTGGAATCTTTTGTGCAGGGAATTGGGTAGATTTAGCAGTGCTCCTTTGCCCAGTTGCCCTTGCCATAATCAGGGTGTAAAGAATTCCTCTGTATGCTCACACAAATTGATTGCTCTTTTTTTTTTTTTTTTTTTAAATGAATCTGCTGTGTGCAAAAAGAGTTCCTCAGTTGCAGACCACTTCTCCAGCAGAAGCACAGTAGTCTGGCAAGCCAGCAGAAGGGGTGAGAACATGGACAGCAATTGCCAGACCGTCACAGTACATTAATTTTACCTTAATTATACTCTGGCCCGTGATTAATACAGGTCATTGCTGCCTGGTCACATTGTAGATCATGCTGAAAATTGTACAATGACAAGTACAATTCCTCTGAGTCATTTTGATTCCATGGCTTAAATAATCATTGTTTAAACACAGTAAGGAAACTGTTTATTTTGAAAATGTTTCCAAGAAGTCCTAATCCCCTTTTGGGGTAAATGGAAGAATTTCTGCAATGAGATTACTCTTAACTATAGAAAGCAGTCAGGTTGAATACTGAAAAGGAAACAGAAAAGATAGTTGTTCTGCTTTCTCAGCAAGTAAAGTGGAAGAATTTCTTTGGATTGGGTAGATTTGCTCTTTAGCACAAGGGCTGAGTGGGACATCTTTGCAGTTGAAGATATGAGTTGCTCAGGCAAAAAAATGTGTTCTCAGGAGAAGACTTTGGACAGGAATGCCTAGAAGCAGTCTAGCTCAAATCCTGTACATGGATAAACTGCATCACTGGGTAAGGAGGGGGAGTCATTAGCTTAGGATAGGTCATTCATTTGCCATGTAAGGTAGCATCATGTTCTTCATTCTAAGAAGTTTTGAATACTTCTCCTTTTCCTCAGAGACTTCCTCAAACGTACAACTTTTCTGGTTTGCACTGCTTGTAGATCATGGTTATACTTTTGTAACCAGCTAGCACATGCCTGAGCAAGAGCTGC
This sequence comes from Acanthornis magna, assembly GCA_036785705.1. Taxonomy (NCBI): domain Eukaryota; kingdom Metazoa; phylum Chordata; class Aves; order Passeriformes; family Acanthizidae; genus Acanthornis; species Acanthornis magna. Next base: position 19,523,865 of record JAWUZG010000040.1, on the reverse strand, counting down.
AGACTTGCTGTCACATCCCTCTTTGTTTCTTAACAAGCATCCCTCTTTCTGTCTTAATTGTAAGTTGGATGTTTTCTTTCTCCATGTATTTCATATCACATGGCTTAGCTTCAACAGAAAGGTCCAGTCCTGTGTCTCAAGAAGCTGAGAGATGCCCGTGAGTGACTTGGGGGACGACTGCCCTGTAGCTGCATCCCCTGCTCTCGCTGCACTGACTACTGAGCAGCCTTCCCAGAGCTATGCTTTGTCCTGGGCTTTTCAAGTAACTGCTGCTTTGCCCAAAATCTATAAAATGCAGAAATCCTAGAGCCTACCTCAGGAGTAGCTGGGCTGTCTGTGAAGCAAGGGCAGGAGCGCAGCTGGGGCTGATAGACTCTGTGTGTACCTTGTTCATCATTCAAAGCCTTTGGAGAAAAGGCCTGACAAGGAGAACTGTAAAGTCTCCAACTTAACTGTGTCCTTGGGAAGTCAGAAATGTATGCTTGAACCCATGGGTTCAATTCTTTGCTGCCTCTGAGGATACTGTTTGGCCTGAGTGATAATTGCAAACTGTGTGCATGGGCTTTTCTTGCAACCATAAGTCTGTATTTAGGTGCTTTTTCTATGCTGGTTGAGTGTAACATACTTGCCTGACAGAAGATGATTCACTTTGGTTTCTGTTTTGTCATTAAAAAATCTTGAACAATTTTGTCATTAAAAAACACTTGAACAATAGTAATTTGGGTTGAACCCAATCAATTGCAAATTGAGTCTGTTTGCTTTACAGTTTCATTTAAAAGATAAAAGGTTTTATACTTCTGAATATCTTGTGTGTTTATATTAAAAAAATCATGTGGAAGGATTAAAAGTTGAGTCACTCCAAGACAAAGCAAAGCAAATTTTTTTTTTTGCAAAACTCACAGCAAAACTTATTTAAAAAAACCCAAACCAATGATGCAAACCCCTTCATGTGTAGTTGTGGTAGAGGTTATCCTCTTGGGAGTTGTTTACTGGCACTTTCTTTCAGGAGTAATGACTAAATACATAAGTGTATGTGTATGTAAAGCACAGTTCTGTAACCCTTATTACTTGTTTGTATTGAGGGAGTCTGGCAGGACCTTCCATAAATGATAACTGCTCTTCAGTTTTAATTACATGTACATAGATGTAATATGTCTTTAGAAGCTCAAAATTCGCTTCTTGTCATCATGCACAGTTATGTGAGAGGTTTTTTTGCTCATAGTACCAGATGATAGTTTGCAGTGATGAGCAAGTGGGAGTAGGAAGAAAAGAGCTCTTTTCACTGAGTCCTGTATAATTACACTTAAAATGATGAATGAGTCAAGGCTAAGTTGTCTGGGCATATATGCATACTTAGAGGTTAGTATAGGTAAAGTAATTTAATTTCTTAGATAATTTTCTTATTCTTTTTATATAAATGTTTGCAAGAACATAAAGCTTACATTCAATAAATAATAACTTTCTATCACTAGGCAAAAAATTAAATCAGAAAGCTCATCCTTCTATACTTAATTCCATATAAAAAGTGCTTGACTAATTTGGCCCCAGAAGCTGTTCCACTCTCTCATGTACATATATTCTTCATTGCCTTGATATCTCAGGGAATTTTGTTCTTGTGTGGAAGTAAACAAAAGTGTTCCGTCTGCTATTTTAAGCAACAAGTGGAAACTTTCATGGGTGAAATAAAGAGCTGAAATATAAACTTAAACAGCTTTCAAGTTTAAGTTCAATTTTGGGGTTATAAGCTGTTTTTGTAAGATTTCACTGTAGCTTCATTGCTTCTTACAGATGCATGATTTTGCACGACTGCAAAACACTGTTAGCATTTCCCTGAGGTAACAGGAGGAAGAGAAGACTTGTCTGAGAATACTGAGGAGATGGAAACATTCACTCATCCATTTGAAGTCTCTCTTGGCTTCTGTAGTGGGAATCAACCAATGAAGAAAGCATTTGACTAAAACCTATGACTGCCTGCTGTGTTTTTCATCTTCACCTGATTCTTTATCTCTTGTAGATGCTTTGTACGCTGAGTCTAGAAAAACTCTGGTCTTGCCAAAACCTTTCTTTAGGTGCTATAAACATACTGTTTTGTTTATATCCCCAGATTTTTGCAGGATCTTGTCTTGCGTTACCCATTGTCAAAACACAAGTTGTAACTACTGATGTGCCTCTTCTGAACTCATGTTTTTGATGTGCATTTAGCTGAAACTGCCTGCAATTGCACGTCATGTTTAGTATGCTGCTCTGCAATAGAGATAACAGCCAAATAGAGATACTAATCTGTGGTATGAGAGTCATAAAATAATCATACGAAGCTCATAATGATTGCAATTTGTCACTTTGGATACTGAAAAGCCTTTTCTGGTGTGCCAGTGTAGATCTGTAAGAAATAAGTATCATTTCACTCAATAAGAAATGAGTATCATTTTGATCATCAGATGCGTAATTGAGATGAATGAAGCTGGAATTGATACAAATGTTGTGCCCAGTCCTTTCCTGGAAATGATGTGCTTGAGGGAAATGTGCACTGAATTCTTCCTCTATAAGAGCCAAAAGAAATTAATTAATTCACTATAGAAAGAAGGTCCAATTAAATTTAGTATGTTGGACTTAAATATTTTTCTTGATAATCATATAAAAAACCTTCAGAGGAAAAGCTAGTAGCTGTTACTGTGCAGGTGTATAAGCATTGTTAATGCAGTTTCAACTGCTCACAACTTTCAGGTTTGCAGCATTTATATAAAACATGAAATAGACTATTGTGTTTTCAGTCTGTTTGTTGTGTTTTTGTCTTTAGCATAATTTTAATCAGTCTGAGAGAAGTGCTTATCTTTTCTAAAATCATCTTTTTAATTTGCTCTTTTGAACTCTGAAAGCGTGATGGACTGCAAGGCAAGAATACCTAAAGTTTAGTTCATTTTGAGCCTAGGGCTGTAGTACCAGTACTAGGGCAGCCTGAATAAAAACATTCAATTTTTTGAAGACACTCCCACTATAACATGGTTTGAATTTTCTGTCATGGACCTTTTCTCTTTAATTGTCCTGTTTCATCAAATTCTTTTTGCATAATTTCCATTTGGAAAAGTGAAAACCTGCACCAGATGAGCTAAAGATTTATTGGCTTAAATTCTTTTGTCTTGCGTGGCTGGTTTAAACAATCTATGTTTTTATCTTTATTATTAGCAGAATCCATTTTGAGTTGGAGCAAATAGGAAATAATATGAAATCTGAGCAATATACTTATTCTGCAGAAGGTGTATCAACAAATACTGTCAGATGTTATGTTTTAATAATCCATTGCAAAAAGGTTTTTCTATGAACTATGGCATAAGTATGGAACCATAGTATTATTTCATTCTGGTTCCCAAAATGGACTAAATTATAGTATAATCATAATTATCCTAGTCTAGTAATACCCATGTGTATTGAGTAGATGAAATGGTAGCATGTAGGGGGAATGCTGTTGTTGTGGCTGTGGTCGAAGCACAATGTTTTCTGGTACAGCTGAACCTTTAAAATCTACAAGGATGATCTCACTTTCTCCTGAAACATAGCAGTCTCTGAGGCCGCACACAGGACACGTAAAAATCTCACATATGCCAGTTTAGGATAGGCGAAGATGCATTTAAACTGCAGGCATGATTCAGTTTTCTAAATTGAAATTTTTTTGCTAGCTCAAGCTTAAGGTTTATCTCTATGAAGGTCATCAGGTATCTGGTTACAAATGAACAAAGAATTGGTTTTTGAAAGTATAACTTAAAAGTTCCCACCTCTGTAATGGCTCTGACTAACAGGCTTGTGGGTTTTTGTTGCAGCACTGACAGCCACGAATAGCGATTTCCATAAAGAGACCATTTCATGTACACTGCTCATTTCTCTTCCCCTGAAACACTTGCTTAATGCAAAATGTGGGGTTTTTTGTTGCTCTACCGAAGTTTTTGTCTATGGCGTGAGAATTTGTCACACCTTTTTGCATGCTGTGAAGTGCCTAGCTTATTTATTTTGTCTGATGATTTGCATAATCATGCTTCATCAATATATGAATTTGTTACGCATTGTGAAATGCTATGAAGCCATTCAAGCTTTCATATATCTTTTTAAAAAATGCTAGTTTAAAACTATAATTCACAGGTGCGATATTGTAAACTCAATGAGACACTTCTGTCCAATTTATGTATGCTGTTCTCCTTAGGACTAAATGAAACTGTCTTCACATAGGTGGTATTGTTTGTTAATACACATTAGAAAAGAGCTAGAGATTTTTCTTCAGCATTTCCCTACTAATACAGATCTCTCTTGTTTTGTTAGTGTGTATTGATATTGATAATTGCTTTTCTAGAAAATATTTTTACTTGACCTGAGTACTACTGTTCTTCCTCCTTGGCTATGGTAGACTCTTTTTGCTTATTCTACTGAAAGCATAAGTAAAGGTTACATCATATGTTATATCAATCTTTACATGTATGCACATCTGCCTTAAACTGTTAGTGTGCCTTGCTCTTAATTTCCAGTGTTTTTCCTTGAAAATTTTATTAGTTTCAAACTGCGAATTTCCTTTAAATTATATACCCATGAACAGAGAAGAAGAACATAATTTTGAGGAAATAAAATACAGTAAATTGGGAATACAGGGTTTTTTTTAGTTTCTATTAGAAAAATAAATCAGGGGTTTTTTTATTTGTTGGGTTTTTAAAAAAAAATTACGACTTTATCTTATTGGATTAATTTCCAGTGAAATAATAAACATGCTGCTTTCAGATATTCATGGGAAAACTTGAAAAATACTGATTGGAATCTAAGCCTTCAATTAAGACTATCGCCAACATCTAGGACTACCTTCAAAGACAGTTGTATGGGTTTAAAACTACGTTGAAATTTAGTGTTCATAGAAATAATTTTAAGGTGGTACTTTCAATTTATGGATGATCTTTAAAAGATACATTTAGGAGATATTTCATTTGTTGCTTAGAAGGCAAAGGAGGTATTTGCAGGTTTTGCTTGTTTTTTAAGTGCCTCCAATTGTGTTTATGGTATAATATAAATTTAATCAACTTTCTTGGTCTGAAATACCTCTTGGAATAAATGAAATTTACAACTTCTTCTGAAATTTTGTAGAGGAAGGAATAGGCATGTTTAATCGGAAAACATGAAAATAAATGAGATCAGTTTAATTGAGACTGACATTTTAATTCTGTCTGAGTAACTGTGGTATATTATGAGAGTGGTTGCACTGTGTCACATAGTGGCTTTTATCTGTATAAAGCATGGCAGTTGTTAACTCATGTGGTGTCTGGGCTTGTTCAGAAATTAAAGCTGACCCAAAGTAAAATGTGTCTGTCATTTTCTAAAAACTGCTCCTTTTGCAAAAGTTACCTCTTTTATATTTGGCTTTTAAATTTATCTTGGAAGCGAATTGAACTATGAGCAATTCAATTAATCCCCACTGTGCTTATGTAGTGCACCTAAGGCACGCTACTGCAAAGTTTGCCAGTCAAGGGACAAACACTTTTCAGCTGTGGGAGGATGCAGGACCCCCCCCCCCCCCATTCCCCCCCTCTTCCAGTGAATTTCAATTTTACTGTTCCTTTGAATAATTCTGCTTTATTCCAGTGTTTTTAGTCTCTAGTGAGAGAGAGACTATGCAGCAGAAGAAATGAGCACCTAAAGTGCAGCTCAGAATTCAGGAATCTCTGTCTAAAGACTTGTAAAGTAATAGAGTAGAACTTGTTGCTCTAATATTTCTGCCACAATACACGGAAAAGTGAAACAGCGTGTGGAAGGCTGTATACCCACTAGAACTAAGTGGTTTGGGAAAAGGAGGGATAAAAAATCCGGTGTTGCCTGCAGTGAATGAATGTGAACTGCAAAATAAATAATAGCACTAGGAAGCTTTCTGACTATTGCCCTTTATCTGTGAATTGGAGAGCATTTCTTCTCTTGACTCCTTCAGACATACTAAAGCTTTAGGTGGCCCAGGCTCCTTGGAGATTCTTGACTGCCCTGGTAAAGGCTTAAAAAGAGCTGGCTGGAACTGGTGCTGGGAAATCAGCCCAGGATGTGCAGCCAAGAAAAGAAGGAAGGTCACACTAAGGGAAAATGTGAGGAGTCTGAGGACCTGATCACCTGCTGGAGGAAGGAGATGTAAGATCAGTCTTCTGTAACTGCCCACAATGTATAAAGTCATTCCTTTGATGGCAGGTACCTGATGTGTACGGACTGGAAGGCAGCAGAAGCAGTGCAGCTTTTGTAATCTGTTGGTGCTTGCTGGGAAGTGGCAGAAGAGCTTCTGTTCCTGTCTTCCAGGAGAGGTTATACGTTATTTCTGGTGAGTCCTAAGATAAAATGAGTAAGCAGTCCCAGAAGCAAAGAATGGAAGCTGGGAATGCATTCATCACTTTATTGCACTAACTGCATTACCGAAAAAGCATATACTAAGTGGATTAGAGATTAAGAGAAGGATGCCATCTCAAAAGTGGCTCTTCAAAAAGAAGCCTCCCTCTCTTCAGAGCTTAAAATAATTTTTGTTAATTATCTAGCAACAAAGACGAAATTATTGACAATTATTCTACACATTTTATCAAAACAGTAAACAACTATGATGGTGAAATCAAAAGAGTTTCACAGCTGAAGCAGCCAATTTTTAAAATTGTGGAAGTCAGAGCCCAGTTGTAGGACTGGGAACCACAGTCTGAAGTCTGGACTTTGAAAGGGTCCTTGTCCCCTAGGTGGTGCTGTAGAAAAAAAAAGATTGTGATATTTGTATATTCATTATATATATGTATGAGAATATACATATATCTATATATATATAAGAATATATGTATACCTCTGTGTGTATGTAAAAAGCCTGGTTCAGGTCAGTGAGACTGATCCTAGACATTTTCAGTATTTGTATTGAAAACCAGTGTTAAGGAATGAGGAGAAAAGGATTGAGAAGAGCAGCTGTTCAAGAAGTTAGGATAAATGTCTCTGGGAAAAAAAACCAAGCAAAACAAACAACAAAGCAAAACTTCAGGGCTCAGTTTGCTAACCAAATAAAAAATTGGAAGTTAATGCAATAATGGCACAGAGGAAGTTTGAAAACAAAAAGCCAAGTATTAAAGCATCCTCCTATCTAATGCTGTGATCAGATGCAGGATGACTGAGAGCAAGGTCCAGATTTTAGCATCACAAAGACAAGTTACCAGAATCAGTGGAGGTTCTCCAGCCCCCAGCACTCTTTCCTCACACTTCTGTGTTGTGCTGACAAGGCTTCTCTGGCAAGCTAGTGCTAGCAGACCTAAATACAACAGATTAAAACGACTGAAGTGAGATTTGCAGCATAGAGGAGATGAGAAAAAAAAAATCTTTGTATTTAGATATAGTATCTTCTGACCTTAAACTTGGTTAAATGCTGATATACCTTAGAGGACTGTTCTTGATGTTATACAGTTAAATTGACTATTGGCTGCTGTTGAACAGTAGAAGGGGTAATGGTTTTAAACCAGAATAGGTTAGATTCAGACTACATTTAAGGGGGATTTTCTTTTTTTTTTTAATAGTGAGGGTGGTGAAACACTGGAATGGGTTTCCTAGAGAGGTGGTAGATGCCACATCCCTGGAAATACTCAAGGTCAGGTCAGATGGGCTCTGAGCAACCTGGTATTCAATCTAGTAGAAAATGTACCTGTTCATTGCAGGGGGCTGGAATATATGACCCTGAAAGCCCAATATATGACCCTTCCAGCCCAAATTATTGTATGATTAATTTGTCTATACAGGAATTGTTTGATTACCTTGCTAATGTGGTGGTTTTGGTTAAGATATGTGGTTATAATATATATATATATGATATATATTAAGTTCAGTTACATTGCATTGATTAGCATCACTTTTGGACACATTTTCTTAGTGCCTTCAGTGTCTCTTTCTGATCACAGACCACTTACTTTCTGGTTATGTCCTCATGACATATGATTTACGTAATCTTCTAGAACAGCTGCTATTATTACCTCAAAATAAAATGGGAAGAAAAGAGACACTCTACTAGAAAACTTCTATTCAGCTTAAGTCTGATTCTTTCTTTTGCCCTGAGTTTTCTATCTTGAAAATGATACAAAAATATCCTCCTCTCTGAGCATTTTTTAAGAAGGTTTTCATAAAGAGTAAAAATTGGCATTTTTTTGTCTTTGCATAGTCTCTGTATTGAGATGTTTCTAAAAAGTGATATTATGGGCATTTAATATTTATAAGTCTTTGAGTACTGTTAATTAAAGGGAACTGCTTAGTATTTCTTCTAAAATAATACATTCTTCTGGAAATAAAACTCTCAGAGTTTACTTAGCAGTGGATTTTGGTTTGGTGTTGAGGCTTTTACTTGAGCTATTTGAACAGAAATCTGAAAAGCTCTATTTAAAGTGTGGAAACTTTTTTTGTTTTTAATAAAATGCAAAAATAATATAATGCATCTTCCCAAATCTGTCTCTCTCCTTGCTCCTGCTTTAACAAATTGTGTAGTGGAAATAGCCCTCAATGACATTTAGTTTTTCTATCTAATGGTATAAAAAAGAAAGAACTAATGAAGATCCTAGTCTAAACTTCTATTGCCATTGGCTCAGAAGAATTGAAGATAATGACACATTAGTCTTGCTGTGCTAGTTGTTTGGAGGAAACAATAGGGGAATTATTCTTTGACCTTGCTGTAATAACCAGAAGATGTTTAAATTATAGTTTCCTGCCATGAAACAATGGTTAATTTGTATGTTAATAATTTCTATTCACTTAAAGAAGATTCAGTCAAAATATTCCCCTGTGCTTAAAGACCAGAAAAATATTTTAAAAGTTTAATGAGAATTACAAATTCTGATTTTTCAGTTGCTTCTGATACTACATCAGCAGTAAACTACTTACCAAAAGAATCACTAGTGTTAGTTATTAGTGGTAGTTGTTTGGGGGTGTTTGGTTGCTTTTCTTGCTTAAAACTTCCCAAACCACTACTGCTGCTTCTTATCACAACAAACCTAGAAGGGAACAGCAGAGTGGAGAGAGATCTGTTTTGGTCTGTACCCAAAAATGACGCTTTATTCCCCCACTGCGCCAAATGCTGCCAAGGACTCTTCATTCAACCCTGAGAAGAGGGGAATGGCCACTTCCTTACAATTTGTCTGATGAAAGAAATAGAGTTCTTAAAGAAGAAAACCTGTTTACTTTCATCAGTTCCCATTCAGTATCTCTGAATAGATGGGTGGCCCCTGAACAATCAAACATGTCAGAATGCAGCTATCTGTCAGCTTTGTCTCCATCGTATCATTCAAGTAATTTTTTTTTTTTAAATAAGGAATGCAAAATTAGTTCAGGTAATGTTAATTCAGCAGCTGTTTTGGATATGTTAGTGCACTAGAAATCCTATTACAGTAAAGGAAAGAATATTCAGGTTGTTAACTTTCAGCACCGATCATGCAGTAGTATTATTAATATTCTTCTTTTTATACCTTCACCTTGGAGGGAATGAAAGGAAGGAAGAGAAGGGGAATGTAATGCCGGTGGGCTAGTGTGTACCTTACAGTTGTTCAATCACTCTGCTGTTAATTTCTGTGGGAGTTTTGCTTTTAGTCCAGGAAATGGTGTTTTGTATTCATTGAAAGCAGTCTTCCATAGGATTTTGAAATTTATATTTTTTTTTCTCTTCTACCTCGCATGCAGTGTGCATTTCCTGAGGCCAGCACACATGTGAACAAAGAACCTATTTTTGCATTATTTTCTGTTCAACGGTTAAATCATTATCTGTTGATCCCTTTCTTAAGTCTTTTATGCACTTTTTATGTGGATGTCTGATTGTCCTCACCATGAATTTCTTTAAGTTCTTTTTGTGTGGTGAAATGCGGAGAGAAATCACTGTGTTATCATGATTTTGTGTGGTAGTAAGGCAAAACATCAAAATCTCAGAATTGTCTCTCAAGTATGCTTTGTTGTTCCAAGAAAAAACTGCTCTCAAACGAAAAGTTTCCACTTGACTTCTGTGAAGGTGCTTTTAATGGCAGGATACCCCAACCTCCCAAACATTTGTTTCTTCAATGAACTTCTTAGTCAAGTATGGATGACTGTGCTTTGTCTCAGTAAATCTTCTAAATATTTGTGGCTTCAAAATCTTTAGGTCTGTGGTGCAGCTTTTAGCAACCCTTTTTTCCCTCTGTTTTGTTGCACTGCTATTGTTGGCTGTCGGTTATTTCTTTCTTATTTATTCTGTAGACAGTTTAAAAAAATCACAAAAAAATTAAGAAACAAAATATTTTTGGCCTGATTGCTAAGTGTCACGTATCTATGTTGATATACTGTTGTTTAAAAAGGAAAAAAGGGTCAACTCACTCCTTAGGATAAAAGCTTTTAGTAAATGCAAAGTGGGATGGGTTGGGAGTCAGGAGACTTGGTGCTCTTGCCTCTCCTCTGTGAACTGAGGTTGGTTGTTCTGGGCAGCTCACAGTTCCTGTTGACCAAAACCTCTGGTCTCATTTTTAATGTTGATATAACAAGCTTTTTGTGTATATTTAACTGATGCTATACTCAATCATTTAAGTAAGTGTTTGAAACAGGCATCAAATCTCAGCTGTTTAGCATGCTTTGATCTCCTAAAGCTTCTGGCATGAATGTGCCAAATGCATATTCAATGATATCTGACTTCCTTAGTAGGGCAGAGTTTTGCTTCAGAGATGAGTAACTCAGGAACTCCAACATTGGATCTGCCATTGTCCTGTGGCCATACAGTGTGACAAGCAGTGGCACAGAAAAATGTGAGCAGGAAGGATGTCAAGGAAAACCATAAATCCTATGCCAGCAATTAGCCAAGAGCATCTTCAGGAGTCCATGGTGCAGCCATCTGTGTGTTCCATTCCTCTTTTAGGTTCTCCATTACCATGGAAGGCAGAGATCTGAAAGGTCATGTGTTCCTATCTGCCTGATCCACTCCATGAACAGGATAGTGAGGAAGGAGCATTTATTGTGAAAGCTGTAATAGTGTGAGCAGTACTCCTGACCCAGTGCATCGTGCATTTTGTTATTCGAACTTTTTAAGCATGTCTACCTGCTCCTCTTTGTGCTACTTGCTGTGTTAAAGATTTCATAGGAATAGTAATGTACTGGAAAAATGGAGTGCTTTATTCAGGAAAGAAATTAGTAATGGAGTGAAGTAAAATTAAAGTAATCATTTTAATCTTTATTTTTACTTCTTGATCCCTTAGTGCTTTCTGTCATATCTGTTGTGTAAAGAAAAATAGAATTCCTGAAAGGGAAGATGTGCTGGAAGGTTGTGCTTATTTGTGTTTTGTTAAGCAAATAACTGTTTGCTAACATGTGATTAGGAAAAGAAAAATCAGATGTCAGTTAATTACAGAAATATGAGCAATGTAGCACTCAAAAAATTTATGCTATTAGCTTCATATAAAAGCTCAAAGGTCTGCTCAATTTTATTAGCTGGTTCAAAAATGGGATTGCAAAGAATGTAGTGATACCTGAACTTGATTGTGTCTGAGAACCGTTCTGTAAAAAGAAAATACAAGTTTCTATTTTGGGGGGAAAATACAGTAAGAATATTTCAGATTTTTGATAACAGTAATAAATTCTGACATAATGGCATTATTTACGTTTCAATGCAAAACATGCATAGCTTCTAACCTAAAGAAACAAACTGAAGAAAGGCAAGTGGAAAAGTCTTCAGAGGAATCTCCCAAATGGAAACGGTTTGCCTGAAAGGAGCAGTGTGAAGCATGGGGCAGAGAGGCCTGCTACTGGCATAAGGATTGTTTTCACTTTGGATGGGGAGACTGGATTTGTAAAATGGTTATGCTTCTTACAAAACTGAGCAGAAAAGAACATAATGTACCTAAAAAAAGAAACATAAGTACACATGTCCTGGAAAATGATTTGTTTAATAAACTACTACATCCCCTAGTTGGAATAATTTCCTTGAACATGATGGAACATGGGTGTTGCTTATATACTTGACACTGAAACATGGGTTTTTTTTGATATTCAAAGTTGAAGCAGCTGAACAAAAGAAATATTTTCATGCAAGCATAAGTTAGGTGCTCTAGTAGCTAAATTGAAATCAGTATCCTTGAAAGCTGAAAGCAGTTTAAGCATAATGCTGGAGAGCAGATCGGGAGCCTCCTTAGTCCTTCCTCTGTTTCCTGGCGACATTTGATTGTGTATGTAGAGATGTTTTATATAAAAGGAAATTTAAAATCAAATAGAACAAAAATGAATGTACACGAGGACATTGCACCACAGAGAAAAATAAAACAGTAAATATACCATGACTGAAGAATGCATCAGTTACACCTTCATTGCTAAAAATGAGATGCACATAATAGTGAAAGAGGATAATTTCAAAAGCTAGAAGCCTTAGAAGGGACAGGGGGATGAAAGGGCAGCCATGCAGAAAAAGTATTAAATAACTTCATCTTTACTGTAGAGGTAAATGTGAATGCTTTAGCAGGGGTGCTCTGATCAGGAAGAGTTCCACGTAAGGTCACTGGAGGTTTTATGTGTTGTTTTTGGGTTTTTTTTTTTTGGTTTTTTTTTTCTGGGACCTGACATTTTCTAAAGCTGGTCCCTACTGTGCTGTGTGGTGGGGCTGTTTGGAGGCTGGGTCGCCGGCAGAGCACATGGAGCCTTTCCCTCCTGCCTTCGGTTCATGGTCTTGTGTATGTTGGTTTGACAGCAGCACTGCAGTCTCATCCCAGGGGGTCCTTCGTGGTGTTCATCTCTGGCAGCACTTAGTAAAAGTACAGTCTGAGACTTGGGTTTGTAAGTCACCAAGCTACGGATGCAACTGCTGTCCTAAACAACGTGCATTTAAGCTCTGTGGTAAAGGCTGATGTACAACTCCAATGGTGTGAATTGCCAAAGTACCAGTTCTGTAAAGCTGAGAATACTTCTCTTATGGGAGAGCTGAAAGCTTTGCCATGTTGTCAGACTTTCACAAATGAAGTTAAATTCATTAAAATATCCAGATGACCTAAACATTCATTATTTTCTTATTGATGATAAATCAGAATTCTTAATATTGATCTTATTTTAACCTTGTTAAAAGAAAGGGAAGTAAAATATTTCGAGTTACTCAGTTTGTACATGGTAACTATTGGGGTTTCTGTGAAGGTTCCTAGCTTTTTAATGTATGTGCATGTTCTCCTTGCCACACAGAATCAAGGAATTGCTTAAGAGAAAGACTCCAGACTGTATAAAAAACCTCTGGTTTTTTGTGTTTAAAACATGACTTGTATTTAATATTGATTTTAAAACTACCTTGAAGGATACGGATTACTTCATTTGTGTTGGTGATTATATCTCCCTAAACCTTTCAAGCCAGTCATACTTCCTGGCTAGAGTGAGGAACTTCATTTTCTTCTTGCTCTTCTGATCTGATTGAGCAGATGACAGAATAGCAATGTTGCTTAAACACACAATTTGGTGTTTATAAAATAGGTCTTGCTAGACGTTCTTTGTAGGACCCAAACATTTGGCCTAAATACTTTGCCTTAAGGGGTTACTGTAGTTCATCTGAGCTGCATTTTGACTTGGATTTGCAAGGAACTGAAATTGTGTATGTGGTTGATGATTGTGCGTTACCTGACGTGCAGCACCTGCGTAAGTCACGAGAAGGCAAATTTATGTCAGAGGTCTTATGAATCGCTATCCAAACACATCTGACTGCAAATATTTTTTTTTCAACTCTGCCACACACTGTTTCTACCCTGGAGAGCATGTTGATCCCTTGAATCACTGATCTTGAATAATTAGAAAATAAAGCCTTGTGTACTTGATTCAAATAGTTGGAATGGCTTCTATCTCTAAAGAAACTCTTGTTTAAGATTATTAAAATTATTAAATTTTTAATTATTAAAATTTATTTATTTTATAAAAATTCTATTTCGTTATTAAAATTTCATAATATTTAAAATTTATTTTTGTATAGTTTAAGATGTTTCTTCTTGGAAAAATGTTGTCTTTAACTACATACAGAGGGGTGTATACAGGTAATTCCACAAATTTTATTCAAATCAGCTGTAATTGAAGTTTTCAGTGAAAAGAATTTGAATGTCTTTCATTGACAGGTCTGACGTGTTTATAGCATGCAGGCAGCAGATTGGTTGTTGGGAATAGATGGGTAGTTCCTTGTGTTACAAGTGATGTTTGCAGGTTTCTGTATCCTTCAAATTTTGAAGTTAAAATTAAAAACAAACAGAAAAAAAAAACCTTAAAACCTTTCCATTCTTCCATGGAAGCAGCAGCTGTTGAAATTTTGAGAGGAAGACTTCTGTGGTCAGGAGTAGGTAAGCGTTTGGTGGAACCCTGGAGAGTTTGCCTAAGGGAGAAGGGGGAGCCTTGGTGCACACCCTTGTCTGAGGCACCCTGATGGATTGTCAAGCAATTCCTCTGCTCAGGGAGCAGGAGGGGCACTGGAGGGGGAATCACCTTACCTCCTCTCTTCTCTCATGGCCCCTCCTTTTTTGTGTTAATTAGAAGAAACCTGTAAATGTTTGTAAGGGAGAGGAGGGCTCAGTTTGGTGGACAGTTTGAAGATCTGTGAGGAGTTGAGTCAGTTGTTGCTTTGATATTGTTGGACAACTAATGCCTCTATGGAATGAGAGGTTGGGCATTTAAAGATGTTTTCTTGTGAAAGCCTAAATCCCATAGCGGCTCAGGGACAAGGCAGGATATTTGAAGGCTGCTGCTTTCTACGTAGATACCTGAATTTCTAACCTAACTGCCCTATAGGGCACAGAATAAAAATCTGTCTTAAATGACAGGAAAAAAGATTGTTTTAATCATTTTACTTAAACCAGGTATCCCCTGTAGATGAACTCTAATGCAAACCAATATATTATGACGTTTTAAAGTGTGCTTCAGGGTGCAATAATCAGGCTTATTTCAGTAAAAAAATATAATGGTTGCGGAAGTCTGAGGTAATAACTCTGTATAACTCTGTAGAAGTCCTTGCTAAGGACTTCTTAGGCCTGCAGTGTCTGTCCTTCTTAATTCCCAGTTCCATTTGTAACTGTAGATAAAATTAACTGAGGGGGAAAAAAATCAGTAAAATTTACTATGGTAGTTGTTTTTCATACATATTCAATGAAAACAAAAATTAAAGCTCTACAAAGGGAGACACCCCCCCCCATATTTAATGAGAGTTCAGATTACGTAGTCTTTTAAGAATGTAAAATAAACACAAAACAAAACAAGTAAGTCTCTAACCTGAGGAATAAGGCTTAATTACCATGACATTTGCTATATGCATCAGTGTGTTTAAATTTAATGAATAATTGCTTGGATATAAAAAAAATATTTTAAAACCTTTTAAGAATAGTTTTAATTAAATATAAAGATACATACTGACTTTACAAGAGTCGTAGGAAGGTGTGGCAGCACGCAATTGCAGATTTTGTTGTTAACACTGAAACTATGGATTGAGTTTTCCATAAATGATGTGTTCAGATCACAGAGAACTTTTTTAAAATGTCAATTTGCAAAAGAATAAAGTGTTTTAAAGCACTGTTGAAAGTTTTGGATGTAAAATTTCCAAAGTATGTAGTGCATATCAGAAGTTTAAAAATAAAATTATTGAAAGTAAATGCCATTTTCTGGAGCACTTTAAAATGTTTTCTTTTTGTTTGCTTTTTTCTTTTTTAAATTTTTTTTTATTATTCCAAATAAGCCCACACACATGCTTCAAAAACTGCCAAAAGAAATCTTTTTTATTAAATACCAGCACAGTGGATATGACTTGTGTGTAACATTTTGATTTCAATAAAGCAGCATTCTGTGGTGGATAATTGTTTGGTTGTAGTTTTTTCCAACTAGCTCTAGTATACAGTGGCTTTTTTATGCACTTTTTATTTGTGTACATGCCATTTGGGATGGCATATTTCTATTTCATCTTAGGAGCTTTATAAAGATTAAGCTTTATGGAGCACTTTTCTGGAGATCTTATCCCCATTACACAGGAAGGTAAGCAAATCCAGAGGAAGGTTAATTGAATTGCCCTGCTGCAGTATGTGAGTATTGGAGCTGGAACTACAATTTGGGAATGATCATTCCCAAGTCAGTACCTTAATCTAATATAACACAGGAGTCTTTCCTCTGGTGTTGTAAACACAGAAAAAAAGAAGGACAGAAAACACAAAGTTAATAATAAAATCTTAACATTTATCTCTGAAGTATGACTTTGCATCATCCTGTTAAGACTGTTTTCCTGTCATTCCTATTTCTTGTTACAACCATCTTTCCTTCACGTTATAGCAGGTAAGATAAGTGGGACTCACTGTGGCCAAGAGGAACCTTGCTGTTCATTTTAGGGACCGGAGTTTTAGTTGCTCTTACATTATGGTTATATTTTCCTATGTATTTGAATAAGTGACAAGGCACAAATTTTTAAGGGACTTTAAAAGCTCAGGCTGGCAATGAAGACCACTTTAAAAACATCTGTATAATTAATGAACAAGATTGCCTTGTATTCAAAGCAATGGCTTTGTGGGATTGACTGTTTAAACAAAGTATGTATGGTCATTTTCCTGATAAAAGTAAATCTTTGACACTCTAAAAAGCTGTGCAAGTGATCTGTGACAGGTATGGGGGGTTGCCTTCTACCAAACTAGTCTAAGTATTTGTTACAGCTTTAACCCCTGTTTGTTGTTCTTGTTTCACTGAAATGAAAATTGACAATTGAGATCTGGTCACAAAATACATTGCCTTGATTCTCTGATTTTGGAAGAATTATTTACTTGCAGCCTTTATTTTTTGTGTTTCTATGAATCACTTGGTTTGGTGATCTTTTTGGACTTATTGTAGAAATTGAGGTAAGCAGTGCTGAAATGGGGCTCATTTAATGCCAAACCCCTGGCAGGGAGCGGAGGGGAGCCCAGCAGGGAGGGTGGCTTTGATCCTTCCTGAGAGGAATCATCATGGGTGTACATAATAGCAGCACCAGCCACAGGTGCTGTGCTGCCTTTCACAGAGCCTGTTTGAGGCAGCTTTGGGCTTTCAGGGAGGGAGGGCACAGCTTGTTAGTGGTTGAGAAAAGAATGTCCTCGATATTCTGCTTTCTCCCTGTGTTCTTGGAGTGTTGATGAGAAGCAAGGCTGTGGATATATCACAGCCTTTGCAGGAGTGATAACTTTGTAATTCTGTGCTTCAGCTGTCCATTATCCTGAGTATTTAGCACAAATATATTTATGGGAAATTTAAGAGTTATTTTATGTGGTAGTGGAGGTGCAACAATTCCTCTACGTTCAGGAGGGGTTTTTTTTAAAAAAGAAGCTTTTTTTCTGTCAAAGCAAATGTCCAAGTGCTGTCCTACTTTATGGGGATTGTTTTTAGGTTAGTGTACCTTCATTTTAAACTGCATGTCAAAAAATTATTTGCCACAGCATCTGTAAAATGTTCTGATACCTTGGCAAATACCTGATAATTTAGGTCCATGTCCAGATACTGGGTCCTATCCCCAGAATATTTTTGTGATAAATGGATGCAAACTACTGGCAGGTAAGCACAAGGAAAATTAAAAAAACCCCCAAAACCCGAAAACCACGCGCGCACACACACACACACACACACAAAAAAACAAAAAATGAAAAGCAAAAACAACAACAAAAAAACCAACTTCAAAATTAGTTGGCTTCCCCCCCCCCCCCCCAAGAAGTGTCTTTTCAGTAGTTTTCTTTTCTGAAAGCTGTTGCCAGAGATCCTATTGTGGATAAACTTCCTTACTGGGGACCATAATTTTAATTCAGGATCAAAATTTATGTGCTTCCTTTTTCTTGCTGAAACTTTTGGAAATAGGATGAAAGTACTACAGCTTTGTTATTTGTCTAAAAACCCGGAAGATACAGCAGAGTCTGAATGCATTTGTATGGCTATGAGAAAGTAGGCTAACTTGTCTCCATGAGGGGAGGTATCCAGGGCTTCTTGCTTTGCCTCCTAAGGAAAACTAAGGAAAACATCTTTTTTATGTCAGAGTGTTGGTCTGTATCTGTAATTAGCCTCTAGTCACAGTGTCTCTTGAAGGTTTGACCTTTTTTGCCAAAGACTGGAATACCAGACCTTTATAAACTTTTTTCTAATTTTCATGGCTGTGTGGTAACAATATCGGTGGATTGTCATATCAATCATTTTTAAGGATACAGAAAAACAAACGTATTGAGAAACTATGAAACACTCTGTGAAATATTGTCTTTTAAAATCAGTTTATTGAAACTCCCCAGATTATTCCTAAGGAGTGCTGCTGAGCTGTGTTTTGAGGGCTGTAGTAGAGCTGGGCCACCAAATGGCACCACAGCCATTAGGCACTTCTGCTCTGTGTAATGATCTCCTCTGGTCTTAGCTGTACCTCTGTGGGTTTTGAGAAGCTTAAAGTAAAGGGTTGCTGTGACAATTCCTTACTATCCTGTGATACGATGGTGTTGACCTGCACTGAAGGAGGTGGGAAGGCAGCCTGGTTGTTTCTTATAAACAATTTCTGGAGCAGAGGCAAGCACTAACATTGATTTCCCTGGGCACTGCCAGCTGAAATTGTACCACAGCACCTGATTTACATTTATATCTCTGTAGCAGCTGGTGAACTTTTCAGGTTTGAAGTTGCAGAGAAGAATGTAGAGACTTCTGCAATTCTTTTTACTTTTAAGCTCAATTGGGCCTAGCCGGTTTTCTAAACTCCAAGGCCCACATTCATGATTGAGGTAAACTTTTCCTTTGTCTCTCTTTTTCTCCCACACTGATTCCACTGGCTATTGCAAATGCCTTCAGAGGGAGGGAGAGCTGTACCGAGAAATGTAGGGGTCGTTTGTGTCCTGGGCTGTTTCCCAAAGATCAAAACAGACCATCCTGTCCTGGACATACTGTACCACAGAGAGAGACAAGATTGGTGGTACAGCTACCTCTAAGTTGTTGGTCAGCACTTTCCATAAATGCTCTATAAAATTAGGGGAAGTGTATTTGTTTCCTGTTTATGAGAAAGAGGTTACTAACAACTTACTATTTTTGTCTCATCATTGACTAAAATTTTGCAGTTCTGTGAAGAAATACATTGTGGGAAAAGGATATTAATGTAGAACTGCAAACCAAACCTGTCTGATTTTAAAGAATGGGCTGCATGCAGTAGCCAGGCATGCACAAACCGTAAGTTCCTCCTACACAAAAGAAGTTATCTGCTGCTGTCAAGGTGCTTATCTTTTCTTGAGAATGAAAATAAGTTGTTTAAAAACACAAGACAAATATAAACAAGGTAATTGACTCTGTTATGCTATTTGTGAAGTAATATTTGGAAGGTGTGCTGCTGTGCAGTTAAAACACAGATCAGGAAAAAGTGTTGGTGGGGGAGAGATTTCATTTCCTTCTGAAAACCCCAGGAGAAGGCTGAGCCACTGCTCTCTCCTGCACTTGTCTGTCTGGTCCTTGGGCTCAGCCCTGCTTGCCAGCTGCTGCAGGATGTCTGGGCAGAGTCTGGGGTAAGGGGAAACCCCGGAGGCAGATGGTCCCTTGCTCCATTTGCCCACCTCTACTGCAAACATGATCTTTACTAGCCAAACACTGCCGTGGCTATGATTAGCTGACTGTCTGCTATAACCAAAGAGGGCTGGAGTTACTCCCCACTGTTTGGACAACCTACCTTTTCCCTACCCACCCTAAGCTGCTATCAGTGGTGTCACAGTCTCCTGGAACTGCCTTCAGGCTTATCCAGAATAGGATGAATCCAAGGTGGTGAGGGGGGAAGACCTTGGAAGAGCTCGGTCAAGCCCAATGGGAAGGGTGGGGAGCAGGGAAACACCAACACAAGAGCCTCTGCCTGGAGTTGTGTTGGTTGTTCTTGGTCTTGAGGGCTAGAAACTGGGAAATAGTACCTAAATTTGAAGGGTTTGGGCATTTTATTCACACCAGGGTCTGAGCCTGTGTGTAAGGGCTGACCCGTCACCTTTGCTGGGAGTTGGCTGGGTGCTGTGCCTGTACGAGGAGAGCAGAGCTGGGCTCAACAGTGATCTCACCCACGATGTGTTTGCTAAGCAGGCGGGCCATGGCAGATGTGTGGTGGCTCCTCTCCTGCCGGTGACACCCAGCAGCAGATGGCAGGGCAGCCTCTTGACGCCTTGGGTGCCCAGTTCCAGCCCTGCCCCATTGTCTCAGCCTTCCCAGCCCCAAGCAGCAGCTGCCTTTACTTCTGGGATGGCTGACAGTGCTATTTGCTTCTTTGCTGATGGGGGGGGCTTTTCTCTGAGGTGTGCAGGAGAAAGCCCAGCAGTGCAAGAGAACATCCACTGAGCTGCAGGTGCTCCCAGGAGAAATGGGAAAGAAAAAAACTCAATAGTTTTGAATTTTCTTTGTACTGGAAAGCATTCCCCCCACCTCCATTGGTCTAAGTCTTAGAGTCGCTGTATGTCTGGCAGCTCTCCCTCCATGTCAGAGCAGAGGTTACTTGCCTTTTACAGGCGTCAGAGCCAACTAAAAATGTGCTCTCCAGCTCTTTTGTTTAAGAGTTGAAGTCTGGTGTGCCTGAATAATAAATCCCAAGAAGAGTCCTATGTGCTTGAATGGAAAACAACTGGATAGCTTTTTTTTCCCTTCTCACATTATAATCCCATTGGCCATATGCTTTTTTGTGCTCCCCCTAATTTTTCCTCCATTTTCTTTTTCCTGGTTTTTTTTTTTCTTTTCTTTTGCAAAGTTACAGCAATGCTACTTTAAAAAATTCTTAAATTAATGGTTGGAGACCCTGTGCAGGTACACAGGCCAGCAGGGAGCTCTTCAGAGGAGCCCAGCCCTGTTGGCTTGGGGTGGGAGGAGATGGCTGTGCCCCGTGTGGAAGCAGAGCCCAGTGCAGAGGGGTGGGCTGTGACCCAGCTGTCCGCTCATATCGGCACCTCCTCAGCTTTGGCCACTTTGGAGGCATCTTCCCCAGCAGGAATGGGGATGATCTGGGAAGAGCAGGCCAGTGAATGAGGTGGCAAGCCCAAAAGCCAGAGCAGGTATGGGTGCTATGGCTTTTCCCTCTTTCCTCTCCCCTGTGAGGTGAGGAACAAACAACAGTGTATCCTTATGCCTTCTCCTCTGTTTTATCAATTAATCTGTACTGTAGGGTTTTTTCCAAAGAGTTGTGACAATATACCTCTTGTTTTGAGGGAAGTAAGAAGTACTTTTTCCTTCACTTGTGCATAGAGAACCTACACACAAATATCTGCTAATTTTGGAGACCAAGACTCCAAAAGTCAAGATTTCAGGGCGCCAAGGGAGTCATTAACTATAATAATTATGCAGTCATTATTGTACCAGCTGCTCCAATATCCTGAATTCTTGGAGCCAGTTTAACATCAGGTAGCACTATCAATTCTCTTGCAGTTCTTATCTGAGAATTTAGCTAGTTTTGTTTTCATTTTTTTTTTTTTTTTTTTTTTTTTTTTTTTTTTTTTTTTTTTTTTTTTAAGTTATAAAAAATTGAGCTGCTGTAGGCTGGTAGGTTTCTTCAGTGACTCTTCCATTGTTCCAGTTTTAGAAATGAGGACATGAAGCACAAAACGGTGAACATCCACAATTTTTAGAGTTCAAATTAATGGGTACCTTGGTGCTGATATTCTACATGGGCTTTAAATACAAGACTTATTTTACCTGCTACTGAGTGCTGTAAGTGTCTGAAAATTTAACAACGTAAGGTTTTCAGGCATTATTTTTCTAACATGTAGAAAACAACAGTTTCAGAATTAAGCTTAACTGGAGAATACCTGAATATACACTGAGCATAATTGTTTTCTAGGTTTTGGATAAAAATAAAACTATTTTTCTGTTACCACATCCTGTAAATTTGGTCAAATTTTACTAAATTTACAGCTACCCAGTGTTCAAGAGTAAGGATTAACTTGAAACTTTGGATTATTATTTTTCAAAAATTATTAGACTATTAGTATAGGTAAACTATTATTTTTAATAACTGAACTGATTCTGGTAGCTAAAACTACAAAGTGAAGAGTGAAGAGCTAAATGGTTCCTAAGGTTTGAAAAAGATCGGTGTTGCTACTTTGCATTGGATTTTAACACAAGGGTTCTGTTTATTACAAGTTTGTTACCATAGAAGTATAAACTGAAAGGTAGCAGTGATGACTTTGTGTAATAAGTTATATTAAATAAACTTGTCCTGTTAGCACTGCATGCAAAGCTTTATTTGCATTGCAGTAAGCTGTTTTCTGCTGCATTTACAATTCTGCTATACAGATAAATTAAGGGATCTCATGACAGTATGATTTACTGTCTCCCTGCAAACAGAAAAACGTTAATATTTTTAAACCTATTTGCCTGAAGTGGTTACATTAAATTTTCTGTTGGGCACCACCAAACCTACCATCAGAGAAAGGAAATATATGAAAATCAGTCTTATCTTCTTGTTCCTATACTTAAAGGATTGGCAAATATTAAATACTGTGTTTAGAATTCATTGTTCTTGCAAACAGTATTGAATAACCCTTTAAAATATATTCCTACCCTGCAATAACAGATGAACTGCCACCAAATTAAATAAATTAAAAGAGCCAGTACAATCACACATAAAGCTTTGACTGTTTGATCTTTGAGGTTATACAAACTTGCTCTTCCAGAAATCAGTGAATTTATGCTTCAGGTTTGGTCGAGCTGAGCAGGTGCAGTTGAGTGAGTGACTTGGCCTGTGATATTGGTGGTGATAGATAAACTGTGAAGGAAACGCTGAGCCTGAACTTCCAGTCTCAGGATAATTTATAGGGCTGATAAATCAGGGGGTGGGGGCAGGGAAGAAATATTTCTATTTACATAAAGGAGCAGATGTTGTCTGCACTCCAGGTACAAAGGCTGCAAAATGTCATAGCCCAGCCTTTTTATACAATATTTTTGTTAAGGTGTATACTTCTGACATGATACAGATACAGCTCCTTCTGTGAACACTGTTCCTTTAAAAAAGAAGTGCCAAGTGTAACTTCATTTCATTTCATTTCATATAAAGATAGAGATGGTACAATTAATTTGAAATACCTCTTCTTACCCTTCTCCACTAAAAGCTATTTGGCAAAACACAGGGTAACCTATTCTTTTTGTAAACTTTGTCACTTTTGGTTGCTCAGCTTGATGCGGTTTTTATTCATTAGGAGCTTTCAGCCTGGCTCTTGGAAGAAAGATGCCCCACTTGCAAAAACTGACTCCCTGTGCAGGACGCCATGTGGTAAAGTGTCCTCCATGATGGCACATGCCATCAGACATTATGAGGCACCAAATTCAACATAATTTGATGTTACAAATTATCTAGCTAAAACATTTACAGGGTTTTAGTTATTTATCTGAAATTAAAAATATATGTAAATAATGCAGCCATTTTATCTGCAGAATCTCCCTTCCTCACAGACAGTGGTGCATGCCTGGCTTCCATGATGGCATTAAGCATTCATACTTTTATTTCTGGGATACATAGGAGCACAAGAGAAACCTCAACTCTGCCATGCACTGTTGAATGTGCTGTGATCCACGCTTAAATTTTTGTGTTCTTCTTGCTTTCTTGGTTGCAGCGTGGTTTTGTGCATATGTGGTGTGATGCCATTGGTTCCAATGTCCTGTGAGCTGTTCAGTCTGTTTCCAAAAAACTTCCTCTAATGCTCAGGTTTGGTTTAAGGCTTGTTGAACACAGTAAGTGGTTGGGACTAGCTCACATGGAAAGTATTGGTATTTGGAAAAACTCTAGATATTACTGTAGTTTTAAATAATTGGATAGTGGGAGATACTACTCATGGCCTTGAACAGATTACTGTGAAAATGTTAGCCTTTATTTTGTTAACTATTGGCTTACATTTTTTCATTTTCTTATTTTTATTTCTCTTTTTCTTTTCCTGGAGCAGTGAAGCACAATAAACTTGCAATCCTGTAAACTGTTTTTCTCAACTCTGTACTCTACTTAATACTTAAATGCTGATTCCATGTTTAATTTTGTTTTCAAGAATGAGGCTCCCATTATGTTTCAATGGAACAAAAAATTGCAAAGAATATGGAGAAATAAAAATAAACAAATTTACAGGAAAACTTAGAAATTACTGAAATGTGCTCTAATAGTTTCTAACCTAGTGGATATGCTTTGTCTGAAAGCATTTTAGAAGTAGAATATTATTTTGATTACTGTAGCAACGTTGTAGTACTGTGAAGTGCTTTTAAATGAAATATTTTCTAGTTTCTATAAAGGCTTTTAGGTAATTAAAAATGGTGAAACAACCCACCAAAAAGAGAACCAATCAGCAAATAAGGAGTAAGCAATGACATGTAATTGAGAAAGAAACTACTTTTTAGTCACTGAGCTGGACACAGTGATGACTTAGCTGAAAAATTACAAGGTATCTGACAGCAACTGCTGCTGATTTGAAGTTTCATTAGAAAATACTGTTATTTTGCCATTCTGGTGAAGGTGAGCTGAAATGATTTGTGTGATGTGTCTGCAGCAGTGAAAGCTGTTAATTCGAATATAAATTGTTACTAGCTGACTTCTCTGTGCTTTCTCTGTCAGTAGAAAACCAAACTGAAAGCAGAATGCTTTATGCATTTATCAGATAATGCTTACAAAATGTTCTGAATCTGACAAACATGGAAGAGTAGAATACTTTGAAAGACAAATTGGCTTTCTGTTATTGAACCTTTCTGTCTTGGATCTGACCATGGACTCCTAGGAAGGCACAGAGCTTCCTGTGGTCTGGGTTGTCTCCTAAAACCCTATGAAGTGTGTCACTTGCCTAATCCAGGAACATATAGTTAGGAAACCAAAATGGCTTTTAAATGTCCATCTTGTTTAACAGGCCCATAGACACCTAAATATAGGTGTGGAAATCTTAAGGTAGAACTTGTA
Source organism: Acanthornis magna (assembly GCA_036785705.1). NCBI lineage: Eukaryota > Metazoa > Chordata > Aves > Passeriformes > Acanthizidae > Acanthornis > Acanthornis magna. Next base: position 19,499,006 of record JAWUZG010000040.1, on the reverse strand, counting down.
CTAGAAGCTTGAATTTTTTTGTTATAGCACAAGGCAATATCTTCCTACTTTTTCTTAAAACACATTGCACAAGGTTAAGTTTGCTCTCAGTGTTTCTGAATGCGAATCTCCCACTTCAGGGAGAAATCCCCTTTATGTACTTTACTTTGAAATACACATATGTAAAGTTCTTTCACTGTTTAGCTTCTGATTTTATCCTTTCAGAAGAATTAAAAGAAAAAAAACCCATACTTTTTCATTGCTTCATTTAATCTCTTTGTTATCAGTATTAAACAATATGTACTCACATGAGAATTTCTTTTCTTGCTCTGGGATAACTTTAGAATTGTGTTCATTTATGCAAGTTTGGCATATTTCTCTGCATTTGTGTTTTTTTTTTGTTTTTTTTTTTTTTTTCAAAGTAAATTCTTCCATCTCTTTGCTCATTTCTGCTACTCTGATCTGTCTGCAACAGTTCTCCAGTCACATCTAATAGAGACAAGCTTCAGCTTGTCTTTGTACTTTATCATGTTCTTATGGGGTTTAAAATTATATTGTCTGTTCTGTAGTCCTGCTGCATAACATTCAGGATTAATTTCAAATTAATTTCATCGAGGGCTTTTATTAATGTTGCTTTTCACCTTCTCCCTGGCAAGAAAGGCCTGGTAGTGCTAAAAAATGAATAGCAGGGAAACGGAGGCTAGTCATGTGTAGGGAGCCAGTCACTGGAGAGCTGTTAAAATCTCTTAAGATGCATGGACACGGAGACGAAGGTTTTTTGCCATTGCTGTAGTTTCTTTCATATCTAAATCGCGATTATTTTTAAGACTTTATTGCTAAGAAATAGTCACGTTTAACAGAATTGCCTTTTGCTGTTGCACAAGAATATGCAGGTATTTTGTTTGGTTGATACCGCACATGTTAATGTTTCCATTATGATGTGCAGAACAAAAAACATTTAGCTGAAAAAGTAAGTGTACATTAAAAGTTGAATATACTTCAGAAATCTTTAGAGGACTCTATTAACCAAAATACAGGTTTTTTACCTATTGATGTATGTCTGGTTTCCTAAGAAACTTTCCTCTTATCTAGAGGCTTTGTGAATCACCGCTGTCAACATTAGCCGAGACAGTTCACCTAGATATTTTTATTTCTTATTGTTCTTAAAAAGTCACCTTTCCCATTTCTCCTCAACTGATCATGTGAAACAGTTTTCAGGAAGATTGTGCACGTGGGTGCAATCATCCACAAAGTGCTGAGAGGAGCTGTGGGTGGCTGCGCTGCCGGCATCCTGCTTCTCACCGCCCTTGAGGCCATGGGGCTGCTGCCATCCCTGCAGTTACAGATGGGATGAGTCAGAGTTAAGTGGCAAATGACTGTAAATTTTAATGGAATCTGGCTGCCAGAATTTCTTAGGCCACTTTAAAAATTTTAAGAGATTTTCCCCAAATGCTCATTTTTTATTGACTGAAGGAAAGTGGGTTTTCATTGTGCTCGTTTTTGAAGCTGAAGGAATCAGACTTGACTGGAAGTAATTTTTCTCCATAAAATACATAATCATGTAATTCTGAAAGAAGATGCTGTGTTCTATATACTAATCTTTTAAAAAATGTTTCTATTGATGTATCTGGTCAGTTCAAATTGCCTTTTCTTTTTTTTTAAAATGATATCAAGTGCCCAGGTGTATTGTTTTGTATCTCATACCTCATGTAACATTAGGCCCAAGCATTTGCCATAAATTTTTGATCTGATACAACAATAATCTATTTCCTCTATACATTCCTTTTTCTTTAAATTTGGATTGAAGGAAATTGCAGGCTGCTTGGAAGAAAACTCCTGTTCATTGCTACAACCTGTGTAAACAGCTATCAGATAGACTTTGGTATCTGAGTCCTGGTCTGACCTTGCAGCAACAACAGACTCAATCAGCCTTAATCCAAGGCTGCAGGCAGCATGAAGAGGAGCTGCAGGGGAAGGTGTGCATCAGTCCTATGGGCTGGTGCAGATCAGGGCAGTGTTTAGGAGGGACAGGTCCCTTCTCTTCATCCTTTCTAAGAAGTCTACTGGTGAGTCAACATAATGACTAGGTAAATACTAAAGCTGTATAGTGAAATTCTTTTTCATTAATAAGCCAAACCCACTCAGTCTTGAAGAAGAAAAATTTAAAAATTATTGCTGGAAAAATGTGTCAAATATAATATTCAACTGAAGCAGAACAATTAGGCTTCGGTATTTTTTGCTTTTTTGCATGTGTTTTTCTTGGAGCTTTCTTTTTTTAGTGTGTTTATTTAGTTAACAATTATATAAATAATTTATAGTATAAAAGTAGTGAAACAGGGAAAGAGCAAAGTGGCTGGGTTCTGCTTTTGATAATGCACTAAACTATTAGCCTGGTAATGAGGGTGGTCATGTTACATGTAGTAACTCAGATTCAACTCACTATTTTTGTCTAAGGACACTTGAACATGCAGCTTCCCTCTCTGAAGAAAATGCTCTGATAACTAGACTAGAAATAACTCAGAAATAAGCTTTGTTGTGCTGCTCTGTGTACAAAATTAAACACTCAGGGGAGCAGGGATTGGAACCAGATGTCTCATTTCCCAAGTGACTAATCTAGCCACCAGGCTAGAGAGTTGCATTTTCTCATTACTCCACCCTTCCTCCATTTACATACAGTTTATACACGGGAGACAGTTCCAATTATCCTGGAGTATTAGAAATTTTCTCACTGGCATATAATTTTCCAAAGGGTATAATTGGACCATGTCTAATTCAAGTGCAAGAGGGAATGATTAGCCAAAAGATACTTAAGTAGGTCAAGCACCAAGAACTGCATGGTTCCTCATAGAGACAAAGTGTTACTACTTGTACTTGTTTTATCTGAAAAATTTTGTGCCCTGAGAGCTGCCTCAAGGATCCAAGAGACCTTCAGTTCCAGTTTGAACTGACATGAGTAGAGGCAATGGCCTTCTGAGCTGCATTAGGAGAAGTGTTGCCTGCAGGTTCAGGGAGGCGATCCTTCCCTTTTATTCGGCACTGGTGAGAACACATCAGCAGTGCTGGGTTCAGTTCTGGGCTTCCCATTGTGACAGAGATATGGACATGGTGAAACAAGTCCAGCACTCAAATATGATTAGGGAATTGGAGCATCTTGTCTATGAGGAGAGGCTGAGAGAGCTGGGACTTCAGCCTGGAGAAGAAAAGGTTCAGGGGGAGCTCATCAACGTAAAGAAATATCTGAAGGGAGGGACTAAAGAGGGGGAAGACAGACTTTTCCATGGTATCCTGCAGCAGGCCAAGGGGCAATGAGCACAAGCTGAACCACAGGACTTCCTGTCTGAACATCAAGAAACATCTTGTTTCTGTGAGGGCACACAAACGCTGGCACAGGTTACTCAGAGAAGCTGTGGAGCTTCATCCTTGGAGGTATTCAAAACCTCACAGGACACGAACTTGGACCAACTGCCTTAGGGGACCTTGCTTGAGCAGTGGGGTTGGATTAGACAATTCCTGGAAGCTTCTTCTGACTTAATTTTTTTCTGTGAAAATGTGTAGTTCTCTATTCTTCTACTCACAAATATAAACATATAAACATAATGTACCTAAATTTGTTATTCTGTCAGATTAAGATAATTAATAGAAATTTTAAAAAAGGCAAATCCAAACCCAAATCTATTGAAAAAGTGAGAACAATAATGAAAATTGAAATTAAAAAAATTGTGATTGAAAGCCAATCAGGCTGATACTATTAGTATGAGTACATAAAGCTCAAGAGACTTTTGGCATTTAGATAAACTCTGAGGAGTTGCTTTTGATATAGGAGATTATGACACATGAATCTTCTTTTGAGTCTGAAAAAAACATATGTGAGTGATTTTTTTGAAACATTGTGCTTGTCTAGACAAAACAATTATTTAACAAAAAGGAAGATCTTTGTGTGAAAAGGTGGAAAAAATGTGAAAGCAGCAGTTTCATTTCAGTATCAACCTGATGACATTTGAGGTTGACTTTTGACTCCCAGATCAGGAGCAGTGAGGAGCAGCACATGCAGATCTCCCTGCACAGAGTCAATGGGAATTTTGAGATGTAATTTGAAGAGGAAAAGCTGTAGTGATTGTATTCCTGAATACACTCATTTCCATGATTGGATGCCATTAAAGCTGCAATTGAAAACAAGTTTTCAACAGAGAAAAATGTAAATTTGTTTTCATTAATGTATTCAAGAAATAGAAGATTTCAATTGATTCTCTTAAAAAACTAAAATGTAAAGCACATCTTTCTGATATTCTGAGCTTCCTTGTTCCAGTGTAATGTTGGGAACCCACTTCTCCTCTGGAGGGTCATTGGTGTGTTCAGGCCTCCATAACCTGCAGCTGGTATCAGTGGAAAGGTTCTTGTTTACTTCCAGCTGGAGCTGGATGGTGTCTGACACTGCAGGTTTCATCTCTGTGTTTAAAACCAGGCATACAGGGGCTGTGCATGTTTTCAAGAATTGGGGTCATGCCTCTTGGCAGTTCCTTGGTGCTTCACCTGACAACACACAGTTGTGATGGAGGATGTCTTGGAATTGTGATCCAGGATGTCTTGTGGGACTGTGCAATAGACTATAATGAGGCATGGCTGGAAACTAAAAGTAGTCATTATTATAGAGCTGTTTTCAACCTTCGTCACCTCTCTGCCCTGGATCAGGGACTGCCTGCCCAGCCTCGGACACCTGAGCTGATACGAGCCCTGAGGTGGCCGAGGGACAGCCAGGAAGGGCTTCCTTATCCCTGCAGTGCTGCCAGGGAAGGTGCTCTGCATTCCACATGTGGAAACACAGGCGCTAGGCATGTGTGTCTTTGGGAATCAAGTGAAGAAATGTCATGTTTCTGAACACAGTTGGTAAGCTCTGTTGTATATATTAATTCTGTATGATCACCAATGGTGTTTCTGAAAGTTACCACTTTAGTCATTCGTAAAAAAATTGAATGTCACTTGGTGGAGTCTTGGATTTTCTTTGAGTGTGTTCCATTACTTCCCATGTAATTTGACTTGCGCAGTCCTATTTTCCGTTCTTCCAGAGGTGATTTCTATACTTTATAAAGCAACAGGCCAGGGGATTCAGACCAACAGCAGAACAAGGTGTCAGTCAGGAAGATCATCTTTCAAATTCCATTTTTCTGAAGGTCTCCACCTCCAATTTTATTAAATTAAATTATTTGCAGGATTTATCCTTCATAGTATATAGCTTGAAGGGGGTTATTTAATATTTGATTAGTGCAGTTAGTGCTAGTAAGTTTATTGACTCAGTCTTTTACTACTAAATGAGACAGCACATACTGAGGATCAGAGTGGCAAGTTCTGTCACTTCAAAATTTTCTATGACATTTAATATCAATTGTGAAAAGAAAAAGCCAAATCCTCACTTATACTGCATTCCAAAGGAGGAATATACGTATGACTTTTCTTTTTTACCTCCTTTGAATGAATCTGTTCTTCATTTATCTTGACTGATGGAAAAGATTAATGTCATATTAATAGCTACCAACAAGCAGGCTGGCACAGCGTAGTTGCTGCTTACTTATATTTGGTGCTTTTGTTTCAATCCATTTGGTGATTTTTTTTTTTTCTCTTAAGTTAAAAAATTGCATTCTATATTTTGTTACAAGAAGTTTAGAAACAGGCAGAAGATGTGCCTGTTTGGGGACGAAAGGGAGCAGGGGTGCTAATCTGAAGCAAATTAGTTCTTTCACCATTAAACTTTGGACTACGACTTAGGCTACACAAGAGCTTGGTACCGAGGGACTCCTAAGCTTCTAGGTATCCAAGTAAGCAAGTTTGATTGCCAAAAAGGTTTTTTCCCAATCTTTTAAAATATCTTTATAAAACAATTTTTAAAAATTGAACATTCTAGAGCTGAAAGCTGGGAGATAACTAATTTATACTGCTTCAATAAATATAATTTTACTTTATAGCAATAGGAAAATAGTTGGCAATAGCTGAACAAAATGCATAACCAAAGAGGAGAGATTTTCTATATCTATATTGTCTGTTAGTTGCAAATTATATTAAAATGAACAAAATCAGGAAAGTAGCAACATTTGAAAAACTGAAATTTCTCTTTGTAGATTAAGGGAATTGAAAGTGATGGCCTTGCTTGACATGAGTTTGATGAGTCATTTCAGATAATTTCATTTCAGTGGTCAAAAATAGTTTAAGACAACTCCTTGTTTTCTTTAAGAAGTTTTTTTTTTTCCTTTCGTTGTTGATTTTCATGCCTTCATGCTCTTGAGAGCTGTTTAATTATTTCCACTGAAATAATTTATGACTAAATGTTGCAGTTCAACTTTGTTGAAAAGTATAGATAAAAAAATGAAAATTAGTATCAGCTTTGCCTAATTCAAGACATGTCCTTCTCTGACCACAGAAGTTTCTTATGATTCAAAAAAATGTTTGATGGTGGTTTCTTGAGGTTCAATTCAACTTCCTTGAACTACATTTTCCGTAAGAGAATGCAGCTTGATCTTTAAGTTAATTTTCAACAGCAGCTGCTTTTGAAGTTAATTTTCATTTAGTTTAACAAATGGAAATTAAAAAAAAAAACCCTATCATCTGGTATATCAAGGACTATGTATTATTTCAACAAAAGAATTCAGATTATTTAAATATTTCTGAAGGGTGTTATTTCTGTTGTAATTTTTTTTTTCAATTTATAGAAATGCTACCACATTAGAAACAGGAATAGTGGAAATTTATTCTGCAACCATTAGTAACTTTACAATGAAAGTCTGGCCAAGTTCCTTTCTAAAATTTATTTTCCTGGTAAGGTGCTTTTAACCGATTTCTTCAGTGAATTTAATTTCCCCTTAGCAATTGGTAGTACCTTAATTCTTGTTTGAGTTGTTCACATGTTTCATTGTAATTAAGGAGAAATAGCTGTGCTGGAAGTATCCATTGTTAATAAATCTTGGTTTTCATGTATCCTGAAAAATACAGAAAATTAGTGTCTGCAACTCGTCGATCTTCCCAAGGGAAGGATTCGTGGAGTTGCTTAACAGTTCCTTTTTCCAGATGTTCCATTTCAAACCTCTGCTGCTGTTTATCCCTCAGCAAGGCTGCTTGGAACATGTGTTAGGTGATACTGGAAGTGATCATTGCACGGATGGGGTTCATTGCTTATCTGAAAACAGGGAAGCCAAATCCTTGCCTTTTCTGGAACAGGGGGCTCGTGGAGTTTCTCCACAATGCTAGGTGCAGCCTGACCCCCTGAAATGCTTTGCCTTTCTTTTTCTCCCTGGAGTTACTTTCACTCTCTCCTCCAGCATTGTCTATGAGCGTAGAGATAATTTTTAAGTAAGTAATTTCATTAGTTTTGGTAGGATAACTTGAATATGTAAAGCTAGACATAGTTGAATACTTTATTGAATCAGGGACTAGATTTTTCATAATCTTCTCTTTATTTTTAATCTCAATGAGTAGGTCAGTCTCAGGAACCAGATGTCTTACTTTTAGAGCTCTGCACTTTGTCAATTGTGATCAGCCTGTACTTTTTTTTTAAACCAACATTTATTTTCCCCCAGTCCAGAGAAAATGAAATTCTTGCTTTGTTAAGAGCTCTTTTAAAGAATGCATAAGTAATAAAGCCACTGAATTAACAATAGCTATATCTCAGCAACTCAGATTTGGGAAGTTGCAAAGTAATTTTTAATTTCTTTAGAGATAAAGACAGCTAATTCTGCACTGTCTTTTATAGGTATCTCTGGCATAGTCAGGTTAAGTTACTAAATAAATGAGCAAGGTATTCAACATGACCTCTGTTTTGTGCATGCCAGGCCTCCTGGAAAATTGCATCAGGCTGAGTTAAGTGCTGTATAAAGTATTGAAGAAACTCTTCTTAAGATGGTAGAGTGAAAGATTCTTACTGCCCATGTTTCCGTGACCTAAGAGATGTCTAAATTGGAATTACAGTGAAATGTCCTACAAATGGCATTATTTCTGATTATATGGAAGGTTTTTTTCGTAGTTTTCCAGAAAATTTTACAAGCTTTTATATTAGCTTGTTAGCATTTTGAGGAGACACAAGTGTATTTTGGTATAAAGTATGTTTTTCCTTCACTTGGTGTTACAATGTTATCATTCAGAAGCCAATGAATCATTTGAAAATATTCTTAATATTCTCAATTTTCTATTCTGAGGTTTGTTAGGTTGAAGTTCTTAAGAGTGAAGGAATTGCCTGATTTTTATATTAGATTCCATTAAGGCTGCCACCGTAAGTTGGCCAGTATTGCATAGCCACAATATGTGTATATTTGTATTTAGAAAAATATATTGCTCCTCCAATATGAGAAAAAATGTTGATTAATCTAAAATGTTACAGTAGACACTGGTCCACTTCTAGTCTTCAATGAGTTTATTATCACAATGTTATTGGGAGGTCACAAATCCTAGTAGGACTGTATCTGCAACATGGATGTAGGTTACAGAGACCACAGTAAAAATGTAAAGATTAAGTAGTTTTAATCAAAGATAGGTGCTTAAAACCAATTTCAAGAGGTTAATACTTTTGAAATCAAAAACTCTGTCACTAAGAACTATAATTTTATAACACCTACTTTTTTTTCCTCTTTAGTTGTTAAGCAAGTGGTAGAACCCTGGCTTGGAATGTCTTAAATCGACTGTGCAAGTTTGAAAAGAAAAAAACAAAGAAATTAATACCTACTTAGACTAATTGCAGGATATTTTCTGAATTCAATTTTGTAAGCAATTCAGTGAAAGTTGTCATGTTTTTTATGTTGTATTAGTTTCTTAACTGAGATACTGTGTTGTACCAGATCTTAATAAAAACAAAGTTATGGTGGTAATGAACTTAACCAAGTCTATCATCTTACAAATTTTACAAAAATAATGTTCCAAAAACTCATATTGAGTAACCATTACTTATGTTAATTTCCATTACTGCTTTTGATTAATTGGCACAGTTCCTGTTTTCTGATAAATTAATAATACCTGTAGGTTTTTTTTTGTTTGCTAATTAATCTTGTGAAATATTTGTAACATAGCTTTCTTTCAGTCTTCTGGAAGTGTTGTTGAATTCCAAATAGCAGTTCAAGTGACAGAATACTTCTTAGCCATATCTTGTAATTTTTTTTTTTTTAATAGTAGTTTAAGTTTCCTGATGAAAAGTGCAGTAGCTGCTGCTTAGCAGTCTACTTAAATATTGCCTAGCTTTGAACTGCATATTGGTAATTTTTGCCATTTGTCTATTACTGCTTGTTAAAGTGCTAGTATTTTATTAAAGTTGTTTTACTTTTCTTCTGCATTGTATAGAACCCTGCGCCATGACAGTCTTGACAGTCACAGGTTTGTCAGTATATATTTACACTATGTATGTACTTCCTGGAGAAGTAACCCATCAGTGGAGAGATTTTTTCAATTATAAATAAAATATTTGATTAAGTTTTGCTCTTTTCAGTGGAACTAGTTTTACTCTTAAAGTTAGACAGCACATTCTCTTTCACATCTGCATGAAGGAGAGATGGTAATAATTATTTTATCATTTTAATGTATTCTTTTTATAGCATTTCACAGATTTTTAGGAACAAGTCATAAAAGATATTTTTCCCAGTACATTTCACTAACTACTGAGGACGCCAATGTATCATTATCTATTTCCTCCTTAACTAGTTGAAGTTCATATTTAAATTTTGTGGAAGAATGGAAAAATCTATTTTTCGTGCAACACGGATCCTTGCATGACATTTCTGATAAGACAAGATGGGTTTTATTCATACAACCAGATAGTCACATACCTTTTAAAAAGTGTGTTCTGAGAAATAAGCTTGCTGTGTAATGTAATATTTAATTTGCTGTTTCTATGAAGCACCTCTGAGTGTTTCTTAAGCTTAAAATATTCAATTCCATGTGCTGGCCTTTATCTATCTTTCCAGGGTTTTTGATGTCTGAGTATCAATATATCTTTCCATGCATTTCTTCATTTTCCTTCTTCAGGTTTGAATATAGTTCTTTCCTATTCTCTTATTCATTCCATTCCTTCATTTCCCCCTGTCATTTCAGTATGGATTTCTGCTAGATTCTTTCCATTAGATTTGGTTTAAGGAGCTGTGATTAATCCATAAATGAAATTAAATCACTTTTATAAAACTCTTTTCCCTTTCTGAGTGCCTGTCATCAATTCGCAAGACGTTCTAAAACAGATATTCTTGCTTATGTATGAGCTATACAGTTCTTATTTGTATTTGCAAGTCTAATAACCTCGTCATTGTCCTTTTTGTTGCCATTTGGAAGTTTTGCTGATAAAGTATATTCAGGTACTGAATCTCCTGTCTTTAAAATCTACTTTCAAGTCCATTGCAAGTCTTGAAAGTAGAATTAAAATAATTTTGGGAGGTTTAGTCAATTTTTTTCTTGAATTTCTGTCCCATAATAAAGCATAATTTAGAATAAGTGCCCTTTTCTGCTTCAATTGGTTTGTGTAGAGATACTGCAAGTCAAGGCTGAAGTACATAAAAGCTTGCTCAGCACATCACTACTGTTTGTCTTATCACATTAAACTTAGCCTAATATATTTCTTGAGAACATTTAAAGTAAAAAAGAAACGTTAAGCTAAACTCCTCATGAGGAGAAATGCAGTCACAAATCATCCTCTTTTTTTGCCATCATACAAATCTCCAGAACCGTGAAAAATACGATATTCATTGACCTTTTCCTGGTCACTATCTTTTTCCATTTTCAGACTGGATCCTTAAACTATAACATTAAACTTGGTAGCTCATTTTGGTCCTTACATGGCCTGTTATTGACTGCATTGTTTCACATTGGTGATCTTATTCTGGACTTATAAGTATAAAATAAAGACACCGTCTTATAAGAGGACATACAGAACTAAACATTAATTAAGAAGTCTGCTTTGCAATGCAGTAGTCTTGTTTGGATGCCATCATCTTGGGTAAATGTGAAATGATTAGTCTGTATTGGCAATTCATTTCGTTTTACAGCTTTATTATGCACTTCCATGTAATGAACCAGTTAAGCATGGCTTGTGTTATCTGAACTCACAAAGAAAACAGATCAATCTTTTTATTTGTTGGTGACTAATCCTGATGCTTTCATGCTGTTATACTGTAGTTACTGCTTTCTAATGATGTAAAGTATGATTATAGATACCAGAAAATGCTGAAGCCAGCTGCAGTTGTTAATGCTGAAGACATCAAAGTCTTGTAACATTCATATAACAGGGGCAAGTGTGTAGTGATTTACAAAGAGAGAAAATAAAGAGCTAAGGGGTAAATGGCATTTTCCAGATCCTCTCTGTAGGAGAGGCTGATTCCCACTCCCGCACAGGCCGGTGAGCTGATTACTAAAGGAGGAAGCATTATAAACAGTGTGACAGAGTAAATTGCATCTCTTGTCTTCCCAGTTAAAATACACAGGAAGGAAGTGACACCTGTGCAGAGGACACGCTTTTAATAGCTTCTCTGGTTTATCTCAGGTGGCAGCATCTACTAGGGGTTCATTCTTGCATGTATTGAGCTTCTGAGCCCTGCTTTTTTCCAGCCCCCCTGATTTAACCCTCTCACTCATATGTGCTTGAGTCCTTGACTTTTTATGCCATTCTCTCTTCTATTTGAAATGTGGATTTGGCATTTTTTGCAGGAAAGGGGCTGGATTTTTTTTCCCTGGTAAATTCCATAGACTATGCCCATGTAATTCAGAAATTCCAGCAGCTGTAATGTAAAAGACTGTTTTATTTTCTTCTGTGACATAATCAACTAAAGATTTTTATTACCTTTGCATCCCATATTATCCACTTGTTACATCAAATAGGTGTATTTATATGACTTATAGAAATTAAATGTGGACTTTCTCCACAATGAAATCTACTCGGGGACAAATAGGTTTCTCTGACAGAGGTCCTGCAATATCAAAAGAATGATCTAAATGGATGACTGTAGGTGGTCATTATTAGAATATTACTCAAGAGAAGTAGTGTTTAATGGCTTTCTGGTCGTAAACTTCATGTTCTGGATATATTTTTCTCTTACTACTGAATGAGGTGTATGAAAGGGACCACACTGTGGCTGGCAACCTTAACCTTTCATTAACAAAACTTTCAACTGTTTATTTCCTTGCTGATTTTCCTTTTAATTTGAAGGAAAAATATTCATATTAGTAGTTAAATTGGCCGCTGTCATTATTATTTTAACTTGCTTTGTCTAAGAACAGGTAAAGGGTAACTTGTGACTAAATAACTCTTTCCCTTTATTTGTAATTAAAGGGCTTTATGGTCATTCATATAAGTATGAGGATTATATTATGATAGAATGGATCAGAAAACAAACCCCAGATGTGGACTGTATTTTAAATGCACAATGGTTATTCCAGCATTATGCCGTGAAGAAGGCGGCTCTAGTGTGTGCCATGCAATTGAGCCTTTTCCTCTCCCCCATCCACAACCAAGCTTTTGTCTCTTTAAGGCAACCACTGATGTTTTAGAAGAACTTTTATAAAGCTAATGTGAATAACTGTCTTTTTGGTTACAAAAAAAGCAACAGAAAAGGAAGGATGTGTTAAGAAAACTACCGCAGATTAAATAATTGTCATCTTTTTATAAAATAATTCTGTGACTTGGGCTTGGTTCCTTCCTCTGCCTGAAAGGTATTTCCTCCCTGGGACGGTGCACTGACTGCAAGGCTATAGGACATTTAGATGTTTTTAAAGGCTGATTACAGATGGCACTCCTCCTAATTTCTGCAGGTCATAATGTTTCCTTTTTTTGCACTCTTTGCAAAGGTGGGAAACAAAAAGATGTTTTTTGGGTATTCAAGTGGGAGGAGCAGTTCCAAGCATGTTTGGTCAGGTGTTTCTTGTCTCCTGTGATGGCGAGCGGAGACTGGCTGTTCACAGAGAGCCAATTTTTGTCCCTCTTTCCTGGTGTCAGCACAAGCGTTACAGCAGAGGTGTTCAGGGCCTCGGTGGGCAGCCCCTCTCTGGTTCCTTCCACTGCATGCCCACCCTGTGTGGTCACATCGCGTGACACCCCTCACCCCTCCCACATTCATTGGAATGATATTTTCCCATTCAGAGGGCTTCTTTGTTATAATCCCAGTTTGGGTTATTCCAGCCAGACTCTAGTTCAGATTTTTGGCTGCTGATTTTTGGTTGCTGACAGCCCCTGGTATTGAGAGGGCTGGCAGCACGCCTGCTCCCTCTCCAGTGTGCACACCTGCAGGTGATCTCTGTGCCTGGGGATCAGCCCTGTCCCTGCTGGAGAAAGGCAGTGCTTTTCTGATCACAGGAGCTACACATGGAGTCTGCTTTGAAGGTGTTCAAAGGCAGGACTGCATTCCAAAGCTTATGCATTTTAAAGACATTAACTGGGTGTCTCAATCTTAGCAAACACCACCCATTGCTGGGCTATGATTTGGCAATAGACAACCCCATGAGTGAAACACTGCATCTCCCTTGAGCTCTGGGGGGGTAGGGACACTGCAGGGTGGCTAAATGTTGTGGGGTTTGGAGCATCTGGGAGTCCAGTGTTACTTATGATAGGCATTTGCTGAAAAACACATAGATTAATTCATCTTGCCTTCAACACTGAGAAAAATTATCCCTTGATGGACAGGTACTCTAAATTGTTTTTGTTCTTGTTAGTAGGAATACTATTATTATTATTATTATTATTATTATTATTATATTTAAAGTAAATTATTACACATTCTCAGTTCAAACCTTCAGTTTCAGGATTGTGGTGGCAACATCACTGCAGTAGATAATGCCTAGGAAAAAATGGCCCAAATGGTTAAAGGCAAACGACTGTCAGAAACTTAGGAAGAAGGGAAGAGGAAAAAAGGACTATTTAGACTACAATAATATAAATTTGGACTGCAGTGTGTGGATACATTCCTTTAGACAGCTGGGACAGACAAAATTTTTAATTCTGAGCTACCACAGCCAAAAATGGGAACAGTTACTTTTTTTCCCCCCAGAAAATGAGAAATCCAGGGTTTTTGCCATCCTGGTCAAACTGGTTTTTTTTGGTTTTTTTTTTTTTTTTAAACTTACTCCGGGCTGTATTTTTAATATACAAATTATGGCAGAAGTAATAGATTATTTATGTATAATGCCAGAACTAATTATGTCATTATTAAGAATTATCAACAGTTAGAGATGTGTGTGATAATCCGGTATGGATTTAAATGCATGCATCTGTGTCAGTCTGTAAGGGTGAATGTGAAATCAGGTACAGATATGAAAATGCATCTAACCATTTTGGGCTGTATGATGTTGTACAGACATGTGAAAATGAAGTTAGGTCAGAAGTATTATGGTATTAGTAGGAACTGTGAGTTTAAGTCTGAATGTAGACACATGAATCATTTGCGGTTTCTTACTCTGTGCACACTGCATATGAAGAGACTGGGCTTGAAGTTATGTTTCACCTATGCTGTTTGTAATAACATTATTAGCATTCTACTTATCAGGGGATTTATTTCAGAAAATGTTAACTCTTAGATGTTCTTCCAAAGTCAGATGATCATTCTTTCTTTTTCTTTGAAAATCCAAATGGATTCGGAAGCCATACATGTTGTTTATTTGCATTTTCCCTTAAAAGACAGAAATTTTAACCACCCACAGAAATAAACACTAAGTATTAAAAGACACTGAAGCTCTTATTTAGAGTCTTAGCGGCTACTATAAACATCCTTTTTACCTTCCATGTTTTTTTTCCTTCTCAGATGTGTGAAGTTTCCTTTTGCAGGAAGAGGGATAATGACTGTCCCATTTCACCCTAGGACTGTCAAAAATGCTTATACATTTGAACTGTTTTCCAGATTATTGTGTCCAAACAAACTTTTCACTTTGAATAGTTTTGGTTTTTTTTTTGGTGTGTGTTTTAGTCCCTGGCCCCTCCTCCTCACTGCCCTCCCCCTTCCCCCCCAAAATTAAAAAAAAAAAAAAAAATTTAAAAAAAAAAAAAAAAAAAAAATCTTCATTTCTTCTTAAGTTAATCTAGAGTAACTCTTTTCCATGAACTAGCAATGCACAATAAATCTGGTGGTACCCACCACAAGATCAAGTGGTGCTCAAACTCATGCCTGGCTCTACTTTTTCTGGCTACCAAAGAGATTGGAGTTTGCACAGTATCTGAGAAACTTACCTTGGAAAATGTACTGTCAGGATGGAAACATTCTTGCCAAATATCCATGCCAAAAAATGCATATTTCTGGTTAGAAAGACTTGAACTACTTGTGGTTGGCATCTGCTTTTTTTTTTTCTTTATAGTTCTATGTGTTAGAGCACTGTAGAAGGGCATGGCACAATATTAAAAGGGGTTGGTTTACCTTCTGTTTGCCTTCTATGATTATACTCAGTATCTTAGCACATAAATCTAGCAGAATTTGATTTGCAAGATGGGGCATATGTGTGAGTAAAGATGCAGACTATTGTGTGATACACTGTAAAACATATGATGTAGTTTGAGTCTTACTATGCATCAACTTCATAATTTGCAAAATACTTTTTTTCTAGATACATTTCTGAAAGAGTTTTTGTCTAAGCTGTATTTGTCTCCAAACTTGACTATGTTATGTAATTTACTCAGATGATATTTAGTTCTGCCTAGATTTCTGTTACTTTCTTGTACAAGTTATCTTTATCTTCATTTTTTAAATTAAACTATTTAAAAAAAAAATCTCTGAATCAGATGATTTCCAAATTCAATTTGGTACTTCAGCTTCAAATTCTTATTTAAGACCCTCTCTGCTTTTTGTTTTAGTGTGTTGCCTTTTTTCTTTAGGAAAAAAAATGGCTTGCCTCACTGCAATTTGCTAGCACGTCTCTATGGGCTGTGCAACTGTGGGCTGTTTGAAAGAAAATTTGTGAGAAGTGGTGCCTATGTCCTGAATTAAGATCAGTGAGCTCTGTCCCGTCTCTGTCTGGAGAAGCAGCACTCTGCTGCCCAGTCAGTGTCTGTAAACAAGTCTCAGGGAGATGGCCTGAAATCTGTTACCTAGTACTCTGCTGGGAGCTGGGGAAGTGGGAAGGAGCTGGTGGCCTGGCAGCATTTCCTGCAAGAGTTCAAAACTTTCTGTTCCAGTACGCAGAAAGTGTAGTTGCCAGTTCTCTCCTGTGGAGCACAAATGTGTAAACAGTAATGCTGAAAATAGTACTTCTGCTTCTGCATGGTAGGGTTCTTTTAGACTGTCTTAAGAAACTTTTCCTCTACTTTTGTTTTGTGCTTCTCTGTGTTTCTCTTCACAGCGATGTGTCTGCAAGTTAAACATCCCCCTCCAATCTACTTATTTTATGTGTAATGTTCGTGAATTCAATTTCCTAGTGAAGTTTCTTTCCAAATATGACTTGAAAACACCTTTCTTCTTTGTCTTTCATGCTAATACTTCTTCCTGGCTTTAATGTATTATTTAATTCTGTAACTTTATTATTTAGCACCTGAGATCATGCTGAAGTACAATTTCTGAGAAGCTCACTGTATAGACATGCACACTGTTTAAAGCTGGTTAGAAATTTTCTGAAAGCAAACAACTAATATATTTTGAAATTGGACATTGACTGAGGCTAAACATCTTGTTTTAAATACCTGAATTGAGAGAACTTGGCCAGTTTGAAGGCAGGAGTCTGACAAGTACCTGGCAGTATCAGGAGCTGTGGCTTTCTTCAGAATGACAAAAGATTTGGGGGAAAAAAAAAATGAGGTAAAAGCATATAATTTTATTATTGAATAGGCAATAATAACAAAGAGGAAAAAAAAGTGAAAATAGTGCCATTTCTAGTTCCTTGCTCCTGGTTTTCCAGAAATACCATAAAACCGATGAGAAATCCACTCACAGTTCTGATTTCATGGACCTGTGTCCTTCACAGCAGATAGCTCAAGTGACTCAAAAAGTCTGATTTTTACATATGCAAAGCAACTTGTGCATAAAACAGAAGAGAGAACTGAACACTGTTAAGTAAAGATTAGTGCTTGGCTTTGAGCCCATACTCCTGAAAGAACCATTTGCCTGATCCCTCTGGGATCAATTGTTAATACTGTCCTAAAGCAGTGGCAAAATACCAATTTGGTCCTAGAATTCTCCATACCACAGCAAGGTCTCCAGTAGGAGTTAGAGCTGGCTGAATTTCATTCCTACAGTTTCTGTATATCAGAATAGATCGCTGTTCATCACAAATGAGTCCCTTGGTTCAGGAAAGTGCCAGCAAATGGTGTTTTTCCTATGTATATATTCATTCTGGATATCTGTTGACTTGTTTGTCTCTGAAACATCAGGACTAGGGAAAAGACTAATTTACAATACCTGCTTAGAACATTCTTATTAGAAGTGGTAGGTCCCTGACTTTCTCAAATGCAGGTAGTAAAATACTAGTTATGGTCCTCCGTGAGAGATGATTTTTCTGCAGCAATCCTGGTGCATATGTGTGCACTGTGTTCTGCCAAGTGACGATAATTGAGCTAACTTGGAGTAAGCAGTGCCTTGTCAGATGTGAGTTCTGCTCAGGTTAAATGCTGCTTCTCAGCAGTGCTAATTGGAGTGTTGTGCTAATATTAACTAAACTGCCTTCACATCGGTGACCTTGCACTTTTGATTCAACACAGTTTCCGGGAGTTTCGACCTTTGGATGTCCATACAGTTCAGGATATTTTCTAGTTACTATTCTGCGAGAAATAATTAAGCGATATGTTCTCTGAATTTTTAGTGTCAAGAGTATGCACATGTACATGACTGTGTTTTTGAAAGATGCAACAGTATTGCACAACTGAAAGTAAAACAAACAAACAACCCCCCCTCTAGTAATTATACCTTTTCAGCTTTTCTTATTTTGTATTTCTTTCTGTCTACGTCAAATCCTGCTTTAAAATGTGTCTTTTTAATGTGTCTAATGAGATTTCTTCATCTGGTGGACGTAACAAGAGAAAGTTAAATTTATAGCATTATAGTTTTACATACTACATCTTCTGGAAAATGTGTCGTTATATATTTGACTGGATAAAGCTATAATTTTGTGATATTATACGTAGTTTTTAATACGTTTTGTTAATTCTGCATTTAAGATCTAGAACCTTAGCCAAGAGACCAAAGACTAAAAGTGGCCTCCTCGAGAAGATCCACAACACTGTCAAAACATAACATATGTTACGTGGTTTTGTGCAAACTTCCTTAAAAAAATAGACTAAAAAGTTGAGGGTTTTTTTTTTCCTTTTCATTCTATGTTGGTTTTCATGCTTCAGTAATTTACTATAGCTGTAAGTATTTCTCTACAGATGCAAAATCAATTTTTTCAAGATTCTTATTTGTGGTTTAGGTTTAATCAGGTTTGCCTTGTAGCCGTAACTTCAGAGGAGCACTCATTTTTCCTTTCTCAAAATTTGCATTTCATTTTAGCCCTTAACATTTAGAGAAGTCACTAGACAATTCTAATTAGCAGAATTTGATGTGGTGGTGCAACTGAGGACTGACCTACCTGATAATCTACTGTTAAAGTAGTAAAAAAGATCCCTTCTTAACTAAGCCATGTGTTAATGACATAAAGTGGCGTCCTACACATGGTAATTAGCAGCATGTCCCTCACAACTGGTCTGTGGTTGAGACAGTGTAGGTTGTCTAGGTAGGAATTATAATTAGGTCCCATGATGATCTCCATGTGTTGTTAAACTGCAGGATCAGAGAACTCTTTTTCTTGGAATTTAGTTCTCTGTCATGGTCCAAAGTTTTTCAGGGACAGGCTCTTTGGAGGAGCTGAGGAAATCTGCTGATCTTTTGTATAACAGCATTCTAGTGGGCAAAGGACAACCTCTGAATGTGGTGCAAAACCATCGTTTAGGTAAACTGGAGATATTAGCAAAAAGATACCTTAGGTGTGTCTTTGATGTGCTGCGGAGTGAGTGAGAGCCATTTATTCTAGCTTGACAGCAACTAGAAGTAAAAGAGAGACTTAAAGCAAGATCAGTATTTTCCTAGAAGTAGTAGAGAGGTGTGATCACACCCATACTCATACCAAAGAATCCTTCATCCTAAAGGCTGTCTGGGAGAAACAATGATAACTAAGTTGTGCTGTGTATGTAGGGGGGGCCAATAGCAATGCTCAGTGTTCATCCTCTGGGAAGATACGTGGTGATGACCCTAGTAGCTTAAGGCAGACCATAAAAGGGTGGCAGATCACAAGTCTGTCTTCCCAAATGCTGTATTATTGTCGCGTTAATTTATGGCGTGTAGCATTATCTAATGGTTCTGCTCATAAATGCAGGTCTTTATTACAGTTTCAGTAGCTTCATCATTTTAGACACTAGCTTCTGCCTCTCTTTGATCCAGCCAGATAATTCAAATTATATCATTAGCAGGAGAAAATGTTTTCATGCCAAAACCTCTTGCTGATCAGCATCTCTTATATCACCCTTGTACTTTACTGCTGTTCTGTGTGACATTTCTGTGTGTATTTCTGCTGAACCTCTCTGACTTTTTACTGTTGTACTGGCTTACCATTCAATTAAGCTAGTTGGCTGAGTATAAAAAGAATGATCAATTATTTGGATGGTATCTATATGTAAGTTAAAAATACTTTTATCTTAATTCATGAAAGCAGGTATTTAATATTAAGAGTGGGGGCAATATGGATGGGAAGGACTGTAGAAGCTGGGTTGGCTTACACTAGGAAATGAAATTAGTGTCCCTCTTTAGAGAAGAAAGTTCCTGTAAAGACTACCGTTTGGACAACTTACGGATTTTTTTTGTAATTTATTTCTTTTGGAGGATGAGAGGAAAATTCTTGAAATCCATTATGTACTGAAGATGCAAGTATGTGTTATTAAAAGATCTAAAGCTGCTGAAATGCTCAACTTAATGAGGAGAAAGAGATGTTTAAAATCAGGCTTGGCACTGCCCAATGGATGTACTTTAACAAGCTTCACCTTCTTGATTTCGGTTTTGGTGAAGTTAAGTTTAGCTTTAATGCTGTCTTGGTCACATAATGCTTCACTTGAACAGCACAGCAAGGGCTGGGCCACTGTGGGAATGCCTCTTCAAAACAAAATTTTCATAGAGATAGTCAGTCTCTAAAGCTATTCAATGTCAAAAAGTTCTGGTTGGCTTTTTTTGGTGATTTTATTTGATTTTGGTTTAATATATGTTAACTAATATTTATCAGAGGAATGAAAGAAAAATTCTCTTTTAAAAGATTCTTCAATTACTGTGGCATGGTAGATAGCAGGATCAGTGTTATATGCCCACCTGAGGGACAACTGAAGAATCGTAAGATGGTGGTAAAATTATTTTAATTAGAGAAGGAAAAACAGGAAAAAAATATTGCTTGTAATATTTATATCAATTTGCCCAAAGAAGCGGTACTTTCTTATTCCTAGCTACTTTTAAGCTAGCATAGCTACTTTTAAGAGGCTCTTCTGTGTTTAAAATAACATTTATTTTTCAAAGAATGCTAAGTATTAGACTTTGTTAACATGTGCCATGTTAATACTGTTCAGTGTTTAGCATTTACTGTGCTTGGATTAATATAGCTACTTTTAATGGCTTGGTAATTTACCTTTTCTTCCAAATGGCATCAGACAAAGATGGTTCATAAATCTTCATGTATTCTTAGAAGGACAGCAATTGTTCATGTGCCAGGAGAAGGAGGAATAATTAATTTTCCAAGAATATACCCTATGTATTCAGTTAAACCCATTCTCTGTGAAATTTAAACTATAAAGCTTCTAGAAGTCTTGTATACTAAAATAAGACAAACTTTTAAAAGCTGGAGAATGTAAAAAGATAATTGAGTCATAAACGTTAAATGTTGTGGAGATTTACAGGAGAGTGCTTTACTCTGGTTAACAAAGTGTTAAACTGAGCTCTAGGTAAAATGTTATCAGCTTCATGAAACAGCAATTACAGTGGGTTGACAAAGCTTAAAAGGACTTAATAAAGGAAAACAAGTTGGAAGGATGAGGCAAACTCATCCACACACAACTTTGATGTTTGATACTATTTCCCAGTGGGAGTGTTCAAACCTTGTAGCCTTGGGACTAACTTGCTTAAGCCTCACTCTGTGTCAGCTCTGCTTTTAATTTTCTTTCCCCTCAAGGAACAGTATTTGGGCTTTGCAAAATAAGTTGGCTTGAAAGAATTGGTTACGTTTGAAAACATGTTTAGTAACTAGCAACTTTTGAGAATCGAGGCAGCTCTAAGGAGCCCAGGTATCTTCGAAATCTGGCTGCTTAGGTGGATTGACCAATTGTGATTTTAGATGCTGTGCTTCAGTGATAGCAGACAGATTCCTTGATCATGTAATTCTACAAATCTAGTAACAGGTAAAGAGCTAAAAACTGTCATTATCCAGGTTGTATATATGTGAAATTATATATATATATATATATATTTATATGAATATATTAAAATTGAAGTGCTAATGACTCTTGGATATTATTTTTGTCATTGAGAGATCTGCTTTTGGGCCCATACCTTTTTCTCTTCCACAAATACAGTCATGCAGCAGGATTCATGTAATGGTATTTTCAGTTTTTCTCCTCTGTGCAAAGAAGTGATTTCTAGTTTGAAAGCAGAAGACACAGTTTCATGCCTCTAGCTCCCCTTCAAATGTAGCTAAAAAAAAAAATGAAGCTAATTTAAATCTGGTTAAACCAATTTCTTTAAAGAGCAAAAATACCTCTATTGCTGCTTCCATGGCTTTAGCTTTTGTCTTTTAATGAAAAAAATAATTTTGTTGTGGTCCAATGTTTCAGTCCTTTGATTCATCACTGGTTGAATATGCATTAGTGTTTTTCTGATCAGTGGTGTGGTTATAATGCAAAGCCCCTGTGGGTCCCTACTTACCGCCTACTTACTGCATGTTGCTTCATTACCTGGTTTTGACAGTCATGAACTGGCTTCTCAGAGGAAATTAAACCAGAAATGCCATTTCAGATCCCCACCAGTGGAGTTTATCCTGATCTCTTTTCTACCCAGGGAGATTACATTACTTCGATTATTAAATTGTTTTAAATTTTAGATCAAGCTTGTTATCATTTTTAAGGCAGATAAAACAGAAAACACAGAGCCTTGTGCTTCATAATTTTCCTTCCCCCCCCTTGGTAGTTTACATTTAAATTAATATTTAAATTAATTGCCTTTTTCCTGTTTGGCAATTTCTTTTTTTATTCTTAACATTTTCCCAGTGTTTTGAGGTAGTGCGTCTTTGTGGGAAGCATTTGTAAAAAGAATAAAGTTTCTTTGAAATTCACAGTGGTAAAGGCAACTTTTAATTTTTAAACTTTTTAATCTTTAAAAAGTGTACACATATAGTTAGTGGGTTGTTTGAAACGAAAGGATTTTTTTTTCTGCCTGTGTATTTTGATAATTCAAAGCTAAGGTTTCAATTTATACTGGTTCAGAAACTACACATGTATTTTTTGTTAGTATTTGATTAGTTAAAATGCATATGTAAACTTGAAAATTAATTTGTAGAGTAATTGTAGAAGTAAAATAATAACACAGGCATAAAAGAAATCCTTTAAGAAAATATAACAAGCATCTTTCATTTGATTTACGAAAGGAATTGAAATATGCTGCAGTATTATCCTCAACACTTATTATATCTAATGGACAATTAATTTAAGCTTATTTAAGAAAGTGCAGGGAAGAAACAAAAGGGTTAGGCTATCATTAAGAGAATACATGAATGTCAAGCATGGTAGAGCAGAAATGAGTCAGCAATTTGCCTTTTAAAGGCAGATGTCTGATGTGATCTACAGCTTTCAAATACTTGGAGCTGACACTTGATGTTGTAATGGATTACTGCTAGTGCTTGTTAAAAATAAAAAAAATATTGCTTTTAAAAAAGCCCTTTGAAAATTGTGGTTTTGTTCCAATGAGGAAACAAAACTTGAAAAGTCTCCGTTTTGTCTTGATAAAAGAGTAGATGGATGTACTTTCTCCTTTTCCCCTCCATCTGTGCAGGGGGGTGTGGGGTGCTGGTTGGCACACCCAGCTTCAGTTAAATCCTTTTTCTGTGCCTGGTGTGGCAGCTCTCTCTCTTTCCTGCTTTGCAAGTCTATGTACTTGATCTTTTGAGAAACATTTTTCATAAAAATATGAACACAGGGAGTCTTTCCAGTGAAGAATGTAAGAGTTCAAAAATTTCCTCTTAGCATTAGTGTATTAAGTCATGTGCTTCCTGTCCCAGTCTGTGTTATGTTGGTGTAGTTGGTTGTGGCTTATGTGAATTACAGATTTCAGAGTCTTCTCGAAGTTCCTCGCAGACAAATGTCTATGTCAAGAAATGAAAATGTCATTATAAAGATGGTTCTGCAGGGGGTTTTTGTTTGTTTTGTGGTTTGAGGGCTTTTTTTGGACTTATGCCTGTCTTCATTTTCTCCTCTATCCCTCGCTGCACTTTGGGCAGAAGAAGCACTTAGAAGCCTTCCGCAGTTACCGAAGCAGGAGTGAGCATGGCTTTAGCACATTTGACAGACTGAGCTGGTCTGGTAGTATAAAACAAGCAAATTCAAGTGCATTTTGGGATGATATTCACATCTTACATGAAATCAAGCAAAGTAAAATAAAACCAGGTTTTCCAAATAGATTGCAACTGTGTGTTTGACTTGGTGTATCAGCACGCAAAATACTAAATGTATTTTGTGGCCATATCCCCTCTGTATGGCCAGCTGGCTTTTCCTGTGTCACAAAGGCACCGTGTGACTATTGCCAAAGCAGTCCCTTACTCAGGCTCTTTTTGTGGCTTCTTCTGCTCTCCCTGTCATGTGGCTTCTCCAGTTTTCTTTCAGTCTTTTGACCTAGTGTGAGTATTTGTTAATAGCACAGACATAGCCTTACATTGTTAATCATTGTAATCCCGAGGGTTCTGTTTTATGTGTAAGCTGCACGGTGTGCTGTGACAGTGTCCTCTATTTAGTCTTGTGGTTACTCCATGCCTCAGGAACATGTTCTGTGACAAGAAAATACAAAGTATGGAAGAATTAAAAAAAACAGGTTATTGTAGTCCAGCTGATAGGGGAGTCCACAGAGAAAAAAATCTTTACATCCCTACTTCTGCCACAAGTTGGTAAGGTGATTCCAAGGAAATTAATTGGAAGTTCCTCATTTCCTGCCTGAGATTCACTCCTGAAGATTTTCAGGAAGTACAATGTAATTTATTGATCTCTTCTGATGGGAAACCCTGCCTTGTCACTTCAGGCTACAATTTCTAGGGAGCAAGTAATTGCTCTTTTGTGTGATATTGGTGGTGTCTCATTACTGAATGATTAGAGGTTCAAAACCAAGTTTTGTTGATTGTGTTGTAATTTGATTTATGCCTGTCAGTAGAGTAATTAGAAAAATTCTGACAAGTTTAGATTCTTTTCCTATTACTAACATTCTTATATTGCAGCATGGAGACAAGTCTACTGGCATATATCTGTGCAGAAAGAGTCATAATGTATTGCATGTAATAGAAAATGGGGGGTGGGAATTGACAGGAATAAAAGAAAATCTTTCTACAAAGAGAGATGATTGAGACTGAAATAGATATGAAATGAAGCTTTAAACAGTAAAAATATGGAAAGCTTCATCTGTTATCCTGTGATTGTAAGGCAGAACCCCCTATGTTGTGTACTGCCAATAACTGTGTATCAAACATTATTGGTTCCTCTGGATGTTTTCAAGAAAGAATGAAAATTAATGAAAACTTGTTTACTCTGTTTAATCCTTGCAAATAACCAAGTAAAAAGTACAAAGCAATAGCCACCAACAGCTGAGTACAAAGCAATTATGAAAATGCTGCAATGAATATGGTATGTGGGATTTGTTGCAAATGAAAAACAGCTTTAAGTTTTTATTTTCTTTTGATAGTTGGGAACTATTCTTCTTTTTTTAATATGCATTTTTAAAAAATAATTCTGGAATGTCACATCACTTCTACTGGCACAAATCTGGAGGAATATACATCCCTTGGAGCACCTCTCTGCCTTGGTAGACAGACACAGATTCACTGAAGAATATTTTTCACAAACATTGCTTTTGATTGCAAAATAAGTAGTTTACTCTCAGTTTTAGTCTCTGAATTCTTGACTGTGACTTCTGCTCCTCCAATATAAATCACCATAATTGTGCAAAGGCACCTGGAGGCACCATAAGTTAATGCACTGGAATGGAGTGGAGTAGTTTGTATTTTTTTGGCTTTCTATTCCTGGAGTTGAGGCCTCCTCCCTGTGAATTTCTGACAAAAACATGGAAAGTTAAAGATGATTCAATATGTAAAGGCTTCCTGAGCTCTAACAGACATATGCGTTTCTGAGATAAAAGTCCCTTCATGCTCTTCATTTGGCCATCCTTTTTGGTTTGTTTCCTTCATTTTTTTCTGCTATCCTAAACCAAGTTTATTCCAGTTGGACATCAAAGTAATAAAGCAGAATTGAATCATCCATGCATCTGATGAGATAAAGAGATCTTAACGTGAAGTTTTATTTTAATTGCCTTTTATGGAGCACAAGAGGATTGTAAATAGCCAAATGAGCTTTCTTGTGATTAGTAAAACTGGCCATTCCTGGAAGATGACAAGCCAGAGAAAACTTGCATTTTGACAATAGAAAAAGGAAAATGATAGAAATTAATTTTCATTTTTCATATTATTTGACTACATGCCAAAGCATTTAAAGTACTTCAGAATTGCTCAACACATTTAAAGCAGGAAACAATTAAAAATATGTATTTAAATGGTCACCTTTTAAGAAGTAACAATACATGTTTAAACAATGGGAATCCCTTTTAGGGAGATAGGATTAATTTGAATCCAGGTACAACCTGATTAACCTGGGTTCTTGGTATAATATCTATAACCCGACTAATTTTTGAAAGTGGAGTTCGAATTGGTTAAGAGATTTTCTCAAGGCCTTGCAGGAATGGTATTTTGATGCCAGGAATGGATCATCTTCCTGGTGAAAGTCAGTCTGGTGCCCTAATTACAACAGCATCTGCTGACACTGCTGTCTTGGAAAGCCTATCTCTTCCTGACACTCTCCCAGTATAAATGGGTGACTCCAAGGACATGGCATGTCCAGATTTAATTTAGGTATCTCTAGCCAAGCAATGAACTGAAAAATTAGTAAGTTACCTGTGAGATGTTAACAGATTTCATAGAAAATTGTACAGTTACAGCTCTCTACCTGGCACAAGCAGTAAGGGAAATTCTGTCTTTTATTTCTTCATATGGGAAAATAGTTCTTTAAAGTACTGATTTTCTCACACAGCATTGAAGGTGTATGTGTATGTCATAGGCCCTTTTCATGTTTAAAGGCCCTTTTCAAAGTTTAAAGGATTTTACAGACTTTCTGATTCTTTGCCTTTAGGAAGCACAAATTACTTTTTTAAAAATTGTTGATATATGGGTATGTACAACTGGAGTTTTATGCAGTCATAACTTAAAGCTTTTTATGATATGTGGCGTCATTTAAATGTCTTTATCTGGAAACCCAGAATAGTTATAGTAGTTGAAGAAAGACATCCTGAAGTTAAGACAGTACATACTCGGAATGTGTCCAGAGGAGGGCCATGTAGATGATGAAGGGACTAGAGCACCTCTCCTATGGGGAAGAACTGAGAGAGTTGGGGTGGTTCAACCTGGAGACCAGGAGGCTCTGGGAAGACGTTACTGTGGCCTTTCAGTACTCAAAGGCTACAAGAAAACTGGAGAGGGACATTTTAGCAGGGCCTGTAGTGACAGGACAAGGGGTAATGGTTTTAAACTGAAAGGAGATCAATTTATATTAGATACAAGACAATTTAATTTTTCTTTTTTTACAATGACAGTGGTGAAAGATAAACATGTTGCCGAGAGAGGTGCTGGATGTCGCATCCCCAGAAACATTCAATGTCAGATTTAGACGGGTGTGAGCAACCTGGTCTTGTTGAAGATGTCCCTTCTAATTGTGGGAGATTGGACTAGATGACTTCCAGAGGTCCCTTCCAGACCAAACTATTTTATGATTGTCTTTTAGGCAAGAAAGATTTAAAAACCTCTACAAGGGAGAAGATATGACATTGTTCATTCAGGCCCAAAAATGTTAAGCAATGCTTAAGCTGACAATATGTCTGAGAATCAGACTGTCTTAAGAAGACGTTATTCTTTTAGTCTGGAATCATGCCTTACATATGTTTCTTTCTTCTCTGACCCTTTTCTTTACCATTTTTCATGTGTGATGTCCATGAACAACTGCTGCTGCTTTCAGTTCGCCTGTGTCCTCTTCAGAGCCAGCATTTCAGAGAAAAGAAATATAGAAACCATTTATTCATTCATTCATCCCTTTCCTGCTTCTTCCTGATTTGCAAAACGAGCAGGAAGCTATTTGTGCCCAGTGACTCACCACCAGATTTTACGAGGGGATTGTGCTGAACCTCACTGATTCACACACTCTAGGCTTTGTTGGAGGTCAATGTCTTGGCAGCATCCCCCTGGGAAACACTATACAAGTATCAAGCTGTTGATATTGAGAGAGCTTTAAGTTGTTTCTGCCTTCCTTCTGCTGTGCTTTTTGTTCACAACAGTTGCCAGCAAGGGGGCAAGATGACAAATTCTCTCCCTGCATAGAATTGGACATTCAGCTGGTGTGCAGGTACCAGCTCAACAGCAGCTACTTCCCTGAAATGTGCGCTGATTTTTACTTTCCTTAATTTACAGAGCTGTTGTGATGAGCCCCTAAAATATGATTAGGTATTGTTCATGGCCTTTCACTTTGTAAGTTTTCCTCCCCCCTTACCACCCAAATGCTTCCTGCCTCTTTATATCTATTCTTGCTCTATATCATAAGGTACATATTTCAGGGTGCTTTAAGGGATCTTTAAAATCCTTTATCTTAGGGAGCTGTCAGGTCTTTAAAATCAGGGAGATTTCCATGAATTTCAGAGTTACGCAACAGAATACCAGCTGGAGATTTGGTATTTACTTCTTTGTATTTCCCTAACACTTTTTGCATATTTATGGGCACACACACAACACAGCTGTAGTAAACTGTGTATTCAGTAGCATTTGGGGAGGTCCAAGAAGCATTCCCAGTAACACAACTGCCTCATTAACTTTGTTTTCCTGAACTCTGCCAATGGCATATTACTTCATTTCTGGCAGAATAGGCCACTACACAGGTTGTATACAAGACCTTGAAAAGGTCAATTGAAGGCTTACCAACAGTGGAAGAAAAGAACAAATGTCCCACAGAGACAAGTTTTAAGGTGTTCTTCTTTGTGTTGTCATAATTTACTGATTTTTAAAAAGTTAGCTGCCTCTGAGAACCTTGGACTTTTAAGGTAGAAGAAAGGTGAAAGAAACTTACCAGATGAGAATACTGGTTTTTGCCATCTGACACCCAGTGAGTCTTGGTCATTCCCCTGTGTTTCTCTGCTCCTGCAGGACATTTCTTTGGAGCCCTTCTGTCTTTCCAGGAAATAAAGACCTCCTCCAGATCTCACTAGGCAGGTACAAAGTTCATCAGGCTTGGAAAGTCTTTTGTGTAGGCAAGCTCCTCTATCACCAGGCATGGCACTGGATGCTTTGTTTAACTTGTTGATGGAGACTGCCAGGATTCCTATGATGGTATAAGATGAAGAGCATTCTCCGAGTCATCCATCCATCCCCAGGCACACTTGGTTTTGGGCAGACCTCAGTGCAGACTTGTATCTTCACCTCTCTTAATATCTAATATCCAGTCAATAAAGTCTCAGTCTATAGGAAAATAATAAACAACCATTCTTCATAGCAATAGGGCTTTCCCTTTGTGACGTATTTTCTCACAGGAGAATAAAAATGTGTTTTCTAAGCTCTATTGCTTTTTCTTTTCCTTTCTTACATGCACAGGAAATTCAACCATTACCAGAATGTTTCTCTTACTGTTTGCTGCTAAAACAGCATCCTTTTTTTTTCTAATATAGGGATGTTCAGTTAGATCTGGAATTTGAAGCAGTTTGTTCTATAAACAAAGAAAGTAATTAAGCTTTATTAGTTGTTAATTTGTTTTTTGTCTTATGCCATCTACATTTTCCTATCATCCTCTGGGTGGACCCGATTCAGAAGGGACAGATCTGCACATACTCCTGGTGCCAGCAGATGGAATGACTTCAAGGCAAAGCAGATTAATACTGAGTGTTTCTTGCCCATTTTTAATAGGCCTTCTTTCATTACTACTGTTTCCACTACCTATTCATCCTGAAACTTGTAGAAACCTCACAAGTCAAAGAGTAGACTCAAATCTGCATTCCATTTTTGGAGAGTTTTTACTGAGAAAACAAACAAACAAACCACCTTGTAATGAGTGTGTTTCTTCGTTTTGTATTATCATGATTTTTACTGTAGCTGATATCACAAATATTGATTAACCAGACATTAGAAATTATCATTCAGGTGAACATGTACTTTGCTGGAGACCAGCTGAGTGGCAAGGTTTGCTGATGGTATAAACTTATTTGGAATAGTGGGGGAAACTGAAAGAATTGCAGGGGGATTTTAGGGGATGGAGATAACACTATACACAGAAGTCACCACCATGTGTGGCTCAGTGATTCTGTCAAGTGTCTGGAAGCTGAGGAATTAGGTGGGTTGTGTTTGTGGATCACTTGTGTTGCTGCCTGGCCATTTGCTTTTGGCCACGGTTGGAAATGACAGTCTGAGCTCATTGCACTCCTTTCAGGGGTGGTACAATACTCTTGTGTTCCTACAAGCTTCTGAAAAAAGTGTGTTTAAAAAGCCAGAAAAGCTGTTTCAAGCATGACAAAGAGCTAAGCAAAGGAAAAACATGAAAGGAAATAAAAACAAACATGACACTCATGCATAAGTTGTACTTGGGAAGAAACACCATAATATTGACAATATATGGATGTATTTCTTACTAGGAAGTCTTCAGCTGTCTCACTTTGGTGGCTTACACTCTGATTTATAAAGAAAAATGTTAGCATCTTTGCAAGAATAAAATGTTTTCAGTTCACAGGGCACAAAAATCTTTAGTTTGGCTGGATGTACAAAGTGAACTTCAGCACAAATTCCTCAAGATGAGATTAAAATCATACATTTACAATTACTGTCTGTTAGAAACCTCTGGAGAAACAAACTCAGTTACAAAAATGGTTTGTTTTGCCTGGAAAGAGATGGTCATTAATGTTTGGCTTATCACAGTCACCATCTAAAATATAAACACAGTTCCCTGTCACCAGAGTGTCTGAGGGATTGCTAGTTAATTCTACTTGGAGGGAAAAGACAGTATGTTTTAGATACCACCCTGTCAGAATTGTCATGTATTGCTGCAGATACAGGTGTAGATAATATTGATCTTTATTGATTTTATTGCAAAATGAATGGGCATCAAGTTCAACAGGCTTTCTGTGAAGAGTGCCTAGAAATAGCATTATCTTTTTATTAAAAACAACAGCAATAGCAAAATACTGGTGCAAATGAAGCGCTTAAGACAATTTTAGTTATGAGGGTTCTTTTAACAAGGGCTCCACTTTTTTAAAAAGACAAAAATAACCAAACACTAATCTAAATAAAAAACATTCTCCCCCCCCCCCCCCCACCATGCTCCCTTAAAACTTATGCTTTGGAAACAAATACACCAATTTTATTTGAGTGTATTCAAAACTCAGACTGGTTTTATAGAATCCTTTAATACTCAAAAAAAAAATTAATTGATAAAACAATATGGTTAATTGTCTTCTATGCAAAAAGGATGTCTCTTAAGAAGAAAAAAATCCACAATTTTGAGGTTTTTTTAAAGTTGCTCTGGAATGTGCCCGAATGAAATTCAGATCTCTTTTTACATGTAATCTGATTAAAAAAAAAAAAAAAAACCAAAAGAAAGAGTGATGATAAACAGATTATAATTGTTAAGTGGAATTAATTATACAATTTCTAGTATTCTACCATTCATAACTGCTTTTCATTTTCCCCCTTACCCTTTCCATACCAGTTGCAAAAGTGTTTTGTTCTCTTGTAAGATCACAGATTTGTACTCTTGTAGGATTTTTTAAGTACACAATTATCCTGTTATTTTGTCTAAAGCAGTTACAAGGTTGTGTGGTTATGTGAACAGTATGAATGACCGTGGATAACAAAGGATAAATTGTGACCAAAGAAGAACATTGTGCTTTTATGAAAGCATTTTCCTTTGTTGTTGTTGTATTGAATTATTCTTTTTTATTATTATTATTACAGATTTCGAAATAGAATGTAGAAAATACCCAATAATCTGTCTTTTAAGCCTTTACCAGCCTTGAAATCTCTCCGGTTTTACCAGCCTATTCTCCTCTCTGATGAGTAAACTTTTAAGTGATACCAAGTGTTGGATTTTTATCCTCACCCTCTTCAGCAGTTGCCTATTTCAGAGGTCACAGGGAAAAGTAGGATGTATTGGTGAATACTTCTGGCAGTACATAGTGGTGCTTACTGTTCAAACACAGTGATGAAAGAGTTTTCTGCAGACACTGCCTGACCTCCTCGGTGCAGGTAGGACCTTGCCAGCCTGCCTGTGACAGGAGGAGTGGGGCTTTGCTGCTGTGCTGTTTCTGAGCTCGTGGCCCCTGGGCTGAGCTCTTCATGTCTGGTTACCAGATAAGGAAGTAAGGTCAGCTTTCGGGCTGAACATCCTGGAGTTTCCTCAGTGTATAATTTTGTAATTACTAAAGTGTTCTTTCTGGGTCCTTGAAAACAGAAAAAGTCCATTGGGATAGAAACCTATAGCCCAATGGGCTGAATTAACAAAGTTATAATCCACTGAGAAGAGGGGTTGAGATCTGGCTTTTTTGGACTGTACAAATGTGTCTGTCTCTTATGCACAAGCATTCATACCTCTTCCATCTACAGAAAAGGTGTGAGATAAAGAGTAGTTTCACAGGATGTGTTCTATTGGAGTCTATCAAGGCTGAAAACTATGATTCCTCTTCCCATTTGTATTTCTAATTTCTGTTCTAATGAAGCAAAACGAGAGTGATATGTTTCTTCAGACATCTGCCTAAAGTTTATGAAGTGACTATCTTTCCATATATAGCGTGTTCTTCCTTGCCTTTTGGAAGCTTTTTTTTAATATCTGAAGGTTAGCCTTGAGGTCATAGCTTTTATAAGTTCAGCATAAGCCTTTAATCTCTCTTGAATGATTTTTGTGTGTAACTTATTCTCATAATTATTACTAATAAAGCTACCACATAGCAGGGAACAGTACGTCCTTGTAGTATCTGAATTCTTTATCTTATTTGCTTAGATCGTATTAGCAGAAAAAATATTCTCTGTCCCTTCTTATTTCCTAAAAAAACCCCAAGAAACATTCCTAGAAAATGTAACAGAGCAAGAGTTATGCAGAAAAAGAATATTAAGATTTGGCTCACAGCATCTTGGTCAGGAAAGCAGTAGAATTTGGAGAGAAAAGGTTGCTGATTCTTTTTCTCTCTCTGTGCCTGGGGTTAAGTTACAATAAGAATTATGCTAAAGCAGTAATAAAAATAGGTTTTTAAACATTGTATTTTATCACCCATATAAAAATCAGTAATATAACTTGGTTATCTGGGATTTGTACAATATGTACTTATGCCTTAATAACAGAAGACATTTTCTGAACTAATTTGCTCAGCAATTTAAAGAATATTGTGAACTGATGAATATTCTCTGCTACCTCAAAGCCTTTTGAATATTTTATGTCTTATTAATTATAGCAAAATTATTTGGTCCTTAGTGATCTTGCAATACAATTTTTCTGAAAAAATGAAATGAAACTTTATAACTCTACTTTCTTTCCATCTTTTGTGAATTTGCTCCTTCTTTCAGGATTCTATTTCCAATACAGTTGTTCTAGCAATGGGAAGAAAATTTGATGACTGTGTCTCAGGTACTCCATTATTTCTTTGGCCCCTCTGAGGAAAAAAGTTCTGACAAATGGGCCAGCTGGCTCCCTTTCCCAAGAGATAAAGAGTAATTTTCTTGGTGCCTACATTCCATAATTTGAGGTTCTTACCTTCTCTCTCCCCAAAACTTGCACTCTGAACATCACAGGCAAGTTTCAGGGTAAATCTTCAAATATAAAATAACTCAAATAACTTCAAATAACTCATCCACAACCAAAGCAAGTGAAGTGCAGTGCCAACAATTTTTAACTGCTTCCCAAAAAGTTTTTTAAATTTTTTTTTCTCTCCAGT
The DNA here is from genome assembly GCA_036785705.1 of Acanthornis magna. NCBI lineage: Eukaryota > Metazoa > Chordata > Aves > Passeriformes > Acanthizidae > Acanthornis > Acanthornis magna. The sequence goes on along the minus strand of JAWUZG010000040.1, from coordinate 19,465,863 downwards.
GCTGCCTGCGGCATCCTTTGAGAAACACCCCCACGTTTCTAGTCTGAATCTCTAACTGCAAGATCTTTTTACTTCATCCTCTGATACCATCCAAGTCTTTTTGCATTCAACTTAGAACCCCTGCTCTTGGAGCAGGCTTCCCTTTGTGATGGAGGTGGATACTGGTACCAATATCTGGTATTTTTATTTATTTTTAAATGCATGCTGCCATATGCATTTTTTATTAACTGTGCTTGAAATGCAGCTTTGTTCCATTTTTGTCCTACATTTTTTCTTTTTGGAAAATAGCATTTTAATGGAAGATCATATTCTTTGTCCTCTGAGTAACAGATTTTTGTTGTAAGTGCAAGCTGAATTGGTTAAATTTTGAAAATAGGTCAGTGGCTAGTACAGTTTGTTTAAAGACCAAAGGGCTCATTATCATTATCATTTATCAGGACTCATTAGACATTGTGGTTATGAGGTCTTACTCTTAAAACAAACTTGAGGGTTTCAAGCAATAATATGCTACTCCACAGTTTAAAATGTTGCATATTCATAACATTAAACAAAATTTGATTAAAACAAGTTATATTAGTTGTTAGGGGCCAAAATTCTTGGTCATTTGGATATGATCCGGTTTTGTTCATGTTTAGGGGACAAATGCATGCAGGTTGTTTTGTTGTAAACAAGTAATACATTGTTATTTTTCAGTGTGTTAGAATAATCAACTGCCATTTAGCAGGTTGGTGATGCAAATTTCAGTATAACCAAACCTCATGAGAAATTTTCACTTAAATAAGGAAAACTGTATAAATAGCAATCAGTTTGAATATAGTACATGATTTAAAAGCATCTGAAGCTTACTTGTTCTGTCATGAAAGCTCCTTAGCACTGTGTGCATTTACAGTGTGCCCATCCTGCTTTGCACAGTGTGTAGCTGGCAGCACTGTCAGGCTTTTGTTTTCTTTTTGTAACTTTATACCAAGTAGTAACCACTGGTTTGACTAATTTAAAGAAAAAAAGAATGTGAGTCAAGAATTATGCTTAGAATTAGTGGTGCAGGTACAGAAAAATGTTCTCCTCTGTGTTACACTTTTAAGGAATGAAAATGAATATATCCAGCATCTAAGCATGGATCCAGCATGCATGGGGGCCCAGCAGGGTGCATGCAGAGCACCAGAGGCTGTGGCTGTGGGAATGACCACATCCCACTCTGCCTGCTCAGGTGAGCAGCACTGGCACAGGTTTGTGTAACCTGACAAAAAGGGTGTTCGAGTGACTTGTTAACTTTATCTGTACAAGCTGAGCCATTTGCAATTGGCTCTTCGAGATTAACCTTTCACTGAGTGTGAAGTACACACAAAATACCTATGGCTTCTAATTAGTTTTCAGTGCAGGTTGCTTGTTAGGAAAAAACCCCATTGCCTTTGTTGAAATGACAGTTTAGATTTCATTAGAGAGCAATGCTTGCAAACTGCTTCTGTCAGTAATGTTCACTTCCTTCAAAGCAACTTTTCTAATTAATGAAATCAATTGCTAATTCCCGTTCCATCTGGGTGCTTGTGTAGCTGCATAGGACACTCAGGAAATTGCTGTTTTTTAGAAAGACATTTGTGGCAATGACACTGAGATGTGTGCAGCCTAAAACTCTTCCCACATTTCTGAATCTAGGATAATTTTTTACTTTATTCTCAGATACCAGTTTATTCTGTTTTCATTTTACTGACCTTAGAAGCAGGCTACCCTTGGTGCTGAGGTGGGTACCAGTGCCAGTCCCCGTCCCTGTGCTGGAGCACAGCTGATCTTGCAGGGGCTGGCTGCAGGGACATGCAGTCCCAATATAATGCTGGTCCACAGGGACTGCTGGTTTTTATGTAGTTATGCAACTGTAATTCAACTAGATGTTTTGGGTCCAGCAGAGAAGTCACAAAATAAATTCTTGCTGTCCACCTGCAACATTTAAGTGATGGGAGCAGATTAAGACTGGGTACAGTGAGCAGATTTTTAGTTGTTTGTATTTCAGGTGTTTTGTCACTTTTGTTAATATTTAGTAGCTTCCTCAAAAAGGCTCTTTCTAGTGAATAGTACCTTCTTTGGTTTTGTGTAAACTCAAAAAATACAATTATTTTAGTCCTTGCAAGATTTATTTTTTCTTTCATGTTCTTAAAGTATTTGAAAACATCAAAGTCTTTTTATGGCTTTTCATTTTATGGGCAGTGAGGATACCACAGGACAGCCAAAACTTCTATTGTTTTGGCTCTGCAGACATCTTCTTGACGGATTAAGGCTGTCAGCAGAATGTGTAAACACCATTTCCAGCTTTTTACACTGGTCACTAAAGCATCCTTCGGTGCAGCTCAAGAATCTAGTCCTGCAGGGCAAAGCCCTCAATCATATAACTGAGTAATGGTCAGAGGCTTCTGTTAAAATGTTTTAATAACTTTGCACTTCTCAGCAGTCAGTCAGTTCTCCTGCATTTGAGTCACAGTGATTGATCATGTCTGTGTAGCTAGTCCACTGACATATAAGAGTGTATTCACTTTAAACAGCATCTACGTCCAAGTTAAGACAGTGTAATTATATAAACAAAAATGTACTTCTTCAGAAATTATAATACAGCTGCATCAGTTACCTTACCAGGCCCTGTTCATTGTGCACATTGATGGCTTTCTACATTGTACTACTTCTCACATTGAGAAGAAGAATCTGCGAAGTTTCTAAAAATTTTGTGGAATATACTGCTTTAGAGGAAAGGCAAACATGTGCTAATATAAAAAAGACTCTTTGATTTCTCATGCTAATTTTATATTTTTTAAAAGAAAGAACTAGGAGAGTGGGAAATTGTCTCCTCACAGTTTTTGTAAATACTGAACTCCACAGGTTTTTTTGCTAGTTTTAATGTTGCTTGGGATTATTTGTTTTGCTTTGATTTTTGTGAGTTTGTTTTGGTTTTTTTTTTCTTTTTTTAGTCCTTTCATCACCGGGAAGGAAGTCCTTTGGTGAATTCTAAGCCTATTCAAGGAAAAACTAATTATCTGATTGCCCACCTTACTGTCTTGGCAGGGCTAGGCTGGTGCCTTGTCATAGGTGTAGAGCTGGAAATGATCAACAGAGTAACAAGTAGATCACTTTATCTAAATAAATTTTGGAAAGAGCTCATTAAAAAGAGATGGTTCTTGCAGATTTTGAGAAAAAAAAAAAAAAAAAGAATATCCTGTAAAAGACCCCAAATAACTGTATCGATCCAGTTGCACATTTTTCACATTTCATATGAATTTAATTTTATCTTAGAAAGCCTTAATTTTTAAGTCAGTACTGCATGATGCATTGACACAGCAAAGCGGTGAACATGAAATACTGGTTTGAAATACTAATGTATTCGTATAAACACCGTCTTTACCAATAAAACATTTTTTTCAAAATGAGGGTGCCTTTTGACATGCATTTCAATAGTCAGTGGCAGGTGATGCAGTTTATCTTCCCCTCTCTGTGCCTACCCCTGCACACCTCATCCATTACAATAGTGTTTTGGGTTCAGTAGTATTCTAAAGGGAGAAAACAGACCTACCTTTAAAAAAAAAAAAAGTTTTCCACATCTTATTTTTGGGTTGGATCAATTCCTTACTCCTCTTCATTTGTGTTGCAAAGACAGCAGGGATGTGAGAAGTAGCAGCAATAATTAGCCTATTGTAGGACCTGCTAAAAGTTGCTGATTGTTTGAACAAAGCCTCGTTATACTTGAAAATATGTAATTTTGTCCTGTGGAAGTGCAATAGAAAATGAGTACAGAAAAGTATTTAGAAGAACACACTCATCAAACACTATTGTATGTGAGTAAAATGCCTTTTCCTAAGCATATTTGTTTTGACTTTTATACTGGTCTCCACCATGATAAAATACTCTCATGGTTAGGAAAATTAAGAACTTAATTTCCTTGTATAAAAAATCTGGTTAAGAACTGGTTAATGTAAATTTTTGTGATGGCGCTTTCTATTTATGTACACTCAGTTGAACCCATCATTCAGCATTTCTAGTGGGTTTTTAGAGGAGAAAAGCAGACTAGAAAGGTTGGAAGGGTCATGTTACTGTCCTTAAGTTATCAACAGAATTTAGATGTAAAATTGTAGAAGACGGGATCAAAAGAAAAGTGTGATTGATGCGGACAAAAATAGTCTGTGGGAAAATGTCAGAAAATTATATTCATTTTACCTAATTTGTTCTCCTAAAAGGTGAAAAGAGAATCAATTTCTCAGCTTTTAAGTTCTTCACAGTTCTGTGGAAAATGTAAAACCTCACTTCAGAGAGATCTCTGAAATCTCATAAAAACCTCATTCTCTATCTGATGAAAACTGTGATTTGAAACATCCAACTTTAAAAGCATTCCATTCAAGAGGAACCGCTGTGTTGGGGTCACATTTTTACTTTAATCTTAGTTTTCTTTTAACCTAAGATTTGACATGAAATATAATTAAAATTGAAAGCCTCTTTTGAGGGAAAAATATTTAAATCTGAAAATATTGAAACAGGATGCATCTAGAGTGGTGGAAGCCTCCCATCCCTTTTTGGTTTGAGGAAGTAAAAACAAAAAAAACCCAAAAACCAACCAACCAGACAACAACTATAACAAAAAACAACACACAAAAACCCCCTCAAACAAACACAAACCACCAAACCCAAGAACTCCAAATTTGTCAAGTTTTCAATTTAAGTGCTTCTGTTTAAGTTGTAATGCTTCCTGGGAACTTTGAGGAGCCATGAAAAACTGGTTCTGTAAAAAAATTATTGCATGAAGGCCTATTAAGGATTAATTGGGAGAAAACAAGATTGCTGAAAATTGCTGATATTATAAGTTTTTCAGTGAAACTCTATTGGCTTTTGTTTCCATGCTTTACAGCCACTTGGCCTGGAGCCCACCTCTTGCTGTTGTGCCCATTATCAATGCTTAAAAATGCAACTCTGGGATCAGATCCTCAAGCAAGTTTTGTAGCACCCTGGACTTTGTGTTTCGTAAAAGAGAAACCAGGAATTAATAGTAATAGTTGCTGTTGATGAGATGGTTGGGTGTTCCTTGTTCTGCATGCGCTATTAACTCAAGTCGAGCAGTTTATCTTGTGTTAGAGGTGTTGGCTTTGTCAGCTGCCTGCTCATATGCAGTGCTCTTCCCCATCATCCACCTCTGTAGCTCATTTTGGCGTGTGGATTTTGTGTTTTGGTAGAAAATGCATGGTGGAGTCCTGCATAAATGAAACAAGGAAAATAAAATAGCACTTGAAAGATACTGTTTTGAGAAAATGCCAGGGCATACAACTGTCATCACTAAACATCATTGACAAAAAGATATGAATCCTGAAGTCAGCTGAAAGTGAAAAAATCTGCAAAATAACTGCAAATGAAGTATCTGAGCAAAAATCATTGCAGTGGTTTTAAGAGAAGCTCTTGCTGGATGGTGATGGTGTGGAACAGGCTCTTTTGTTACTGTCTTATTAAAAGTATGCTTCAAAGAGCAGTGAAACTATATTTTAAATAAGGAACATTCAGTTTTAACTTCGTCAGTGTCTGATTATCTTTTGACTTTTCTATTTTTTATTTCTTTTTAAGATCTTGATGGTTATGGCAAAATCTTTCATCAGCCTATGGTATAATGGACTACCAGTTGGATGATATACAGTCATCTGAAACATGATATATACATCTCCTCTTCCGTGTCCATGGTGAGTTTTGCTTCTGTACATATCTATTAAATACTTCACAGAAGGAGCTGAAAGTTTTCAGTGACCCACATTGGATGAGCTAAAAGTTTTCAATGACCCATATTGGATGTTGTTCCTATTGCTTTCACATGGATTAACCTAGAGCCGTCAATTCGCTGAATACATAAAACCCATTCTTTTTTTGTAAGTTGTCTGAAAATGTTTTTAAAACTTAAGTTCAAAAATAATAACTGTGTAGAACTTTTGTCTTTTTGGATGATTTTAGAGATGTTCAAAAACACAACTTGAAATGTTATCTTTCCCTTCAGCTTGAAAGCATCTTCACCGTCGTGAGGTGCGTCTTCGTTCAAATTAGATTCCAACCAAATGTTCTTTTCGGTCAGACACATACTACAATGTATTTAAGAATAAAATAACTGTAACTGTGTTACAAATTACTATAAAACACAGGTAAAAAACTTAATTGGAGAAAGTATTTGGAAATATTTTTTTCAGTTTTATTTTTGCACTGCCTCTCTGTTTTGTGGCTACAGTTAATCTGATTTTAGTATCTCTGAGCACTGTTAAGTATTGTATAAGCAATAATATTGAAAGCAAGGCTCCTTATATGATAACTGAATTATTGCTTGTGTCCAGACATACAATAATGAGATCCAAAGCACTCGTTCATTTGGCCAAGTGCATTGACAAACCAAATCTGGGTATCAAAATGTTCCACTGACTGTTCCTTAACACACCACAAACTGCAGCCCAGTCTCCTCTCCAAAAGTCAGGTTTAGCAATTGAGGTTAAAATCTTCACTGTCTTACTCTTCTCCTTTTTTAGGGTTCAGATATGGCTCTTATGCAAAAGCTTGGTTATGATGATACTGAATTGTCTGGAATAGTTGCCTATTCACTGTTGCCTGTAAATGTCTGTTACCCTAAGTTTGTGTCTAGTGTTCAGGTTAGAAAAGATATGATAAGAAAGGTATCTTTAGTTTTCTATTTCTGTTCCAGATTCTAGAGTTCTTAGAGGTATGCAGAAGTAGTGAAAAAAGTAAAGAGAATAGAAGAGGCAAATATTAATTTGCCTAATGCCATAAAGCATTAGTCAAGGCTGTTCTTATTATATGCTTAAGTACTGTAATAAACTAAGATAGAAGCAATGCAGTTTCTAGAGGTGTGTTTGCACTTGAAAGATGTGTTTAAATATCCCATGTAAGTGGATAGAGGTGTTTGCCAACAAAGCTGGTTACTATTATTTTTGGTGAAAGTGGGTATTTACACAGTGAAATGGACAGCCATGTAGCACATATTCTCAACCTGTGGAGGGCATTTTCTGCCTGCTTCGCTGTTACTCGTTTCAGCTGGCTTAGCATTTCAAATTATATGTCTCCCAGGTAGTAACCACACAACTCTGAAAAAAGGGAGCCAGATAAATAGCAAAGAAAGCATCACCTCACTTGTTTCCACCTGCAAATTACTGAGGGGAAAAACCTGATAGTATTTGATGGGTTATCTGGCACCTGTTGTTTCTGCAAGGCATTGCCCTGGGTATTTATTGAGTTCTGCATTGTTCTCTAACCAGGCTTTGTATTTGCCAAATTAGCAGATTTGCTTCGAAGACTCAACCTTTCATTTTCTCCTTTTCTTTAACATCAATGTGCCATACATTTCTGAGTCTGTTTTTGCACCCTGAGTGTTCACTGATTCATCATGAAATCTAGGTTTTGTGACAGGTCTGATGGAAGAACTAACTTCAAATAGAGAAAACTGTCTATTCCATATATGTAAATACTGCAGGATTATGTCTCCTTTTGTAGAGGTCTGCTACACTACATTTACAGCATTTAATCCCTGTGCCCACCAGCAGGAGAACAAAATCCATTACAATCCGCAGTGTTTCTTTCGAGGCAAAACTTAAAGTAAAAAAAAAGTTAAAAAAAAGTGTGATGACGTCTTATATTGTTTAAGAAATGTCATTATACATTGTCCTGATAATTAAAAAAAACACTGCTTTGGCATTCTTAATTGTTAGAATTGTTCCTCTTTGCAGTCAAAATCAGCAAAGTCAGCACAGGGTGAAAAAGAAGCCATAGAGAACAGAAGTCGGGTGCTATTTGGGAGGTGTTTATGGTAATTGAAAAGAGAATATATAAAACATTAAAACTCAAGATATTTACAAACAAGATAAGAGGTTCAGGACACATGTTAAGTTATAAGAATAATAAAGGAATTTTAGTATAGAATTGCCTTTACTTACTTGGAAGACTGAATAAATCTAGGAAACTCAATAAAAAAACATAGCAGGTATTTCTAAGTCCTAATATTTGCCAGCTCTATTTTCTGAGTGTTATATTGTGTAAACAACCTCTTGAAGAGACAACATCAGCAGCTGCTAAGATTGTAATTCTATTACCTGACTTTCAAAAAAAAAAAAAAGGAAAAGAAAGAAGAAAAAAAACAATGAGAAGAAAACATAGAAAAAGTCTAGCCCTGTATTTCAGTTTCTCAAAACAATCTGTCAAAAATCAGATACTGAAACCTCCTGTACCAGCACTGAACAATGGAAGCTTGCATTTTTTACTGGTTCTGCTTCTGAACTGTTATTTCAGCTTCTCTGTGCTGAAGTCTCCTCACAGTGTACAGACGGTGTTGCAACTGAATTGCTTCATTTTAACTGTAAAGCATCATTAATAAGTCTTAAAACCAATTTTTGTTACTTCCATTGCTTTCTGCCTGTTGTGGAAATGTTCAGGGCTCTCTAGACTGCCATTGATTTTGCTCAGAGCATTGCTCCATCCGAGCTCGCACAGGTGGATTTAGGGAACCTGGATCCATCCAGCTGTGCCACCTGCTAGTTGTGCTGCCCCAACACATCGTGGGCTTTGTTTGGGTGACAGAGTATATGGCATGGCAGGTACACTTAAAGAATCAAAATGAAGCAAATATTATTTATGAATGTAATCACAATCCTACTGAGATATATCCTGAACTGAGGTTCCTGCAGTTAATAGACAGAAACAAAGAAATAACTTTAACATATTGCTTGAAAACTTCAGGTTGAGGTTTGTAATGTTGCTTCAGTACATTCAAATAAAGTAAGAACTCCCCTTTGCCCTTTTCATTTTGTTTCCCTACACCTTTATGTACTTATTTTCAAGCTGATGTTGTGATACTGAAGGACTGCACCGTGTCAATAGTCTTGAATAAATTATGTCACAGAGGCTTTAGAAGCTACTGAGAAAGTAGCCTGAAGGTTAGGTACTGGTTAAAGAAAGGCCTGGTAACTGAAGAGGCATTGCTGCTTCTGAGCCGTGTTCTAATGATTTTCTATTAGTAGGGAGTCTGTGATTAATGGTTCTCTATCAGCATGTCCTGATTAATGCGCTAGTCAATGGATCAGTGTGTCATTTTATTTTCTCTTAAACAGCGTCCTTCTAATGTGAGTGTGACAGGAATTGGCTTTAAATGAACTGCTGCAAGCAATTTCTTTATCTGAATGGAGAAAATATTTTTGCTTTCTAAAATTTTAAATTCCTGCATAATTTTCTTCTGGACTCATGAATTATTTGTACCAAGTAACTACCTCTGTGAGCTTTTTACATTTAAAAAAAATAGTAACTTTGTAAAACTGCTTGGAATCAGAAGGGGTTGTGTCCTAACGTTACTGTTGTGTTTAAATTCTATGCTCTTCTAGCTGCAGCAGGCTCTTAAGAAAAAGCTGGGTTAAAAGCTCAAGCAAGCTTGCTTGAAAATATATTCAATGTATTAATATTTAATTTTTAGCTTTTCTGCTGTGCTACTGTAAAAAAGCAATGGCAGCCATTTTCTACAAAAGACTAAGAGCTTGCAGTTTTGATAGGGTAAAAAAAACCACAGGCAAACACTAGTAAAATGATTTTTTTTTTTTTTTTTGGTATGTCATTAGAATATTAATCTGGGGTTTTTTCTCATTAACAATACGAAAATATACTGAATGATTCAGATCTGTTTGGGTTTGTTTGGGTTTTTTTAATGCTCCTGATATGAAGGTAAAGTTTCCAATGGATAACCAAAATGTAGTACAGAACTTACAGAACCATCCAACCCATTATCAGTTTGATAGCAGAGGATCCTGGCAAGCTGGAAGTGTTTAAATGATGTGTGATCAAGCAGAGCTGTATCAACGATGAAACTGCTTGTGGTGTTCAAGCAGCACTGCCTCTTCTCCCCAGTGTTAAGCTTTGTGGAGCTGCCTGAAATTAGTGCAACCAACTCAGTGAGATATCATTTTGAAGGGAGAAGTGGCTTATTTTGGACAATCCATAACTGAATTTAGTGGTTTGTGTTCTCACGCTGGCACTTCCACAGCACTGAAATACATGTCCAGGTGATCTGGCCAGCATCGCTTTTGTCCAAGTCTGGAGGCCAGGAGCTGCCAGCAGCTGCATCCTCACCACTCATCTTGGGTCCTTCTTGGTGGCAACAGATGTGTTCTAGGGATTCACCAAAGAATTTTGTTTACTTCAGCCACATATTCTGTAAGTGCTAGGTAAATCTGCTGCCGGATGTTCTCCTTTGATGTTTTTCGGGGTGGCTGGGCTGGCAGGAGGCATCACTGAATGTTGTGTCGCCTCTCTCACCTGCTTGCACTTCTGACTTGCGCAGCAGCCTGGTTTATAGTGTAATCAATTACACAGTTTTAATTCTGGACACCTACCTTGAGATGACATGCTAAATGCTTACGAGAAAATTTGAGGACTTAAAAGTTACCTAGGCTTAATCATCCAAAAATATGCCTAGAAAATGAAACTTTGTTTCTTTTAAAGAAAAACTAAATATATATGTCTCCTATATGGTAGGCATTGACTGTTGGAATCGGGTAGTTTTTCCAATAACCCTGATAAACCTGGGTTTGATAATTCCCAGGTTTCTTACAGAAATTATTCAATAGGGACTTCTGGGGGAAAAAAATATACTGCTTAAAGCAAACAGTAATTTTTTTTCTTTGTTCTTCCATATTTAGGAGGTAGAGTTCCTTTCTGAAGGCTTATTATTTTGAGGCTTTGGAGATTTATGCTATATAAATATAAATGTTGGAAATAGTTTTTTATATAGGCATAATTCTGAAATAAATAATATGATAATGAGTTATTTAAAAATGATGTGGCCCAACCGTGGCAGAGGAAAGCAAGCCTTTAATAATCAGTAATTATAGTTAATAGAAACTATTTTTAAAAGATTGAATTACTTTTTTTTTTTTAAATTTTAAATCATCTAAGTATTGTAATTACTTAGAATATTTGTAAGACCCAGGGACATGTTGGCTAGAGACTCCTCCCACTCCTGGCAGGACCACTGCTCACCTGGATGAGGGCAGATGTGGCTTCTGCCCCTGCATCACTGCCCATCCCTTCCACACCTGATCCCTACTCATGCTGGGGGCTATTCTGTAACATGAGCCCAACTTGGCACATGGGGAAGGACATGAGGTTTTTGTTGGCTTAAACCTGAAGAGTGTAGACATCTTCCCAGCTAGAGACACAGCCATCAGCTGTGTCACCACTCCCCCTGATTTACTGTCATTTGTTGCCTCCTGTGCAATCAGCAGGTCACCAATGAAACTATTGAAAAATATAGGCTGCTAAAATACACCTTTACAATGAGGTAATAATTTTTCATTTTAATTATTGTCAATATACCAATGCTGTTGTATAATTTACCTAATACCAGAGAATAGTTATAAGTACATATACCCAAATTAAGCATAATATCTTAAAACTTACGTGAAAAGTGCCTTCACAAAGCACAACGTGGAAAACAGGTAAGAATCACTGCAGTGAATCAATCACCTCTAACTGATTTCTCCTGTAGGCAGCATCAGCAATAGCAAAAACAGGGGAAAGAGGAAGCTGGTAGAAAAGATAGAGCTTCTGATAAGTAATTTCTATTTCTCAGCTCAGGGAAACAAAATCTAGGCATTTGAAAAACTAATTAAGTGCTTGAGAAAGGGAGGAATGAGATTCATAAGTTTAACTCATGCTGTTCAAACAGGCATCCACAGTTCAATTTTGCAGTCATTGGTTTTAGATGAGGTTTGTATTAAATCTGAGCAAATTTATTCAGAAATTTATGTAAGGCTCAGGCTTTTCTTTTTCCTTTTTCTTTTATTATTGTCAATGAAATCATCTAGATATTGGCAGTTTGTTAGCTCGGATAGAACTATCTAATTGAGAGTAAAACTGTATCAGTGCAGATTTTCACAAATATATCAGTCATACCTTCTGATAGAATAACTAATGTTTGTAGATAATGTTCACCTTTTCAGACTCTCTGGTTTCAGTGAAATGCTACTTGATATCCTTCTTTACCAGAAAATTAACAAAGTTGGAGTAAACCAGCTCAAATCCTGAAAACTTTAAGGGGTGTATATTGTGGTGTTGCTTTTGATAAAAGCATGTTTAATATCCTGCTCTTTTTTTTGTAAAACTATGTAATACTTTGTCTTACCAGCTTTCCTCTCATTTTATTTCCCTTTGTATTCTACAGCCTTCTTAAACTTTACATAAACATGCCATCTGACTGTATTTTATGTGAACTGAGTGCATTTTACAGGAGTTTGAAGCTACTAATTTGGGTTATACATTTTTGTGTACAAACATTTCTCTTGGGAAATCTTAATTTTTCTGCTATGTCATTTGCTAAAATGCATCAGTAAATAGATTTAGTATCAAAAGTAGTCCTTTTCCATGCTAATGCTAAAGAAACAATTTAGATATTTCAGAATACTGATTTTGAATAATTGGTACCAATGGCTTAGTGAGACATGATATTCATTGTTCTAGGAATTAATATATGCTGCTATAACTTAATTTCTCTTCCTGTATGTCATTAACTAATGTATCTTTTGGTGTGTATATATATAAATGTATGCGTGTATATATATAAATGTGCACATACATAGAAAGATGAAATAATAGTTTAAATTATATAGAGGCACTTTCAAGGAGAAGTTATTTGGGTGGGGAAAAAAAGAAGAGCAAACTTGGAAAGTAATCTCTTTCATTTAAAATTATGGGGTCTTTTTTAATTGCACACTTTATCTGAATTCAGAATCCATTGTTGTGAATCTCTTATCACTCAGTTCTTTATAATAAAGGTAGGATTCACCTGGTGTTTCTAAGTTGTCAAGGGGGAGAGGCAGGCAACTTCAGAAGGCAATTCTTGTCTTACATCTGTCTTAGATACTTATCATAGAAGGGGATATATTACCCTCTGGGTAATTGTCTGTGCAGTGCAATATTGTTATTTCCTATTTTAAAAACCAAGGCCAAGATAAGCCTGAGGAACCCAATGCTTCCTGTAGTTCATTATATTTAGTTGGAGCTGCAGCAATTGTATCACTGGAGCGACCACACTTGTTCAAATGGATTGTACATTTTAAGTACCCAAAAGGTGTCTCAAAATGATAGGAACTCTATGGTTTGACATTCACAAAGAGCACACTTTCCATTTTGCATGCTACCTGATACGTTTTTTATACATAAATAGAAAGTTAAATTTATTAAAACTAGGTGTTTGTTTAAAAAAAAACAAAACAAAAGATCATGAGAAGCAAGACTTTTTGAACCATTTTCTCCTTGTTACTGGAAGACGTTTACTCATCTGTAGTAAACAGTCTTTGTTTCCTCTTCTAACTGAAATGGATAGTTTTTGGTACTCTGTTAAATAGTCACTGTTTCAGCAGAGCAATGTGGGCATTTTAGTGGTGCAGAAAATATTTCCCATTGGAGAATATATAGTCCTTTTCAGGGCTTAATACTTACAGTGCAAGTTTCACCTTCAGCCAAGTGAGGTTAATGGCCTGACTCCATTCTACAAGACTTCCTTGTGCAGTTCTAACTAATCAATGCCACGCTTTAAAGCTGAAACATTTTGAGTGAGAGATAGCACCAAGGTTTCTGCCACTTGTACTAATAAAACAAACTCTGTCAATTTGGGTTATCAACCAGATTTCAGCTTGTATTTCATCTTGTGTTATAACCCTTTTATAACCATTTCAATTATATAGTCTCTCATTCTCTAATTCTTCCTCAAAACTGTTCTGGTGGTTGGCTCCGGTGAGTAGCTGCTGTGTTCCTTCCTCCAGGTGGTTTTCCTTCAAATGCCTGGAAAAAATTAGTCTGCTTAGAAATAGGTAACACCACGTGTTTAAAATATCTCATGGTCCACTTTTCCTGCCTGAAAGATTGTTGATATTTTGTCTTTGCAACATTAGAAAAAGGAGAGATAATTTCTTTTGTTAGGAAAATAATTTTATATGCTGCCCAGCTACATAGTTATAAAAGCTGAAGGCTTTTGAGAAGAGAGGATTTGTGGGTGTGATTATACTTAGGGGAGAGGAAGTGAAGGACTTGCCTCAGAGTGATAAATCCTGTGAGAATTGAGGCATCAAACTTTCCAACAACAGCCTGAAGCAACACATTAGCATCTACAGCAGGTGATGGCAATGAGTCTGAAAAGCTCAGATTAAATGAATTTAGGTGTTGGTGTTAGAAAATCAGTTCTCTAAAGAATAGTGCTAGTTACTATGGAAAGTTGTTCTTGCCAAAAGAGGTTTGGAGGTGATTTAAATTGCAGTGCAAGTCAACTTTATATTGACTCCAAGCAAGGTCATGAAATAATTATGTGCATGATTTAGTTCTGAATGTGAGTCAGCTGTGGAACAGAAATACTCATGGAATTTCTTTTGTTTGGGAAATATACATACTTTAGCTGATTCAAGCACAATCTCACCATATTTGTTAAATTTCTAATACAAATTTTTAAAACCAGAACTAGAGCCTGGAGAGAAATAATTCACAAAATTTTTTATTTCTCTTCTAATTAGAAGTTTGCCAGTTCTCTGACCTGTGCACAATAAGGAAGAACACTTCAAATAAATAAATAAATAGAAACTTTGCAGTATATGTAGAAGATGCAATTTAAATCCCTATGAAGTATATTGACATTGTGAATAAGCAAAATAAAGTATTCTTAAAAAGATTGTTTTCTCTCAAGATGAAGGAAGTTGTTTATTGTATTTGTGTGTAATCTAGTTGGGCAAAAGAGACAGATAACCTCTGGCTATTTTTGAAAGGATGTGGCTTTGGGACGAGGTGACAATTTCTGTGTTTAGGATGGGCAGACGGGGTGACATCATTCAGTGCTCCCACTCTTTTGTGGGTGACAGAGGTGGAAGAAAGAAGGAGCATGTAAGTGCAAGGCTATCCCTGGGAGAGCTGTGTGCATCCTCTGCTGTTGCAAATGTTTCATCCTGAGCAGTTCCTAAGATTACGGCTAATTTAGATGTTCATGAAGAGTCATTGGTATTTCAGAGGATAAAAATGCTGTCATATTATCATCACCTCAGTGAGTATTATGAGACTGCTAACATTGCCTTCCCCCTCTATTTGTTTAAAGAAAGCTATAAACCATACTTGTAAACTGTTTTATGCAACTGCTTTTATACCACATTTCTGTGAGCCATATCATTGTTGACAGGGTTTTTGATTATGTTTGACTTTTATTTTTGCTCCCAGTGTTCTATGCATTTTGGATTGAATTAATGATTATACAGTGTGTGGTTACTGATAAGCTCCTAACTATTTGAAGGGCTGAAATGAAGCTTTTACTTATCCTCTCCTTCTCCTCTCCCTTTACTTGAATTTATCATGTAGGAGAAGACATCAATATTTACATGCATATTTGTCATTATCTGGTTATTCTGCTGCAAAGAATGCTTTAGTTTGAAGGTGTTGATGCAACACACTTAGAAAGCTGTCTGTGCTTTGTCTGGACTAAATTATTGGAAGAATTGATCACTTGGGGTTTTTTTTCCAAATTCTCTAATTTACCCTTAAGGTTTCAGTTTCCTGATGTGATAGGTGAAAAATCAACTAAGAGGAGAAATGCTTTTGTGAGTGACCATCCCAGCCAGGAATAGCATTGAATCGCCAGATTTGAGGTCATTCCATGCTGCCACTGAAGGCGGTCCCGCTTTCTCAGATGGTCTCAAGGTGCAGGAAAATGGGAGGAACAGGTACTCAAGAAAACAAAAGGCAAAGCTGAAACAAGGCTAGCCATTGTGAAGCTGGAGTTGCCCAGCAGAAGCTGACATTGAGGTTCCAAAGACAAGCCTCATGACATAGTGTCATTTTATGACTTCAGGACTTGTAGCTGTTCATACATGAAAAAATGAAGTTAAGAAAATTATTTCAAAGTTAGGGAAGCTGACTTTTTCAAGAGGTTACTTCACTTCTGTGATATCCACAGAAATTTTGTCAGAGTTCTTTTGTAGTGCCCTAAAGTTTGGCAGATCCCAGCGATCTGGAGAAAACAAGTGTCTCACTGTGACAAGTGATAAACCAGCACTGTGTTTATGTTTTCACTACAGATGTGGGGCTTTCTACTTATGGAGTATATGGATACCTTAAAATACATAATCCAGGAAAAGAATAGGTGAGATTAATTTTAAATGTCTGTGACACAGTGGAAAACACATGCAAATCAGTTTAGTAGCTAGTTTGTGTGCTCTTGTACATACTGGAGGTATAAATAGAGCAGAAATCAGGAATAACAGGAGGAGAGGGGGAATGCTTCTTTGGAAATCTCCGTCTTAGAAAGTAGGTCAAGCAGCTTCTGTCACTGTGATGTTTTGTTTATGAGGGAAAGGACAAAATGAAAATAATTTACTAGCAATGCTTGGGAACTGTCACCATCTACTCCTTGATGGAGTGCAGGTAACAATAAGTGGTGTGTTAGGGTACAAGTTAAATTAGCCGTATTAATTAGCTGTCTGAGCTATTGTTTTTCTTGCTGTGAGTCTTTTCTAGACACGTCTTGTGGGTCATACAAAATATAACCAAAGCAGTTGACTCTATTGTGTATATATATTTACTTATCTCTGTTTTATAACTATTTACTCAAAGGTGCAAACTTCTCTGTTTAACTCTGCTTGATTAATCTGATGTGGAGTGGTGGTAGTTGTGTCAACTTCTGAGCTCTTCAACATGGGTATTTTATCATTTACTTAAATTTGAAAAGTTAAAGTATGTGCACTGATATCAACTGGTAAGGAGTGATTTTCAGAACTTTAGACAGAGGAGAAACTGGCAGTGTATCAAACAATCTACTAATTAATCAAATTTAGATCAAGTGGAAAGTGCTGATTTTTTTGAATTATGCAGCAATTCAGCTTTTCCTTTAGTAAAAGTCTGTAAATATTCCTTATAATTTGTTTTTCAAACTGTGTCTAATCTGATCTGGGTTAATGATCTTCTAAAATCAGGTCAGGAGAACTGTTACTAATCTTAGTAAGGTGTTTTGGACTGTTCTGATCAGTTGAAAATCAGTTTGGAAATAACCTTTATTTGTAGAAATGAACTCTTCTCATACTGCTTGCAGAAGGAATTACAGCAATGTGAAGTGGAAGGTACGATACAATATCTAGCATTTACTTGTGTCCACGTGTGCTGAAATCTCTTCCTGTACCTAATTCAGTAATTTATCAGAGACCAGTGAGACATGATGGCATTGCAATGTAACAGGACACTTTCATAGTCAGCCAAGTCAAATCATGTCTGAAGAACAGCATTATTTATCCATATGGATAAATAATGGATCCCCTTTAAAACGAGCAAATACAGAACTTCCCAGCTGCAGCTCTTCTACAGAGCTGCCTCTGACATCAGGAAAAGCAGAATGGATAGTGTGGTATCTCAAACTGAGTCTTTTTCTACAGGCTGTCAGGATTTAGTAATCTAATCTGTTGTGTTGATGAGAACTGATAGAGTTAAGCACTACAGGGTAGCGCCAAGAAAAATATTATGAACAGAGGTCTCGCAGCACTGGGCAAGTCTATTGAAATCATCCTTCTGAACCACGTGTATCATAGCTGCCACAGTGACAGAAATGAATGGCAATGTTTCAGCACCTGAAAGGCATTTCAAGAGTCTTGGTGAAAAAAAAAGAAAAAAAAAGAAAAGAAAAAGAAAAGACATAGATGTTAAAAAGGAAGATATTAAAATACACTAATTTTTTTCATACAGATTTTGGGTATTGCATCTGACAACAACCTTCACCAAAGGGCTGTTAAACATTGGAGCAGGCTGCCCAGGGAAGTGGGGGAGTCACCAGCCCTGGAGGTATTTAACAGACATATAGATACGGCGCTTTGGGACATGGTTTATTGATGGACTTGGTGGTGCTGGACTAATGGTTGGCCTTAATGACCACAGAGGTCTTTTCCAAACCAAGCAATTCCTTAGATTCAGGGGTGGTGGGTCTGTGTCCCTGGGCCCAAGTAGTTGAAAGTCATCCTGTGTCCCAAGGGGTGGCATGAACTGTCAGCTGGAGCCTGCTCCTCAGGATCCTGTCCCAATTTTTCCTTTCAGCTGCAAGACTTTGTACACATACCAGAGGTCTGTACAGCCTGTGGCTCAGATGAATGTCATTTGATCCTTTCATCAGGAAGCCTAAAGCCTTGAACCAAGTTTCTCAATCACTGTTTCCCATCAAACTTGGTAAAACAAGTGAGGATTTCACTGGGAGAAAATGTGGGGATATTGTATATACCAGCAGTTCCTGAAAATTTTAAGCTTTTGTATTTAGACTTTTCATTTCTTTTTAAAATTTAATTTTATTTTTAATACAATGGCGTTGAGGAAGCTAAGGTGCTCTCAGCAGCAGTGGTGGAAGCATTACAATTTTATGTGCTACAAAATCAACAACAGAATATTGTTGATCTCTTAGCTTAAAATTCCTATTCTATAGTTTTAAAATATCATTGATACAACAATGTGCTAAGACGTGCAAGCAGTGCTTTACAGAGCTGTGACATTTTGCATTATAAAATACTGCTTGAAACAGGGGGTTATTTATTAACTCATCCCTCTAAACTGGTAATCAGTGTGGAGGCTGTCACTCAAGGTGCAGTTTACTATATGTAACAAAAATGATTTAAATTGTTTCTGATGTGTTTGAGCAAGAGATATAAAATATGCTAACATTAATTTGTGATCTCAAAATTAAAGCCAGATTTGTTTTCAAATAAAACTGATGCTTTATGCAACATTCACATGTCAGAAAATATGATCATAATAGTGTAGAGTATTAGTTTATTGTTTTCATCTGAAAGATGAGTAAAGATTTAGGTACACAGATAACAGTGGTAGCACTGAGTCTATAGAAATTTTCTGTAGTCTGTAAATGCAACTATTTTTTTGGCCGCAACTTGACACAGTGTAATTTTAACACTGAAATGTTAATAACATTTTCAGGAAATAATTCATGCAGTTCTATTGCTTATGCCACTGTCAAAAAAGGAAAGAAATTTGCCAGACCTGGGTAGTTGTTAAAAGGTGGTGTAAGCTTGAACAACTTTGTGCAGGGCGTACACATCCTTCGTGGCTCAGAACCCTGCCAGCTGGACAAGAATTGAGAACATCCTTCAGGTTTCAGTTTCTGCTCTTTTTGGTTTTGGTGGCAGCAGATGATATTGCTGAATTTTGAATGCTCACAGTATTTTCTGCAAAACAATTTTCTCATGCTTGTCAAATTTGGGAGCATACCTGAGGCATGAGTGGGGCTGAGAGACCTCTCTGACCCTATTATTGTCTTGTAGAACATCTTGCCTACCAGGATAGATTTGCCTGATTCAGGGAAATAATTGTGTTAGTTTTAAATAGCTTTTCTCATTTTTAATACAGCTTCACATTTGCAAGACATGATCTGGCCCTTTCCATGCTGTGACTTTCTCTCTCAATTTCAGCAGAACTGCTTGTGTGTTTAAAATAAAACATGTGCCTAAGTGCTCTGGTGGCCAGGGGCCAGAGCACTCAACATGTTACAGGGCTGAGCCCTAAATGCATGATACTTTAATGTATAGTCTTCTCTAGCCCAGGAAAAAATCAGGATTAACTCTATAGGAAGTGTCACAGAAGTGTGAGGAAAATATCTTGCTACATGGAAGGTAGCTTGGGCTCCTAGCAAATGCAAGCAGCAGAGGCAATGCCAATGCTCTTTGAAGTTGTATTCAAATGAGGTGCTTTTTGTGGCTAATGAATTGGTCAGTTAATTTTCTCATCTCCATGTTTGTGCTTGTTCCTGCCGCTGAACAGTCTCTTATTTTTCCACACATTGTTGAAGATGGCATTAATTTAGCCTTCTTTCCCGTTATAAGGCTTTAAATGCCTTCACATTAGTGTCTAATAAATGTAATTTGTGGTTTAATCTGCACATTATTGCTGCTGAAGAAGCTGCAGAGGGAGGCAGGTGGGAGATCTCTATTCTCTGTCTTTTCATTTACGCCACAGAGGCATTCCAGGATCCTTATCAGTAAAGCAGATTGTGTGGGTTTTTTCCCATGGTAATAGTGACATAAAGTGGGAAATACTTCAAACATGCATTTTGGCAACTATTCTTTTGTAACTAAGTCTTCAATATTTAATTTCATGCCTATTCTGTTTTTCTGTCAATATCTGTGAAGGAGCTTTTCCTGTTTGGGGGATATTGAAAGATGACCTTTTAAATTATTATTAATAGCTTTCACTAAAATAAAATCTGTGTTATTTTGCTTTGGATAAGATACCTGAAGACAGAAGGGTGGTGTTAAGTCGAGTGCACTTAATTTTTTTTATTGATCACTGAACTCTCAGTGGTTGATTCTGTTGCTTAGTTGTCCAGTCTACTGTTGGCCAGCTTTTATTTTTCTTCTTTCAGTCAGCTAGTTTTATATAAATCGTCATACAGCATACTGAAGAAGCACTTTTGAACTGTTGCTTTCCAGAGGATATTTCTTTCCTCATGCTTGCCAATGCTGGCATGTTGAAACAGGGTTATCAGCATCTGACTGGGCTGAACAATTTAGCCCCAGTGCTCAGGAATCCCCAGGGGCACATTTAAAATGCTACACAAGCAAGAGTCGGGAATTGTGTTTACTGTCAGTAAAGCATGGGAAAGGAGCAAGTGGCTTTCCAGTCTCCTGAGGGGAATCTTTTAGCTTGTTGACAGAAAATGAAATTATGCGTCTGGGAGAAAAATAAAATGGAGTGTATGGAACTTGTAAAGCTTAAAAATATGAAAGCCAAAATGTATAAACAAAGGACTGGTTGTGGGGCATGCTTGGGGCTGGAAGTTGCAGAGTGGAACATGGAAGAGGGCCACAGCTGAATGTCTATAGGTTTTGGAGTATTTTCTCAGAAAAAACTCAGCAAAAAAAACCAACCAACCAACCAGAAATATTGCAGTCTCAACTGTGGTGATGAAGAGTTATAAATAATACTAAAAAGACACTAGCAATTCAGAGTGATTTGAAAAGGATTCTCTGTAAAGGATGTGCAGCTGGTTTTTGTTCTGTGTAGGGGACTATTTCCCCCCCACCTCAGCAGTTACTCTTCAGTCCTCAAATGAACTTCCATACAGTCAAACATTTTTGTTTCCTAAATTTCTGTTGGCTGCTGTGGCTGATAGATTGTCCCGCTGCCTTCAAGCTATTGTCAAGTGGCTCAACATGTCTTTATTCCCCCACCTATTGCAGTTGGTTATTTCCAAGCAAGTTTAATTATGTGTTTCTAGTCAAAACATATGCTGGCATCTGCTAAGTGCAGAGTGCTTATGGTGAGTGAAAATTAACAGAGCGTATAGTTTTCCTCTTCAGATATTGGAGGTAGTGAAATAACAACTGTTAAGGCAGGTTTTGTGTGGTTTTTTGTGCTCTCTGCAACATTTTGTACTTTCCAAACATGCCTATTTCCCCACAGTAATTCTGAAGCCTATTGATTGCCTTTTTCTTCCTCTGCTCTCCTTTTCAGCAGAGATCAAATCTCTTCTTTCTGCAGTTTTTTACTTATTATTTTTATTTTCACTGAAATAATGGGAAAAAAGTAATGTATGTGAACTCCGGGGATCTTGTGAGAAAATTTTCATCCTACAGTGTAAATAAAAATATAGGATGAAGAAAAGTTGTCGAAATGAAAAATAGATAAAAAGTTCAAAATGGTATTTATTAAACGTTAAGCTGTTTTATGGATAGCTGTGACTCACGCTTGCCAAAATCTACAGGTTAGGAGGTGAGAAACACATTCCTGTGTCTAGGGAGATCTTCCTGTATGTTGTTCAAGTAGTCCTTAGCAGATATTATTCTCAGCATGATTAGAAGTTGACACAGAGGTATGCAGAAAACAGTAAGAACTAATATTGTTATATTTGCACTTCTCAGGTGTGTAAAGCACAGCACAACCTTCAGTAGTTGTATGTCTCTGCTGAGTGGGTTATCACTGCCAGTAGTCAAAAATTGCTGCTCTCTGTCTCAAGCCTGTGTAACTCGCTGCAATATGTTGATTCTAAAATGTATTTATTTCTCACTGAAATACCCTCAAACACCCTATCCCACAAGATATCTCAGAATACATGGTAATGCAGTAGTGGTTTTACATAATATAAGAAAATAATAAGCTTTTTCATGGTTTAGTGCTATTTATTATTTGAATAGTCAATATTTATTACCATTAAGGAATATGTAATTAAGAGTAAGGTGATGCTTGTGGATATAAATAATCCTACAAAAGAATGATTAGGAGCACTGCCAGTTGCCTTCTTTTTATGGAGCATAATGACAGGCTTCAGATGTGTTTTTGCTGAGCTCCCTCTGGAGAAGCTCAGCATCCACAGAATAATGATGTCAGAAAGTGGTTTTTGTTTCCGCTTGATTAGCTCATGTCACTTTTGTCTCTTTCTTTGCTGAATTTGCTGTGAAATCCTGCTAAATCCTTCCATAGCTCCATATATGCCACAGCCTGTTCTGTCTAATCACAGGGGATGATGCTTAGAAAAGCCTCTTGCTGAATCATCGGGAGAATCTCCGGGGTTTTTTTGCCTACAGCATGGAAGCATGCTGAACCCAAGGAGGAAAGGTCTGTCCCTCAGAAGGAAGGGGCTGTCCCTGGTTGATATCCCTCCTTGGGGTCACTGGGCAAAGCCACTAGTCATGTATAGGAGGAGATTATGGTCCTGTGCGGCCACCTAAGTGCATGCTCATAGCCATGGTCCCTTTTTGCCTGTTCTGGAAATATCTCTCCAAAGTTGCTCTAGACTGGGCGCTCTGGGAAGGGCATTTGGTGCTCTCCTTTCAGCAAATTGCAGGATGAACTCTCTCCTGCACTTAGAACAATTTATTCTGAAGTGGTACCAGCAATTGTTCCTCTGACAGCCATCCGTCCAGCAGCTCTAGCAGAAAGCATTTGTGGCAGCCTGACTTTGCAATGGAAATTACAGAAATTTGTAAAGGGCCCTCATCTTTGTTGCTTTGTATCAGAGCACTTCAGTAGGCTACAGGCACTGTAGCCTGTATGCCCAGCAATGGCTATAAGCCTGTGGCTTTTTCCTTATGGCAATTCTGGGAGATCTCTTCACCTCCAGAGGGAGAAGAAATATGGGTATGTGACAATAGAGAAAAATCTTGTTTGTTTTGAAGTGATACTAGAGATGCAATTGTGAGGAGATATTTCCATGAAGTTTGAGAGTCTGACCTTTGAGCAAGTGACTTTCTGTTTGGTCAAGTCCTTGTGCTACGGTTATTTTACAGAGCTTTATTTTTTTCCTTTTGTTCAAAGAAACAGCACAAAGAAACTAAATCAAAAGTAACCTCTGTCCCAGTCCCCCCACAGATAAATAAATTTACCCTTTATAATATTGTTCCAGCAGCTCAAAAGGGACAGATAACATTAAGTATGGTATTCAAAATTTCCTTTGTTTTCTGCAGGCTTCTGTATTTTTATATCTTTGATTGCTACTTCTCCCTGAATAACAGGCATAAATGTTTTCTAACAATGTATCGGCAGCTTATTCTAATTTCTGAATTCTTGGGATGTGTCCTCTACCAAATATTTGGGGGGGGGAAGAACTAATTTTAATAAACTATGTAGTATTTCTCATAATATATCACTCTAAGAGAGGCAAAATCTCTATTACAAAGATAACTCTAATACCAGTTAGAGTTTAATAACATCTAGAATGAAACTCTCTTATCCTTTGAAAAGTTACCTGTAAATGTTCTGTATATTAATTTGTCATTTTCTGCTTCAGAAGAATAAGTATTGATGAAGTGGTAAATCCTTATAAAGCCTTTTCATGGCATGCTATCTTTAATGAGAATCTTGCAGTCTGCAGCTGGGATCAGGATAATATAGTCTGTGACTAAGCATTATGGAAACTTCAGATTTGCTTAAGGTCTTTGAATTCAAAGCTTTTAACTCTGCATGTGATTGTTACCTTAGTTGATTATAGTCATGTGTGCACATTCACTGTTCATAGAGCTCATACATCACACTTAAATTAGGCACTGAGCAGAACTTGGGCATCCAACACAAAAATGTCCCAACTCCTCGGTGAAGGGTGGCTGAGAAATGGAGAGCTGAGGCAGTCCAAGTCTGCAAGGAGGCGTGGCAGGACTCCAGCCTCCTGCCTGAACTTTCCATTTGTGACAAGCAATGAAGAAAATAGCTCAGACCTCTTGCAGCTTGGAGTGTTACAGCAGAGAGGATGTATAAGAAACACTGGGAATCTGGGAACTAATTACACTTCTGCACTCTGTTGTGGGAAAAAAGGTGGAGGAGGAGAAGTGCCATTATGCTCAGGTACAAATGAAAAGGAGTGGGGAGGATGGAATTTTCGGCTCATTGAAACTCCTACAGATGCAAAGTCCCTGTCCATGCAAACTGATTTGGATATTAAAAAACACTCCATAAGAGTGTTAATAAGAATAATAATTCTCAAAAGAAAAGATGGAGAAACTTAATAGACCATTTCTATACAAATCAAGGGAAAAACTGTCACAGAGATGCAAAATTGTCACCCCAGGACAGAGAGGAAATCTGGATACAAACTCTGGCTTAAAATCCACCGCACTGTGAAACACACTGGGCCAGCCGTGGTTTGCTGCCCATCCGTGGATCCCTTCACCTCCTGAGGTTCTGCAGCCACCTGCTTCAGGCAGCCCCAGGCTGGCCCAGGCTCCCTGCTGCCTCTTTTCCCCAAAGCCCTGGGGATGCCCCCACTCAGGAGCAGCTCAGCACAGCTGCTTGGTGCTGAATGTATCCAGCACAGGTCAAGGGAACTACCACTAATAAGGGAAACCTGGAGCCTGCTCTTCACGTGCTCATAGCAGAAAACAATAGCTTCTTTCCTCTCCTACCTCTGAAGAGTTGATCTGATGGGCACTCTCTCTCATCCTTTTCCCATTCCTCACTTCTGCTGCAATCCTTTTCATCAGTCAAAATTTTGCAACCACGCACTTAAAAATATGAAGCAAAAATTTGTCTATTAACTCCTGTTCAGTCTCCCAGCTCAGCATTTTTTATATTATATTAGA
Source organism: Acanthornis magna (assembly GCA_036785705.1). Taxonomy (NCBI): domain Eukaryota; kingdom Metazoa; phylum Chordata; class Aves; order Passeriformes; family Acanthizidae; genus Acanthornis; species Acanthornis magna. The sequence continues at coordinate 19,440,799 of JAWUZG010000040.1, read as the reverse complement.
AAGCAAATAGTCTCTTCCTATGCCAGATTTTCCTTTCTTTTTTTTTTTTTTTGGTGTGTATATGTGTGTAACTTTGCTTCCAAACCTAGCTGTGATCTTTAGCAGGCGCTCTCTGGAATGCCAGAGATGAAAAGCCTATGCCAGGCAGCCAAGGACTATATCTGTCTTTCAGAAACAACTTCCCTTGAAAAGGGGCAGTGTTTTTTTCCTGTAGCCTGTGTATCGACTCTTACACCCCTTCATCCTTGAGGCCTTTTCCTTTTGTGTCATTGAGATCATTAATTGATTTCTGGTGTCTATTCTATTACTCCATGAACCTTGTCACTGTTGTGGTGCTGCCCAGGCACTTTTCTGCAGGCTGTGACATCCAAGCTGACTTTCAGCTGAACGCTGTCCCTGACTTTCATTTTTCTCTCCGTATAGTTGTAGAGCTTTGCCAGACAGCTCAGATATTTTTATTGTCACGTAAGTGGAGAAGGGAATATCCTGGTAGGACAGATCTAGAACAATCTTTGTGACAATTTATTCAGACATACAGATGCATTGGTCCCGGATCTTTAAATAATTTTTTTGGGTTAGTTGTTAAAATTTAAAAAAAAAAAAAAAAAGTTTAAAACATTGGCTGTTGTACTATTGTGGATTTTAAAAATTGCTTTCTCTACGGTTAAGCACTAGACTTTGTGTTGACTTTGTCTTCCATCATAGCAGTATTTTACAGGGTCTATTGGGGTTTTACTAATTATATATGCAATTTGGTTTGTTAGTGTAACAAGCTTTGACAGTAGTATAAGAAAGATAATTAGCAAGATTTGCCCTTACAATTATTCACCTTGACTTGACTGTGATTATAAGTGCTGTGTAATACAGTGCGTGTAATAGCAAGGAGCCCCATTCAGCAACTCAGGAGGTACTTTCTGACCCTGCAAATTAATGATTGAAATTCAGTAATATTTTCTGCTTTGCAGTGATAATATGCACCAGGATTCTTTTTAAGACAAGAAAAATGGGTTGACTTCTTGTGTGGCAAAGCGAATCTCAGAAGTATCTAAGCATGCTAATCTTTTCTCCTGAGGTTTCTTCCCATCCTCCTGGGTGTGGATGTCATAAGAAATAGTTCACCAAAATTTTCTCTTTAGGTAATGACAATGAATTACAGCATTTTACTGTTCAAAGTATTACATCTCTGATCCTGAAATGAGTGTACAGATGAGTCAGTAAAATGCTGGATCATATTAATAATTTATCATAGGGATAATTATACAGGAACTAAAAGGGACAGAGAGGGCCACAGTCTACTTGCATCATTTCGGAACATTAAGAGATTTATTACATGTCTGATGTGGGTTCTTAATGCGGCTTAGAAACATTGGTCTGTAACTGCAGAACACCTTAGAGAACTATTAACACAGCCCATAAAATACTGAGAGACCAGTTACTTATTAAAGGTCTGAGCATCAGGGAGAAATAGTGCAGCTTTAATAGTTTTAGTTGGGCTAAACAGTGAAGTTTTAATTAAAAAAACCCAATAATTGTTAAAGTCACTTAATGTTGGCAGTCAACCTTGTCAATAGCTTGTGTACTTTTTCACCAGTACATTTCTTATTCCCAAAAATCACTTTTGGAGGATCAGAATAATGAGCACAGAATAATATTCTTTTTTCTAGAAAAGTGGGCCAGGCTTCCACAGATCCAGATTTCATTCTGGCATCTTTGTGCAGACTGAAAAATAATGTGATAATCAATAAAAAGTCCTGTTGTGTATATAAAATATCCGTACTTGCATTCTAAGTGAGCATGAGGATCATTTATAGATTGAAGACAGAAGGGAAGGTTGAAATTACAGAAATCTTCTGGCTGTAGCAATATCCTCAGTTGATTTCAGATGAACCAGAGATATTTTCCCCACCCCCACCAGAAAACATTTTAGTCTCCTCTTCCACCCTGTTGTAACTAATTTTGATTTTTAAACTTGGTGGTGGTGAATCTTAGTATGAATGCTAGTGAAGCATCATACTGTCCAACTTGTTTGGAAGCAAAGCACCTGGCACATCATGTCTATGCTAGATACTGTCACTGAGATGTCAGTTTTGCTGGTGGTGGTGTTTTTGGGTTGTTTTTTTAAAAAGGAGAAACTGTAGAAACCAATCACTTTGCCCCTTAATTTTTTTTTATTTTTTTTTTTTTAGTTTAAATTGAACTTAGAAGATTAGGCTGACCAAGGAAGGTGATAATATCTTTAACTCTTCGATTTTAAATGCTTGTTCTTTTTTGATTGCCTATATAGTGAAAATAATTTATCTAGGGAAATTACTGACAATACCAAAATTGAGCTTAGTGGCAAGTCCCAGTCACTGAGTCTGGTCTCTCTCATTTCAGGTCAAAAAGCAGGTGGGTTAGTATCACTCATTTTTTCATTTTCATTATAGCTCTTGTTTCCCAGTGTTCTATGTCATGTTTTAAAATCAGTCACTGGAAGCAATGTGCCCTAATTTCTTCAAGCCTTGCTGAAGCCTTGAGACTGAACTTATGTTTTCCTTGCATGGAATTGAACTTGATACAACAGCACGAGACAACGGGCTCTCTAGGCGCATTTTTCTTACAAGATCTCACCAGAGACCTGGTAAGGAATTACTGGGGCAGCTCTCCATCCTGCATGCAAAAGAGAGCAAGGATGCATAATTACGTTCAGCTTTTTCCCATACACACCCCTCCACCTTCCTTTTGTCTAGGCTCCCTTACCCTTCCCCGGATACTTCACACCAAGCAGCTGTGCTGGGCTGCTCCAGAGGCTGCTGGTTGCAGAGCATCAGGAGCTGGATGGCTGGGCTGTAAATCGGGGCTGGACCTGTGCATCTCGGCGATGAAGGATGAATTTTAAACCAGGGTTTGTATCCAGACTTTTTCTCTCTCCTGGACAGTGATTTTTAATATCCCTTGTAATTCCTCATAATTTGCTTTTGAGAATTGATGCTTATGGAGTGTTGTTAAGTATGAGACAAAGCTTTCTGTTGCTTCCATTGCATGCCATCACCAGCCTTTTATTAGGTAATAGAAACCATTTTCATTTGAGTGGTATTTGTTTGTTTGAGAAGAAAGTTTATTGTATCTCCCTGAAGAGGTTAGGAAATTAGGGCTATTGTCTCTAATTTTTAAAAAAAAAAGTTTTGGCTTAAAGGATTAAAGCTTTATCTGATGTAGAGATACTTTAATGCAGCTAAGCAGACTTTTGAAGTATAATAGACATTTAAACTGAGGTTTAAAAATTGTTTACCATTATAAAGAGCTTCTCTGATGGAATAATGGAAATATGGGGCAGGGGGAATCCCTCCTCTTTCATATAATATCTCCAGACTGAGTTATTGACATGTATTTTGTAAGAGATAACTGAATTTGTCACTGTAGAGAATGTTCCCTTAGACACGTAATAAAGCAGTCTCTTGGAAGAGCAGGAATCAAAGCAGTTGGTTTGAAGCATTGGAGTCTTTGTGCTCAGGGACGTAAATGCTGACTTATGCCTTGTTCAGTTTAGGCTGCATGGCCTCTTCTTAGCCAGTCAGCATGATGGGAGGGAGGATGTGTGCTGGCCAGGGAAGAGTCTCTTTTCCTTCTAAAATTCCTTAAACCCAAACTTGTCTCCCACATGGACATCCCTTACTGTCCATGTTCATGGCTGAGTTTGTTGTTTATACAGACAGGGTTCATCCTCATTCACTGGCCTAAAAAAAATTTCTCTTAGGCCTTGAAGCAAGTGATGTTTTCAAAGAACTGCTCCCTCTTAGGATCTGTTTCAGAGGCTTTTGCAGGGACAGCCAGCAGCATGTGCTATTTTGAATTAGAGTGGAGGCTTCTGGGCTGGCTGCCCTCTGGGCTCCTGCCCACCAGACCCTGAGTGGGGAGGTTTGGTCAGGAGGGGCTGGGGGGACAGAAATCCCACGGTTCATGTCCTGCCCTGCTCGCAGCGCTGCTGCTCCACTGCAGTGCACCAGCTGCTGTGTGCCACACCACTTACTGATATCTCTCTCTGGAGATAGATGTGGGCAAACCCCAGGAGACAAAGAATATTTCTGTGAATATTCCCCTCCTTCCCTTTCTTGTTTGCTTCACACTGTAAGTGTGAAGCACTTTTGATAGAATTCTGCTGGAAGGAACCCAAACATATCACACAGGACAAGCTTTTGAAGAGATGAGAGCTTCCCTAATGTTTGGTAGTTGGGGTAGTTAAAGGGAGTGACAGTTCCCTTTGATGTCCTGGGCTCCAAATGTTTTAGGACAGTGTTGCAGAAAAAGAATAAAAGGTTGGTAATATACTACTTCATTCTGAATCATAAACTGTGTAAAGAAAACCTTGAAACTGTAAGATTTAGGAAAGATAAATGTTCATGCCTCAGGACAGAGATTATGAGCTGCTGAAAAGAACCCAAAAAATCATATAATTCTGTGGTTTGATATTTTGATCTGCATATCACAGAATGTTTTTGGTCAGAAAGTATCTTAAACATCACCTAGTTCCACCCCCTGCTGTGAGCATGGACACCTTCTGCAGGTTACTCAGAGTTCCATCCAGCCTGGCCTTGAGCACTTCCAGGGATGGGGCATCTACAGCTTTTCTGGGCAACCTGTTCCAGTGCCTCATCACTCCCACAGTGAAGAATGTCTTCATAATAGCTAAGATAAACCTACTTTCTTTCTGTTGAAATCCATCTCCCCTTGTTGTGTCACTCCATGCTCTTGTAAGAAGTCCCTCTCTGTCTCCCTTGTAAGTGCTCTTTAGGTACTGGAAGGCTGCTGTAAGGTCTCAATTGAGCCTTCACTTCAGGCTGAGCAATCCCAACTCCCTCAGCCATTTCTCATAGGAGAGGTGCCCCAGCCCTCTGATCATCTTTGTGACCCTCCTTTGGACTTGCTCCAGCAGGTCAGTACCTTTCTCATGTTAGGAATCCCAGAGCCGGGCACGGTACTCAAGGTGAAGTCTCACGAGAACAGAGTAGAAGGGAGGAATTGCCTCTCTCAACCTGCTGACCACCTTGCTTTTGATGCAGCCCTGGGTGCAGTTGGCTTTCTGAGCTGCAAGTGCATGTTACCAGGTCATGCTGAGTTTCTCACGCATGTAGTTTTACCTTCTGACCTAACTCAAGGACGTGTGGTCTTTGGGTGTCCGGGAAGGTTTCGATTAGAGACATGTTGAACTGATTAACAGCAGTTGGAAATATTTTAAAACTACATTTTTGCAGTGATTTCTAAAGAAGTCAGGATGTTTACTGTTACATCTTCCCTGCCCTTTACAATTGGTGTTTTGAATGCTGAAAAGTTAATGCCTGACAGATAGCATTTCAAATCTAATTGTGCGCACTTCGTCACAACATTTTGCAATCCTTAGGAAACATTTTAGCAAATAATTTCATAACGCCAAATTTAGGAAAAACTGAATTGAACAAAGTTGATGATTTCATCTCAGGTCTGCCTGTTTCAAGTTGTGTTGCCAGGAAAATAAATGCTATGGTTCCTGCTTTGATACAAAAATGGTAGCCATTTTCACATTGCCCATTAACATAATAGTAGCATAGCTGATTTCTATCACTTTGACTGCTAAGAGGAAGAACTCTAATTAAAGCATGATCTTTGAAGTAATTGATATTTTAGTTCTTTCTCTTTTTTTAAGAAGCCCTCATTTTGTGTGTGTTAGGATCATTAATACTATTGCCATTTCTGGAAAAGTGATCTGCTCTTTACTAGGGGGGCTGAGGAACTGGCTTAAAATATCTCAGAAGAACCAGCAGCTTTCCCAGACCTCTCAGTCTGACAGTGCTGATAAGTGTGCATTCCCAGTGAAATGCGCTTTCCAACAGTGGTAGCATAAGGCATGCAAGCCACAGAAGTCCCATTAAATTATCAAAATGAGTCTTACTATGACTCAAATAACGTTTGTGCTACCTTGATGGGAAAGAAGGAATTTTCATCTTAAACCACCTACCAGTAGCTCTGTAAAAGAAATACCGGGTGACAAGGCCAGCTGAGTGTTAAAGATAAACATCTTTGTCTCTACCCTGCTTAATATAGTCTCATTTCAGTGGTGTCCTATCAATGTAATTCTGGGATGCAATTAGTGGAAAATCTGTCCACAAGCACATTTGGTTGTTCAAAGGGTTCTCTTCCTTTTCTTTCATTACAGTTGTACCATAACATCCACTTGATGGTGATGTTAATTAGAGAGTTAATTGGCTCCGTTCATGGGCTCTGTGAATTTTTCAGCCATGTGAAAGGCCAAATGTAAGCACAGGCAACATATGGGCACAGGTAGGATTTCCTTGCAACTTGCCCCAGCATTTCCCACAGATCATAGAATCAAAGAGTGTTTTGGATTGTGGTGGATCTTCAAAGACCACCTAGCCCAACCCCTTGCCATGTGCAGGGTCATCTTTCACTAAATCAAATTGCTCAGAGCTCCATTGAACCTGACTGAGTATTTCCAACGATGTCCAATTCAAAGAGTCTCACAGGACTGCCAGAGATAGAAGGATGCACTTGCTGATGGGCATCTTTGGAGTGGGCAGAAAAGAGAAAGGTAAATATAAAAGGATGTAATGAAATCAAAACACCTCACAGTAGTGTAAGTGTTAGTTGATCAGGCTATGGGCTACTCTGAGGTGCCTCCCTTTTGTTTTGATTTGTAATTTGATTTGGGAGAGTGTCTAAGTAAGAACTTTGTACTGATCCAGGAGCTGCCTTCATTCATCGTAATAGTACCCCCGAGATGTAGCTGAGTCACCAACCTGGGTTATTTTTTCTAAAGTACATCTGTATTTTATTTAATTATAAAGTCCAGATCCTCCTGTTTTCTGTTACAGGCTTTTTATCTTACTCTGGTCATGTCAAAATCAATTTGTAATTCTGTGGTGTACACATGAAATTAGTTTTAATTTGCTATGTGTTTCCAAGGGTGACTGACATTTAATATTTTGTTCTGAGGGTCTCATTAGCACTGTGTACCCATAATCTGTTCTATGGGTGTAATGACAGAGGGTAAGCGAGCTATTGAACAGCATCCATCTGTCCGCATAGTGAATGGCCAGAGGGAAATACAGGGGAAAAATAAATGGATAATTGTCAGCATCCCTGTATTTTGCCACTTAGAAAGTCAAATACAGTAGTGTGGGTTTGCTGTGAGCTTCAAGGATTTTGGCCCTCCGTGACCCAGAAGATGCTTCTTGGTACTAATTCGTACATGCCAAGGGAAGGGCTACCACCTTCATTATGTGTATTTATGTTGCAGTGTACAGAGGTTACACCACTAGTAACTTAGCACATTGTGTTAAATTGAGAGAGTATTCACTTTGCTAAAACATCATCAAGTATGACTATATACTTTTTACTCTTCAGTGCTTCTTATTAGTGAGTAAATTGCTTTTTATTTTTAGTGTCTGAAAATTATTTCATTGAGGTGTTTTGGAAGTCTGTGCTTTTCACTGTAGAGACTAATACTGTCTGGTGATTTTTCCATGGAAGGAAATGATCTTATATTTTTATTAGAAATATATTATTTTGATTGTTTTTATCTGACAAATTAATGTCTGTTCACTAGAAAAAAAGTGATTTCTATTAGATGTAAGCATACAATAGATTAGAAAAAGTCTTTTATTGTGTCTACATAAGCATTTACTTTAAAATACATTGGGATTGATTTCAATAATGGTTCTTTCAGCTGTGGAGTACTCAGTACAGTCAGCATAAATACTGAAAAAGAAATATGTACTGGAAAAGAAGCAAAGAAAAATGCAATTAAATTATTATGAGACAACAGAAACAAGCGTGAAAGTAGGTAAAGAGAATGATGACTTATAAATAAAGCAAAGTATTGCAAACCTCATTATCCTGGAGAATTCTTGAGGTTAATTATTTCAGGATATTCCCTTTTATCACATTGTGACATAATTCACATGAATTGTCTTGGTGATTTTGGTTTTGTGTGTTACTTTAGAGAAAAAACAAACAAACAACATTCAGGGTTTCTTTCCTCTGACCTTTCATTAGATTCCTTTTAAAGTCTGTTTCACTTTTTATATTGTTCTCCATGTCTGTCTGATAAAATTCCCCTGCCTCACTGGTTATTGGTGAGGTGCCCATCATGGTGATGCAAGAGCAGGGCAGATGGTAAGGGCAGAAGAAAGAGCAGATTGTACTGTTCGATTGCACAGTTATTTTTTATGCCAGGGCAAAGGACAAGCAGAATTGCTTACCAGAACAACTGCTCTTATCTAGACATTTCACAGTGCTTTTGAAGTTGCATCTGCTGCTTGTACTGTGTGTTGTCACAGAGCCTTTGACTTTCATCAGTCTGTGTGACCTGTGGTAGTACATTTTCTCATTTGCGGAAATGCTCTGCACTGCAGAGGGCTGCCTTCAGTTTCCTTACATTTGATCCTGACACAACATCTCGCTTTTGTTCATCCCTTCTGCAGAGAATTTTTAAGTGATTTTTGTTTGGTTTTTTTTTTTAAAAAAAAACACTGAATTAATGTAGAACGTGAGCTTAAAGAAATTGTAAAATTATATTAGAATTTGTATTTAGATATATGTATTCCCCTGCATTATCTATGGAAAATATATTTAGATATGTACTAAATAACTAGTAATTGTTGCATGCACTATTTACCCCCAAATCTTTTTATAACGTTATATTAATTACCCAGTGGTAGCAAGCCATTACTTGTATCCATATAAATCTTAAACAAACCCAAAATATCTCCCCGTGTTTTCATCTGAAATTTTTTAACAAACACTGGAAACTATAAGAATTTGCCATAAATACATGCATCCCACTATTAACTTTGTCCAATATGCTTTTAATTTTTACTTTATTTGTGTAGATATTAGTTTTACTTTATATATAAATAAAAGGTTTATATTTTTATAATATGGATATATATAACTTTATACTTTTAATAAATATGATTTACATATGCATTTTTGTTATATAATTTATAATCTTTCTATTAAGAAGTGAATTTGTGATAGGAGATAATTAAAAAGAGGGTGAAAGAACAATTTAAAATATGTGTCTTGTATTTAGGTTCCGGTGCCTGTCACAGAAAATAAGGACTTAGGTCTCTTTCTTATCTTAAAGAATAGCCTAGGCTTTTTGACCTGTCTCATTTGCTAATCAGTCACATTTAGCTCCTCTCATCCCCCATATGAGAAAATTGTGTGGAACTAAGAGGTTCAGTATTGTATTAGAATCATCTTTCTGTGTGAGAAATTACATCACTCTTTATCATGGTGGTGGTTTGATTGCTTTGGGACTTGGCTATCTTTATATGCAGCTAACCCACATGGATCTTAATGGCATATGAAAATAGAAAAGAAAAACAGTAAAAATATATTCTTGGCATTCAAAAGTTAAAATTTTCCTTTCCTTGTTTATCTGTGGTAATTTTAGTAGAATGTGTTTTCTCTTGAAGACAAGAAATGCCAGTGTTGATATCAGCTTATTTTCCTTTTAGTGTCAGTAATAGCTCTTCAAAATTATTCTCCCAAATGTCCTAATCATTTAGAAGAACGCATGAAGGGGTGAGGGGATGGAATAGAGAGGTTTGTCTTCAAAGCCTGCTTTTCAAACAGATGAGTGAAATATGGTGGGCAGTATTGCACTGAGTGGACTTCCTGGCCTGAAGCAAGGCTGCTGACTGCATTTTGGCCTATCACAGCAATTACATCACTTCAGAGCTCTGTTAAGCTTGCCAAGCTTGTCTACACTATTTAAGCAGCAGACGAGAGGACAGGAGAGAAAAATATGGGAATAGGGATCAATTGCTGCATGACTAGAAAAAAAAGAACAGTGAGTTAAGACTCTTTAAATGTGTGTTTAACACATTCAACCTCTTTGTCTACGTTGAACATGTTAAGCATTGGCATCCTGACAAGTGTGTCAGGCTGCTTTTATAGCCACCTTCTTTGCACTCCAGAGACAATTTGCTCTTACAAATTCAGCAGATCTTGCCACTTGCAAAATTGGCGGTGCTGGTGGACATAAGTCCTCAATGTGCTCTTGCATCCCAGAGAGCCAGCTGTATCCTGGGCTGCATTAAAAGGAGCATGGCCAGCATGTGAGAGAGGTGATCATCCCCCTCTACTCCACTCTGGTGAGACCCCACCTGCAGTGCAGCATCAGCTCTGGGGCCCCCAGCCCAGGAAGGACATGGACCTGTTGGAGTGAGTCCAGGGGAGGGCCACTAAATTGATTAGAGGGGTGGAGCACTCTTCCTATGAGGGAAGTCTGAGAGCATTGGGATTGTTCGGCCTGGAAGAGAGAAGGCTTTGGGGGGTCCTAACTAGAACTTTCCAGTACCTGGAGGGAGCCTACAAGAGAGCTGGAAAGACACTATTTACAAGGGGATGTAATGACAATACAAAGGGGAATGGGTTCAAACTGAAACAGGATGGGTTTAGATGAGCTGAGCATGGTGAGGTATTGGAACAGGTTGCCCAGGGAAGCTGTGGATGCATCATCCTTGGAAGTGCTCAAGGCCAGGTTGGATGGATTTCTGAGCAGCCTGGTCTCGTGGAAGGTGTCCCTGCCTAGATGCATGAGCATTTTTTTCATCAAAGAATGCACACCACTAAAAGAAAGACATGGAGATGCTGGTTTTTTAGCTTAAAATATTTTCATTTTTTTTGATTCCAAGTTTTAGGAAGAAGTAAAGAAGACTTAGAATGTAAATTGCTGTCTTGCCAAAAAGGAAATCCTGTTTCAGTTGGGCTGTCGTCTTTCAAAGTGGGTATCGGTCTTTTTTGTTATTCCTGAAGTAGATTTTAGTGGGCATTTATACAAATATAAACTATATTCTGATAGTCATGTGACAACAAGAATTTTGACTCTGCAGTTCAGCAGAGTTAAAAGCGAACATTAATCGTCCCAGAGTCTATTTCAGTAACTGTCTAATGTGAAAATGCATACCGATATCTTGTTTACATTTTCCTTCAGAAGAGCAGTTGTAGGAATAAAGTGGTTGACATAAACAAACTGTGCCCTTTCAATGGCTGTTGGATTGCTGAGTTTTAGTTTAGTTCAGTAGTGCACCTTGAAGCAAATCTCCCCATCTGCAGTTTTCATGATGTTGCAAAGCCATCTTTTTGCATGCAAAGTAGTTGCATGTTGTGAAACTAAACTGCAAGAGAAGTGAAGTTTAGAAGGCAAAATTATTAGTACTTTGGAGATTCTGTACCGTTCCTGTGTTTTAATTCACTGTAACCTCTTTCTCAAAATGTTTCACTTGTGACTTTGAATCTTCCCACTGAGTGATGAAGCAGAAAACACTTGCAAATGCATTTAGTTTTGGCCTGAAATAAGTCCATGACATATGCAGCCCATTTTGAGTATTTCCAGGTGGTTATAGCATATGAAATAGAGATTAAAAAACCAAAAGAGGCAAAAGGAAAACCCGAAGCAAACAAGCATTAGTATTAATCTAGGCTTACTTTCCTTTGGTTTGTGAGGGGTTTTTAAATAATGCTCCACAATATTTTCTTTTATGCCAATGTAGCAGAAATGAGAATTTGCTTTTTTGCTGTCTCTAACCCTTCTAGTCTTCAACAAAGGACTGTCAGAATTGATTCTGGTATGAAAAACAAAAGGGCTGTTATGTCATTTTTTGATTGATTAATTAATTTCATGTTACTATTAAGAATGTCCCATTGCAAAACCTTTCTCTTTGGAAATATTATGAAACTATAAAAATCTGTTTAAGATTATTAGTCTTTATTTCTAGAGCTTCAGTGTAGTGTTTCCTGGAAACCAACAAAAAATTGAGGCAATTTGAAATCTTAAATTATCTGGTTTTCCCTTTATTCATTGTCATTGACTTGAAGTTTTAGATTTATTTCATCTGAAAACCAATTATGGGAGCAATTGTTTCAAGCCTTGTTGTAAGGGAAATAAAAATTGTAATCAGTCTTGAAACATCTATATCTACTTGGAAACAAAAAACCCTCTTAGGTAAATTTTGATATATGAAGGATTAAAGACTATAAAACCTCTTATTGAAGTTTTGATATAATATATGTAGGATTAGAAATATTTGTTGCCATGTTTTGTGGCCTGTTTGCCAGCATTTGCAAAGGATGCTTTATTGGGATAAAACTCCACACTGGGCTTATTTTCAGGCTCCAGATTTAAATTGCAAAAAGGTAAAGCCTACAGTGTTCAAACATATTAAATGTAAATAAAAAGACTTGACAAGGCAGATAAAATTCAGCAAATCACTTGCTCCTATGATCGGGCTATGATTTGGCTTTATTTGGAAAAGAATGCTATGTATTTAGAAAATAAAGGAGACAAAATACTTAAAGTAGAAGCTGTGGCAACATTTTTATTTTTTCTCTTTTCTAGTGAGAAGGTTATTGAGTAAGTAGGAGAGTGAATATGGAGTATAAACTAGGTGCTTTTTACGTTGCAAAAATTTTATTGGCGTATTTTGCCACTGAGGACTGTCTGGAACACATATCTGTGTTATCTGTCTCAGTGTTTTCTTATTCACATTAGTTACCAAAGACAAAATTCTCTGTCAGGTATTTTTGCAGAATAACTGTAAGCAGGGACAGAGAGAATATATGTGCTTCTGCTTATCAGTTCTGACCTTTCTGAAATTTTAAGGCTGATGAAAGTTCAGAAAAAGCATTTATATTAACTAATTAGATGACATTTATATGAACTAAAGGTGACATTTAGATATGACATGATAAATGATGGTATTTCCAAAACCTCCTTAATTTATGTTGCAAACCTGTTAGTATTTTCATTTGTGTCTCTATAGGCAGTGTGAGAAGATCCTGAAATAGGTTCCAGTTTGTGTTAGGTTGAGCGATAGATAGATAGATAGATAGATAGATAGATAGATAGATAGATAGATAGACAGATTCAGTGGGCTTCTGCAGAATTTACATTGGTCTGACATTAGCCAGAGCAAATTTCTGTCTCAAAAAGATCCCAGACAGGACTCAAAACTCTTCCCTTTGAACCGTTGAGATGATGTAAACTTACTGACTTCCCTGAAGTTGATACGAATTTATATTCCCTTTTTTTGCCTTCTGCGTGAAGACTTTTTTAACGTGTAAGAGTGTATGTCATATCTAGCTGTCAGGTGTTAAGTACACAATATATACTGTAGGGCCTTTCATGTTAATTCAGTGTAGCCAGTAATGGGTGTGACAATGAGGTGTTAGTGATGTAGAGAGATCAGAAACTGAACTGTGCGCACTCACCACGTGATTCATTGCTCTGGTGTGGCAGCAGTGGAAATGGGGACTGCTCTGGTGTCTTGGGGTTCCTCCTTTGCTCTTTATTACCCAGCACCCTCTTCACCCCTGCAGGGGCTCCTACTGGCTCTGTTAAAAGTTGGACTGAACAGTAAACACAGTTTGGCTAAGTTTTATTAGAGTGCACTTTCTAGCAAATAGAAATAAAACTAAAGTGAGTGAAACTGGGGAAAAAGAGGAAGGGACAAAATATGTGCAAGTCATACCATAAGGGAAGATCACCTGTCGTTCTCAAGCAGTTTATTCTGGTTTGGAAAAGCAGTGTCAATATTAAAGATGACAGATGATGACAACTGATTTATACTGCTGCTTTTATGATATCTTACATCCTATGTGTGTACTTTTAAAGAGAGATGTGAAATATATGGATTCTCTGCTTTGGTTCATCTAAAGTTCAAAAAGATAGAAAGAGCTGTCATTTCAAAGAAATACTTCTTCAGTCCAGAGATGTGCTGAGAGCACAGTGTATATCCTATCAAAGGGGTAATCTCACATGCTATTGTCTGTGTATCTCGAGTGTTTTCAAATAAATAATTGACTTTTGCAGCCATTCCCCAAACTCAGCTCTTCTGGTCTTGTCTGGTTTTCCTGTTGTGCAACCAAACCAGAGCGCTGGGGGGACCCAGAAGGGCTTGTGACAGCCCAGGGGTAATTGTTCAGGTGCCTTCTTTAGGAGTTTGGGGAAGAATCTAAATGGCAAAAAAAGATCAAGGTGGAGAATGATGCTTTAGAGTCTTACTTGTTTTTACAGCTTCAGGTTTTTCCCAGCTCTAACAAAACGGGGAATTTGTCCTAGGGACCATTTTGAATAGCAATGATTTTTGCATGATTCTCCTTTGCTGACTTTGCTGATAATACTGTTGAGAAATTCTTCATGTTTTGGAGTGGTCTCATCACTAATAGGAATTTGGACATTGTCAGAGATACGTACCCTCGAAGTACAGTTACACATGAAGAAATATAGGAGCAGCAGTAAGAGCTTAACATATAGCTATCGCTACATGGAAAGTCAGAGATAAGTGTGAAGAATAGAGTTGGTAAATTCTTTACCCATAGAGAAATGTCTAAATAATGAGGTGTTTTCAAACTAAGCCTTCAGTTTCTCTTAAATATGAGAATTCCATTGTCTGCCTAGTTTTAAGGAATTATTTTCTGTCACCTCTTGTTCAAAGCCCTCTGTCCCCACATCCTCCTGCTAGCAAACTGAAATTTGGCACTATTCAGATTGGTTTGAGTTTTTGGTTTTTTCCTTACAGAGAATTTCTGTCCTATTATCCGCTGTTGGCATTGTGAGCAAATAACCAGTCAAGATTGTAAAGACAATAAAAAAAAAGGCTTAGCTGTTCTCCAAAATTTTATCTAATTGAAATGATACATGGCACAACTTAAATTTCACTAATGTAGCTGCAAAGATTTTTTGCTAAGCATGGATGACACACAAATGTTTAATGGAGTAGATTTTATTTTGTCAGAAATGTGTGTCTTGCTCCAAAAACGGCTCAAAGGATTTTGCCAGGATGTAGCCATGTGACTAAATGCCGTTCCCTGTTTAATACCTAAGCAATTCTCGGTGCCTTTTTGTTTTGTTTTGTTTTCAGTCTACTTTCAGCTTGCATAGTCTTGCCAACACAGAAGTTGCCAGCAACTCTGAATGCCCAAGTTTTAATTTAGCTCAAGTGCAAAGTAGCTGTTAATAATGACTTTTTGATTTGAAGAAGTTAGCAGATTGTTTTAATGATCCATGCTAATTTACTGAGTTTCCAAATTAATATGTTTCATTTTGCAAAGCCTTAAAGAAGGCAGTAAAGTTAATTGTAGGCTTGACAGATTTTCATGTATACCCTTTTTTTTAAAATGCATCAGAAATTGGAAATGAGAATAAGTAGATTTCTGATTGCAAAATATTTCTATGATCTGACATTCTTCTTACCAAAAGATCATTAGTAAGTATAAAATTATGTGTGAGTTACATATGTAATAAATGTAACATTTCACAGCTTGAGCAAAAAGGGGTTAGGATGATCATGGACTGCAACAATAAGTAGTCAATTACCCAATTTTTATTAGATTTTCTTATAAAAAAACTTCAGTAGAACAAGAGGAACTTACTGAACTGTAATTTTTTTGTAACCGTTACAAATTATTAAAAATAGGTATTTAGAATACATTCTATTTCGTAGGTAATGTGTGGTAATAAATTTGCTCTTCTGAAGATAATACTGCATTAATAAGTACTTTTATCCAGTGCAATTTGATAAATTCAAATTTCTTTAACAACTGTGTTCCTTGCAAAAATATTACCCAAGCCATGTAGTTGATGCTTTTAAAAGCTTAATCCAGAGGCAAATAGAAGATTTTTTGGAACGCTGAGGGGGAGGTACATAAGTACTTTCCATCCACACCCACTTTTCCATCCATGCTCAGAAGCAGCTAGGATGAGACAACACAGCCTCAATTGGTGCCAGGGGAGGTTCAGGCTGGACATCAGAAAGAATTTCTTCATGGAAAGGATTGTTGTAGATCTAAATGGATTGCCCATGGAGGCAGAGTCACCATCTGGGAGGTGTTCCAGGAATGACTGGATGTGACACTCAGTGCCATGGTGTGGTTGACAAGATGGTGGTGGATCAAAGGTTGGGCTCAATGACCTTAGAGGTCTTTTCCAACATAAATGATTCTGTGATTTAGTGACTAGAAATTTCCCAACCAACCACTTAGGCAAGTCTTGGGAGATTTCTGATGGTGAGTGGGATTAGAAATATACTGTGGTATTATTGCTGTAGTAACTTTGTTACCTCTCCATCTTTTTAAAATGATGAGAGACAAAGACAAGGGCAATGGAATTTAGAGTGATTTTAATGTACTTTTTAATGTGATTCCTAGCATTCTTGCAATGTTTTTCTACATGCAAATGATGCATGCAGTCCAATCTTCCAGCAATAACAAGACACAACAATTTATCTTTTAACACAACAACCTGATATAATTATTCGTGTTCATAATATGTTATTTTCAAATAAGATTATTCAGTTAGATTAGTTTCAGAGTAAGTGAGCTTTTGTCCCCTCTTCACTATCAAGGCTGCTTGTCATTATTGATGTGAATGAAATGCAAAGAAAGCTTCAAAACTCTTCTCAGAATGGCCATTTCTTTGTGCATGTATGTGGCATTCAACGTTTGAATCAGCTGTTACAAGTCACCGGGTCCAAAACTGACATTTAGTGACCACTAAAGGTTGTTTGAGTGCTCAGCTGAAGACATGAAAAAACACATTCACTAGTTATTTGAGAAATATTCCATGTAAATTTTCAGAATAAATGTTCATGATGGCCTTCACATACTGTCTTTCTAAATTTCAAAATGGCACTATATCAAATGCAGTGCTTCACAATTTGATTCAAAAAGTCTTTTGCCATGTGGCAAAGTCTTAGAGTTGGTGTTGCTTGTTGATGTAAAAAAGAAAATTGACTTTTTCCTTCTGGTTTGAAAGGAAAAGTTGGTTTACATTAGATTGGTCTAGAAATCGTCATTCATAAATTATTTTCCCATTTATAAATTTGTCCATTATGCTTCGTGTGGAAACTTTCCTGGTGAAGTCCATATAAGGTCAGGTGTTTAATAATCCAGGTGAAATTTATCTATAGCTTATGAACTATAAGTTCGTATATGAGTTCTCTTCCAACTGGTATTGCTTCTAGCTCAACCTGTGACTCTTAAATGGATTCTCTTCTGTATTTCATCACAAACAATAATTAGACAATTGTTATCTATATCATAGATCTATCTTATGTGGATATGATGATTCTGTGGTGTCAATATGAGTTATTAACAATAGTTAATAACTGTGCCAATAATAAAGTTGCTTCTGCAGTAGAAAAAGGGATAGATCTGAGTGAGCAGATTCTGCTTTGTTTCCTAATTGTGTAGTCTCACTACCTGCAGAGGTAGATGGCAAACTTTGAGAACTCTAAATAATTCATTTGTCTCCAGTAACATCCTGTAAAGTCAAGGATACTCTGTGGTCTCAGCAGTGCCAACCCCTTCAAAGGAGTATTAGTCTTGAGTTTCACAATGCAGGTATTCAGCTGCGCTGAACTCTGCTATTTTCTGCCTGTCACCCATCCCTGTGTTACTGCAAAGCTGTTTGTGCAGCTATATGCTGAAACAGATTGGAAAAGTGATTCATCTTCTTTTCTTGTGAGAGGTAGAAAAGGGAGGAAAGGAAATTACCAAGAGATTGTCTAATGTTTTATATACCACAGTTCAAATTTTTCTGTAGGCATGGAGGGAGATTGCCTGCTGGTTATAATCTCCATTTGACAAAAGTGATATAAGTTACAAGATTTAAAGCATCATTCAGAAACATTTTCCAGTTAGGTCTAGAACTGGGTATGTGAAGTTAAAAACTGGTTAAATGCTGTGAATGTGTTTCTCCTGAAACAAAGATGTTACCTTCAGATTATGAGTAACTGCTGCAGCCATGTAATACTAAAGCTGTTGTTAACCAAACCTGACAGAAAACTGTTTTCAGACATGGAACAGTACCAGAAAAAGTAGAAGTCAATTAAACCCTTTGAAGTTTTGTAGTACTCATAAAAAATGTTAATACCTTATGTACCACCAATTACCATTTTCTTTTATAAAGAGAAAAAAAAATCCATTATTAGATAGAGATCTTTCTAAGTTCAGTATCTCAGGCTGTATTTTCATAGTCATTAGTAACTGATCTGTGCCCTACAGAATTACCCATAAATACAAATCTGCGCCAAGAAGAGGCAAAACCTTTGTTCATTGCTGTTCAGATTTTTCAACCCGTGTTACAAGGAGTTTCTACTGCCTTTATCATTCTGTACATCAGAACAGTACAGCCAGCATGTGGGAGAAAAGAGAAACCCGTGGAAGGGAAAGCAAGAGGTTAAACATACTCGCCTAAGGCGTTTCTAGCCCACAAATGAGCATCTCACAATGTGTGGAGTCAGATGCTTCGCAAAAGTCGACATCAGACGGGGAGCTGTGAGAGTGCTGACTGAGAGTGCTGTATCAAATGTAAGAGAGAAAAACAGTCCGTGACTGCTTCTGGGAGCACAGCCTGGGTGTGAAGGCAAGCTCTGTCAGTGCTTGCCCATGGATTTCTCACGTTCATTTCAATAGTTTGCTGTGATCTGTTGTATATATTTGCCTGTTGATCCCACTTCAAAAAGCAATTTACAGGCATTCTTTTTTCCCCAAAGTTCAACTGGTACTGATAACTCTGTGAAAAATTGAGAAGCTGCTACCTGAAGTCATATTCTCCATCCTGGAGAACTGGAATAAGAGACCAAATAGTGCACTCTCTAAGTGTCTGTAGCAGAGCAGGCATTTCAGCTCTATAAAATCTGTAGAAAGTGAAGACAGTATTTTTCTAACATGCTTCTTGATATGCACAGTGCTGTGGAACAAAAAGAGATTTAATATGAGGCATTCAGGCATAGGGGGAATAAATCTTTTTTTTCTGCATTATTTGAAGTGGATTGAAAACCTGATGCAAGAAATTAAAAAACAATTAATTCATATAAAATCAATCCCAGCAATAGTATCAACTGATACTACCAAGTGATCAATAACACTATGTCAATTTTCAGTTGATACTAGAAACTTTTTGCTAGTTACTAGTGTCTTTTAAGTGCTTTAAATGCAAAAAATTCAGTCTATTGATTTCAGAAGTTGACTTGCTTATGTCAAAACAAAATTTCTCACACACATTTCCGGTATTCTTGAAGTGTGTTAATTTAAAATTAGTTGGAAATATCATTGTTTGGATGTCAATTTTTTCCTGGAACTAGTGTTGGAGATAAATATGAACAAGCATTTTTTTGCACAGGATTTGCCTTGCTGCTTACACTAGATATGGTTGGGAAGAGTTGTTTTGATATCTTATAAGAGATTTAATTGCATGCACTGATATGGACTGAAACAGGAAGAGAAATGTGAGAAGACTCTCAAAAAACAAAATTGTCAGCTAGGTGTTTGGCTTGTTCACAGCTTTCTACTGTTATCTGATTTTTCAGCAAGTCCTTTTCTCAGACCAGCTCATCTGATTTTTATAACTCCCTTTGGAAGAAGTCTCCTCAGGCATTTTTATGACACCTAGTAGTTCTTTCTGATCCACTTCTGTATTTTGCTTTTATTGAAGAGCCTTTCTGTGGCAAGATGTACTAATTCATATATTTCAATTTTTCTGTGAATAAATGAGAACTCTTGCAAATTTAAATATCTTTTCAAGATTTATATTATCATCTGAGGAAGCAGATATTATTCCCTATAACTCAGATTATATCTTCTTGTCTTTGTTATTAATTTTCCAAGGAGGATTTTTTTTATTTTTTCTTCTTCATTGTTTTTTAAACAGGTCTGTGAAAGCAAGTAGTATATCTATTTCTCTATTCAAGTGTTATAAAACATTAGTAATCTGTGAATATCCCTGAATAGATTTATTAATTCTTGGACTTGCTTTTATCTTTCCTGTACTTCTATCAACACGGATTCCCAGGGTTTTTCTCTACAGGCTTTCACAACTTACAGCGTGTCTTATCACCAGGTTCATGCTCTCCTTATCATACTTCATAAGGGACGTTGCAGAAGTAAATATCTTTAGCCTATATACTGAAAAAGTACATTAGAACAGAGGTAATGCTTTAGCTCATCTCTCTCTCCATGGCACTGTTAGGGCAACTTTTTGAAATATGTCCAAATCCTAAGTGTACCCTGTCTGGTCCATACTTGAAGGCAAAGGTAGGCAAAGGTCTACTCTTGCTCTGTTAGGAGCAATGGTGGTGGATCTTCATGACCTGACTTAGCTTTCTGAGGGCACCTGGCAGTGAAAACTCTCTGCGGATAAAAGCAACGTGTTTGGTTTTCCGTTGTTTTGAAATCGCTGTTTGCAAACTCTCTCCAGCACTTTTATGATGTTTACTGGCCTCTGCTTCCACCTTTGGTTTCTTTCAAAATCCCTGTGAAAAATCCTATTCAAAATACAAAAGTATAAATAATAAAATAGGCCGTAACAGAAAATTTTCTTACACACCTCTCAAACATGTTGAACTCCGAAACTACTGTGGCACTGATGCAGCAGTTCAGATGCTCCTTGTTGCTGAAAAAAAAAAAATCATCGTAAGAGCTAATGAGAAATTGCTGAAGGAGGGAAATGGCTCAGAAAACTGATATCTAGTGGGAAGAAGGAAGAGAACATCTCAGTAACAGGGAAAGACAGAGGGGAAGGACATGAAAATGAAAAAAAATTATTTAGAGGCTGAAGTGTGCCAGAAGCACCTAAAAACACCATAATGCTGCAGACCAAGAAAAAATAAGTTAAGAGATTGAAATTTTATTTACAGATGTGAAAGGACAAGTAATTCAAAGAGTGAAAGAAGCATGAAAGAACACATAGACTTCATTATTGCAGGTATTTTGATACATTATAATCTAGTTTCTACTTTTCAAATGTGGCATGAAATTTGTTATAATTCAGACCAAAAGCTGCTGGCTTTTTTCTTTAAAGTGTTCTTTGAATATTATGCCTTACTTAACTCTGTGTGGGGAAAAAGAAGCATTGTTACTACCTTGCCTTCCAACAGTGGGCCAGGCAGCACCTGGGTTGGTCGTGGGTTTGCTGTGAGCATCCTCATGGGAGATACTCAGTTGATGAAGTGTGCTAAAAAACATAATCAGAGGGGAGAAACAGCAGAGTTGCACAGAGAAAATGTTGGCTCTGAAGTCAAATTACATCAATTACAATGCATGTAGAAGTAACCTGTGTTTTGCATGTATTCTGTGCAAAAATTAACTTTTTTTCTTCCCTCCCCATGCATTTTATAAAATTCCTTTACTTTATAGAGCTACTGGACTACTTCAGCTGTCTCTTTAGAAAACACTGTTCTGTTTCATTTACTTACTTTTTTTTATGACTTCTTATGCTACTTTAGGAAAAAAAAAAACAACCAAAAAACTGAACCTACAGGAACAAAAAAACCCACTCAAAATTCTATTAAAAAAAAAAAAATCCTGTCATGGAGTAAAGTGCTCTGCATTTTAGACTGCCATAACTCTTGAGCCTGGCTAGTAACACAGTTCTTTCATCTTATCTTGTCAGAGTTGGAGTAGGATTTGGTAAATACATAGAGGTAGTCTTAAAGCTGCCAGTATTTAATGATGATCCCAGGGTTGCTTGGAACAAGAAAGATTCCAAAGAAATTTTCATCCTTTGTAGGAAAATGCTTTTAAAATAATCCTGTATACTACTTTTTATTAGATTAAGTATATAATCAGAAAATTTTTTAGATCCAAAACTTTGAGTGCTTTGAAGTCACAATTCAAAGGGAAAGTTATCTGATTGTTTTAGAGATGAGTAGTAAAATATTGATGGAAATGCTGGTTCAAGGACAGTGCATGGGTTATGGACTGGCTCTTCATTTGAGCTCCGTGTATATTTCTGGGAACTTGTACACAAGACAAATTCCCCAAGGCAAGGTTCTTTTATTGTTAATGAACTTAAAGTAAGGTTACACAAACTGCTTGCTTTGGATCTAGGAACTGTAGAATTCAGTTGCAGTTCCCTAGAAAGAATAAATATTTTTATCAAGTTCTGGAAAATCTTATAAAGCATGCAAAAGCTGAAGAGGGAATAGTTTAAGAAGTCTCTTTTAAAATATATCTACACATTTGTAGGTGTTATTTCTGATAGCTGAGCAAAAATTTGTTTAGAATTTTCAAAATATGTTGTCAATCTGTCCATCTAATTACTTGTTTATTTCCTGCTTGTGAACCCAATACTGATCTTGAGCACAGTATAGAACCCCAGGCTCAAGTGAAAAAAAAAAGGTGTTAATTTTGTACATTAAAACACAAAACTAATGCAAAGAAAAAATAAATCACTCCCATCACATTTACCTTCTTAAGTGTTCATAATGTCACAGAATTTAACTGCGGTAACAAGAAAATTAGGTTTACATTATTGCAAAAATATATAACTAATTGTCAAGATTCAAAAAAATCCAAAACAGGACAAACATGTTTGGATTTAGGTACAAATATGTTGTTCATCACTAGTTATCTATTAATTGTCATCTCTTATTTCAAACACCCTTGCAACTCTTTTGATCAGGATACAACTCTGCAGGGATTGCCAGCTATCCTGTCTTATCAGATGGTCCTATCAGATGGTCCATCCACTTTTTTCCTTCTTGGATGGCAATCACAGGATGCAAATGGCAAGTTCTTGCAAGATGTTTCCTGACATCTGGCTCTTGATGGGCTCCTTAGGCAGCTGGGCTTGACACACTGGAAGAACTTCTGAGCTATTCTCATAATGAAGTGACTTCTTGGCCCTTTAAATGTGTTCTCTTCAAGTGCCCTTTGGATGTGAAATGATCTGCATGTTATATATTGCCAGAGAGCCCAAAGATGCAGATTGTTATACAGCTGGAAGCTGCCAATGTACAGTGTAAATTGAATATGCTGCACATCCAGAAGGCGCGTGGGCAGTTGGGAAGGCTCTTGTGATGGCTGCTGTGTTTCACATTGGCATGTGAAAACCTCAAACACACAAGTTGTAGCATGTTGCAGTCAATAATAAAAGAAGACGACGATGAGATAAAGGGTGGCGGGAGGAATACTCCTTCCCAAGCTCTCCTTTATTAGGGTAGAGGGTTAGTGGTGGTCGGGAGGGAGAGCAGGGGAAGGAGGGCCATATCCGTGGCGATGGTGTGGCAGAATGGCGCCGGCTGCTGAGGTGCAGCCGGTTAAATAGGGAAGGGAACGACCAATGAGGGAAGAGGGAGAGGGCGGGGACAAACATGCATAAACCAATAAAAACATAAGAGGGAGGGGTACAATTCAAATTATCCAATGGCATACATAACTGAACAGAAGAATCTGGAGGGATGGGCGGATCCCAAGCCCTAGGCATGCCTCAAAGCCCGCCCAGGCAAGGCTTCCCCTTCCAACAAGCATCAGCCTGGGAGGCAAAGGACGGACCCAACTCCCGTCCAGGCAAAGCTCTCTTCCCTAAGGGATGGGAAGAGAGAAAGCATCAGCCTGGGAGGCAGAGGGGCAACCCGCCACAGTAGCAAATCATTTTGAAAATTATTGGAATAATGTGGCTCAAAGTAGAGGCAAAGGAAGAGAGGGCTTAGACACTTTGACTTTAAATTGGAAATGAATATGTGTGAGTTTTGTCTGTGTGTTAATTTTTCATTTTTTGGTATGTATTCTTGGCCTGTACTGTATTACAGTAGATTTGTTACAAGTGGATGTCTATATAGCCTAGTGGGATTTCAGACAGCCTGAATGAGAATAAGTACAACTCAACTACTTTTTTTTTTTTTTTTAATGGTATGAAGTTTCAGCTTCAAGTAAATATTGTGCTTACTATTCAAGATTGCAAAACATGTAGCAGCCTAGTATTAAATCACAGGCCACAGAATATCCTGAATTCAGATGGACCCACAAGGATAATCAAGTCCAATTCTTAAGTGAATGGTCCGTATGGGGATTGAACCCACAACCTTTGTGTTTTTAGCACTGGGCCTAACCAACTGAGCAGATCTCAGGAGCTGTGTTAGCATTGGTAAGAGGAAGCCTAAAAATAGAAAGCATCTCTTTTTGTCAATTAAATTGTTATTGCCTAACCGCAAGTGCACTTGACAGTTACTTGTAAATAATTCCTTTCTGTTTTTTATCACTGATCATTGTCTTAGACAATCAAGATTGTTGTCTTGCTATGTATTTGACAGGAAAAAAAAGAAATACTAAAGATAAAACTTCAAGAAGTTAAGCTATCACATGTAAAACAAAAAAAACTAAAAATATAGGGATAAATCGCAAACCACATCTCACTTGGACAACTATTTTCTGAGATGCTTTGGATTTTTTTTTTACAAATACAACATTTTCCTGCATAAATCAAACTTGATTATAGCTAAAACTGAGAAAACTCAAAAAATCATTTCACTTTTAATAAGCATATAAAACTGGAATACTTTTAATATCTACTTGAGCTCTATTTGAAGATACAACCTGAACTGAAAGGACTGCTGGATACTTTGAATTCCTTTAGCAATGAAAAGAACTTAAGTAATCTTCCAAACATTAACAGTGTAATGATGTTAGAATGCCTTCTTGTAAAGAGGAATTTGTTTTTTATTGATGCAAGTGAAAAAGATGAAATCCAAGAATACATTAGGAGGAGTGAGACCATTTTCTAATTGTCCTTTTTCCTTTTCTTGCTGTAATGTTAGCATTTAAAGATATGTCAACCTGAGGTAGGAATTTGCTATTTTTCTCATTTTTGAACAAGTAAGAAAATTCCTGTGCATTTACAAATAAGGTTTTTCATGATTAAAATTCTTAAATTATTTCAGTTAGATATTTCTATAGTCAGATAGATGAAACACTCTTCAGAATCTGTTGAGATATTACGAAGAGATTAAATTTCTTTCCTTTTTTAAAAAAAATTTATTACTTTACTTGTATCTATATTTTACTCTTGATGTTATATATTTGCTGAAAATGGGTTTTTCAGACTTTTTTGGGTTTTGACTTTTATCTTTACAGATACAGACTTCCCAAGTAGCTGATCTTCTCATCCTGTGTCTGGAAAATTAAAGTTAGTAGATACAATTAATCTGGACATAAGAAACTTTAGTGATTCCCTGACAGAAGAAAAATTTAATTTCCTTGCTGTGAATGAGAAAAAACATGTTTTCAGATATGACTTGCAGGGCAATGTTCTGGAATATGCCACTGCAAAACATGTAGCAATCTTGCCATCATCTCAATTCTTTTAGGAGAATTCAGCAAGAAAAACAGAACTAGATTGAAGAGTGTGCAGAATTCTTCTAAAAGTCTGCAACTGTAATCTAGGGGGAAACGTTCCTATGTTGAAGAGAGGCAAAGAAAGGGAAATAAAGAAAAGTGTAACTGGAAATTTCTTTGTGAGGCTTTGTTTTGGAGCACATGTGTGGTTCCTCTGTTTTCTCTGGAGCTGATCCAGGCTTGAGACTTGCTGGTTTGTGAGGAGCCCACCAGAACTGCTGTGCCGTACAAATGGGTTGGCATTAAGGCTTGCAGGGTGCCATGGATTGGTTGCACATCGAATTGCTGGAGAGTATTGTGAGTTTACCAAGATGTTTGAATGCTAAACATTCAAACATTTTGCAAAAAGATAGGTTACTTTAAAGTAAAAGTAATTGTGAAAGTCGTGCACTCTATAAAATTCTATTCTCTGCATGAGAGCAAATTTCTGTCTCAACTAACTTTGCCTTCAAATTCACCTCACTTATACTGGCAAATAAAGAACCAACAGCTCCTCTCCCTCTGCCTGAAATAAGATGATTCCACCTGGATGAAGGTTTATAAGCCCCACCTGGGAGCTTGCATTGCTGGACCCTTACTATTACCCATCATGGGTTTCCTTACACTGCTTTCTTCTCTTTCAGAGTGGCAGGTGGCACTTTTAAATGTGTGGCATTTTTACATCTAATTCATATATAACCGTTTTTGAGGCATCAACACACTTTTCATAATTTCATACTGCTTTTTGTATTTACAGTCTTATTAAAATATTCCCAGTTGTTCCTTTTGTTTGCTGGGCTGAGAAAGAGCTATTTTCATACTGTGCAACCATACAAATAGCAGGACCTTGAAAAGTTGACTTGTTTGAAGTTACATGGTAGGGAAGAAGAGCTTTGTACATGGAATTTATTTATTTGCTGCAAGGTATAAAGGCTGTCCTTGAAAATGACTAGCTATTAAAGAACCACCCTGTGATTCGAATTGATATTGCCATTAAATTAACTCCCCATAAGAAAACTGTACAACTTAAAGGAACAAATGACACCAGAAGACATTTTCAGCGGTGCTTTGCCAAACATTCTTCCAGAATAGTACCAATATCAAGCAATTAGGAATGCTTGCATCTCTTTTTGCATTGTTTTTGCTTCATGGCTATTGACACTGGATTTGTCTAATTGACTTAATGTAGAACAAGATTATGTCCTTATTCCTGGACTGTAAAAAAGGATATACAGACAATTTCTTTTTTCTTAAACAAAACAAAACAAAAAACAAACAAACAACAAAAAAAGAATGTAGTAACATTCAGAGTTGAAGCAGCTGCTGTTCCTGTCTGTAAGCAATCCATCTGCTTGGCTGGCAGCACTGTAGCATTGTTTCAAAAACATAAGAGGGCATGAAGCACTGCCTTTGTGCCACTTGAAGCTAAGGTATGCTTTACCAAGGTTTGCAGAGGAGAGGAAGGTGTCTGCAAGTCAGAGACCCTGTGCTGAAAGAAAGGTGATGTGAGCGTTGCCCCGAGGGTGATATTGCAGCTTCTTGTTCTCAGAATAATCTGGTAAATGCGAGGACAGTGTCTTTCCTGTGGATAAGGGTGGTTAAGTGATACATTCTATTTGGAACAGAGATGCAGAGTAACACCTTGCTCTCATCCCTGTATCAGGGCTCAGTTCAACAATATGACATCCCCAGTAGAGTTCCTGTCAGAACCAAAGTATAGTTAGGAATCCTGAAGCCAACTGATTTCTCTGTTGATATATGTTTACAAAGACTGGTGGTGTTATGATTTTCTATCTATCTAACATTACCTTTTACATACTTACATACATCAGACTCATTTCCTCATTATGCTGTCTTAATGCTTAGATTTTTGTTCAAAAATTCTGCTAATTAAACAATAGCTAAACAAATCAGCTAGAAATACAGAAATTAATGAGTGAGTTTAGTTACTTTGGCAACTTAGAAGTTCAGTTTGGCAATCAATGGATTTCAGATCATTTGCAGATGGCTGGGAAGAAGGTGATATTTTCTGGCTTGAAAAGTATTCAGATCTTGAGTGTATCACTGCTTTATAAGAAGGGATAGATTTTGATTCAGACTCTTGACTTCGTTTTGGGTAGAATCCAGCTTGCCTAAAGTTACTTGTCTAGGTGTTGGATGTTTAATCTAAATTACCCAGTGGGCTTTTTCCTAGGATCCAGGGGAGAAGCTCCTGCAAAGAATGATTCACATCAGAATAAAATAAATAACTAAGTTACATGGTATCAACAGCCCTCTTCAGAGCATTTCTCATATCTCTTGGAAATCGAGCCATAGGGATATCACCAAAGGGAAAAATTGAGTGTTTTTTAGAATTGATGCAGTTATCATTTTTGTATCATTGGAGTGGTATTATTTCTCTTCAAGGCAGTTAATTCAAAAGTTACCCATACTGACACATTTTCTTCAAGGAAATAAAAAAGGCACAATGACTTTTGTTGGTTGTTATACTGATGTAAGACTGAGCTCAGCCTTGAGGGTTTTCACTCTCTCTTTGACATTTTTCTTTTTGCTGCTTTTAGAAAAATAGCTGAGCTTTCTGTCTCATTTTCTGTAATGTCAGCAAGATGCATAATTTCTGTAATTACATTGTTAGCTTGTAATAAATCAGGACCTTACTTGACTTATGAACCCCATGAAGATGATCACAGAATGTTTGTCTGTAAAGTCTTTAAGTAATTTAAAACTTTATCCCAGTGAGAGCCCTTTCTTGGGCTGATGGTGTGCTAATATTATGTTGCCTTCCAGAGGCAGAAAATATCGTATGATAATGCTCCTAAAGATCTTAATTGTCTCAATACATCCTGGTGTTCTTTAATGCCTCTAAATTAATTATGCAATTTAATATTGTTATTAAGTCTTGAATTGCATTACTTCAGCAAAAACATAAAGGTAATGTGATTGTGTACCATAGGAATGGAAGTACCTGTGTTTTTAAGGATTTTTACCCAACATTGCAATTATTGAGTAAATTTCTAGGTCAGAAGGTTCATAAAACATTTTGCTGATGTGTTCCTGAATATGTAATTTAAAATAAAAGGTCAAAAGCCACAATTACAGGATACTTCAGAGAAAGAGTATAAGAATTTAAAGCCATTGCCAATAGCTTTAGTGCCTGTAGAAGTGGAAAATATGTTAAATAAAACGTATTTATAGGAAAAACACTGCATCTCATAGTCCAGGGAAAAGCAATAATAAACAAAGCCAAGCTCAACAGTCCCTGCCAATCTAGCCAGACTACTTTTCTTGATTTTAGGTATGGCTATTGGCTTAACGATAGTTTAGTTTAGTTTTGACAGAATCTAGCTAGGTACCTGAAAATTTTAGTATTGCTGCTAGGTAGCATTGGTTCACATCACTTTGGGGTTGGTCTGGTATGGTTAACCTTTTTTTGAAGATGAAAATGGTTTTCCAGTACACTTCCACCTCTGCTTGTAGCAGGAAGGGAAACAGATATGAGTCTTCTCCCCAGTTTCTAAGGCATCCAATTTTTCTGAAATATTTAAAAATCAATGTCACCTCCAGTCATATCATCTATCAGAAAAACCCCATCATTTCCTTTGCTTTCCAAAGCATCACTGTGAAAACTGTATATACAGGAAAAACAGAATCATTATGCTTTAGGGAACATCACTTCTACTGTGAATGTATAGAAACAACACTACCTCTTTGATTAAACTGAAATACAGAAGGAAATTAAATTGAAATACAGAAGGAAACATGCATAGGCAAACCGCCTGTTTATTCCAGCTAGAAAATGTGGCTGGGGTTGCCATCGGTTCTCAAGAGAAATGTGTACTTTTGCGTTTGTCTAGGTGACAGCGCTTCCATTACTATAATGACCTGTGAAATCACAGAACAGCAAAGCAGAGCTGCATGGCAGCAGTGATTATAGCGAATCAGTCAGAAGTGCCTGCCTGCTCTTACAGTGCTTGTGGAAGTCAAAACCCATGTACAGAGCGCAGACCTTCTGCTCTGCATTGATCCTGCATCCTGCTTAGGGTATAGGTCATCCTGCTGCTTTCATAGATACATCCCATTAGAGCTTAATCTCCTGTGTCACCGAGTTTATATACTTCTGGAGTCGTTTACAGTGTTTTGCTCATATTAACTCATCTGAGTAAATGTATATCAACAACAGATGTTGATTACTACTGCCCTTGGTAGTAATCAGTTCCAAGCTTTTCCTAATACTCAGAATTAAATAAATCCTGAGCAAAGCCAAACCTGTATTATCTGAGTAGAAGAGTTAAACTGTGGTAGCAAAGCCACTGGCTTATTTCTCCCGGGCTGTCTAGTTTTAGTAAAGCATTGGGATGATACAGTATACTTTGTAATTCTAGGGA
Organism: Acanthornis magna; assembly: GCA_036785705.1. Taxonomy (NCBI): domain Eukaryota; kingdom Metazoa; phylum Chordata; class Aves; order Passeriformes; family Acanthizidae; genus Acanthornis; species Acanthornis magna. Next base: position 19,411,277 of record JAWUZG010000040.1, on the reverse strand, counting down.
TCTGATTTGTTGATTAAATTGTGAATTTAATGACAGAATGTGACATGACACAAGAGTCTCATGTCAGGGTTTTGATCTTTCCACATATCATTCTGTTCTTTTTTTCTTCCTCATCCTTTCTCCCCACCCAGCAAAAGCTGTTTAGCTTTTTATTTTGTATAAAAAAACAAACAAACCAAAGAAAAATTCAAGATATTGATAAAGAAATGGCTGAGCTGCTTTTTCCAAATCTGAAGTTCTGTATGCTAATTCAATACAAAATTAATAACAGACCTTTAACTTCAGCTGCACAGAGAGCCATTCTGCAAGTGATCTACAGAGGTTAACAGGTTTTCAGACATAAACAAAGTCATGTTACAGTCTCAAACTATACTTACAGTGTTCTCCCATAGGGCACCAGGACTATTTCCCCACAGTGAACCTTTCTCTTGGTTTTTGCTCCTCCAGGTGGCACAGGGAGACAGGGACAGGAGTTACGGTCAGTTGATGGCAGCTCCTCTCTGTCACTCCTTCTTTCTCACGCTGCTCCCTGTTCCAGCCTGAGGTACCCACAGGCTGCTGTCCTTCAGGGTGAGCCTGCTCCAGCCTGAGCTCTCCTTGGGCCACACAACTCACAGGGCACTGCCAGAGCAGCTGCAGGCTCATCCGTACCCTGTGGTGGGTACCTTGGAGCCAACCGGAACAGGTTGCACCTGGCATGGGGCATCCCCTGCCTCTCTTCTCAGAGAGCCCTCAGGGAAGCCCAGAGCAGAGGTAAATCCGAGGCTTCTTAGCTGATTTTATGTCCTTATTTCAAGTGACCTTTGCCCTGGAGGTTGTGTCAGTGCTGCTAGGTTTGCCGCTGTCCCTGGGACATGCAGGGCTGTCTTCCTTACCTTCTCAGGGATCCTCTGGGTGCCTGGGAATAGCCCCAGGAGACGGCGTGGACACCTCAGCCACAGTGCCCCAGGGTTCTGCTGGAACTGGGGCTGAAGGTGGGCAGGTGACCCCATGCCAGGCTGTTGCCTGTGCTGGGGATGTAAAAGAGTGGATTTTGGTAGGTGAGTATTGGAGATTATTGCTCCTCTTGCCAACAGCTTATCTCTTCTTTTTGCTTATAAACATCACTAATTCTGTAATTTCTCATCAGATGTTTCATTAGGACATTTGCTGGGTAATCTTGTGTATCTTTGATACAAAATGGAGTTCAGAAAGACATTAAGGATTTTCCTGTACTGCCTGGCGGGTGTAGTTAGGAAAGGCCAAATTATGGGACATTTCCTACCTGTGTATCCCAGTGAACAAGCTGCACATTTCCATTAACAGACTTACAATCCCTTTTCAGTAAAGTCCATCTGCTTCCAACTGATAAAACAGCATATTACTCACTGCACATTCAGCTGCCTCATTATAATTTTACTTGTGCTTTTCCACTTTCTAAGATTTAACGCACCAAACGTGTATCTTGTGTACCCAAGGCACACCACAATATTTCCTCAAATGCTGAAAAGTCTAATGTTTCATGAGTGGTTTTTTTTTTCTTGTTTAGAGTAATCAGTTACAGTAAAAAACACAGGAAGGGAGTTAATTAGTTGCAGAGGTGGGTGGAGAAAAGGCTCTCAATAGGGGTGTCATCAATATCTTGAAACTTTTGAGTAGCTGTTAAAGTGAAGCTCCTTGTGAAAGAAATGGAGCACTATGTTTGCTTGGGACATCTTTTTCAGATAAGGCTGTCTCCCATGAGAAGGGTTATGGTTTTTTCCTATGCATATTGTGGAGCCTAATCTCGATCTAAGTGACTGGCTGGATCAGAATATTTATAGACTAAACAGTGGATGGAAGGGATTGGTAAAAACAGTTATTAAGGATACCAATATGTGATCATGAGAAATGAACACTCAGGATGGGATTAATCAAAACAGGTTTAGATGTGCTGTGTAATGGATGGTGAACATGAGATACTGCTAAAGCTTACTTAATCTCATCCTAGGGCCAACAAATAAAACACATCAGCTCTGTTGAATGGTTCTTTTGTGTAGTTGCTTCCTTTGTATTGACTGTGCAGCCTGTACAGCTCAGGAGTAGATGCCTGTGACTGCAAAGATGCCTAAAGTAAAGTGGGACCAGTTCCTAAATTATTAATGCTGATAATTGTATACTCAACAGTGAGCTTCCTGCTTTGGTCTGTTTAACCATTATTATCTTTTTATGTCATATAAAATTATACATGACATTTAAAAAATTCCAGTGTAAAACAATATGTGATTATATACCAGATATGTAGAAAATGCAAGTAATAGAGCAATTAGATTGAAGTACTCTTCTAGTGTTTTTTTCATGATGTTTTCCTTTTTCCTAGCTGCTTGTTCTATTGATTACTCAGACACTGTAGTGCACTTCTGTGATGCTTTGTGTGTGAACTGAACTGAGTTGAACACCTTTATGTTGAGCAGTTCTGAGTATCTCCATAATAGGCACTCAGATTTGTCAATAAAACACTGAAATCACCATTCTAGAGTGAAACAAATGTGATATGTCTAGACTGAACAATTTTTGAGCTATGAGACTACCAAACTTAAACTGTATCTGAAATGTTTGGATTTTGTTTTACCATAGTCCTCAGAACTTCAAAACAAAATACAGGTTGTAAGTTCTTCAGCAGCTGAAATAGAATTGTCTAAGACAGTTCTATGAATTGTTATGTCTTCACCAAGAAGATTGTCTTAATTCAGGATGTTAATCATTCGTTTTTATCTCTGTTAAACTGAATGAAAGGAGCATAAAATGATTGTTTCCAGTCATGCTGAATAAATAAAAGTTGAGCAAGTTGGATGAACTTGTGTGATATTAAATTTGTCCCAGCAAAGAAATTCTTTTCAAATGTACAGACATTGCAGTTGCAATCTCTTACCATCCGTCTTTGGTACTGTCTTGGTCCAGAATGATCCTAACCTCTTTCTTATGAGATCTAGTGAAAGAAATGCAAGGCAGAGACGTTTTTTCCAGTTTACAGATGTTTTATGTCTGAAGCTTAGGAATCAAAATATTTTTTGCCATTTAAAGTCCATTGGAAATAGAAGCTGCCTTTTTTTTTCTTTTTTTTTTTTTTTTCTTTTTTTTTTTTTTTTTGGTCATCAGGGTCATATTCATTATTAGCCATATTCATTCAACTATTAAAATGCTTTTTATCTATTTAGATGCCTCTGTAGGCATGTTTGCGGTTGATAAATGTGATGTGTAGGAGTGTTGATTTTTAATAGATTATTTCAGCAAGAAAAAAATGTGTAACTCAGTCAAATTTTTGAGACCTTTTTTTCCTCACAGCAAGGCAAAAACTGCACATAATTTATTTAAAAGACCTCAACACATGAGATTACCTTTATCTCTTGGTGCACACTCACATGAAATACTTATCTTCTTATCTATATAGTTTTACAAGTCTGGGAATTTTATTTTTCATAGGGAGGAACCTACTTGGTGAAATACAGGAACTAATTTTCTCAGTGCAGAGTCAATGCATGCAAATTTGTCTTCTCAAGTAAACAGGGCAGAAACTACTGTATCCATAGTTTTGCTTTCCACAAAAGTAGTTCTCTTATTTAAAGGCCTGACACTCTATGACTGTTCATAAAGAGGAGAGTGTATTTGTATTTATATTCAGCTACAAACAGCACGAGCTTATTTGAGGAGACTTAGTTTATTGTAAATAAAGGCAATGAGTTCCAAAGCTCTGAGTCACAACCTGCATTATCAGGGGGGTAAAACTGGATTCTCGGTAGTAATGGCATAAAAATAAAATATAGTAGAAAATTAAAGGGGAGTTGTTGGTTTGTTGTTTTTTTTTTTTTTTTTTTTTAATTCAGAATAGCTGGAAAAGCTAATTTAATAATAAATTAGTTTTTGCTAACTAAAAGCGTAATAATTTGATAAGAGGGAAATTATTAAAATTCCAGCTTTAATTGCCAGAAACTTCAATTCCTCAATTAAATGGAGGCTCAACTAACTAAAAAAGCCTTCTCTTTTCAATTGTTTTGCAGTTTTAAAAGTTTGCAACTTATTTAAAATTGACTTTGATCATGTAGCAAACTTTTTAAATTTTTTTTTCTGTATTCATAATGTAAATGAGAATTTCTTTTCAACCTTTATACTTTCTGAAAAACAAATAATGGAACAATTAATTCTTTATACATTCAATCTTTTTTAAATGTAATTTGCATTGTTGTTTCATGTTGTTGACACTATGTAAGCATTCCACTAGGGACCTCTAGGGACCTCAATTAAACAAAATTGGTACATGCTGTGCAAATTGTAGTTTTACTACGTGAGTGAGTTATTAGTGCATAGATTCACTGCTGCATCACTGGAGCGAAGTACTAAAATCAGAGCTGCTGTCTTGAAAAGTCCGGAACCAACCTTCCTAAGCCAAAAGATCGAGTTTTCCCACCAAAGGCTCCATGATATCCTCACAGAGCTTCTGTGTCACTTTACAGAGTGAAAACCCTTCCCAGGTGGGAGGGGGCTAATGATGCACATGAGCTCCCTGGCTGTTCTTTGCCTCTTTCTGAGAGTTTTTCCTTCTTTGGCACACGACCCTCGGTACAGACACACTTCCTTGTGCTGCTCTCCCTAGGCATTGTCCATCTGGGAACAGAGCGTTAGAGGAGCATTGTAATGGCCAGGCCAAGAAATGCCTAGGAAAAGAAACTTTTCAGAAAACGAATTAGGAATAATAATCTCTCATCTAAATGTATATCCTGGGCTGAGAGGATCTCAAAGCCTGCTCTTATGAAAGGGTTTGCCACACTGACGTGTCCAGCTAAGAACTGCTTCACGCTGCTTGTAAGATAAATAATACAAATTCTGGCCATATTTAATCTGATTGGCTTTCTTTCTGTTCATCCATTCAAATACAGCCTCTCTTGTGTTCATTTGGTTTAAGGGGGTGTTCAGATTGGCTTCCACTCTGACTCATTGCACTTCTTTACTGTGCAGGGTTAGTGGAGGGAATGTCTGTCTTCCAGGAGAGTGTTTTACCAGAGGGGAGAGACTTTCATGGTTAAAGGCTAATCAAAGCTGTGTTACAAGTGCTGGTCTGGTGTGCAACATTGTACATGAGTAGTCAATGTGTATTCCCTTCTGAAAATTACCTATATATAGTCTCAGCTTTATTAGTGACCTCAGCCTTGTTGTTGCTGTTGGGTTTTGGTGTTGTTTTTCGTTTTCTCTCCTCAAGAAACTGAGCATCCAGCATAACGAATATTTTCCCTCTCTGGTCTGTTTCCTCTTTTTTATAACACTTGGGAGTAAAATCCCTTGGTGTTCTGGCAAAGGCTGAGACACTAACAAAACAAGTGAAACGTCTTGATTCAGATTCACTCTTCTGTGTTTAAGTTATTCAAAGGGGTCTTGAAGCCTTAGGCTGCAATGGCATGCAATAAATGGGATAATAATGGCACATGGTTCTACTTGGCACTGATTATATGCAATGAAATGGAACACGGTGGTCAGTGGTTAATCCTTCTCCTGCACTTCTGACTTCAGAAATTTACAGCTTCTGTGGGGGAAAGAGTTTTGTTTAGGTTTTAATTATTAATATCTTTGCTTCTTCTGTTACATTTTTTTACATGAAAAATAATACTCCGACCAATTTTCTAAAGTGATTAGCTTAAAAGATTGCATAATTTGGGGGGAAAAAAGGAGACCCCAGTTCTTAATTCTACCTTTGAGGCAACCTTCTCCTTGGTCTGAATGGGCCCATTGTTCCTCTGTGCCGGAGGTGCCCATTTCCAGACACAAGCTACACAAGTTTTCTTGCTGACTCAGCTGCAGACTTATCATAATAATCTCCCCAGGAAAGTGGTGGATCCCCCAACATCAATCACTTTTAAGATTTGTCTGGACAGTTTGCTGGGCTGTCTTGTCAAGACTCTGCTTTTGCCAGGAAAGGTCCAACCTCGTATTCAATGTTTCTATGACTGTTAGTACGGTATTGGAGAAACTTCTATCTTCACTCTAGTTTGGTTACCAGGTTTGAAAAAATTGTCTGAAAATACTGTGATCATACAGCCCTTTGGAGATATGTGTGAACAGCCCAAAGGCTTGTCAGTACCATATTATTGCCACCACTCCAGATCTCTGTGTGATAAATGCATGCTTGGCTTGTTCTATTTTCAATTATGTCTCAGATTTAAAAACAAACAAACAAAAAAAAAAAAACCAAAACAAAACAAAAAAAACCAAAACAAAAAAAAAAACAAAACCAAAAAAAAAAAAAACAAAAAAAAACCCAAAAAGCCAAAACAAAACAGTATTATTTGGCAATAAAAAGTATTAAAAGCTTTTGTCTTGGCTCCAAATGAGGCCTTTTGGTTTATATGTCTGTACTTTCCCCATGTTTCTGTCATCTATTTTAATAATTGTTCCATCTTTTGTTTTGTTCGCAGCCTACATGCTGACACAGTACCAGTTTTGTTTCCAAAAGAGGAGTTCACAGAATTACAGTGTCTGATCCAACTAGCTGCTCTGATGATCCTCACTGGACCATGTAGGTAAAATTCAAAAAATCCTATATATATCCACACTATATCTTTGAAAGTATCCAACATATTGGGAAACAACTGATTTTTGGCAGAAGCTCTCCATTCGTGGAGTCAGGGTCTTTTGGAATTTATGGACTACAATATCATTAATTAAGACCCTGCAACTTTGTGATGTGTTTTATTGTCAGTAGAAGCACAAAAGTAGACTGTCATATGTCACAATCTGCTTGGTCTTCTTGCCATGTCTGTTTTAAGTAGTTGTGGGAGCTGGCAACAGTGTGATGCCCATCATTCCTGTAGGTGTACCTGAGCTAACTTTAGTAGCAGCTGCAGTGGTGAAAATTTCAGCTTAGGCATAAAACCCAGCAAAGAAATTGAATAAATTCTGAAGCAGGTAGTAAACCATGAGCTTCTTGTTATTGCAGCCACACAGCAAGAGTAAGAGCTAGCCAGGTAGGAGCTAGGCTGAACAGGTTTACGTGCATGAACCTCTATGTTTGTCTTAAGAAGAGTAGAGGAGTATCATGGCATTAGTAATCAGAAGAAAGATGCCTTCAGGTTATTTTTGTTGAGCTTCTGCACAAATCTTCACGTTTTCTATGAGTTTCAGACAAAATATAAAATGGAGCCAATATTCTATTTCTAGGATTTCCCTGCTGAGCTATAGAAGAGGTGCGAATCCAACAATTTAAGATTCAATTTCTTGAAAAATGTACTTTTCCTTTTTGTTTTGATATGCTAGCTGCATTTAGTTTCAATAAGTCACTTCCCTCTGAGCTAGCAAACCTAGGCAAAGGACTAAATTGTTCTGATTAAATTGCCAGCATGTATTATCTCCTGACTGCTTTCTCCCTTGTATGCTGTGCTGTTTTATGTCTCAGTTGCAGTGGCATTTAAAATAATTCACGTGAATTGGTAAGCTGCAGTGTTTATATCTACATTATAGTTGGTGTTTCTTTTACATCCCTTACACTATAAAAGTTCCACCCTGGTTTGCATTTCTAATTTTGTGGGAATGAGCTGTAAACTTAGTTTAGATGGCCTGTGTTTGCACATGCTGGCACAGTCTCTGCATGTAACAGCTCTCCTCACATACTCTTTGGGGACTGTGACACTGACAGTTTGTTGTGATTGTTTCTGGAGTGTCTTGAGATTTCAGTCACTCAGTTCTGCCTGGAGAAGGCTTCTAAGTCATCTCAATAAAGCATTTTCAGAGTGTACCGGCTGAATCTTTTACGGCTTCAGTTTTAACAACAGGTGTCTGAGATGAATCCTGTAGCAATGCTTATCCTTGCTTTTGTATCCTGAAATTACGTCAAGTTATATTGCATGCTGTTGCATACACAGCTGCCTTTCGTGTTGTGTTGACTTTGTTCCAGCTTTAATTAGATGTTTCTCAGGTATTTTGCAAAAAGTGAAAGGTTGTGGTTTGAGATTATTTTTATTCTTTTCCTAAGATGGCAGTATGTCTATGAATAAATATTGAAAATGTATTTTTTTTCTGGTTTGGTGGTTAAAGTTAAATTATCATTGTTCATAAGTGAGTTGCTATCTCCAGATTGGAGAAGAGATTCATATTCCCTGTTGGGAGTATCCAAAATCCTTCCCAGCTGTAACTGATGTGTAGGAAAGCAATCCCAAAAGACATTTATTATGCTGGAGAGGATATTGAGTCTGAGGAGAATGTCATTTTTGTAGGTATCAGTGGCACAACTATGCCTTTCCAGAAAATGTTATAATTGATACTGAATTTCAGGGTACCCGAAAGGAACTGGAACTGTGCTCAGTTTTAGTCTGAAAGGAATGTAAAAAAGAAAATAGCTTAATTCATATAGTTAACTTCTCTACATTTTGTTACTGTCCACATCTCTCTTCCTGTACAGACATGTATTACTTCTCACTTAGACTCTGATGTGACAGTGGGAAAACAGTAAGCAAAGCATAAAAGGTTAAAGCACCCGTCCATATAGTCTGTTTTAAGAAAAGCCAGAGATTAATATGCGTTGTTTGAGATTTTTTCCCTGATAATAAATTAGTGGCAACAAAGCTATTCATGCAAATAAATCTAATGGTTTGCTTTAGATTTACACTAAACTGTCATGCTACCTCTTAAGGGATTATATCCATGAGGAAATAATAAAATAATGTTCTTTATTACCTACAAATGTGCAGAGCACTAAACAGAATTTTTCAGTTGTTCTGAACACGTTACATTCATCAAGAGGAACAGCATTACCTTGCTTAGCACAGGTACATTAGCTAGACTGGGCTGCCCGAATCTTAAAATCTTGCCTCATACGCAAGGATAATGGTCACTATGACATGCGTTTGTCATTTAATGCAAGTAATACTTGTGCTTTAGTAGCTTTTAGCTAAGTATAGATGTTTCAAAGGTTGTGGTACATCTTGGATCTCTAAAACCAAGTGCAATTTCTAACACAAATGGTGTCACTTTCAAGGGTGAACTGAATAATATCTGATTTAAGTAGAGCCAGAGAAAATGTCTTTTCCTAAAAGGCTTGTACAGTAGATGAAGGAATATTATTTAAAAAACCCAAAGAGTAAAAATTAATTCATATTTGCTTCACTTAGTCATAAATTTTATTATAAATATTCAAATGGATTTAAATATCTACCTGAAACTTTGTGATATTGATAAAATCTACTGACTCTATCAGAAATTTAAGACCAGAGCACTGATGTTTGTTTTACAGAGCATATACAAAGAAACATTTGCTCCTATACATTATCCCTTGAAATATGATTCAAATTCAAATTATTCAAATCTTACAGTGCTCACATGCAGTCACTCCCTTTGAAGTGACTTGGTGTGATGTTATTTCAGGAGAATTATCACAGCATAGGCTATTGAATGTCTGTGGCTGGTCTGTTAAGCTAATGGTTCATCCATGAGGGTAAGGTACTATCATGCTTTATAAAGATGATTAATGGCCAAAATTAATTTTGTAGAAACAATTTCCTCTTTTTCACTAGTTATTTAACCACCTCAGTGCAGTCACTATTGATAGTGAGGAGAGCACAGAGACTGGGTTCCATTCATTCATACTTGCTTATTTACTTGTAAATACATAATTTTAATTACATGGAGGAAAAAAGGTGACACAAACTAGGCATTTGTAATTTGCTTCCTGAAAGTGTACTCCTTATACTAGAATTAAATTTTTAAGGATTTTTGATTTAAATGAAAGATGGCAATATTTGTGTCTTTAAGTATACAAAAGATAAATTTCCCAGCTGAAACTGCCTCTAGGGTATAGTATAAGCAATTATTCTTTCATTATGTGTATTAAAAACTCAAGTGAAATGATTATGGGTGAGTTCCATTCCCTCTGAAAAAACGTAACTTTTATCAACAAAGATCTTTCAATAACTTTTTTTGGAAGGAATGTATTAGTTTGCAGAATTACAAATTTCTATTTCCTCTGGCATTTAAAAAAAACCCTTTGGTTTTCTTGTAATGCACTTCACCAGACAAATCACGTTTAGCTTGTGAGGACTGACTAGTTTGCAGCTGTGAAATACAGACTTCAGGAAGAGCATGATTTCCATAACCACTTCAAAGGAAATGCATTATAAATAAAGTACATTTCTCTGGGGGCTTACAAAACCATTCTGTTTATAATTTAAATTACATTAAGCTAAATAAAATAGTACAGCAAAACCCTCAAGAGAAAAATACTTCATTTAAGTTTGAACATTACATTAATTCCATTAATTGGAAGTATTTTTTTCTCTCTCTAATAGTTTATTTTTCATCAAATATATATAATTAAAAGTATTGTCATTGCAACAGGAGTAATTCTTTCTATCTTTTGTTCCAAGCCCTCATGTTCAGTAGATCACCATAGTTTTATTTGCCTTCTTTCATTTCTCAGTGCTTTATTTTGGGTGACTAATGCTCAAGCATCAGGCTGTGACAGGAGATTACCATCGCTGTGTCACGCATGTTCAGCTTTATCAAAATCCTACTGGAACTGAGTCCCTCAACTCAGCCTGAAGTTTTGTATCAAAACAATGGACGGCGTGAAGCTTTCTTCTGTAGGAATATTTTAGAGCCTTCCCATCCCAACTGTGCTGCTTGCTCTTTCCAGGGCGCTTGCAGGGGTAACTGCTGAGCAGGGACTGCAACACGAGCTATGGAATCCATTAGTCTCCCTTACTCTATAAAGATAACTTGGAGGCGAGGGAGCCTGATAGGATATGAAGATAATATGTCTTCCAGGAGAGGATGACTAGGAAACTATTGGAAAATCTTAGTGAACTATCTAATTGTAGGAATGATTTATTTTACCTTCTTTTTTCATCCTGTGATGAGAGACTGTACGGGCTGAACTAAACCAGGCTATCATTCCTAAGAGCAAGAAGGACAGTAAATCTGTAATGCTGAGCTCCTCTAATATTGACAGCTTTGCAATATGGGTTTTTGTAGAGATAGTCTAAGCACATAGAAGCTCACAGAAGCTGAAACAGGTTGTATAATAAATGCAAGGCAATCCCATATACGACACTTATTTCCACTTTAGAGTCAACTTTAAAACAGCCATTAACTTCAAATGAATTCCTATTTAAGTCTAAAATATACTTTTTGTTTCATATAACTTAATTTCAGGTTATTGAAACCATTTTTACATGACAAAATAAATGTTTGCAGCTAGCTATTAACACTATTGAAATATGGAAAAAAGCCATGCACATATTTTTCCCTAATTTATAAAATGCTTGCTTTCTCTTTTTTTTAAGTTATTTCAAAAAGCAGTAGTAATTGAAACTAATGCTGGATTGAATAAAAGCTTTATTGACCTGAGAGTTTCAAGTAGACTAGGTAAACCTTGAGAAAAAAAAGGTAGTACAAAATATCAAAGCTCAGACATGTTTTCTATTGACTTAGAACCTAAAAGTTTTATGAAACAAATAAGTAGACTTAGTCACAAAAGTCTAAAGAAAACAATTCTTCAGTAAAATTTCTAAACTTTTTCATTAACATTAAAATAAGGTTGCAGTTTCATTGTATATACTAAGGAAATATTTCTTTTTCCTTTCTGCTTTACAGGATTTTTTTCCTCCATTATTATTTGTTTGCATTTCAAAACTAGCTTTTGTCCTTACTCTAAATCGTTGCCAGGTAATTCAACAACAGAGGTAACAAACTCTAATGAAATACCAAATTTAATGTACTGTGGCAAGTAGGAGTTCTTCTGCATTGTTTTTAACTTTCTCCAAAATTAAGCATACTGGTGGATGAAAAGCTGGACATGACCCAGCAATGTGCGCTTGCATCCCAGAGAGCCGACTGTATCCTGGGCTGCATCCAAAGCAGTGTGGGCAGCAGGGCACGGGAGGGGATTCTGCCTCTCTCCTCCACCCTGGTGAGACCCCACCTGCAGTGCTATGCCCAGCTCTGCAGACCTCAGCGCAGGGAAGACATGAACCTGAAAATACTTAGAGGGCTCTAGCACCTTTTCTCTGCGGGAGGGCTGAGAGAGTTGGGTTTGTTCAGCCTGGAGAAAACCCCAGGGAGATATTATTGCAGCCTTTCACTACTTATAAGGGACCTACAAGAAAGATGGGGATAGATTTTATCAGGGCCTTACAATAGGACAAGAGTTAATGACTTTAAACTGAAAGTGGGTAGATTCAGACTAGATATATGGAAGAATTTTTTTACGATGAGGGTGGTGTGTTGGCTCTAATTTTCTGATATTCGTGGAGATTCACAGAAGCTCGCAGGGAAGTCAGGCAGGAGCAAACAAAATGGTGAAAGAGCAACTTTATTTACAAAACCTTCTTTATATATTCATTAATAATCTAATAATTATTGGTCGACAGTTTTTCCACCCCCCAAGATGATTGGCTGGAACCCTAGAGCATCCAGTACCAAAACACAGAGATTAAAAAAGCACAAGAATGCAACTTATCTCTTTTCTCCATGAGAAAAAAGAGAAAGATTTTTAAAACAGTGCAACTACAGTGGTGAAACACTGGAGCACATTGCCTAGAGAAGCTGTGCATGTCACATCCCAGAAGTAGTCAAGGCCAGATTGGGTGAGACTCTCATCAACTTGATCAATTGAAAGATGTGAATGCTGATTTCAAGGGCTGTTGAACTACACGATTTTCAAGGTCCCTTCCATCACAAATTATTCTATGTTTCTATGAAAGTTATAAAAAAAAAAATAAAATCATTAGGCAGTTAAATTGCACCGTACTTTTTCCCTGTCTTGTCTCCTATCCCTTTTGACCAACTGTAAAGTTAATAGATAATTTTATTTTTTAATAAATATGTATTTTTATTATTTTAATGAGTTCTAGATGCATTTAAGATGCATATATCACCACATATTTAGTTTAACTCTCTGGTTGGACTGGTTTGTGGTAGGTGGAATAAAAAGGTAGTTCCTCATTAAAGATCTGAAATTTTTGTGCAATGGGAGCCCATATTTCTGTAGGTAAATGTATGTTTGAATCTCCAATAAACCCAACAGACTAAGATGGTTCAGGCCCTACTGTAAGGGCTTATTGCTTGATCATAACTAAGAAACAAAAGTCCTTGGAGAAATTCAGGTTGGTAACAAACACTGGAGACACAGGGTGGGAGGGCAGCAGTCCCTTTGTCCCTTTTCCCAGCTCTCACTGGAGCTGTGTTCCCCTTGCATTGCCTGCTTCTCTCCAGACCCGTGGTGCACAGGGTGACAGCCAAGTTCTCCTTGTAAACCTTCATGTGCAAGGACTTAGGGACAACCTTTGTGATAGTGATATAACCTTAGGAATTCACTGAAATATCTATATTGTTGTCATAGAGGTGCATAGCCAAAGTTGTGAGGCTACTGAAATTCCTTCAATGAGGAACTTTGAAGTGAGGATTTGTTTGGAATATGCAGATTTGTCCACTTGACTAGTTGTGCATTTAATCATGCACTCTGTCTTCATGTGCACTGCCACCCAGCCAGCCAGCCATGCTCTGAATGACAGCAAGGCAGTAGATTTACATGTCTTATTCAGAATATGGGTCAATTTACAAAGTTGTAAGTCCACTGAATCTGTTGTTTCACTGTAATTTAAAGTCAGCTCTCAAGTGGACAGTTAATGTGGAAAAGAAAATATTTTAATTCCAAAATGTCCAAAAGTTTCATAACAAAATATTTTCAACTTTCTGTACTTATGATAACGCCTTGCCTGGTCTGTTTTTCTAGTTACATTGTTCCGAATGACTGCTCTCATCTCATATTTGTACCTTTCATATTGCCTCTCATGATACTATAGCACTGTCTTGAAATATCCCCTCAAATCATACTCTTTTTCTAGTCATCATTATTTTGAACACTGTGGTGAGCAATTGAAAATGAAGTATTGCAGTATTAAAGTCAGATATACTTCAGGGTGCATTAAGATACTTAAATGTGTAAAGATGTAATGTAAAACATAATACATTTACATAAATGTCAGCCATCTCTCTGTTGTTTTCTTATTTATCCTATGAGTCTTGTGGGGAATGCATTGTGTGATGTGTTGGTGGCTACTATCAAAATACAAATAATAGCAGATATCACACTGGAGGTGTCAGTTCAGCTGCAGTTAACAATTTGTGCTTTGAAGCACAGAATGCAGGAAGAAAGGAAATGGCCCAGACAAAGAATCTGAATTTGTACTGTTTCACTGGGATTTTACAAGCTTTTTTCCATTGTAGACATCATTATAAAACTGAGATTTATGCTCCATTCTTGGGCACAGTACATCCCTTGTGCATGAAAGCTCGTGAGGTTCACAGTCAGTTCTAGCAAGATGGTCATTGCTGATTTGCCTGTTGCTGGGGGAATTACAAAGCTTATGCCTTCATGCCAGTGCTTGTCTTCTGAAAAAATGCCTGAATTTCATTTGGACCCTCTTGCAGAAATGGTCATACCCTAAGGTAGAGTGACTCTCAACATCTGCCCCTCTATTGATTTAAATCTAACTTAGTACAATTGTTTCCATATGAAAAAAAAACCCTAACAAAGAAGATTCCTCGATGGCCAAAATGTTTTAAAAGATCTGTTTAGTGAAGATTTTGAATAGGTGACTATGACTGAAGCTCATTGTTTAAGAACAAATTAAGCAGGTGCTGACCTAGGTGCACTGTTATACTGTGCGTGAGAGAAGACTTAGACTCACATTCACTGTACTTTGTTGGAGAGTTTTGTAAAACTTACCTTAGTGATTGATGGAAAAGAAGAAATTAATAGTGTGCCTCTACATTTTTTTTTAGTTGTTGGTATTCCATCCCTTAATTTATATTAACAGGTTGATTGTGTTGACAGACTAACACTTAGGAACAGAACTTAGGAATGATTGTGTTCTAGGTGTAAAATAGTTGATTCGTGATGATTCTTCACCATGATTTTAATGTCAAAATTGATCAATTAAATTATTAATTTAATTAATTAAAAGAATTGTTGTTTTGATGCTTATCTTATTTGATTCATCTAAAGTGAAGTGAAAAGTATTTTCAAGAACAGCACAACAACTTTGTAGTGTCACACAGTGGCCCATAATATACCCAAGACAAGGTTTTGCAGCACTGGGGAGAGATCAATAGAGAGCTTGTACAATGGAGAGCAGGGCTTTCTGTGGCAAAGTGACAAGAACTTGGGCTTGGTAACCCAAACGCCCTCTGCTTCTATTTGTAAATGGCAGTCTGCCAAATCATTTGCAAGATTTATTTGTTTGTCTTTGTGCTCACTTTTTATCATTTCCCTCATGGTTAGAGCTTCTTTACCTTGAGGGTGGCAGTGCATTGGACCTCCCAGGGGGGCCATGGGGTGTCCCTCTCTGGAGACATTCAAAACCAACCTGGATGCGTTCCTGTGTCACCTCCTCTGGAGGACCCTGCCATGGCAGTGGCATGGAACTGATGAACTCCAGAGGTCCCTTCCAACCCAAACAATTCTGTGGTTCTGTGGTTTTTCCACTGCTCTGTGAACCCTGCAGTCATCATTCTTCTGATGACCAGGGTCTCAAAGTTTTGTGTGCAGTTGTGGACTGTTCCCATCACAATCGCTGGGTGACAGAGCTGCAGGGAACGCAGCTTGCAAGAGAGAGCTTCTCAGCCTGGCTTCTGATTTTAAGGTGCATTTCAGGCATCACTCCTGTAGCTGTAAAGTTCTTGCAGCCCTGGTGTGCTTCGCAAAGGGGTTTGAATAGCTGGAACCTCGAGAGGGCTGACAAATGTGTACTGGGCTACTCACTGGCTGGCATTTACCAGCTTGAACTCCTTGTGAAACAAAGCTCGAGAAGCAACGTTTTGACACAAAATTTGCCAGTGACATTTGTAATAATGTCTACCTGTCTTCAAAAGTACTGAGCCAGATCTTCAGGCTGTGTTGCTCTGAATAATTTTAAAAGTGTATCTTCCCTTCTGAAACATTAGCAGACATTGCACAGCTAATAAGAACTAGGTATATTGAAAGGACCCTGAAGGAAGAAACAAGAGGTGTTTCACATCAGCCTTCTTTTTTTAATGTGGGAACACCAAGCTGAAGATTGGCTGTGATATGCTATATTGTTTTACTTCTCTCTCAATGGAAAATATGTTGCATTGTATACCAAAGTAATCTCTACGGCTTCTTGGAGAGAGGATATAGAGGATATAGAGAGATATAGAGAGAGAGGATATATTAAGTTTCTTTTCTTTTGTTTGTGCAAGGCAGTGCCTCTTTGAGGAACTGCATTTCTACTTTCCTCCCATGCATCCACTCCTAGGATTTCTTTTTCTCCAAAGAGCAGCCAAGATTGTCCAATCATCATTATCCATTTTCTTTAGGCATCTTTCTTTTTGAGACTATTTGAATTATATGCCTAAACCCCAGTCAGGATTAAGAAAGATTTTAAAGTACTGACAATTTATTACTCTTTTTATTTAATCAGGAAAAGAAATCAAAAACCTAAGGACTAAGAATCCACAGATTCCATTTTCTCTCTTGCCAAGATATTTTGCATTATCACGGGTTCTATTAGCAAGTTTTTGGTTCTTTGTAATTGCTGAAGAAGCCTTTGGGACAAACTGTACCAAATATCTACCAAAATATGTATGGTTGTGTTATGCATTAGTTGTCATTAAATGCTTTAATTAGGTCCCTACTGCACAGATGTACAAACACTGATGTTTTTAGTATGTATCAACAGTTTTAGCTCTAAAAATTTAAGCTCAAACTGTAGTAGCCATGGTCATTAATTTTCTCAGACTGTTTCTCAGTAAACGTAGGGATTTGTTGGAGATGGCCAGTAGTTACTGGGATATTTGATGAGGTTTCTTCCTCTTTTTAAAGGTAGTTTTAAATTTTATTTCAATGTTTTCCGTGTCTCTGATGAGCTTTTTGCAATTCAGAGAAATTAAAAGAGCGTATCTTGACCTGGGAAGAAATGCTTGTATTCCTTTGGGTCCTGATTCCGCTAATGCTGCCCATAAAATAGAACAATTCTATAGAACAGGATCTGTTATACTAAAATAAAGAATCAAGGAAATAAAGTTGAAGACCTTCAAGACAAGAAGGTACGAAGCCATCTATTAAAGACAAATGTATTTAGAAAAATGTTTTCAAGTTCCTAGAGCAAAAAGCATGAAGCAGAGGGTATTGTTTAATCAAAGAAGGGGGTTGTTTAATCAAAAAGGGTGGATTACCTTCAGTGGCCATACTATTGTTTTCCAGTTATTTAGTAACTGGGGTTTGGTATCTCAAAGCTTGTCTTCATTTCAATCTCGCTTATAGTTTCCATATTCTCAGCATCTTTTGCCAGGTAATAATATTTATAAGGCTTTCCTATTTCATCCTCCCCAACACCTAGGACTTATTTCTAAAGGGGAAAAAAAAAAGATGTTATATTTAACAACACTTAGAGAAGATCGGACTTCATCTTTTTGAAGTCCCGTGGAGGACCCCTATATGCTAAGCCACATGGAATTTAATCTACCTTTGAAAGATGAAAGGGTGAGATGAGCCAGCCAGAATTTGAGCCTCTGCTTCCAGGGAGTCCAGCTTTTTCTACCTCAGTGATTAGATCGCAAAGCTACTTTTTCTAGCTAAAAATCCCTCTAAATCATTGCTTTAAAGAATTGATTACAAACTGAATGTAACTCCGTGAGGTAGTGAGGAGCTTCCATTATTTCAGTGTAAGGAACTAGAGGATCAAGAACGATGTATTTGAGAAAAACACAGACTATTCTTGGTTGTTTCCTTCTTTCTCAGTCATTTTTCATTTGGGATACTTTTCACATAAATAAATAGTGCATCTTTGATTTTCTAAATCAGTTTGTGCTATAAAGACCCCAAAATGTAGGGAAATATATTTCTTATATATCAGATGTAGAAAGCTCCCTGAAAATCAGTCAGAAGGGATTCCTTTACCTATTTATGTATACATGTACTTGGGTTTTTTTACATTTGCTCTCATAACTACAAGTTTAAAAACTGTGGAATTCTGTTGTTCCATTTTTATGAGGCTTGAATAAGCATATGATAATGGAAATACGGGAAAGCAGGTGATTGTTCTTGGTCTGTTATTAACTTAATGGTTTAAAAAGGTTGGACTTTGTATTCAAAGTTTTAGAAATAAAACCAGTATTTTTTTCAAATGTAATAGTATTGTATAAACCTAATCTAAATGAAAACATTTTTTTCTTGAAATTTATGGTTCATTGTAATAGCACATATTTTAATTCTTCATTTTCATAATCAAAAACTGACTTTTAAAATTGAACATAATCAGATATCAAAATTTTTCATCAGTTTTTTTCTGTCTTAAAATTATATTTATTTTTTCATTCTGAAAGTGTCTAGAGGAGGTTAAGCTTTCAACAAGAATTTAATTTTTTTTTTTTTTGAGCAAAACTATATATTTTTGACATTTTTCTGACCGAAAGTACCAAACTGAGTTGTAAGTGAAGATTGGGTCAGAGAGGAGAGGCACATGATTCCTGAGCTTTGTGCCAGTGGGAGGGACATGAACTCAGGATTTTTCTGCCCCATTTATAGGGAGCTGAGAAGCAGCAGCAACAGTATTGCACTGGGAAAAGCTGTGCATTATTTCATTTCTCGCCTCTGTGCAGAAGTATGAAAAGCAGGAAGGTCAGGATAGTCCACTGTATCTATTTTTCATCAGAAAAAAACCCAAGCACAATCAATCTTTGTATACATGCAAACACAGCTCTTGGAAATCGTGTGCCTCCGGCTGGCAGTGACTGAATGGGCTTACACGTGTCTTCCACAAATGCACTAGACCAAGGAAGCAGAACATTTATATGATACTGTTAATCTCAAAATAGCACAGGAGACTTTTATCTGCAACTTCTGAGAGTGGCTAGATGGGAAACATGGATAGACTGTTGGAGGGTGCCAGCTCAGCTGGGATCCTGGTGGCAAAGACTTGAGAGCAGCATGGTCTGATGGCGAGCACAGTGCTCTCTTATTCACAGGTAAAGGTGCCTGTATCTGTTGCTGTGCTTAGACCTCCACAGAGGGCTGTAACAAGTGGGCTGGAGTGGATATAGTTTAAGCTTCAGTATGATTTTTAGAGGAGATTAAAGAATTGACATAGATCAGTATTGCAAGGGAAAAAAAATTCTACAAAATCAGCATGAAGGATATGTGGTCTGTTCAAAGTGTGACTTAGAGCAAGCTGATGTGTAATACAAGGGATAAGGTTGCTGTAGTACAAAAATTACACAAAAGTACAGCTGTTTAATGTCACTGTGATTTAATTATTCCATTTCGGTAGTTGAAAAGTGAATTCTGATGTAATGTTCTTCAAAGGCCACCAGAAAAAAATCTGCAGTACTGCAGTAACAATATTGTACTCAGGGTCCTTCCCAATGTCTACAGTCAGGATTTGTCATTCTAAATGTATGTTTGGGGGTTTTTTAAAATAAACTATTTCCTGTTACAAAGATTGAAACTGGAAAACAATAGAACATAACCTGAATGTCTTAATTAGGAGGTGTTTAGACTTTTCTAAATTTGGATCATAATACACACTCTTACCTAGTAAGCAATACGGTTTGGAAACACAAATAATTTCTTGTTTTATACTTATTGATATATTGATTGCTAGCTAGATGCTGTTCTCCATCTCTTTTAATGCTGTCCCTCCCGCAGCAATATTGTTTATCTTTTGGATGTAGATTGATTAGTTATCACATATGTAAAGAAACACACATAGGATTGTGCTCCATTGTGGAAGGTGTTACCTGAAGCATTCACACTGATAAGGAGCAATAAAAAGTGTTGAGGCAAGACTGTACTTGTTCTTTGTTTCTGTGTGAATTCATTCCTCTTATTTTGGCTAATTTGGCTAATAAAAAGACTTGCTCTACTTTCCATGTAATCAGCATCTCCATAGAAATTTCTGTTATGCCAACAAAATAAAGTCACATGTTTGTAAAAAGCCCGAGTCCCTAGAGGACAACTTGAAATATTACTCCCAGATGGATCAGCCTGAACAATGCGTTGCCAAAATGCAATCACATTTAGGGACCTGCCCATTGAGTGATACTGCCATTACTGTTTGTGACATTTTTGTTGTGCAGATGAAAATATAAAGCAATATCCCGGTTGCTATTGCATGTCATGTAACAGTGAAGTCCTATTTTTATTTTGCATGACATTTCCCCAGTAAATTTCTTTCCTCCGAAAACAAAGCTTCTGCTACCCTCTCTGTCACCTCCTAGTCAGTCTGAATAGGGACAAGTTAATTTGTCACAGTGGAAGCTTTGAAAGAGCTTCAGGAAAATGGTGAGCAAATAGATAACTCTCACTGAAGTAATTTGCTGCTCATAAGCATTCAAGAGGGACAAACTTTCTATGAAGGAGAAAATTGCTGGATTTTCACACGTGGACAGGGATGAGAAACCTCCACCCTACTCAAGATTTCTTATATGTCTAGGAAACATCTCTGATATACTATAAATGGTGTTGCCACTCACTCAGCCATTAGGAGTCTGTCTTCCACTAGATTTTAACCTTTGATGAGATGAAGATACATAATATTTGTAAAAACAAAGAATTAAGCAAGGGATATTTTACATTTATATCAGTTCTATACTTGCTGTTTCTGTTGGAGCAAATTTACCTTTGGAATAAGAAAAATGCTAATTCTGACTTCATGCCCCTCAAGAATGAAGCTATCTAAAAAGTGCCTTTCTGTGTGAGCCATTTCCAGGCTTTCCTCATAGACCAAAGTTACTGCACATATGTAATGTGGCAAATCCTCCTAATTGGCAGGGTTTTGAGACCACTCCCTTCAATTTCTCCAAAAATTTTCAGATATGGGCAAAAGATAAAGTTTTAAAACTGTGTTGTTATGCCCATTTACAGGACAGCTCTTCCTGTTACTCTGGAGAAAAACACTGGCTGCATTTCAAAGTTTCAGCATTTTAACTTTTCTATTCCTGTTCCTACTTTTTTTCCTTTATCATTTTTATCATTTTAATATAGACGTGCTAAATGAATTATCATGTGCTCAGTACAAATCAAAACCCTCTCAAATGAGACCCTGTATCTGTATTTTCCTGTGAGCAATATTGATATCATGCTGTGGCCCATGTTATCAGCCTTATTTTCCATCATTTCTGTTCTGTCAGCCACAGAGAAATATATTTAATACTTAATAATTAAATTTAAAGTCATTGCTCTCTTATTCCCATGTTAGGACCCAGCTTAATTTTTTTACACATACATATTTATTTACACATAAATCTTATACACAGTAACCTATCCTAACTTGTGTTCTCTATGTGAGATGGGGTAAAAAAAAAGTGAAAATAGCAGACGAGTTTTAGAAAAATTTGGAAGACATTTTGCTTTTCTTTTTCGTCATTAGGTTGAGATACCTGTAAAACTCTAAATGTCGTTTTCCTAATGTTCTAACCCATGTGACTGTGAAGATGTGTGCCTCTGACTCTTTCTCTTGCAGGCTTTCATTCTAATATGTATAGAGCTATTTGAAAAGTCAGATTCTGTATCTTTCTATGCATGCAGAGCTATTCCAGGAACAAGAAGACAGTTTCCAAAAGAGTATATCTCTATTTTACCCCAGTTTAAATTAGTTACACCAGTGTTTGGATTAGCCTATCACGCATACTTTTCTTTCCAGATTCATTTCCTGCATGATTTAAATCTGGTTTAGATAAGAGTTAAATGATATTTGTAGACCTTCTGATCCATGACTATGACATTTTTTGCCCTAAATAATACATCATGCCAGCACAGAATCAAAGTAGCTGAGCCAAGGACTGATGCAAATATGGACTGACTTTGGAGGAGTATGGAAGAAGGGGAGGAACTGTCTTGATTTGTCCCTATGTAGCACAAGCTGGTGTTGAAAGCATCTATGATCTCATACTCTGGACAATGTAAGCTCTTCCTGATTTTGCAGAGAATAAGAAAACTTGATCATAAATTCTAGGTTTGATACACATTTCATTCCAGAAAAAAGCATAATCCTCAGGGAAAGCTGATTTCCTCCTCGGACCTTTCTCCTGAGATAACTATCCACCACTTATCTCTTAGCAATGAGCATTTATATTTCTTCTTGGCCCACATAAATATGATTGCCTTGGATTCTCCTTTCTGTCACCAACGTCTTTAGGAATTTGCTGCTTTAATACCTTTCAGGGTCTATACTGAAATGTATGCAGTGAGGAAAACTTAAGTGAGATCTAGGTCTCCATGTGGTGGGGCAGCTGGGACAATTAGTATAAACAGGTGTAAGATCATTCTTGATTTAAAATGGCAGTGATGTATGATATCAGAAAAAAAATTCTTCCATATCCTTTTGCTTTCTTGGACAATCTCTTTGGTTTACTGCTAGTCACTATTTGTAAGTTGTCCTTATGCAGGTATTCCACTGCTTTTATTGTAATTTGCTAGTGAATGACATTTTCAAATTTGAATGGGAATTGCCATTCATGGGAAAGAAATAATATGGGACAGTGTAGGTATCTGTTGGTAGCAGGAGTAGATTTATTATATATGCCAAATTCCAAGATAAAGCTTGGTTTCCAAGGCTTCTGTCTGGGATTTCCGATGAAAGCATAATTACTTTGGTTATATTAATTGTCAGATTTTTGGAATAACTGTATCTTATATGTGAAACTCAAAAGATGTCTTAAGATCTAGACTCTACAGAGCCATAGAGGAAGCTAAATGACATCTTGCTGCAAACTGGAAATGCACAGTTTGCAGATATCTTGGGGTTTTTTGCAAGAGTAAAAAAAGGCCCAACTTGATGTCTACTAGTCTAAACCAGTACAGCATATTGTGTGTTCCTGATGAATAGTTCTGTCATGCAGGTGACTGTTCAGTCCTCTGTAGTAAAGTTGTATTTGCTGTTGAATTATTATTGATTATTTAGAGAAAGAAATGGTTATGAATTTTGTGGAGTTTATTTTTTTCCTTAAAATCCATAAAATTAGTAAAAGTTACAATAATCTGTAACATTTCATAAGAATAAAATGTGAATTTCTATCTGCACAGAAATTGGCAAAACTGGCTCCTGTTATCATTTTGCTGCAATTCGGTCTCTGAATGCCTTTTTGACATATCTTTCATTGAGGAAAAAGTAATTCTCTCCTTGTGCCACATGCAAACGCATCTCAAGAGGGACATAAAGTCCTGCAGCATTGTGAAGTATGGAAGGAGAAGAGTAAGGGACAGCATCTACTGGTAGTGCAGAACTGCAAAGTGTTTAAAGCCAGCTTGCATTTCCAAGGGCTCCTTTGGATCTCTGGGTGCTAGGATTGGTTTTAGCCTTGTTTCCCAGCAGAGTTCATGTAATCAATATATCCCTGTGGTGCTCTTTGTATGAAGCTCCTTGGAGGAGTGAAAGCTTACCCAGGACAGCAATTGTGAGAACCTCAGTGGCAGCACTGGGAACAAGTGGCTGCCCCTCTCAGTAAATAATAAGTATTATTTTTTAATGATTACAGTCAGCATTGTTCACTGAATAAACTGAAAGAACTGTAGGCAGGAGTGCAACCTGTTTATTGACATGACCATACACCTAAAAAAATCAGCTACAGCTCTTCCTGACTTTTAGAGGTATCATATTAAGGACTATGAAGTAACTGAAGCTGGTAAGGTTTTTCTTTTAAAAGAAAGAAAATAAGTCTCTATACTTGTAATATTGGACTGCAGTGCTTTCTCAGAGATAAGTATTTTCAAAGGGATAACAACTGTCAGCCTAGTGCAAAGCAAAAAAGAAAAATTTTAGTCAATAAAAACCCTGGTCTCTTGTCTGGGCAAAAAAATCACAATCAAATTTTGCCTATATCATCAATATTTCCCAGTTTTCCAGGTCACAAATATGTCCTTTATTGCTTTCTGCACTATTCCACTATTCTGCACTATATTCCAGAAAAATCTTCAATGTGCATCTATCTGTGTCTACAGTGCTAGTATGGAAATATCACATACGAAAGGTGTGAGTAGAAGACAGTTTGCTAAAACCAAACAGCAGCCTTGTGGGAAATCCTTAGATCTCCGCTTTGTTTAGAGGTTAGGTGGTTCCATTTTGCCAAACTTCTTGGTCTACATTCTTGATACTTAAGGTAAGGAGAACCAGAGCATTGATAAAATAGTTATATGGGATCATAAAGTGTTTAAGCTGGAAAAGGCTTTTAAGATCGTCAAGTCCAACCACTAACCTAGTATTGCCAAGTCCACCACATTATAAGCCAACACATAAAATGCAAAAGGTATTTTTAAAAAAATCTGAAAATTAAGCTCAGATAAAATGAAACTGCCACACAACACTAGCAATTTAGAGATATTTTGTCTTATGCGTATTTCATCTCAATGATAAATTTAAAATTTTACTTACCAGTTTTTCCTTCTTAGCTTTTAGTTAGCAAGGAGAAAAAACACAGTGGCATCATGAAAAGTCCTGCAAAATGTATATTGGTCTGTTTTCAGAATAGGCTGTGGAGTATTTATCTACTAGACTGTGATAAACTGATGGCTATAGCTACAGTATAATCACTCAAGATAATGGGCCTCATATAAACTCCTCATGGCTCACTTAAAATTGCTGGATCTGGGATAATTAGAGAGTTCAGTTGAAGCTAGGAGCCTACATCCATGTATATCAAACTTCTCAGACAGGCTGTGCAGTCAATGTGTTAACTGACCTTGGGCTTCGCGTTGCCGCAGACGTCATTAACCTTCGGTATCATCATACTGAAGTCTATGCCTATGTAATTATTTGAGCTTCCAGAGTTTTAGTTGAATAGGGAATGTGAAATGGACCATCAGCAATGGTCTCTGCATTGATTTTATGAGGCTTGTGCACTCACCATCTTGCCAATCAATTTTTGGCCAAATGGAATCAGACAACTTAGCCATTAGAACTGAAAATGATAATGAAATACTTCTACATATCTTCCTTAATATCAAACTTTATAGCTATGCTTAAAGGTAGATGCAAGATGAATAAACATCCCTTAAGAGTTTTTAGTATGGTAATACACTGGAATCCTTTGAGTTTAAAGCAGTGTTCTCTGCAAACCATACTAACATTGGCCATATTTTATTTTGAATTATGCCAATTACTCTGCAGTGCCTCAATCTGTGGGAATATTTGCAGGCTTCTCTTAGGCTGTCTTTGGCACTGAAAAGCCAAGACCCAGGAAATGTACTGAAACCTGATGTTCATTTTTTGTATAATACACCTGCATTCTGAGCGCAGCCAGAATACATTTTTAATTAGCATCTTCAACCTTGAGCTACAAAAGCTGAGCTACGTTGTCGTCTCCGTACAGAAAGTCTCTCTGAGTTGTTTCAGCAGGAAGCCCAAACTGAATAAAAGATGGCTCTTCTGGAGTTTTCAAGCTTCAGAGGCTAGATTCTTCCAGCTAATCAACTAAGCAGAAATGACAGAAACACTTCGCCCACTGACACAATTCAGAATTGTGGCGCAGTAGGAAGTTGCTCTGTGGTCTTACTTCCAGAGACACTTATTTTCCTGCTTTTTGTGCATGCTGCTTGCTTTTCTGTCTGGCTCATGGGGACTGCAGTTTGGTACCTGGCTGGTGTGCACAAGTTGCACCTTTGCATCATCACTTAGTGCTCTTTTGAAGGAGCTCTGCCTTTGTGTTGAATGCAGTGCTTTACAATAGTCACATGGGCAAATCTGTGGGTTTCCCTCATAATACTATGATATGATAAGCAGAATTTAGTAATAAAAGATATGCTGAACATGGCTTCAGCATAAGGTAGAGCTCTGGCATGGCCCTTTTCAAATTAGAAGAGGATCTGTATTTGATTTATTTGTCTTTTTTTTTTTTATTTATTGAGATTTTGGGTGATTTTTTAAGAATTCTTAAAGATGCTTGACTCTAGATTCATATTTTCATATGTGTCGTCAAGACAGCCTACCTTTTGCCTCAGTTGATATAACAGCTACTGATACCTAATAACCTCTTGCTTTACAAATTCGGTTTTGGAGGAATATATTTGCCCCTTTTACTCTCATTAAATGGGAATAAAACCCTTGTATATTTCTCCCTGGGTGCAAATAAGGAAAAACTGTGGTCTCAAAACAAAACTGATATGTAAAATAATCTTCTTTCTACTGATCTTTCCTGCTCTCCCATCTCAAATTACAATCAAAAATTCAATAAGCCAGATGTATTTATATAAAATTAAAACATTTTTAAACTTAAAAACCCAAAAATTAAACCATTGTTTTACTGAACTTTGATGAAGGGTAAGCTTGGCCTAAATATTGCTTTTGGAGCACATTTTTTGGTTTTGTTTGCTTGATTTTGTTTGTTAGGATTTACTATGTGCTGATATTGCATAAACACATCTAAGTTATTGCATTATTTTATTTTTAACCAGAGAGCATCAGGAGTTAGGGGGCAGCAAACAACTCTGGGATGAGAAACACCACCAAGGGGACTCAGGTGTCAGGAGTGAGTGTCAGCAAGGTGTTGGGCATGAGCACGATGTTCAAAACATGCTCCTGCAGGATGGGGCTGGTACATCATTATTTTGCTGGATCTACATTTGTGCAAGAATCCAGCATGTTTCTGTCCCTTAGATACCATTCAAAATAATCTGCTCTCAACTAAAAACTAGAAATATTGAAAAGAGAGTAGACTTTACAAAACTATGTGATGTGCCTGCAGGACTCACCATCAGAAAGTGTTTCAAGACACAAACTTATATTTTCCCAGATTTTGCATGTCATAGAAAACATGTTGAAACTACTATTTATCATGTTCCATGACCCATTTGCAGTAGGTTTTCCTTAGTTATAATAACGACTGTTTTCTTAATCAGTGCAGGGCTTACAGTTTGTATGATATGCTACTACTCTTGCTTTTGTTTATGGTCATTAATGTTATATTGTTACTTTTTCTTTTTTGGGGGGGGGTGGGGAAAGGGCATAAAAGAAAATGCAGAGGGCAAGCAATTAACATTATAATCAACAATCCCAAATTTTCTATTTTTTATAATAATTCATCTTACCTAGGGTGGAAAATTCATCTTTCCCTCTGCCTAGAAAGTTCAGAACACGATTAAATGAGTATGTCCAATAAAAATAATAATCTATTGTAGGTTTCTCAAGTAATACTTATGTTTATAATGAAAGCTTATTTCACTGAAACTGAACATCTGTTGCTTTATATGGACAAAGAGAAAGCCCAAACTTAACTCATGAAATTATATATTGTCTGTAATAAGAAAGTTTTAAAATTCTCTAATCCTGGGATTTATCAAATTATATTTAATGTGTTCCAGATGCCAAAATTAATCTTTAAAAACTCCAAAACTGTATCCATTGTTGTTCTTTTCGTTGCAGCTGAACTGATTTAGGTCCATATATATTTTTTCAAATACATGCTTTTGATGGTAACTTATTTCTGGATCATTCATAGTTAATTCTGTCTTTTGATCAATCACAGGGGTGGAAAAGATCTTATTATCAGGACCAAATTATTGTCTGACCAACTTTTTTATAATCATTGAATAACTTTAAAGGCTGTAAGAATCAAATAATGTTTTGTTTTTAATTATTCCACTAAATACAATATATCCAATATATGTATTCAAAATATTTCCAGCCTGAAAGTTAAAATAATATTAAATAGTTGCTTTTGACTTCTAATTCAGATTCTGTTATAATCTTTTGGCGAGACGATATGGTTGGGTTTTCCCCAGCAGAGCTGCCAGCAGAGCCCTCCTTTGTCTAAAACACTAATGCTCAGCAGCGCTCGCACATCTAAAGCATCGTGGCCTTCAGAGAGCAAGGGGCTCCCCTCGCTCCTGAATAACGAATATTTTCGTGTAAATGCAAAGATCTGCAGTTTGTATCATCTCTGTTTTGTTTTGCATTTGTTTTGGTGACTCCTCTGAAATCCTGACCCCAGGGAAAGGTGTCAGAGAAAGCCAAAGAAATGGCTGTGTGCTACTCCCTCTTTGCATGTCTTGGAGGTCTGGGTTTTTTAGGGGGCAGTTTTATGTGTTTCTTGAGGGGAGTTTTGGGCTTGGGTTTTCCTTTCCCTTTTAGGGCATCATTTTGAGCTAAGTAGTACATAATTGAGCAAAGTTACTGAATTCTGTGTGGTGTCTCTATACCTAGTGGTATGAAAAAACCTCAAGTCAAGCGTGGTTTTAATAACTGCAAACTGATGCCAAAATATTAATGGATTTAAAGGATTTTACTCTCTGAGGTCTTCAGGAGAATAATTTAAAGGTTTTCATTTTCCTTGAGGACTTTTTTTCTTTTTAAAAGCTTTTCATTTTCAAATATCAGTGTTTTATACTTTTTTGATACATTTGAAGGGGTTTTGTCAGCTCTCAGTAAAAATTATGACCTGATTAATGACCTGATTATCCCTCTGCAAGATTGTTGATCCAGAGAAGGAAGAGGAGTGGGAGTGACTGCAGCATAACAAATGAGAGAAGAGAGTGGCAGGGCTCAAAGATGTATGACTAAAGCTTCATAGTAAATGAGTTTGAATTCTTTCAGTAAGTTATTTCTACACCTCGCTTGACATCTCAGTAAATAGGATGGAAGTTTTGTTTAGGGAATGGTCAATATTTCACTTATTTGGCTTCCCAAAAAGTCTTTCGTTTCTGCAGACTTTTAAGATTGATGATACTTTAGCCTGTCAATTCCCCAGGGAGCATTGCAGAAATGAATGCTGCCTCCGTCCACCTGCCTGTGGCAGAAGGGCTCTAGCTCTCACACCTGAGAGATTTCTTTATATGCTGGGACGTGACCTTTTCTGTTGTTTACACTCATGGCTTGGTTGGAAATGCATCTTTTTTTTTTTTTTTTCTGAGCAACCTAGGTTTGCTCCAAGTGGCAAGGATTTTGTCTGTGCACTGTTTATGAGAAATACTTTCCTCTTGAGGAATAATGTGCCTCCCACCTCTCAGGTTAGATTGAGACTGCTCTCAGCAAGTTCCACCAAAAATGGCTTTGTCTGTAGAAAATCAAAGGCTTCTTCTTGCTTACCATAGACAGCAAGAGCTCTTGCCCCCACCACGTGTGAGACCACAGGTGCCTGCAAGGGGCTGACCACGCTCAGTCGCTTCATGCCTGAGGGGTGGGGGCTGCAGCAACCTTTGCTGCAGTTAAACTGCTCCATTTTTTGGGCTACATCTACTCTAGGTACCCTCCTGAAAGTGCAGTCCCACTTTCCCACATGTGTTTTTTGAAGGCCCTTCTCGATCCTTTTAGCTTGAGGAGTGAATCTGAATGCAGCTGTGCCATTGGTATTTGCTCTTCCACTTTCCTGTGTTACCTAAACTGGTTTATCAAATCCAAAGTTTCCCTTTCCTTAGAGATTGTATCTAAATTTACATTGTTAATGTGTAAGTTGTTATTTCTTTAATTTCAGTGACTTTTAGTTGTTCACAGTGTTTTCATGACTGACAGCTTCTTTTATGAACTACAGGCCAAAAAATGTGCATAATGGGCACTTCTTAAACTGCCCTAAAATCTTCTATGACAAACTAATGGTTGAGATGTCAGGTTGGGAAATTGGAGTACTTTTCTCATGGTAGATTTGTCCTATTCTTTAGGAACACGTCCCATTTCATCTTCAGGAGGTCACGGCTTTCACAGTCCCTCTGCATTCAGCTCTTCTGTGCGAGCTGTGGCCCTGTTTTTTTTCCCTGAGGTACAACTGAAGATCAACTCCTTAAGGCTTACATTATGTTTAATGCCAACACCCAAAAGTAGGCTGGGAATCATTTTACATTAGTAAGGACAGTGCCATCCTACAAACAGTGATTAGTTTCCAGTTCATTCTGATTCCCAGGTGTCAGTGGTGGTACAGCGACAGAGGCAGAATACATGATTAGTGGGTAGAATGCATGCTTGAGGAAGCACAAGTCCATGGTATCCTTGATTTAAATGAATTATAACTGCTGTGCATCCACAGCAGAAATTTATATTCTGAAGGTGCAGACACCTGACAGACCAACAAATCTGCCACCAAAGTTCCACCTCTGGTTCCCTGTTTCCAAGATTCAAAGCAATGTGACATCATTTGTCCCCTGTCTTTTTTCTAGAGGTAGAGGTAGATTTCCCTTGCACAGGACACATCACACATCACAGCAATAAACTGGTGTGACACCACTTCTTATCACACTCCAGAAAGAATGAAGCATCCTTTGCTCCTGATAAATCCTGATTGCTGGGCTTGAATGAACAATTGAAGCTCTGGGCTGAGCACAGGTCTGGGTTTTCACGAGAGCCATTATTTTATCATTGCACAGAAGCCAGAGACAAACATCAGTTTACATCTGAATACAGAGCAAAAGTGGTGGTACCTACCTACACTGCACATGGCTGTGCCACTAGGTTCAGAATATTCATGTATTTCTGAGAATGCATGTAATTCTTCCATCTCCTGGATTTGATTTGGAACCTGATTTGTATATACAAAAGCTGTGGCGGAATTTAAATTGCCTTCATTTTCAATTTAAAAGAGGACTTATTGCCAAAACAGGATTTCATTAACATTTTTGTAACGGTTAGTAAGTATCTGCAGAACTACTGAGTGCTATAAGATTACTAATACAAAATAGTAAAGCTTGAATATTGGCCAGATTCCTCAGCAGAGACTATGGGAGAATATTCCTTCATTTTGTGTCTCTGCAAAGGAAGTGATGCAGATTGTCTTTTTACCACAAACTCATGGTTGTGTGCAATAGTACCCCACTTTTGCATGTGACTGAGAATTGACATAGTTGTTTATGCTGTTTGGATTTTTTAGTTGTATTCAGGTTGATAGAAAAAAGTTCAATATTTCATGACCTTCCAGCTGTTCCAGAGAGAGCCTACTTAATGAATCACTTTATCGTGGTATTTGCTGTGTTCTGATTTTATTCCTTATATTTAGCAGAGGGATTACTTCCTAAATAAAGGCAAATGTATATATTTATCCCAAATCACTGATGTTAGCAGTGCTACAAGTGGTAATAAAGAACGGATATAGAATCACTTGTGCCTCTACATCAATGCCAGGATAATTTTTATGCTACTGCTGCACCTTACCACTTACTATAATTCACTTCCTCTCAATTTATGCAAATATGATAAATGATTTAGCTGTATTGCAATGTATGTTATTTTTTTTGCTAAACTTTATTTCTCATGAGATAATGGCAAAATGTTTATTTTTGTGTGTGTAATATTTCCATGAGTGCTGACACTAAAATCCTATGGTTGTATATCTAAAAGCTTAATTTTAATTTTGTGAAATACTGCTCATAATAGCTTCTTTTTTAAAAAAAAGGGTTTTTTCTGTGGTTGCTTTTTACTGACTTACAGATAATGCAGTCTATATAATACAAAAAGTAAGCATTGCCCCATTGTCGCTGATTGCAGTAACAGGATATGAAAGTAATATTAGCTATCTTTTTTTACTAGAGCAGTATTAACAAATCCTAACATTCAAACCTTTTCCAAATGAAATAGCAGATGCAAAATTCTGCAGCTCAAAAAGGGAAACTCTTCAAAAGGTCAAAGCAGGCATGTCTGCATCCAGGAGCAGAAGACTCATGGCTTTGCAGAAAGGTGCAGAAAATAGGGCTGACTGCTTTGCTTGATCATATATGTACTTCTATACATGCAAAACTACTTTGCGATTTTCCTGGGTTATTCACTCTTCTGTAAAATCTCAGTGTTTATTCATTAGGAATGCTGTGTTTTTCGCTGATCCACAAGCTAAATTGTGGAGGTGTTTCTTGGAATTCTTTTTCCATGGATAGTGCTTTCATTATTTTAGCAAATTTAAGAGGCTGTAAAATAGCAAAGAGTAAATAGAATTTTCGTATTGAGAACCTAAAGCTCATTTGGGAGATTCCTCTCCTGAGAGACAGTGTTGGAAGTTATGCCAACCCTTTCAAAATAATTGTAATTATATTTGCATAAATATTGTGCAGAATTGTTCAAAGGACAACTCTGGGTATGATAAATTTCACAGTACACATTTACAAAGCTCAGGATTCTGCATTTATTATACTAGTAAATTTAATAGGCATAGCAATCTAAGTTCATGGTTTGTTCCTCAGTTGTCCTTTTGGTCCTGTCATATTTGCCATTTCTCTAACACATACCTATCAGTACGCAGTCTCTAGATTAGATCTGAAGTAAGCTGATTTTTATCAATCCACTTGGTAATTCTGATTACTTCGTCTGACATTTTTAGTATTGTGCCATGGCAGCTGACCTGTGTAAGCCAGGGATTCCTCTATCACCAGCATGCTGAAAAATATCTTGGAGCATCCTTTCAGCACATGCCTGTCAAAGGTAAGAGAGGGAAACACTTTCTGCGTATTAAAAATGTAAGAACTATTATGTGGAATTAGGGGATAAGCTCTGCTTTCGTTCTCAGTTTGTGAAGGCTTTGAAGGAGCAGCTGTGTGGGCCTGTCCTGGCATCATTGTGCAGATAACACAGTATTGTCATTGCACCGTTCTTAAATCCAGAAGGAAGTTTGTGACAGGTTCTTGAAATCTGTTACTGTACTGGGAATGTAAAAATTCAATGTGGCAAAACTGTTTATTACTTGTATCAGGGGGTTTTGTCTGTACAAAGTACTTAGCAGCAGCAGTGCTCAGTATGTTCTTGGTGCTTTTATTTCAGCTCAAAGAGAAGCATTTTCTCTTACTGCAAATGCTGAAAAAGGCAGTATGTTTTCTTTTATCATATTTAGCGTTGCACGAGGAGTAGATAATCCTCAATTCAAGCTGATAAGCCTGAAAGGGATTTCAGCTGCTTGTTTTAGCAAAAAATCTTTTCTCCACCTGTTTTATTTTTTCTTGGTGATGGGTTCTTTTAATAAACAGTTTGTATTTTCAATACAACAGGAGGGTATTTTTTTTGTCTAGCATAACAGACATTCTGGGTGGCTGACCCATCAGTCTGGTGTGAGATACACCAAGAAAAATAATAGATTCTAATCAAGGCAAAAATGTGGTTATGAATCATTTCATTCTGTGAAAAAAAAAAATGTCCTCTGTAAGAAGCATCATTTCATAAGCAAAATTGACTTGTAGAAAACTGCTCCAGCATAAACGCATGCTCTTTAACAGAAAATGCATCATCCAGGAAATTCACATAGTAATCCTTTACAATTAAAGACTAAGGTAGTCAGTTAATCAACTGGCTTTTGCATTAGAGATCTTCTTATCATATGGCTTGCCCGATATTTATGTCAAGAATGGGTTTCAAAGCGTAGCATACAGTTTGCATAAATTATTACTGTTCTGGTGATATCCTTTCTCAGGGTAAAGGGCACTAGTTTCTACTGCAAGACTGAGAACACTTCATTTTTACAGATTTTACAGATCTTAGTTTTTCATCATCTCTGTAGCATGGGAATGCAGGTCATATTGTGAATTCTTCAGTCGTTTTCACAGTAATCCTTGTATCTCTGTCTGAAGTGATTATAACATTTAGGTCTTGTTCTTTTCTGAATAGACTTCTGAAAGAGTAAGATGGAGAATAAAATGTTTTCTTCTGTGTGAAAGCCAAGTTTGCTGTACAGTTCAGCAAGGAGAAAGTCTAAGTGGTGCTGAAATTGCCAGCTCACCACCCCAACCATTGCAATGGCTGTCTTCACTGCCTGATGGTCTTCATAACAATGGCTGGCAGGTCTGGCTTTGGGTCTGGCTTAAAACTTGTACTTTAGGCAAAGCATTCTTAGGTACTCACTTTTTAAAAATGTATTTTCACTTTTCCCTGTTATGAAGATGTGGCATATTAAGCTCTTTATAAAGATTTTTAAATACTCCAAATTTTTCTTTCATTTGCCTTTGTTAAAA
This sequence comes from Acanthornis magna, assembly GCA_036785705.1. NCBI lineage: Eukaryota > Metazoa > Chordata > Aves > Passeriformes > Acanthizidae > Acanthornis > Acanthornis magna. The sequence continues at coordinate 19,377,421 of JAWUZG010000040.1, read as the reverse complement.
CATTGACAAAAATCTCTCTTGAAAGCATAATAAGACAGGCTTTTACATTAGGAGCATTATAAGGTGCATTGCATAATGCCATTTGTGTTGATATGGTTTTGTTAGATGAGGAAAACTGAGAAGAAGAAAGCCAAATTCATATCAAATTAGAAGCACTAATTCTTAAGGGAATTGTTCTATGCACTGCATATTAAAAGAATAAATGATTTTTCATATAAAGAGCAGCCACACATTGAAATTTTTAGAACTCCCACTTACACGAGTAGTGCATTTCCATTTGTTTTAAAGAAAGACTTAATATTTTAAATAGCAGTATTGGTAAAAAAGATGAATAAAGATCCTTCTGTACGGTATTTCATTTAAATAAGGCAAAAAGAAAGGAAATGTGTTTGGTGCTTAGGTGGTTTGTTTGGTTGGTTTTTTCCTCCTTGATTAGTTGTTTGCTGGAGTAAACTATTTCAAAAACAAAATGTAAGTTCAATTCCTTTTCTGCCTGATCCACCAAGGGGTGGTCTTCAGCAAGGGGTGATCCAGAAATTGATCAGGGTACTTGCTGTCAGGACCAAATCACCTGAATGGTACTTGCATCCAACTACCCTGTTCCAAAACCAGCACCTATGCTCCACCCTGGGTTAGCATATGATGCATGTGCTCATGCAATAACCTCATCAGGAAATGCAAATTCTAATCAAATTTTTTTCATTCTAGGCTGGAATTACTTATGATGTACATTCTCTAATATTAAAGAAGTGTGGTCACAATGAAGCGGCTCAGAGCCTCTTTATCATATTGCCTATGAATTTTGGTATTACAGCCAAAATTGTGGTCATAGGAATTCTTGCAAGGATCCCATCCGTTTCAACAAAAGAAACTGCAATTGTGTCAATAACGTGGCTGCCCTGCCCACCAAATCCTCTTGATATTTCTACATCTGAGCCAAGATTTAGAAGGGAGATTTAACAGGGCAAACATAGAGAGGTCAGGATGGCAAAACATGGTCCTGTCTCTGTAGCTTGGTGGAATATGACTAAAAGAATCTTTCAGATGGTGTAACATTTTTAAAATACATAGAAAATAAAATCCTGAGCTTGTGCGCTGTGGAGCAGCACAGTGCAGTAACAGATCTAGGTATGGCTCTCTTTGTTGGTGCTTGTGCTCAGACTGACGCCTGAGGACCTGCAGTTTTACAGAAATTATTGAATGTCCTCATCACTTGAACTGGAAGACAGGTCAGAGCTTTCTAGACCTCATCTCAGTTCCTTCCATTTCTCCTCTTCAGTGGTGCTGAAGTTGCCTCCAAATTCATGTGTGCTTGGCACTGTTTGTTTTCTCATCCCTCGCTGAAATTTCTCTCAGCTGCTTACAGCTTACTATTGCAGCTAATTAGATGACAATCTAATAATTGATTTGTAGGTGCTTGCTAATTAAAGTTAATCATGTATGCACAGTTGTGATTTTTTCTCATTTCAAAGGAGTGTGATCACAGCCAATGAAAAGATGGCAGGAGAGAATGATTCAATGTGTGTGCATGATTTTCTTGAAAACCATATAAATGCTTTCCAGATTTCTAAATACTGTAGATTCATCCACCAGTTGAGCTGAAACAGCCGCCAGGGACTAAACAGCGAATCAGTGTCTTAGGGTGTACCTTAGGTATACCAATGTGAAACTATAAGTGAATCTAATGAAAATCTTGCCTGAATGGGTAAAACCTGGAACTGGGAATCCTCAGGCAAATCCCCAGGAGCATCAAGCACATGTAATGCAAGTGCATTTGGTGATGTGAGAACTAGACTGTTCAAAATATGTCAGTATCAGCCTCCTTACATACATTCCTGTACCTGTGTTCATTCTTTGTTCTCCAGCCTGTAGTTCGTCCTGTAGGTGTAAAACCTTGGAGAGTAATCTAATATTAGATAGTAAATGTCAGGGGTTGTCCTCTCCTGAGTTAAGTGTAAGTTGGTAAATATATCCAACATGATTTTGAAAATCATTTACTGAGAGAGCATTGTGGATGTCTTCCTTTTCCATATGCCAGTGAATTTGAACTATTTATGTGGGGCTCTAGACTGTCATATTTGCTTCCAAATCTTGCTGTGTATTATTCCTGCTGCAGTTGTAGGTGGACTTTGTTTAACTACATATTTTTCCATGGTTTTTAATCTCCCCTGAACTTTCATAAGAATGGAACTTTTTTCTGTTGGTTTTTTTTGGGAATAAAGGGGATAAAGAATATCCAAAGTACTTTTTTCTTTTCTCTGCATATCAGGGAAGTATGATTTTTAATTCAGCTGGTAACATGGATTAAATTAGTTCTTAACTTGAAAAAAATTCATCCTAGTGTAAGGGAATGTGGGCTTTGTGCTTCTACTGCTATAGTACTGCTTCCATGGCCATGGATAGCAGTACCAAAGTAGAGAG